>CM052187.1:6961922-7057845 GCA_028455805.1 Lasioglossum figueresi
TAAACACTCACATATAACAGATTGTACAATACTTTCAGTAGTTTATTGAAATATTGTATTATATAAATACTTTTAGTAATTTATTGAACACCTTCAACTTTTGTTTTGACCTGTAATATTTTCATTGTATATGATTTTCTGAATTTTATCGACATAAAACTGATATAACACATCGTACAATACTTTCAGTAGTTTATTAAAATATTATATTATATAAATACTTTTAGTAATTTATTGAACACTCAACTAACAGAACAGAATAACTTATTTCGGGAAAAATGTGTCAAACCGACACGAGGGACGGATGAGTGTTAATCCTCGCAAGGTAAAGTCTAATAACACATAAATAGTAAGCTGGGGTCTCTTAGATCCCGTCAAATGAATGTCACAAATTGTTTCGTTTTTAATACAGGGATATACATTAACACAAAATAAAAAGTAAATAAACAGATTTAACTTTATTCATTTAAAAATTCCTTTAATAAATCTGGGTTCTCCGAGGCCCCATATTACCTTGCGAAGGTTAATCCGCCGTCAGTTAGGTGGGGTCTCACAGACCCCGGAGATTTTAGATTGTTTGTAACAACCCGTGACCAGCGAGTCGGGAGACTGTTTGTATTTAAAAATTTATTTCGTGGATCTGCGTTTTTACTCTGACAAATTACATGGCTCTTAAGCAATACCAAATCTTATATTCATGAAAAAAGTATTCATTTCTATAATACAATATATTATTTCGTTGGGTCTGTGAGACCCCACCTTACAACTTTCGATACATTTTCCCACCTTACCAACGCCGGGTTAACGAAGTCTGTACTCTCCGTGCCTCGGAAGTAGTCCTTCGAGATGGCACCGTGGCTCCTTAGCTCCTTGGGTCCTCGCTCGCAGCCGATGCAATGGTCATCAGGCTTTGACGCCACAGACTTTAGCCAATAATTCGTCCAAAACCGAAAGTGCGAATGGAATTCCTGCCAGGAGACTTATTCTGAGGCATTGAGAGTACTCGTCGTAGTAACATGACCGGGACACTGAAACCTGCAAAAGTTTGACTCTGTCCATTCGGGGGAAGATTGACGTCGGGGCATTCGAAGATCACCCCCTGCCGAGAGGACTAAAAACGTCGGCGTTTCGGAGGCACAAAGACCCCAACGAACCTCAAAGTCATTCCACCGACACACCCGGCAGGCCCATTGGCCGAAACTTGTGTCAACCTGGCGCGATACGTAGTTCACTGATTATTTTCGGCTGTCTATTCGATTAAGCGATATCAGTGACTAAAACGTCTTTAACCCGGCGTTGGTAAGGTGGGAAAATGTATTGAAAGTGGTAAGCTGGGATCTCACAGACCTATGGCCGGATTAAGCTAGCGCGGAGCCCGTAGCGAATGTTACCTGGGGGCCCTAGGTTTTGCATGATAATAAAACAAAACAACCATGAAGGACATTTTTTTAGCAGAAATATCTGTTAATAGGAGCCAGGGTTTTTTCATTTTTTCATTTGCTACTTCTGCTACTGGGCTTATTTCGGCTCTGCACAGACCCCACCGAAATAATGTATTGTATTTTGTAAATAAATACCTTCTTCATGGATGTAAGATTGTTCATTTTTCAGAGTAAAAACGCAGATCCACTAAATTAAATTTTTAAATACACTCGGCCCCGACTAGCTGTCACGCGTTGTTACAATGTTACAATCAATCTAAAATCTCTGGGGTCTGTGAGATCCCACCTAACTAACGGCAGGTTAAATAATAACTGTCCAGCGTACCGAGGGGTTGAAGAGACAGCAATTCGACGGAAACACTTGTTCGCTGGAATATCGGCGTTCTTTGACACTGGATCGGCCGCGCCGCTGGATACTGGTTGAACAAACGAGTCTGTTGAAAGATAAAACCACACAATGCGCCGCGGGGCTCTGTATCCGACAATATTTCCCTTCCGAGAAATACTGTGGACTCGTCCTCGTAGGCGGCATTGACTTCTCCAGCGACAAAACGTGCCGACTTGTCCCCTGGAAGGACGAATAATCGAACCGATTATGGGGAAAGCTTCTCACCAGATTCTGCGGATCGTTTAACCTTCCCTCTGTGTACTGCTATTCTAATGTTAACCGTGTACAGGAGAGTTATTGGACGCCTTATATGTATTTTTCGAGCAAAACGAAAGAAAACATTTGTTTGTACGAGTACAGCACGGATAAATTATGGCCCAAAGGATAATCGAGATCCGGGGGGAAAATAATTGAAACGTAATTTATATTTCAATGCAATGGGTGTATAAAGTATTCGTACACCTTTCAATATAGAATAACTTTTTTATAATTGTACCAAACGACCTGATTTTTTATAATCAATTAGAAGCATTGGTTTACAAAATGATGAAAAAACGACACGCCCGAAAGATGTACGATTGTGTACAGAATCCTGAGTCAACTGATTTCGATGAAATTTTCAACATGTGTATAACTAACATAGATCTACAAAACATGTTTTAAATTTTCATTGAGGACCCAAATAAAAAAGTTTTAAAAAATGCCTTTCTTTATTTTAGCATATAATTTACCTTGCAAATTATAATTTTTGGAAAATCTCTTTTGCATATCGTTTCGTACGAAACGATAAATTAAATTATGGCCCGAAGGATAATCGAGATCCGGGGGAAATAATTGTTATGTACTTTATATTCCAATATATATTTTTTATTTTTGAACATTTATTTCCCTTTATATAATATAATCGTTAGACTTCGGATCTTTATGCAAAATAAAAATTGTCTGCATCGATTGCAAGAAATAGAAACTAAATTGAATGTTATTTCACCACTTAATGATTTTAATAGAGATGAAATCATATACTGACATTTTCAATTTTTTAAATTTTCCAACAATTTTGAATTTCATCCACTCAATTTTGCTATAAATGCATAAAGATCCGTAGTCTAATAATAATCATATTTAAATGCATATTTGTATATACACTTTATCTATTTCATTTCATATGCAACTTCAATCTTTTAGCTGTGGTGGCGTATTTTTTTCGAAATGTAGGAGTGCCCAATCGCTTTTTACACAGTAATAATTGAAAAATTTAAAACGTATCGCAGACAGCTTTCCTAGGAAATTTTTCGCATTTTTTTCTCGGAATTCTGTCGTTCAAGATTAACCTTTTGCACTCGCAGCTATTTTAACTGGATAATTAAACATTTCTTGCGATCTAGAACATTTCCATCCTGTATGATTTTTTAAATTTGGTAGATATGAAATTGATGTAATACTTCGTACAATACTTGAATGTTGAGTAATTGATTAGATACCATACCGACAGATCTAATAATTTAAACAATATTTTAGTTGATAGTACAGCAATTATTAATGTCGCCTCAGAGGCGTCGCTCGAGTGCTAAGGGTTAACTTGCCTCTTGCACATTTTGGGTGTTTGGAGTGAAGGGATAGTAAAGTCGAAGGACCATTCGGTTGGGTGCATTGTTTGCAAGAAATTGTCTACCGAGGGTATTCGCAAAGCCGTTAATTTTCTATCAAAAACCTTTTTACGACGTTACCTGGAAGAGCCGGCGCGGCGGGGCGAGAGTTCTGGAAGGAAGCAATTATCCATTTTAATTCTTCGTTGACTTGACGTGGGATATACACGGATGCGCAGGGACTGTTTGATCAGTCCCGGCCGTCCGCGGTTGTTTGGTTCCTTCTGATTCGTTCCCGACCGGTTGCCACACAAATCATATATTAGGCCGGCCGTGGTCCAGAATTTTTGCTTCTCTTTTTGAAAGGTGCGCTTCGATTCCGGGCCGTTGTGCCGTCGTCGAAATCCGCACACCCTCGCAACAAAAGCGGCCGGCACCGATTGAGACAATAGAGAGAAGCAACGACCTGGCTCCCTGCTAATTAAGCATTTTTATTTGGTTTTCCTCGAGGTACTTTATGGTTCTTCGGGATTCTCGAGGATACTTTAAGGTTCCCTATCAATGTTTATGCCGGTGGCTCTATGCTGGGGTCGTTTTCGGTTGTCCCTAAATCAATTGCTGAGCCGAGTCGGTAATCCCTCCATTGTGTCAAAACGAACTGGTCTATGGATCCTTCTTACTGCACCATAATGACCTTCGGGCATTTCCGTACTTCGAACGCTACATTTGCGGTTCCGAATTTTGTATTGTCACAATATTTGGTATAAGCCGAAATCCAGAATAATAGCCAGCTTATTAACCCTCATTCCGGAGTTAATGAAATCCATCCCCTGGAATTAATTTTGTTTCCTCTTTCTCGTCTCGTTGATCCCTCGTTTAGGGTATGTAATTTATACACCCTGATTTTTGTAGAACATTGCAATAAACGTTCCGTACTATTTCGACCGGTTTCCTTTGAAAGACAGATATTCTCACGACTTCACCGATTTACCCTCTTCAGGTCGTTTATTTCTTTCTTTCTTTCATTTTTTTTCCCTTCCCCCGTCTTTCTTGGTCTCGAACGCAACAGGTCGTATTGTGAGGAGGGTGTCATTCCGTTCGAATGGAATTGGCGGCAGGACCCCTTCGGCTCCATCTTTGCGTCGGAACGACCCAGCACGAATTTATGGATTTTGGGTCCGACGTTCCGTAGCAGGTACATACATGCTGCCGCGGTGCCGATCCCTTGTTCTCGCACCTCGACGATCGTTAATTCGTCCACCAGCGAGACGTTCGTAACGTTAAACCAACAGAGATCTCTCGAACCTGACGTTATCGATTATCAACGCCGCGGCGGTTTTTTTCCTAAACGATGTGTAACAAATGAATCGTCGAACGTGAACACGAGAAAAAGAGAGAGGATGAGAGGGAGCCTCCTCGAGAGAGACCGTTTTCTCTTCCGCCGAGTGATTAATGAAGAAGAGCGCGGTCCGCCGTGTCCATTTGTTTAAACTCGAACAGGTCTGGAACGACGAACCAGCTTGCTAATCGGAACGGTGGGAGCTAATAAGAACGAACCAGATACGGGGACTATGGGTTACCAGTGGAAGCTAAGCTATTAACCTTCGGAGAACAGGCCGCTTAGTTGGAAAATGAAAATTAAGGTCGACAGGTAGACCGGTACCTTTTATACGACCAGCGCAAATATTGCCGTTGGATCGTTTCCAAATGTACCTTCGTGTTCAGGTAAAGTGAGATTGTCGTTTCTATCTCGCCTCGTCGGTGAAATTACCAGCAAATGTTTGCGCAGCAAATAATCAAAGGTCTTCGTGCCAACGGTGTAATCTCTTGTTTACGCTACCGCGTGTAATCCTAACCCGTTTAGCCGCCGACGACATACAAGTTACCAGGACAGATATCCGACTAATCTTGTTCAGGTTGGCAGGGTACACGCGGACCGATCCGATCGGCCCCGAATGGGCTCCTCTTTCTTTACAGAGGAGTCGGGAACGACCACGTTACGCCGATCATCGTGTGAAAACTGCAAAGTCTCGCTCCATTAGCTCCGAAGACTAGACCCATTGTCGGGTCCATTGTCGGGGAACGTGGCCCTCTGCCCCTCTCTCTTTTCCTCTCTCACCCTGTTTCACCCACTCTCCCCCACTCTCCCCTGTCCGATCTTGGCCTTTTTTTCTCGTCCCTTCTTTCTTCTTTCAACGTCTCCTCTCTCGCGTTTCCTTCCAGATCCGAGCATAAGTTACAAGCCCGTCAAGACTAGGGACCTGCTGATCCGAATGATGCTCCCCTCGACCAGGTAAATCGCGTATAAAATTGACCCGTGTGCCTGGCAAGAAAAGATCCTCGCCCCCTAATGACGCGCAGGACCATCATCGAGAAAATTCCTTCGAGTCATCACTGTCCATCCTGAAGACGCTCCACTCGAGAGAACCATACGAAATCGAGGAAACCGGGAACAGACGGTTCTGTAACCCTCGCTGTTACGAATGTTAATATACACCGGTTCTCCCGGTCTCGTCAGGACGGTCGAGTAGCGTGACGATTTTAAGGCGAGCATCGATTTCCAGCAACCTATAAAGTCGGTGAGTTACGATAAACTCTAGAAAAGCGTACCCTATCCGAGAATATTAGTTCTCGTGGACGATAGCTCATGTTTATGCGCGCACGGACCCACGGTCCTCCACAAAAGAGCGCCGAAAGACTGTTATAGCCCGAAAGAAATATGTTACGAGACTTCCCGCGGCCGCTTTCTGTGTAGAAAATAACCGACGCCGCTGGGCGTTCGCTCTCCGCGCGATCGTCAACTCGAAACACATCGGACCTGTTCCTCTCGGTAACAGGATTTAAATTTGCAGAGGGTGTCGTCCGCGCCAGCATCGATTCGGGAGGAACGCGAGAGATCGGTCCCCGATCTCTTATTTGCGAACAGTGGGGCCTTACCTGCGTCGTCCGTCCGATTTGCATCGGTCCACCGCTTCTGAATGTCTCCGGAAAAGTGCACGGCTCTGGCAGCGTGCACCAATCCAGCGCACAAAGCGCTTTACTCCCTCGCTTACCGATTGGTCACACACCGGACAGAGGTCCATCGTTTTTCTCCTCGAAAAAATCGACTTTTTCGAAACGTTCGACGTCCGACGGTGTGGCAAGATCGTGTTCGAATTTTTTGAAATTACAGTGCTGTTCGCTCGAACAGCCTCGAACACTCCAAATAACAAATGAATGACGTCGAGAAAGAATTCGATTCTCTTTCAGTAAATCATGATAGCGGCAGGAAGATCCGTCTGGTTCATCCAGATTGAATTTTTTCTCATGTGAGAAAATTATATTGCGCCATTGTTGAGCCCAACTCGTATGCGTTCCAGCAAATTGGAGTCGGGCTTCGATATGCCTTCTCGTTAACGCAGGTTTACTTTGCATTTTCTTGGGTTTTATGTATGGAACACTTGGTGTGACACGTCTAACAGTTGAAACTGACGCTTTTGTTCCGACATCCTGTCTGACATTCTTAACACATTACCGACCGGTGATTATTGCATAATTTTGAAACATCTACGGTTCGTGGCGAAACACTTTTTAATGGAACCTTCAACAGTGACAGCAATTTTCATTGTGAACTAACAAGACACCCTCGATAACGTTATCTAATAGTTTCATTTAAGATTGCAAAGTAAAAGAAAATTTCTATGCTTTCTTTTGGTACAGCACAATTATTGAAAATCCTATTAATAGGCTTTCGGTAGGTAAAGTGTTAAGTTCCCTTAAGAATATTATATATATATATTTTAAATTTTCATTGAGGACCCAAATAAAAAAGTTTTAAAAAATGCCTTTTCTTATTCTTGCATGTAACCTCGTAAATCATAATTTTTTGAAAGTCTTTTCTGCATATCACTTCGTAAACCAATGCTTCTAATTGATTATAAAAAAATCAGGTCGTTTGGTACAATTACAAAAAAGTTATTCAATTTTCAAATGTGTACAAATACTTTGCACCACTGTATGTCACTTACAAATTCATATTGTAAACGAATTTAACTAATAAGCAAGAATTTTGCCGACATTTCCTTTGTTTGATATAAACTTCTATATATTTTCACTCGAGGCTAATCAAGTGAGCGGCACTGTATTAGTCTTGCAAATTGTTCTTGCCAAAACGCGGATACAGATGTTTCGTCACCGGGCGGGGAAGAGGAGAAGTTTCCGGAAAAATGTCTCATCCCGGGGGAATGGATCGACCACGTGGGAGTAGTGTTTACCGGTGGAGCAATTTACCCCTGGCCGAGACGTTAAGCGGCTTATTAAGGGACAATGGCCAACTCCAAGAGAGGACAGCGAAGGGTTGCTCTGGGCGGGCCCCCACCTTTCACCCTTCCATCCGCGAGAGACATCTTCGCAAGATTAATGATGACGCCGTTGCTGCAACACTGCGGACACTCGCTCGGACATGTGTCACCCAGCACTGTTCAATTTCCATGGTTTTCCTGCTTCTGGCCGGTCCGATGCTTTCGATGAATTTGACAAACAACTAGAAGCCCCCTGAGAGTCCGCTTGTGGTCGTCGGAAAATATTTCGGAAGATCGATGGTTCTTCCACCGTCTCTCCTCTCTCTCTTTTTCTCTAACCGCAATGCGCGCACGTGACGCGGGATCATGTTTTCCGAGTACCGGAACTTGATTATCCGCGTCCGGTATGCGAACGATGAGTCGACGAAGCGACGAACATTCGAGAAATGTTTTTTTTTTATTAGGAAATCCCTTATGAGACGTTTTATTAGGAAATCTCTGATGAGACGTTTTATTAGGAAATCTCTTATGAGACGTTTTACAACGTAATGTACTTTACAGAGTACTACAGAGCACAGCGAATAACGAGAACGTTAGTGTGCGAACTTTAGACTAATGAGACTAGATGAGTCTCGAAAGAAATTAGGATACCGAAGGATAAAGAAAGGTGCAGTTAGAGTAAAGATAGAAAATTGTAACAAGAATACGTATACATATACAGTTACACGAATCAATATTCGGACGCTCTAAGAAAGACGAAAAACTTTTTCAATATTGTACTATACGATTTCAACTTTTTGGGGAAGCTAGAGCAATTAGTTTACCACAGAATGTGAAAAGAAATTTTTTCAGAAATTGCAATTGATCGAAATTGTAGAAAAACCGCTTCCGCCGCGTGGACTGCGACATTACATTGTTGTGAAATGTATTTATTCGCAGAAATTATTACAGCATAAGTGTTTAGTTGTACATTTATCGTTTCAATGTACCGTTCACTATTCAAGTATTCATTCGTCCTTTTATAAATTTGATCTCTGTTTTACCCCAATATCCAATATCGGCACAAATTATTACACAGTGGCCTCCCATTTAGCGATTGCTCAAAAAGTTGCTGTTCAAAAATTGCTTCAAATCATGATAGTAATAGCCTGCGTAATGATAGTAATAGCGTAGGCTATCATGATTTGATTGACGCACAGCACTTTTTAAGCCGTCGTCAAATGGGAAGCCGCTGTGTGATAATTTGGGCCGATATTGGATATTGGGGCAAAACAAAAATCAAATTTATAAAAGGACGAATGAATAGTGAACGGTATATTGAAATGATAAATGAACAACTAAACACTTATGCTGTAATAATTGCTGCAAATAAATACAGTTTACAACAAGATAATGTCGCAGTCCACGCGGCGAAAGCGGTCAAGAAATACTTTTCTTCAAAAATTATTCGTGTCTTGGAGTAGCCAGCAAGATCTCCAACCTCAACATTATTGAGAATTGTTGGGGACATCTTGTCGGAGCCGTGTACCAAAATGGCAGACAATTCTAAAATATTTACGATTGAGAACAGTGAATTTTGGACGAATGAGATAATATTAGCCAAAACAGTATTAGAAAATTGTATAAATCTTTACCAAATCGAATGATTGAAGTCATTAGTTGTAAAGGAGGTCCTGAAAAATATCGAGCATTGATTTTTATGTATTAATTCTGTAATATTTTAAGCTTTTCGTTAACTGTGCTATTATTTTGTCCCTCAAAGTTTCGTTAACAATTCTACTTTTTTCAATAAAAATACATAAGTTAATGAAGCTTCGTTTCATTTCATTCATATACGTTAAGAAAGACACACTAAAAATATGTGTATAAAAAAAATTGAATCTCTAATGTTCAATAAACAGAAATTACATGAATTTCAAAGTGTGCTATCTTTTTGTACCGGAGTGTATTCACGATTCTCTGTTATTACAAATTCACTCGTATATAGGGCCGTCTGTCAACACGCACACATACAATACGCACATACGTCATCCGGTATTACAACCATATAATATGATGGCCCACGAGACAAATCGTCGCAACAGATTTGACGAACTTTCGATACGGCAAGGTTGAGTTGTTGTCGAACTCGAGCAGCTGAGATCATTGGTGAGGCAAAAATTACCGAAACGCGAAAGTTTCTGTACCTCACCGACGACTCGTACACGAAATGTATATAGTTGCGTTATCGTCCATAATCGACAAGCTGCCGGGCGATAATCCGCTCGTAGCATTCTGAACATTTAGTGACGCACGTAGATATAAGTATTTAAAAAGGCTACAATATACACTCGAGAATATGTTCTTGTACAATTATTCATATATAAACAATGTGTGAGAAACATTATCGCCCGAAGCAGCTGTAATTGGATCAGAAAAATGTGAAAGATTTTGAAAAGCCATGCGGCGAGTGGCTCCCAGCAGATAAGAAAGGCCCTCGTCAACCGGTCAGATAATCGAAGCCGTTCTGTGGAAGCTGAGCAAACAAGATTACCGTAGATCGCGCGATACGGGTCTTTCTCGGATCTATGGAACGTCGATTAGGCGGTTGATCGTCCGAGACGAGCAGCATCCTTTGGAATAGTTATGTCGGTCGCGCCAAGTGTACCGATTCCGTCCCGGTTTCTGCACCAGCAGTTTGTCGGGTACCTGTGCAGGGATGCTGGTCTGCAGCTTCCATTGTGCGCCTGGCGTGACGTAATAATGCTGCCTATCTGGTACGGATCGGGAGCGCGAAAGTGTCGTCACCTCGTCCTGCCAATGATTGCTTTACAGCCTCCATAACCCGAGACTTTGTGTTGGCGTGCTGCTCTCACCGGGTCCCAACTGTGCAGAGAGCATTGTGACCGGCTGCTCCTGGAGCGCGCTGGACCAGTCGTCTTTTATGCATTTACGGTGCGCCGCGCGCGACAAAGCTCACCGAGAACCTTTGGGAGCTGGTGGCCGTTATCACGTGCTTCCGTGTACCCGAGTGGTCGTCGCGGGTTCCTCCACGCTTTGATACGTCTTTGCAAATTTCCGCCCTCGGAGTCATTTCTCAAAGCACCTCTAAATACCGTAAAGATTCCGCAATGACTCCTTTCACCCCCTGGCCTCGTTGCGTTCGTCCAGGATTCGTCGAATTCTTACAGTTTTGTTTCTCCCCTTCCCGTCGAGAGGAAAGCGTTCTGTAAAAGATATTCTTTAATGGAGATTTCGTAGAAGCATCGGTATTGAAATTTTTCGAGTACGTTAACCGTAATTCTTTCACGCAACGCAACACCCGCGCAGTTCGTTATCGCGTAATTACACCGTCACAGTGGTCTAAGAGCGGCAAAAACCCCATCTTTTCAAGTGTCTTACTAAAATTACAAAAATTTAAAACTTTTCAAGGATGAATCACTTCAAAATCCAAATTCACTTTGTCGTAGAACATCTTAAATTCGGCCATGCCAAGCATAAATTAAATAAAGCATGAATAAGTTTTCAGCAGAAATTTAAACGCATGTTTGAAGAAACCGTATACGCCTGTAAAAATAGTAATGTTAACAATTTTTTTTTCCGGCTTACCTCGAGTACTAAGACCCGGAAACAATCGCGGAAGATATTTATTTATTTATTTTCCATTTTTTCGAGCAGTTTTACAGGCAATGCTATCAAACGTGTAAAAGGGCAACTTTAATAGAGTTTGAAAGACGATACTTTCTTGCGCCAACGTGCGCCGCCGTGTTCATGGAGAAAAACGTTTGTCGATGTCTAAGTAAACAATAAATGCAAGGTTCAATTGCGGTAACCTGCACACTGTGGGGTTTATCTCATGAAATGTCGAAGGGACATGAGAGTACGAGAGTTTGTTCCTGGCCGCTCGTTCAACATGGAGAACTAGCTAGAGTACACGTGTGAATTTCTAGAAAATTGTATTTCGATATTGCGCATCGAACGTTTGAACAAATTTATTCCTTCGCACCTCCTGCATCCAAAATCCTAATTCCAATAAATCTTGTCTGTCCAGCAGTCCTGTTCCAATCAATTTCATCTTGCGAAATAATGGTTACATTATTAATTTATGATTTATTATTTTTCGTGCCCAAACTGTAAATAAAGGTTCCTGTGTATAATAAATTTCCAGTAAATCTTCTACATAAGCGTATACTTTTTATTTCATTTTATTTTAAATTACATGAAATTAGTGTTTATTAAATTCAGTAGTTGTTTTATAAGGAAAGGAATTATTTTTTATTATCTTTAATTTGAATTGAATTATATTTTATTTTAAATTAATATTATACTGAATTTAAGTGTAAAATTTATTATTTATTATTAATTTATTACTTATTTTTAAATTTATTTATTATTTTTCGTGTCCAAGAACAGTTGCAAACACTTTTTTATCGAGATTTTCCCCGAAATAGAGCTTTCCCAGGGTTTTTGCCGTTTTCTGCCGCTCTCGGACCACTGTCGCCGCGGCACGAATAGACTAGCACTCGCGTTTCGAAGCAGGTCTGCACGGATTCTCGCAGGACCGCTAATTAAACTCGAATGTCTTATTCTCCAATTAAAACCGAACGATTACGCTTACTCCTGCTGCGGGTTACGACGTTTCTACCGATAATTATTGCCTACCGGGTCTCGACCGCTGTTCGGAATCTTGGGAGGTCGAATCGTGAAACGACGATTCGATAAGTAAAAACGCTGTGGGCGAATTGTCTTCCTGTAATTGAGAGAAACGAACTCCGCACAGATCGAACCTGGATCGTAATCTTCAACCGTATATCTTCCTCGCGTTTAATATGTTTCTACTTATTTCGAACTCCTTCTTTTCTTTTCTTTATAGACATGCGGAAAAGTAAGAGTAACCGAACGAAAACCGCACGTCTGAGGCCGAGGAGCCTCTTCCTCCCAATGCTAGCCCGGGATGTTGACAAGGCCCCGTGTCATCAATTCTCTTGTCGAAACATCTATTTTCCCGGATTAACCACTCGTGTTCTTGTCTTACAATTATTTCGAACCCCTGCGTTTCGATTTGCAAGAACAAATCGCCTCTGTACAGTTTGTATGGCCGAGGAAGGTACAAGGGGTGGAGAACTGTGCAAGGGTCGGTAAACTAACTTGCAAACAATTAGAGCTGGAAGGATTGTGCGTGCCGGTTGCAAAAGATGGCGATTTGTAAAAAGTGTAGGTGTTCTTGTGAGAGCAGTACCGTAGAATTGACGAAGGCTTTCCTCGGTGGCATGAGGCAGCCCCCAGGGACGACCACAAAAGGTGCGTAGCCTCGATCCTCGGAACGCAGGGTTGATTTATGAGTGGATGGTGGGGAAGGCGCATGCGCCGCAGCCAGTGGGATTCACTGGGGTCTATCCCCACCTCTGTAGGGGAGCCCGGCAGAGCATTCAGCCTCCTCCCTTCTTCGTCGGTTCCTTGTCCACTCGGTTATTAAAACCCAGGCGACACGGCCGGCAACCAGCAATTATCTGACGAACGCTCTGAGCCGCGCACGCTCCGATCCGTGTTTGGTTTTCTCTACTCGGTCGCGTCTACGTCTTCGCGTTCGTCTTCGCATTCGTCGTCGTGTTAGTTTTCATAGCTCGGTATCCGGGAGAGCAAGGATCCTTCGCGTTTCGTTGCACGAATAAATCAGTGAGAAAGGAAAAAAGATCGTGATCGGCCGACCAGTGAAGTGATGGTTGAAGTGATGCAGTATCAACAGGTCAGTTAATAACGCGTCTCGCCTAAGGATTTACTCCGTATCGACAGCCACGAAATTGTAGTGTCGGGAACGGATATTGAAAAGTGATGATCGTTCCGCGATCTTTTTTTTTTTTTTGACAAGCTAGATAGAGATATCTCGTCGAGATATTTCTCCGTGCGAACGCGCATATGTTGGTTTAGGGACGCACGATCTCCGGAGTTCTTCGGTAAATATTCTTGTTCGTTATTGCAGATCTGCATGCCGACGATGTCGTCGATGCCAGGCATGACGCCGATGCCGATGCCCATGCCGATGCCGATGCACCAGACTTCCCAGATGGATTACGGAGGGCCGCCCACTCATTATCAGCCTTACAATCCGTCGCTGGGCAGTCATCATTTGCAGACCAGCCACTCGAGCTACTGGTACCCAGGATCTTCGAATCATGGACACGTTCCAGAATCACTGACGGCACCGGTGTACACAATGTCGGCTATGCCGACGAGCACGGCATCCTGGGCTACTCAGGCTCATTTAACGCAGCCCCACTTGATGCAGCAGTATTCTTTGCCTCCGAGTCCGCCGAATCTTCCGCCGAATCTACCACCGAGTCCACAAGATCATGCAGCGCATTATCAATGGCCGCTAACACCGCCGGCAGAACATCATTTGCTAGCTGTGGAGGAACCCGGCAAATCTGGAAGGAAGTGCACAAGATGCAGGTGCCCGAACTGCCAAACAGACACCGGTGCACAATTTGGAGTGGACGGGAAGAGGCAGCACGTATGCCACGTGCCCGGCTGCGGGAAAGTCTACGGCAAAACCTCGCATCTGAAGGCGCATCTCAGGTGGCACACTGGCGAAAGGCCGTTTGTATGCCACTGGGTGCTCTGCTGCAAAAGATTTACAAGGAGCGACGAGCTGCAACGTCATCTGCGTACGCACACCGGCGAGAAGAGGTTCGCCTGTCCGATCTGCGGCAAGAGGTTCATGAGGAGCGACCATCTGACGAAACACTGTAAAACCCACGAGAACCAGAAGAGAAAGAGTTCGAGCAAGAAGGAGTCGGACAAGGAGAACTCCGTACCCGCCGTGACCGCGCAGAACGCGTATCAGCCAATCGGCGGTCAGTACATGATTTGACAAAAATACACGCGCGAATGTTGCCATCGATAGGGCAATACTACGAATCTACTCGGTGCCGGACGTTACTCCGATTGTAGGTTTTCAAGATAACAAATGAAGATTAAGTTAAGACTGTAAAGATGCATTCCAGAGGAATTATTTATCAAATTTATTTCTTAGCGGACAAAATTATTGCGAAAAAGGCCAAAAAATTAAATACGCATATACTTGTTATGTTTATGAAATAATGCAAAAAAATATTTATTTATATAGCATTGTAAACCTAGATGTTAAACATTGTACATAATCGAATATACACATAAATATATATACATAAATATAAATATATATGTACAGAAAAAAATGTACATTTATAAATTACGCTTACGTTTCTGTACATATTCCTTCTTTAGCATTAGTCCGACGTACACAGGAAACAACTGTATATTTTTGTATATTCCTTCTCTAGCAATAATCAAATGTCGGAAAGCAATTGTATATTTTTGTAAATTACTATTTACGTTTATGTACGTGTATCTATGTCACAAAATCGTACAAATAAATTTTTTTAGAACGCCCGTCTAGGGTTGCTCGACTACCAAGATATCAAAGTGTTTTTAATTCCCTGGAGGGGTGGGTGCGATCGGGAAAAAAACGAGAACACGATGGTGCCGGTCGTGGCGTAGATTTACCGTGAAAATTCACATAATAACGAATCATCGTCCCCTTGTCGTATATCGGATTCCAACCCGACGTCTTCCTGTCATACGATACGTCGCGAGTCCCGCCCAAGGAGTACAATGCGAGTTCGAGATCCCCGAGAATCCAGCCCTTCGCGATGATTTCCTACCTGGCAGGTGTTTCCATTGCGTGGAAGAAAAGAAACTATCATTCCGCGGAAAACGTCCGAAAGAAAAATTCCGATCCCTTCCATCGCGTCGGATCGTCTTCCCAAACTCGATCGGGGTGCGGACGGAGCGAGGACACCCGTGGAATCATCCCTTGCTAGTCGGGGCGGGTTTTTCAGGGGTAAATTCGTGGTCGGGGGAGGGGAAATGGTCGGGCCGGGTACGGCACTGTGACGGGCTGTTTCATTCGTATTCCCGCCAAGAGATGGCTGCACGGTGAATGGAAAAAGCCCGCGTAGCCCTATTAAGGGGGCGGCGCGCCGTAGCCCTGTAGCCCCGGCAAGGATTCATGGCTGGCGCGTAGAGGTAGAGGCAGAGAGGCAGACAGGTCGGCCGGGGCCGCAAGGATAGAGGCAGACAGGCAGACGCGAAGATAGAGGCAGAGGCAGAGGGGAAGCTAGATGGCAACGGAGAAAGGGAGAGGATCGAGGAGACGGGAAAAGAAGGCGCGAGAGTAAGACGGCGATGTACGGTAGAAGGGGGGCCAGGGAAGGGGTACGAAAACGGAATAAAACAAAAAGAGGCAGCCGCGGAGCAAATTATAGGGAAAAATAGGGAGGGACGAGGCGGAGGAGGCACAACGCGGAGCCCCGTGGTGCGCCGTGTTCACGGTGGAAGACGATCAGGTGGACGGGCTTGGCAGGGCGGCAAGGCAAGGCAAGGTAAAGAGGCAAGGAAGGCGGGAGGGTTGGAGGGGAGGAGGGGTGGCGCCAGGGCAATTCCAAGCTCGCGTTCAACGTTCCCTGCTCGAGTACCGCGGATAGCCGCGAAGTTAGTGCGCAAGAGATTCAAAGAGAGTCGACAGAGCGACGGAGTCCCGGCCGTCTCCTGTTCGTTGTGTCCGCCGAGTCCGCCGTGTCCGTCGAGTCCACCGAGTGCGCCGAATAAACCACGAGGAGAGGAACCGCGAACTGGCGAACCCGCGCGTGACCCCGACGACGAGCCCGCGTCGAGCCCGTGAACCACGACTGACACGAACACTCCGCTTTTATTAAAGGGAGAGGGAGGGACCGACAGAGAGCAACAGAGAGCAACAGAGAGGGAGAGAAGGAGAGCGCAAGAGAGGGAGATAAACAGAGACGACAAGTGCACGGTGCACGGCTCTCTCTTACGTGTTACGCGCGGTCAGTGCGAGAGGCTGCAACGTGCCGCGAGCATGCGTCTGCGACGGACGGCCCTTGAGGCGGATACGCAACACGCCGACTCGTCGCCGTCGTCGTCGCCGTCGTCGCGGTGGTCGTCGTGGTCGTCGTCGTCGTCGACAACGCTTTGTCTGCTACCGTGAATGCACGATCCTCGTCGTAACCAGCTACAACCAGCCGTATACGCACCGCGCCGTATGCACGCGCCGACGCGACGTCGTCGATAACACGAGAAACCGGCGAACAGGTTCGTGGCGGTGCGCATGCCACCGATCGAGCCGAGACCGGTCTCGATTCCCAGCCGATCCGTTCCCGATTCTCGCTCGCGCCTGTCAGCTCGCGCGCGGCGAACCACGGTCGCACGGATCTCTCACGGATCTCCGAAATAACTGAAATTCGCATCTTCCCACCTTCGCCCTTTTGGAACGCGAACAGCCACGAGGGATCTCTCTGTCGCGTCGGTTTCGAGCGTTGCCCGCGACATGTCGACGGACACGGGACAAACCTGTACCCGCGAGTACGTCACCCGCGTGTCGCCCACCTGAATCGTCCGTCTGGCCGCCGGTACTTTGTGTTTCGTCGTCGACCAGTGCTGACAGGTCAGTGTGTGCGCTCGTTCTAGAGCCCTCTGGAATTGGCGCGCTTCGGTACAAACTCGGACAGCTCGTAACCCTCTCCTCGCTATCGATTCACCCTCGTGCACGCTCTCTCGTAGGACTCTGTTCGCGAGCGACGATGCAGCGCGCGTCGCGTAAAGAATGTTTATGAATCTTGTTGGCAGGACACCGGCCGAAACCTGTGACACAGTGTCTGTGGTTGTTCAGTGCGGACCGCGGTGTTCCGACAGACCTGAGTTCTGAGGATCGAGCAACGTCGTCGTTTTCTGTCCTTCGTGCAGCGCAATTTTCGAGATCCACGGGATCGATCGAGCCGGCAAGCTGGACGCGGATGTCGGAGGCGGCGGGGGCCGCCGGGGTGTCAGCCCTCCGAGTCACCTCGGTAACATAAACGTAAGTCTTTCCTCGTACTTTCGCCGATAGTCTCGGTCGTCGACGTTCTAACAAGACTCCCATTGCCGCTAGAGCGATTCGAATTAATTACGGTGGAACTGGAATAATGTTTCGCCGAGCGAACAATTCGTACAAGTCGGCGCATCGACCGTTCGTTTAGCGGCATCGGGTTCCACGTTTTCCCCGCTTTTACTATAATCGCGCTCGTTACACGTAATTATGCATAATGAAAGGAGTTTCCGAGAATCGGTTGCTCTATTGCGATTCGTCACAACCACAGGCCATCCAAACCCGACCAGATGTATCGTGCGAATCCGCAGGTTGCGACAAACACAGTCATCGGCCGATCAACGAGAAAGCTTACCGGATAACGTTCCCAACTTTTTAATAGTTGAGCAAGACGAAGGGTTGCTCCGTGAGCGACGATAACTGCTCGTGAAAGGGTTAACGCACGACCACCGACGAGTCTTCTCGCTTTCGCTCTCTGTCCCGGCTGCTCTTCTTTTTGTTCCGTTTAAAGATCGTGTAAAATTTACTCGGAGATCGATATCGGAGAGCCCCGGCAGTTAATTCTAGAGCCATCCGAGGAAGATCCGGTCGCAGAACACGTCGAGAGAGAGTGCTGCTAGACAGTTGTGGCCGATATAGCAAACGTTACTATGTTGCTACGCCCGTTTCACGCCCACCATACATCATGCGTTATGCACGGACCTACCTGCGGACGTGTACACGCCGTTCCAAAGGTGCTGTTCCGTGTTTCTAACAAATGTTCGGCCGATGGAAGGTGCACGCGACACTCCGGCTCACCTGGTTATCTAATCGAACGAGTTTATCGCGTAGAAATATTATTGTTCCGAGGGGAAAAGAGTTTTCGTGATCTATAGCCGAGAAAGGTTTGTGTTTTTTTGTTGTAGCTGGTCGTAGGATCGTTTCGTGAGATCGGAGAGGAAACGGTAGAGCAACTTTTCGGTGCGATCGGTTAGAAAAAACGATGCCAGGTTTCGTATCGAGGAACACGGATAATTTGGTGCTTGTGAAACTGTCTGTAGGTAGCGGAGAAGAGTAGGCCATTCGGTCGAGTTGAAACGCGGCAGAGCAGACGGTCGAAGGGCAAGAAACACAGTGCCGGCACACCGCTGACACACCTCCACACAAATCTAATTAATTTATATCCTGAGAGAGGCGCCACTAGGGATGTCTAAGTCCGACAGGAAAAAGAAACGAGCAAAGAGAAGGGTATACGCGTATACCGGGGCCCGGGGTCTCGGTTCGCGGGAACCGATGCGATGGTTCCAGGTTTTCGAACCTGGCGGAACGATTCCCCGGGTCCTTCTCGAAAACTCGATTTCATTTCGAGAACACACATTTTTTACGCGGTCCAGGGACTCGCAAAGGTCCCGGGGACCAATCTACATGGAATTATCGTTTATAAAGCCATCGTGACACGGCCGGCGATCATTTCTCGAACGTCCGAGCACGCCGAGCGCGCCGCGACAAGGTTGTCGAGCGCCGTTGCGCCGCGAAACGCCGCGCCGCGTTCCTTTTTATCGCGTATCGAAGCATCTTGAAATTACAGGAACGGGTCCACGGTTGTACGGAAGGCGGGCTAATTACGTGTTTACATCGCGTACGCGTCCCCGTGCCGCTCGCTCTATCGTTAATTGAGAAAACGAGGGCGGTCGACTTTGAAAGCTTCGACAAGGCGTCCGCGTCGCTCTGAATAACTGTTGGTTACATTGTCCGCGGGCTGATGGGAATTATAGAATGGAACGGACATGAAAAAGCACGCCATAACACCGGCCGGCCGGCCAGCGGATCCAATTAACCTGTCCCCCAGAAAATCTACACGCGTCGCGCACACGTAGCTGTGCGTACGCACGGCTGGAGCCCTCATTAGCGGTTTACTCGGAGCGTCGCGTCGCGTGAACTTTGCACCTGCAAATTGTTGCTGCCTCCCCCGGCCCGGTTTCGCGTGAACACGGACGACACCGTCGCTTAGGTGTCCACGATTTCCTGTTTGGCTCGGTTTCGTTCGGTTCCGATCCCGTACGGCCGACAATCGTCCGACACGATTGCCCACCGGCTAAGAAATCGGAGTGGCCGCGCGTGCGCCAGATGCGAGCGATCTCGCGACCACGACCGATCTTTGCAGCTGTTGCAGATTACAAGAGGCGCCCCGGCCGCCGCGCCATGCCGAGCCGTGCCGGAATAAAGACATCGAGTCCTCGTGTTCGACGGCGACGATACGGCCGGTTTCGGGTCCCGTTATCGCACAAAACGAGCAGAAAAAACCAGAGGAGAAGAGCGCCGCGTAACAGCCCCGTCCAACAAGGCGACAAACGACGCCTCTCGTGTCGGCCCCGTGATCGTCGCGCGAGAATTCTTACTCGCGCGACGCTCCGCTCCGGAAACGACGCCGGGCCTCGACTTTATTAAGCTATTATTCTTAATTAAAATCGAAATCGGCGGAAAGGCGGCGAGAGTAGTCGTCGCCGTCTTTCCTAGAATTATGTATACACGATTAATAATTTGCACGGAGCAAACGAGCCTCCGAACATTTACGGCTCGGCGGGAGCACGTGCGCGGAATAAAATAAGCAGATTATGCAGATGAGAGTCCGATTCTGTCACTTTTGATTTACGGGCGATCCTCGGAGCCGCTCTCTCGGCCCCGGCTGGTGCGTCGCCGCGACAGAGAGCGGAAGGAGAGGAACGAGAGACGAAGCCGCGAGCGGAGAAATTTCCTCGCGGTACGCGAGACTCGGCCGACCACGAACTATTTACGTTCGTCCAGATAAGTGCACTATTAACTAACCTCGCGCTAATATCTACGTTTTCTACCTCATTATGTTAATTGCGGGACCTGCGGCCCTCGAGGCCACGAAGGAGCAGCGCCGCGCCGCGCAGCGCCTCGCCTCGCCTCGCCTCGCCTCGCTTTGCCTCGTCTCGCCTCGCCGCTTCGATACTATGCTCCGCTTCGCGTGCGCTATATCGCAATTCGTTTGGTGGACGTCGTGTCCGTCGGAATGACTCGTCGATTAATCGAATAGGCCAATCGTCCGAGCCGATTCGATCGATATCCGGCGCCGTTCCTCTGCTCCGAATTCGACGAGTCTATAAATTTCTTCGCGAGCGGAGTGCTCGAGGTTTCAACGAAGGAGCAATCAACGTTTAATGCTTCGGCCAATGGATTATCGCGTTCGCTATCTCGATCGAGCAAATCGTGGATCGAAGAAGCGGATCGGAGCGGATCGCGGGCGCGCAGGTTTGGCCGACAATTTTCCGCTCGCGGAATGGAACGCCGTCGCGGCTCGTTCCACGGGAAGCGGACAACGTTAGCGGCGCGATTATTACACACGGTGCATGGAATCGAAAAGAGAGCGGTAAAAACGGCGCCTCGGTTGCCCCCGGCGAAGACTGGAAGCCGTTTCGTAATCGCGGCCTGGATCATTTTCTGCACGACTGCGCGGGAAATTAGATCACCTACCTCTCATCCCGGTAGCGAGAGATCTAGGCAGGTTTCATCGCACGCTACAGGAAGAGCTGCTCGTTCCTCCTCCTCCTCCTCCTCCACCTCCTCACCTTCTTCTTCTGCTTCTCGTTCTTTGTCTCTCTCTAACTTCCTGCAACCGATCGACTACCATCGACAGCTTGTCGCTGATAATTTAGCAATTAGCGACGATCTTTTCCCGATAGAATAGATTCACGTCCTTTTTCCGACTTCTCGTTACGCCGGTTATTCTCGATTCTTGTTTATACGAGCGCCCCACCCGCCTCGTTCGAACACCGTTATGGCCGTTCCGTTATGATATATTCTTAATAATAATACCATTACGAACAGGATATATTCCTGTCGCGCAGCGTTCTCGATACTTTGTCGCCATTCAAACGGTAACCGTAAGTTCGTGGAAAATGTTTTCACGATCGCGCCAATTCGATTTTGGAAAGTTTCTGGGATTATCGAGAGCAGCGTGGACGTACAGAAGATTCAAGCGGCGTCCTCCAGTCCCTTCGTTCCCTTCTTCTGAACTTTCTCCCTCCGTTCGGGATATCCTCCCCATCCTCCCGTTCTTCTCCGGCTCTCGGCTCTGGCTTTGCTTTTGGCTTGGGCCGGGTGTAATCGGTTCCCCGAAGCCAGGGCTCATTATCGACCCGTCGGCCTAGCAATTACCTGCGAAGCCTCTTTCGACTTCGTGTGTGCCAGCCAGCACAGTTTCCGACTCTCCGCGAGCCCTTCCGAGATCCTTCGTAGGATCCTCCGCCGGGGAAGGAGACGCGGAAAGAAAGAGAGAGAGGCCGACGGAAGAAGAAGGGCGAAGGGAAACCTGGTGGGTATACGTACGTCGAGAGAAACGCTTCGTTGCCCGTTGTTGCTGCCTTCCGTTGCTGTTTCTCGGTCGTTCGCGCGCCCTTGCCTCGCGGTACGCCGCGATAATCTTCGCGTAGATGTGGATAAACGACCGATGATAATTACTGGACGTGCCGGTAGTATGCGATAATTGCCGGGACTGCCGAGTTCGCGGCCGGTTACGCGAAAGAATTCATAACCAAAGAATTTCTCCTTGCGCAACATTGTCTTATCCTGTCTATGGTACGATGCGTTTTCGGTCAATCGGTTCTAGCCAGATGGTCGCACGGATCTACGCAACCCCGTCGGAAGCACTGATTTCAGGATTTCACAATGCAGGGACTGTCGTTATGCGATTCCAGAGAGAGAGAGTTAAGTTATTAAGAAAGACATACGCACACCGTCGTAACGATCGCGGGGGAACGCGAGGCACGACTTAACGAGTTTCGAATCCCTCGAGCGTGCAGCAAACGACGTTATCAGACGGTGGTATCGACGTTTTTATGTGGCTCGTAAACATTAAACCTTTTCTTTCTCGCGAACGCGAGCGCAAAAAGAACAACACCAGACACGGAGGAATTGGATTTATTTGACGCGATCGTCAGCGGAGATACTCGGGCGAGCCGCGCGGCTAAAATTTTCATGAAAAGGACGGGCTCTCGAAACTCTCCCACTAGTTCACGGGGGAACCGAGTTCCAGTTCGTGGAACAGCGTTAACCGCATCTCGTGAGACCGCGACCCTTGACGGAGCGGCTCGACTCGTCGGATAGCAGACTCCCTCCGACAAAGTCCGAATTCCTGGCTCTCGTTGTCGCTGCGAATCACAGATCACCGCGTGTATACAGATACAAGGTAACACGGACAAATACTTGATCGGCGAGCGATCGCTCGTATCAATTCGTGTCATCTGGCCGCAGCGCAGCGTTCCTCGAATTATCGATCGCGAGCAACATTAAACCCGGCGCGCGGCTCGCCGAGGCTGGAAAGCATGTCGATCATTTTCCAGCGGCGAACCCATATGGCCGAACGAGCCAAGATTATCCTCTTCCCGTCGTTAGCGCGGTTTTACACTGAATCCGACCGGCAACGATAGAATCGTACGTTCCAGTGGAAGAAGAGGACGACGAAGAAGAAACGGCGAGCGGAGCCGAGCCGATACGCGTTTCCCGTGCTGTTCCCGCATCGAGAGAACGCGCGGCTCGTTCTTTCGTTTCTGTTGCATAATTTCAGGACCAATGACAATCCGTGCGCCCAGCTCGGACTAATTAACGCAGCTCCGCGCGCAAATTAGCGGTGGCACCGTTCGAAATCGAGCGGCGTTTCTGCGCAGAGCGGTGGAAAGTAATTAGGTGTCATTAACGGGGTCCCGGTAACGGGTACACGCGGTGGTCGGTAGAGAGTCTGGATTCACTTTGTTGAAGTGATTATTTTTATTGTCATTTCCGGCTGGCTTCTCGGAAGTCCCGGAAACGGCACGTAAGCCCGACTTACACGAGATCCGCTAGATTCCATCGTCGCCGCATCCTCTTCGACGATGCACCGACGCTTTCTTCCAACTTGCGAGACATTTCTCGCAGCGTTACCCGATGTTTCGTCGAATTAATTCAATTATTCTTGGTTAGGCCGTAGTTTAACGTTTATTACCGTCGACGAGGATAATCTACGCAGCGATCCGAAAGGTTCGCCCGATCGTGTAGCCAGGCTAACGAAATTTTAATTCGCGGCATGAATACTCATTCCTCGGGTTTCGCGAGTCCCTGGCAGAGAGAACTGGCCGGCAGGCAGCAATTTTCGCGCAGTACATCAGCATCCCGTGCGGAGAGGATGGGAGGAGGGGTGGGCTTTTTAATATCGTTCGGCACAGTATATCATCGTTTTGTTTAAACTCGAGCTCTCTCTGTTTCGTGGTCGGCTTAGCGTTCTCGCGCGGCATGGCGCGGCGCGGCGCGGCGCGACCGCCTCGAGCGGCCGGAGAAAAGTGGCCGGTACGCGTAACCGCAATAAAACTCGCATTACGCTCCGCGTAATACGTGCATAAAGTATTCGCGTGTGCAGTAACGCGTATAAAATGCAGCAGTTGTTCGCGTTCGCCGGGGCAGGCCTGGTTCCCCCCGTCACGAACACGTAATAGATTTATTTCGGAGAAGTATCCCGAGCACGCTCGTTCGCCAGCCTCGGCCGCTGCCGCGCGAAAAACTGCGAACCGCGAGCGCCGGACGCGTTAACAACGGGCCTCTCGCCGCTTTCTACTCGATCCAATTTGTCGATACGATTCGCTTGGCCGCTGCACACGACTTCCGTGGTCTCGTTCGAGCAAACGGCTGAACACCGAACACGGTGCGCCGCTCCATCGGCTGCCTTGCGCCGTGAAACGTGGGTGTGGAAGGCGCCAGCAGCTCTCGCTACAGCTGGATCGTGTTTCTGGCGTGGCGATACCGGTATCCCTTCATTCCTGAGTAATCGTCAGGCCCAAGGCACGCTATCCGCCATTTTCTAAATACGTTGCCCGAATATCGAGTGCACGGGAACCTCGAGAACGTCGAACGCCGCCGCCGTGCCGCGCCACTTCTTCAGCTTCGTGCCGATCGAACGATTCAAGCGAATGTTTCTCGCGTTGGTCGCTCCGTGGAATCGGCCGTTACCCGTCAGCTGGTTTATTTTCGCCGGACCCGAACGCTCGTTTATTATTAGCCTGATAGTCTCGTTACGAGAACGCGTTCCGGGAAGGCTCTCCCTGGCCGTGGACGACGGGTCCAGCGGACTCTCTGAATTTCTGGAATCCAGAGGTTGTCGCTCCGAGTTAATTGGTTAACGCGATCAACTCGTTGAACAAAGTGGCCACGCGGTACCCTGTGCTGTCGTCTTCCCTTCCCTCGGCTTCCCGTGCCGGAAAGGGGAGACGACCGAGGAAAGACCGAGCGCCACGGCCGAGCGTTTTCCGCGTAATCTCGTCGACGAACGGAATCGTCTCTCTTTCTCGAGGAGCCGACGAAAGAAAAGGGAAAAAAGCGGCTTCTCCGTGGAATGCGGTCGAAGGAAATGGCAGCCGGGTCGCGAAGAGATCCATCTCTCGACGAGCTATCTCGTCGGTCGATCGCGCGAACGTTCCCAGAGTTTACTCGCAATCGGACGCTCCTCCAGCGAGCTCGGACGAATAATAACGCGGATACACCGATGCAGGACAGTGCGTCAGCCCGGGTACGCGCATCAGTTAGGAAACCTTAATCACCGTCAAGGGATCTCGAATAGAGCTGACTACGTTTTAATTACTCGGCGAGCGGCGGGGAGCGGAGCGGAGAACGTAGAATGACATCAAGATGCCCGGGGGTGACGAGGAGCACGGCAGAATGGGAGGACGCGGCGCGGCGCGGTGCGGCGGAGCGTTGACCGCTCGTAAAAACAGCTCTCCGCCGGTTTTCCAGTCCGCCCCCTGCTTAATCACCGATCCAATGCAAATACCGGCGTCGCGGCTCGCGGGCGTCGATAACAGACGCCGATAATCGAGGATGATCGGCTCGTTCCAGCTTATACTCCTCCTCGGACTTTATTAACGAGCATTCAGTTTTGTCGGCTCGTGATTTATCTCTCCTTTATCCTCGCGTGAGCTCGCCGACAACCTAATCCCGTCGTTCCACCCACGAAATTTCGCGTCCAACGGCAACAAGTGTTTCGTCTCTCCGGGAGAGATCGGCAACTTTTCTCGGAGGTGGTACGTAGCAGCTTCTCTTCGCGTTTCAAATGTTCCCGGGCACACGAGAGGCCCGTCCGGTTCTGTCCGAAGGGCCGTCCGATGATCGCGTGTCCATCTATCGCCGCGGCCTTGGAGGAATTCAGATTAGGTCGATGAAGAGGTCTCTAAATCCTTTCGTGTGACTTTTTCGATCCGCGTTCATGCTCGCTTCTCTCTTCCACGAAATAATATACCGAACTCGGAAATTATCCCACGTTTACGAGCGAGACCTATCACGGATCCCCTAGGACCTGTTCCCGAACGAACGAGCTCGCTCGTTTTCTCGGTCGGCCGCTTCGGTGACGGAATAGCGCGCGTGGTTTTCTCGGAAGGTAATTCCAGAATTTCTCATTGCCGATTAGGATCGCTCGAGAGTTTTACAGTCCGTCTCGTTGCCGGTGGATCGTTCGCGATCGCCGCACGGTGCCGAAGCTCGCGCGAACACACGGCGTCGATAGAGGAGTTCCCACGTAGTCCGCGTTCGAGCCTCCATCGCGTTCGAGAGATTGCCAGCATGAAACCGGGGATAATTGTAGCTTGGTAAATACCGCTACTTAATACCCAGCGTGCTGCTCGTACACGCGTACGTAGACCGTACACAGCTAGTCCGCGGAGCACGTATTAGCTCCTCCGTTGGTTCGTGGCAGCGTCAATCCGTTTGGAAAACGTTCCTCTTTCTCTCTCTTGCTTGCTCTTCTCGCGCGGACTGCAGAAAACGACGTACATAATTGTACGCGGTCAGTTGCCTGCGATGCGGTACGCGCTTCCGCCGTGAATCAGGCTCGCTGTAATTTCACGGTGTCGCAGACACCGATTCCTCCCCAAATCCGACTGCCACCGATCGCGATTCCCGATCGTAGACTCTACGGACCGTCGAATGCGACGAGATCGCTTTTTCCTATCATCGGTCGAGCAAACTGTCAACCGGTTCGGGTCAATTGTTGCGTCCGCACAAAAAGCGCTCCCGATTGCAGTCATTACGCAAATGATGCTCGTAACTCACGGCTGCGCCGATCCTTGTCCCGATGCTCCTCACGTTTCTAAGATCGATCGACCGGGGCTGATCGGAGCTGCCGTTCGAGGCACGTTCATAATGGCGAGCGACAGATCGATCGCGATAGGAAAACGCGCCGCTCGATACGAATCTCGCATCCGGCTCCGCGGTCGAAGTCCGAATCTCTGGTCGGTAGAGAGCAAAAGATCGATCTCGATCGAAATCGCGTATCTTCTGTCTCCTCTTCGGCCTTTTTCTGCGAATTCCTCGGCGGAAAAAATCGATCGCCGCGCAGGCTTAATTGGAAACGTCGAATGAATCTGTCCCGGTTCATTGAGGGTGATTACGCGGTACGTTAGCTGCGACGATAATTAAGAGTAACGTGATCTTGTTGCTTCGAGTAAACAGGTTTGTCGGTTTGTCGGTATCTGCGAAGACGCGGAACGAAAGACAGTCGCGTCGTCGAACAGTGTAGACTTTCCGTGTTTAAACGAACAGGTCGTCACAATTTTGTCGACTAAGTTTGTCATAATTGCTACCGGCCGAGGTCGATCCGACGATAGCGAGGTAATACCGACCTAATCGCAACAATGTTCAATGACGCTGTTTAGTGGTCTTGAGCGATATTCGTTCGCAGGCATAGATAGCTCGCGGTGCACGACGGTCGATGTAAATATCTTTTCCACCAGTACACCGTTGATTCGCAACAGTTGATCGTCGGTGCAACGGCGTGTGTTCCATGGTGCAAACGGGCAGCAGCAACAGGATTCGTGTCGATCGCACGATTGTCGACCGCTCGATCGTCCACCATCGGGAACTAATTACGCGCGAGCTCGCTGGTTCGTGACGGCAGTCGATGGCCCGCAAGCAGATCGCGGACAAGAGCACACGAGAATTAGGAACTCTAGTAAGTAGTATCGTCGACGATCTCATGATGAAGACTTAATTGGAGGCGCTCGTAGCTGCGACGCACCCGATAAGCCTCGCAAAAGTTAATTGCCGATCCCACTATCAAGCGGCGAGCTTTATCGCCGCTGGAAACTGGTTTACCACGCCATTTCCGAGCCGCGAGCCTCGCGAAAACGGGAATGCGGACGATCGTGCGTATTACTGATTTCTTAATGGAAACGGTTTACCTCGCGAGTCGAGTCCTTTCTTTTTCATGCTATTCGGTTCTTACACGAACCGACTTCGCATTTATGCCAACGTCTCTGGAAGGACGATCGCCTGACAGTCCTGGTCCGAATGTTTCCAAAGACCCGTGGCGGTCGAACGATTATTTGCCTGCGTGAGCAATCTAGAACGACCGTGACCCACGCCTGGCCTAGAGGAACGCGAAGACAGGGGTAGGAACCGATCGAATATCTTTTTGGGAATGTTTAGCTGGCAGGCTTCCGCGTAACAGAGCGGCCACCGGTCGCTGGTCGCTTTCGAGTCGTGACTCTTTGCGTGGAGCCGACAGAGAACATCGTCATTATGCGTCTTGAGGCCTCGCGCACACATCGCCCGGCGAAAAGTTAGGTGGAGCACGCGATCCACGGATTTCTTGCCATGGCAGAGCGGAGCAGAGCAGAACGCAACGCGGCGCCACGGCCTTGAGTCTCTACCCCCGTCGAAGACGCGGAGGAACGTTTATCTCGGCCTCCGAATGTCGGAAACGTATCTACCCGCTCGTCATTTTTTCCTCAACTCGTCTCCTGTTCCACCTCCGCGCACCCCCACCGCCCACCGCCCATCGCTCTTCCCAGAGAAGATTGCCGCTCGTTAGCCTCCTTTTTGCCAATAGGTTACGCAAAAGATCGACCGCGAAAAAAAGGGCACAAGAAGCGCGAGATCGCGGTCGAACGCGACTCCGAACTAAAAACGCCCCGGGTACTCGAAATTTTTCTACGAAATTCAGAGCAGTTCGCGAACCTTTGGCTCCGGCCCTCGGGAGCGAGTTTTCCGAAGCGCGAACGAGAAACCCACTCGTCCGGAAACGGTACCGGCACCGGTATCGGTAATTACGTACCACCATCGACGTTGTTGCAGCTGCTGAACGATCGATGTTTTTGTCAATCGCTATTTAATTATCCCGTCAATCTATTTTCATTCTCGCAACGACCGATCGGCATCAATTACATACGAGGAAAAAACCGGCTATCGTATATTTGCAAACGTCGGGGAAATATAATTTAGAGCTGCTTAAAGAAGTCGTTTACAAGCTTTTTGCGCCATTAACGTCGCTGCATATAGATTGATCTGTGTAACATGGGAAACGCGTGAGAACGCGACGCGACCCGACGCGTCGGGGAAAATTTCAATGGGGCCTGTCGAGCGATGCACGCGCGCCACAGGAATCGCGTGTCGTCGCGCGACAGTCCCGTACCGTTCCAAAAAGTTTCGCAGACCGGAAGCGACGTTTACGGCTCGAATCTCTGGAAAAATTCGCGGGAAAGGTGTCCGGGTCGATCATGCGTTAAACTCGCCGCGAGTCCCTGTTTTGTATGTATATAGGCTAATGTTTAACGACTAGCTCGACGCGGTTAATTGCCGCGAGCCTTGTTATTAGCCCGATACGACCGGGTTTTGATCGGGATTACAGAACGGTAGCGACTAATTATATCCATACCGTCGAAGGTTCGCGTCGTTGTTCTTCCGATCGAGTGCCGCAGCGTTCCTCGTCGCGTTGTCCCGTTCACGAGCGATTACGATGGTTCCCGAACGATAAAGCGCAGCGTCTAAACGTTATCGAATCAGCCTCGACGCTCCTCGTTTTTCCTGTTTTACTCCTGTCGGCGGAACGAACGCGTCGATGATTTTAGGACTGGTCGAGGATCGATTCCTTCGAGGAGATTGCGTTATCCGCAGCGTTTCCAGAAAGCTCGATATAAATCTCGGCATCTATCCGGGCCGGTGGCACGATCGAACTCCGGCGAACACGTCGAATAAAATACGAGCCCGATAAACGTACGGCTAATGGAATTCATGAGGACGGAGCGGACGTGCGCGCGGAAGCCGGAGCCGCTGTACATCACTTCGGGACTCGAGTACGCTCTCATTTTTTCGGTGGGGTCATAGGTCGATCGCGCGCTCCCCTCCGGAATGAATCTGTTCGCCGCCAGGAGGGAAAAAAGGGACATTTATCGTGGCGTTTGCACACTTTTGCTTTCCGCTCGTCGTCCCCCCGTTCCTCGCGCGGCGACCGTCTTCGGTGTTTTCATTTGGACGGCGCGCCTCGTTGCGTATTCAACGATCCTAAAAGCGGAGCGCACCAGAAAGAGGACGGCTCCGCGGCTCGTATCTCGGAGATTCCACGATTGGGAAAGCAACGACGGAGACCGTATAATATAAAACGGTTATCCCAGCGCGAGAAAGTCTTGGGAATCACGAAAACACCGCGTCAGCAGCAGCAGAAGCAAAAGCATCAGCACACCGGCGCGGTGGCAGCCTGGCACACGATTTTCCGGGACGTCCGCATCGATTCTTGCGGTCACGTCGCTCAGAGTTCTCTCTCTCTCTCATTCCCTCCCAGCCTCGGAATCGAGACCTCCTGCGCTTCCTCTCTCGCAGTCACCCTCGAAACCCGTGGCATTTACCGGCAGTGCCACTCAGGGAAACCAAGATGGTTACCGCGTCAGCACTTCGACGTCGTTTCGTCCCTCGTTCGCCGTGGTAGCGTAGCTCCACTTTTGGCCGGGCACCGGTGGAGTGGGGGATCGTGCCGCACGATATAGCCTCGGCTTCTCATGGGAGGATCGCTTATAGAAATATTAAAAAGGTGAAGAAACGCGGCGTGTACTCGTGCATGTAATCGCGTTCACGCAACCGACTATCAATTCGCACCTCGACTCCCGGTTATGGCCTTTAATTACGCGTTCCTCCGTGAAGTCGGCGGCGGCTCGTTCTTCCCATAATTTAACCAGAAAATGCCCGAGTTCCGTTCGGTGGTTGCGATACAGAGGGAAGCAACGCCGCGCACCGGGAACACCGTTAAAAACTATTACAATTGTTCGAAGCGTTTCGAGCTCTCGCACGCATTCCACCGCGGATCTCTTCGCAGCGATTGCTCCGACCGATCTCGCGGAGGCTCGAGCGGGAGACGTGGGAGAGAACGAAAAGAGAGTAAGAAGACGGAAAGCCGCGGAAGAAACGTTTAGGATAACCCTCCGTCGAACAGACGGATAATAATCCGTGCCGTGTACATCCTCCGTTACCGCTGCAGCCACGCTACAGCCAATTAATCCGGCAATCACGAGAGGTTCTCCGCTCGACTCCACCTGCTTTATTTGCCATTAAGAACGAACGAATACCACGCAGGCCGCGCCATTGCGGCAAACCGGGGGAAGAGAAGAGCGACGAGGAAGATGGAGGGCAAACCAGGTCGATCCTCGATTCGGGGTGGGCGTCGTCGCTGGATACAGTGGATACGCGTCGCGTACCGCTCCCCGGGCTTGGTATCGCGAGATATTTGCTTCCATTTCCGATGTCGGCGATCGCGTCCCTCTTAAATTCTCTTCCTTCCACCCTCCATTCTTACGATCGCTCGTTCGCATCGAACTTTGCCTTCTTCCTTTTTCCCCTCATCCTCTCTGCGCCGTTTCGCTCTCATCCTCTTCCTTCTCCTCCTCCCTTTGCTGCTCTTTCTCCTCTTCCTCTTCCTCCTGTTCGTCTCGGTCGGGTCCCTCGCGTCTCATCCACGTCCGTTTTGCGCGCCTTCTACCTTGGTGGCCTACTCGGTGCGCACACACAGACGTATCTCGCCGTAATACGAAGTACGAGTCGAACGTGTTCCCGAGTCTCGTCCCATCCCTTCTTTTTGCCTTTGATTCTCTCCCTTGTACCACCGAGAACGTACGAAGCTCGTTCGGATCGTTAAAAGGACCATCCATTTATCGAAATCCCGGGGTAATTCGATCGCCGTAAAGAATTATGAAATTCTGTTTCTTCATTTTTTGATTCGTCGCGAAGCGTGCCACACGAAAATGTGGAAACGCGCGCTAAAGTCGAAACTCGTGTCCCCGTATGAAAACGGGGGGAGGGAGGGGGAAGAGGATGATGCGCCGGTTCACTCTCTCGAACTATAAACTCCGTCACTATTTTGATTCCCAGCATTTGGCATGATCGTACGCGCGTTCGTGGTCCCCTCATGCAATATTGATGACCCGCCGCGGATCAAATGCCCCATGATAGCCCCCACCCACTATCCCCCTAACCGGTATCCTGATTGCGAAGCGGGTCAGAGCCACTGATTTTCAATGGATGGGAGCCGAATTTAAACTATGATTATACCCCCCGCGTCGTCTAAGTACGGACCTCGAGGTCGACCCTAATGAAGCTTTGCCGAATTAGTGCCGCGTAAATTGCGCGCACTTTCGGCCACGCTTAGATAACGACACGTGCACCGCGCCGCTGTCGTTGAATTAGCGGTGCGCTTTCGACTCGCGGTAATTAGCGTTCGTTAGCCCTCCCGTGATCATCCGCTAAGAAAAATCATTCTCGCCGTGATTTCAAATTCGCCACGGAGCCGGTCCAGCCCTCCGGCTCGAAGCAAAGACAAAGAATCACCCTTTTTCCGAACTCGGGCGCGAAGAATCTGCGATATTCCGGCCGGTATTAGCAGGCGTGACGGTCTGGCCCATTGTCTTTGCGCTGGATTCCCATTACCGGTCATGGTCTTCGATGGGCAGAGAAACCTCTCTCGAGTTTCGAATGCCTGGAAATCGTTTCCTGCCGAAAACGAGACTTTCAGGGCGAAAGAAAATTCTCTGTCGGTAAGACAAAGGAAACGAACCGGGCGCCGCTGTCAGCCAATCGACCGTCTCGAATTCCGTCTCGTTAACGTCTCCAGAGGAAGGAGAGTCGAAAGGGCGGCGTAGGGTTGGCTGGCTCTCGTTTCTCTCGAACGATTCCTCTTCGACGAGGGAAACTTTTGCCGATTTTCACTTTGTCCGAGGGGCACCGGTTTAAACTCCGTTTAATTACCTGTCGCGAGCACGTACGGCTCGAACGAAAAATACACGCGAGTAAAATTAATACGGCGATTAATCTTTGCCGCGTCAGACGCGAAAATTATGACCGCTTCACGTGGAAGTCCGGCTGACAACGAACGACCGTAATGTCGGGGTTGCTACATTTTTCCGGGGTCGACGGAGAAAACGAAGAAGAGGAGAGACGATACCGCGGGCCGTCTTTCGCGCGGCGAGATGGCCTTTTTTGCGGAGATGTAGCCCCCGATGTAGCGTGCGTACCGACCACGAGGAGCACGAGGAGAGCACGGGACAGTCATTCTCGCCGTAATATTCCAACGTCACTTCCAGAGGGTGTCCCTTTAATAATTTATTAGCAAGGCTGCTAGCGGAACAGGGAGTCCCTGATTGTGTCGTGTCGTCTGTCCCCGGCATTGTCGGGGCAGCTCGCCGCGGGTGGTCCTTGACACGATCCTGGTACTTGGATGCTGTAGCCGTTATTAATACGGGAACCGTCGATCAATTATTTACGATGCGATCCTCGTTGTCGTCGAGTCGCTTCTTATCGTGACTGCTCGAAACGTCCCGGCTCCTCGAAAAGGAAAACTGAACAAACCCTTTGAACAACTGATACCGCCGTAACTTTTCTACGATACGCGCGCGGCCGCACGGAAAGGCAAAAGTAGGCAAAAGGTTCTCGGCTTGGCGGAACGTAGATTACAATTGCATCATCGATTATTAGCGTCGCGAGGGACGCATTAATAATTCCCGGGCCGTATCTCGAAAAGTTATCGCTTCTACGCGTGCGCTCGCGCGTTTATTATTCGAAGCTATCAATTACGCGATCCCTGAAAAAACGTTGCCATTAGCCGAGCCGCGATTCGGCCGTTAGTCATCCCACGATATTTCCCCGTCGAAACGTTAGGTAACTCGATATACTTCTCTCCGCGGCGCGGCGTCTCTCGCGATTTCCAGCGACCCACGCGATCGAAATTTTTTCGTGGCAACGGGTTGATTTACAAGCCGCTATCGTTCCTTCGATAAATCAATTTCCCCTGGCCGCGCGTTCTTGCGTCGGATCTTAATTGAACGCGGGGCGACGGTAATTCGTTGAAAAATGGGACGATCGCTCGCAAAATACGGAGGAATTGACACAAGGAGGATCCCGCGGCGGAGGGCATAAGCAGGACCAGGACGCGATAAGGATCCCGGTCGCACGGGGCTGCGAGCTGCGAGAGACGGCGATCCGTTGGCTCGTAAATCGAGTTTCGTCGTGCAAGTGGCGCGCCTCCCATCGTCGTTCGCGATCGGGCCGCGTGCGAATTAATCCACCGACGGGCCGTACGTGTTCACCGGACGAAAACCTGTGTGCGTGAGTGATACATGCGTATTTCGGACCGCGTATATAATAACAGGTTGCCAGTACGGGCCTTCTCCTAGCCCCTCGCGGCCTCTCAGCCAGTGATGTATGCGCTAATTGTGAGGCCCTTCGACTCGACTCGACTCGACTCGGCTCCGACTCGGTCTCTTCCCCCTCGCACTCCCCTCCGCCTCTCTCCTCTTTTCTCCTTTTCTGCGCCGACCCGCGCGATTCCTTCAGAAGGTTAATATCGGCCGCGATTGAATTTAGCATCGGGAAATGAGCGAGATCGCTGCTCCTCGTCGCGATGATTCTAGGTTCGCGGCTAGAGTTGATTCTCAAACTCGGCGGTCCTTGGGAATTTGTTGGTACATCAAGACTTTGAGCGAAACAAGAACGCCGGGAAGTACGAGACCAGATTCTCGAATTTCGCAAGAGCGCCGATCAAATCGTTCGGCGAATTTTTCAGCGTGGAAATCGGATAAGCCGGCGAGAACTCGTTCTGCTATGCGCCCGCGGGGTTTCGACATCTGCCAGCGCGAACGTACAGGCCGGGTCCGAAGCGGGCAATTAAGTAATTAAACAAATCTGTCGAAGGCGTTATGAATGAGTCGGCGCACGCCCGCGAGCAGTCGCTTACAATGAAAAGGTGGAGAAACGAAGATCGCCGAAACGCTGTCTTGCTCGAGAGTTTACGTCTTTGTAGAACGGTGACGAGATTCGCGAGAGAAGGAGTCTGTCGGTTCGTGGACAGAAGATGTCGGAGTCAGCGCGCAAACTCAAACGTGGCGAGTATGTATTTGCCGAAAAAGAGAGAGGAGCCGGGTGACGGGACTGTTTTACGAGGCGCGTCGTTCTCGCGCTGTCAATTCCGGTGGGTTGCAATCGAGCGCGGGCCGAGCATTAACATCGGTCTCACTCCCGAGTTTAATCAAACGCTAACCAGCGGAGATTTAATCTGCCGCAGAGAGTCCCCCGGGTGGGTTTTCCCTCGCCATGGTACCGCGACAACGCTCCCCAGCAGCACGTGGAAGCCCTTGCGGTCGTATCGTCGAAAGCTCGTCGGTTTCTCTTCTCCTCTCTCCCGTCTCTCTCTTTTCCCGGTCCGTTTGATTCCCCGGCGTAGGTAATGTAATCACAACACTCGGGGTGGCCTCGTTATTTATAGGCACTCTATTTGCGCCGATGGAGCCCGATTCTCGCGGCGATATCGACTCCTCCGGCCACGATTAAGGGACGAGGAGTCGTCAGCCAGCTCGTGCCACCCCTAATGTGGCCCCAGGGGACGTTCGACGATGAGCCTCGACGAGAATCGCGAACCGAAACAAAGTCGCCGTTTGTGTCAGCCGGTGGTCTGGTAGATCGGGGAAACCGTCTCGTTAATTGATCGTTCCGGAACGGGATCCTCCCTCGCGAGTCTCGGCGACGCATCGAGCTCTCGGGGTTGCATCGATGCAGTTTCATAAGTGGGCGACGGTAAACGCTAGTCAAACGGCCCGGTTCGGCCGGCCGGGCTGAATAAAGCATGAGACGCAACACCCAGGCCCGTGTACTGTCGTGGATGAAGGAAAATGAACGGTGATAGGATCGACACGAGGCGGAAACTTTTCTACTTTTGGTCCGACCGGCCCGGAAAAAGTTTCGCGAACACGCGTGTCGCTCGGTTTACACGCCCACGTATTACCTTCTGTCAACCGGGGCGGCGCGGCAGAGGAAAAAAATAAAAAAAGTCACCGCGTGCGACGTCGCTTCCGGCCTCGATCGGCAATCGTGTGGCTCGCAGATGACACGTTGCGTGGCTGTGTCCTCGGGCAAAAATGACAAACCCCGTGCGCGCAACATTTCTTGTCACCGGCAATTGCGCAAAGTGGCCAAGAGGGCTATCGCAGTCGAGGGCGCATAAATGTTGCACACCGCCGCGCCGGACAAACTTTGCGACGATATTTCAGAAATTGCAGCCGTCCGACCGCCGACCTATTTATTACTTATGCGCGGAAATATTGAGACAGCTCGGCGAGGGGACTGGACACTGAAGTTCGTTTCACGACGGATTCGACCTAGACGGCGCGATTTCCATCGAGAATCACGAGCTCGCTGCCTGTCGTTGCACATACATATATTCCATGCGAAAACACCGTTGATGACACGTTGCCTCCGAGCTCGAAACGACGCTTAACCCCTCGCCCTACCATTTTCTCTACACCTACGACGATTAGAACGACGTCGACTTCTTTGTCGTTTGCAATTTCCGAGAAGAAAAGGAAAATTTATATTGTACTCCTACATGTATTTTCTTCAACGAGGGAATGGAAGAGTCGGACTCGATGTTACAGGGGTTAACCGCGGTAAAAGCGGTCGCCTGCGAAATTATGCGCATCGTGCGACGTAGAAGATATAGGCCGAGAAAAGGGGAGCGTTGACGTCTCTATATTTCACGAAGAAAAGCCGAGATACCGAAATTCCAGGCCGTCGATTCCTTGGTGGTCTCCGTTGCCCTCCCATTCCAGATTTTTCGAGGTTTCCTGGAGCGGCAGATTGGTATCTCAGTCGGAGTAATTACTAGAGCTTGCGGTGGCGGTACAAGGATCCTCCCAGAGACAAACGTTTTGGCGCGTGGGCCCACGAACTCGGCTCTCCGGGTTTCTAGACCCGGAATCGCGTGCGGACAAAGTCGAGGGAAGATAAAAAGACACCGCTCGGGCCCCGGCACACACCTGCACGCATTTCTCGGGGGTTCGGCCGAACGTAGCGGCGAACCTCGAGGATGGCGGACCTCATTTGGCATTCCGTGCTGTACGGGGGAAAGCGAGGAGAGCGTAGACGCGGAACGGCCCGGCCGGCAGGAAACAACAAAACATGGAAAAGGAACGAATTACTTTCCGCCTGGATCGCAATAGGGTCTCGTTTTCTGTTCCGTTTTTCGTTGTTTTTGATTTCGTGATCCGGATCGATAACGCGGAACGAGTTAGGCGACTCCGGCGGGACTTTCCCGACCGTCAATTTGCATTTTAATTCCCGCGAGCGCGAACTGGCGACGCGCAAATGTTACCTGTCACCGTGCGAAGACGCTTTAATGGAGCTTAACGCGGAGGACCGATGCTATCGCCCGATAATCGTCCAGCCGATTGAGACGTTGTCGATGATTCGGATCTGCCAACCGACGCGCGACGCGATGCGACGGAGAGACACTTTCGTTTCGTAGTCGAGAGGACGCAAACTCGGGTATGGGAAGAAGAAGTTGCCGGGCAATCGAGCAATTAAAATGTCGCGGCGGTGTTCGGCCCGCTGGCATGGATCGATGCAAGTTTCTTGCATCGGGAGAAGCGTCCGCGAGTTTGCCTAGTTAAACCTTGCCGAGAGGAGATCCCGAGAGGAGGAAAAAAATCTGAGACGATTGGTTCTGAGGGCGAGTCGCGCGGTTACCTCGGAACTAAAGGCTTAATTCCAGTAATCTTCGTGTCAGGGTGGCTTCTGATCCAGGCCGATGGTCTGGATGGAGGAGTAGGTACCGATGCTGGATGCCCGAGCGGAGTCGGTTCACCGGTGCTCGGCTAGCCAGTAGGTGCACACACCGAATAATAATACACGAGCCGAGGAGAAATAAGGGGCGAAAGAGCCAAGAGTCGCGGTACCGACCGAGTAGGGCAAAAGAGAAGGCCGAGGAGCGGAGGTGGAGGCGAAGGAGGGATTCGATAATTACTACCGGGAGTCGTGGAGGCGGCCATGGAATCCTCCTCCCGCAACGAGCGCAAACGCGCAATTATTCTCCATCGCCATCCGACGGGATCTCTGATTCCGAGTTTCCTGCCCCGGTATAACGTGCACGCGTACGGACAACGAGCTCCCGGTATTTGATCTCGGCGTACTCCTCGTTTTCCGCATGACTCGCGAACAAGGCCCCGATCCAGCGACGATAAACCCCGCCGCCGATTATGAGATGCTGCCGATCGCTCCGCCGCGCCGCACAGTCCGCCGGGAAAAGTTCGCTCGTCCCAGATACGAATCTCCCTTCCGCGAATCTCCTTTGAATTTCGCACGTCGAATCCCTTCTTCCAATTCCTCGAACTACGTTTCTCCGGGAATACGTATAGGAGGCGCTACTAAAAATTACTGTACAATTATTCAAAATCCAATCAATTACCAAACATTTAGATATTGTACCAATTTCGTATGCGTAACGTTTCAAAAGTCATAGGGAATGGAGATATTCTAGGTCGGAAGAAGTGTTTAATTTTTAATTTTCGTGTTAAAATAGCTCCGAGTGCAATAGGTTAAGGGGACGGCGGAGTTTCGCACCCCCGATAAGTTTCGCGGCCGGCGGGATTGTCGGTTGTTCGAGGATTCCGGCGAGCAGGCTGCAACAAGGTTTCTTCGCACGTATTTTTGGCGTCTCGTTGCATCCACACCCCTCGAACTTGTTTGCGTCGCGAGGCGACCGACACCGGCGTCTTTGCTCCGCGTCATGGACGAGCGAGTGCGGTCGCGATGGGCGTGGTGGCCCGCAGTCAGAGAACCGTGACGCATCGAGCACACGCTATTCACGCGCGCGCACGCACGTAACACACGCGTCCGCGCGCTCATACACGCGCACGAGCGTGGAACGGGACACGTTTCTACGCAGGGTGCACCGCCAGCCGTCGGAGATATTTTTTAGTTCGTTTCGACTTATTTGTTCCGATAACAGAGGTCGACGTTCGTACGCTGCAGTTCGCGCATCTACGCGAGGTTTCGCATTAACTGGTTCGTGTAAACGAGCTTCCACAAGATATACATAGATTGCTAAACTGTAAAATTCCGGACTCGCTCGAGCAATCGCCGATGCAATTGAGTCGCTTTCTTTGTCGGTTTGTTCGGGTTCAGTTGCGGTGTTAATTGTAACCGATTTTATTTCGTCTTTCGAGGCGTGTTATGCAGCGATTGAATCTCCTTTGCAAACTTTCCGCTCGATTTAGACGATCCGCGAACTATAAACACGGAGCATGGGAGTTTCTTAGGCTCTTAACATTAGACACGGACAATTAGAGGTAATACTTTGTAAGAGCCATCCTGTGGAAGCTACGAGAGATCGCGCGCTTCTCGTGATCTCCGCTCGTCGGATAGCCGGTGATTTGCGCCGCGCGGCTCGGTAACTTTTCGCGAAAATCGCGCGCAGGTGATGACGCGTGACGAAGTTAATAAATTCAGTCGTTGCCGATGCAAACGGCATAATTCCGCATTACCGAGCGCTCATAAATCTCGCCGTGCCCTCGAGTTAGACGCCGCGGTACCGAGGACATCTTCGACGATTCGTTTCTTCCACGTTCCGACGTCTATCGGTCGGACGATCGGTTCTGGATATGTTCCTCGAGTAATTGTCCCACTGACACGAAAAGCAATTTGTGCGGTAACGGTATAGAGTATACAGCGTGGTGTCGATTCGCTCGTTCGTGGCGTAAGCTCGTTAGCGAGGCCCTAACGTGCATGCCCCACTAGTGGCGGAATAATTATGGAAAATTATCGTCCCACGCTGAACTAGAGATGCTCGTGGGGCATGAAAAAACCGCCGTCTATCGTAAATCACGGCAGAGCGCCGCATCAAAGGAATACCACGGCCGCGCTCCGTTCAATCAGCGCTTCTTCTGCTCTTTGATTTCCGCTGGCCGAGAGGTTCGGATCCGTTCCGCTGCATCCGCGAGGAGAAAGTCCTCGCGACCTTCCTTTCGCGTAGTTCAATTCCGCTTTTGACGAATTTATCATAGAACCGAGTTCCCGACGCGTTACACCCACAGCTTCGTTTCCAGGCACCGCCATCTTTGGCTCGAAGCGAGAGAATCGGAAACCCACGCGGTAGATCGCTATCGAATCGTGACTGTTTCGATCAGAACCTTTGTACAATAGTTTTAAACAGTTCTCGCGGTGCTGGAGGATCGAGGGGGGACGCGCTGGAGTTGTTCGTGTCCCTGGATCTAATTTGTACGAGCGTCGAGGAATATTGAAAGGGAATCGCAAGCTCGCATCGCGATCGGGTTTTGTTCTCGGACGAGTACGGTGATCCTGATCCCTGGCGTTCAAAAGGGTGTCCGACCCCCGCGGAGCACAGCGACGCACCACTCCCCAGATTCACCGGGCTCGGTGTCAGCCGTAAGTAATGACAACGCGATGACTGGCCGACCGCTAAACACCTGCATTCACCACCTTATCTCGCGGATCCCGCTGCTAGGACAGGTTTTCGCTATCGTTAGCCGTCCTCCCGAGGATGGCCCGTGGCGTGTCCGGGATCGACGCGCCTTGGGTGGTCCCCGGTCCAATGGGACGCAATTCTGACGCGTCTCGCGCGTCCACCTCTGCTCATTGTAAACGATAAGCGACTCATCCAGCGGCGAACCTCGTCCGAAACCCCAACGTCCCGAGTTCCTTAGTTTTTCCACGACGTGCACGTTCTCGTCCCTCGATGGAGACTCGATCGAGACGATTCGTCGTTATCGAGGGCAACGGGGGCGCGTCGTCGCCCTGGCAAAACTTTCGAGGACGTCGTCGGGTGGTTTCCGTCCCGCTTTAATAGCGACACGTTTTCGCGAGGACGGAAGTAATTAACGGTGTTTCTCCGTTGGCGCGTCCCACGCCCCGCGTCGCGTCGCCGTCACGGGATTGACGATCGATATCAACGACGATTCTGAAATTCCGGCTTTCCCTTGTCGTCGCCCCATGACGACGGCACGCACACCTCGATCCTATTGATCCGACGTCCACGTCGGTGTTAATTATGCGGCGCTATCCGACCGCCCAATATTCCCGTCGCTTTAGAAACAATTTTTTTTCGGCCGGGTCCGATGGTACAATATTATACTTTCAAATTGTACGTAAGAAATAAATCTTGAAGCGTCCGGCGGAGAGAAAAATGTCTGACAAACGAAAGGACAGGTTCGCGGAAGCCGTTTTGCATTAATTGGTAACGCGAGGATCCCGAGAGGAATCGATCGAGTCAGTGATCGAAAGGCGACGGATCGTCGTCGGAGATGATTTAGGGGAGTCGTTCTCGGGTAAAGGACGCGTGCGAGCGTCGCAGGTGCATAGCCTCGGTCGAGAACTCGAGTTCTCGACTCGACTCGAGAGGCTTCGTGCTCGTAGCCGCGGGGACGACGCGACGATCATAGGAGTCCGCGCGTTCGGAGGCCCGTTGAATATTTATCGGCGTTCGTCTTGTTTGTAGCTCGTTGCGGCTCGGTTGAATTTAAATATCGTGGGTTTCGCGTCCCCGCGCGTGCCTCCTTCCTCGCCTCCATTTTTCCTCGGCTTTGCCGTACCGCCTCGTATTATTTATAGGCTCGATGCGACGCGAGACGCGAGATGCGTGCGTGTACCGCTCGACACCTCCTCGACCTCCCCCGGCGAAAAAGAAAAATCGCGAATGCATCGCTCCGCTATAACTAGCCTCGCGCGTCCACTGGCTATGTTTAGAAAATCTCGCCGATACGCGTCGAACAGAGAGCTCGCCGAAAGAGAGACAGTGCGAGAGAATACTCTCCCTGCTCGCAACATTTATACCTGTTTGGCTCTGATCGGGCTATTGTCATCGAGGACAGACTGGTATCGTTGTCGTGCCGCCGCGAGCCCCATGCATATTTTATCGGGACTCGTGTGCTGCGCCTTCTGTCGGCGCGCGCTCTTTGTATCGACTTCTCCAGCCACGAAACAGGGGCGAACTTCTATTTCTGCTCGTTCTCCCGGAGAAAGGTGCTGAAAGTCGTTTAAACGTTGTACGGAGGAATACGTTTGAACGCGAGCGTTTATTCGAGATTCCGCGAAAAGCGTTTCGCCGAGATAGGAGCGGACAGATTTGTCTCCGTGGAGACGTCGATTCGATCCGAATGGAACGAGGTTGAATATTTATCCGCGAGTACTACCCTAACTCGGAGTAACGAAACGAAACGAGACTAGACGAGACGAGAGCAGCAGCTCGAGCAGAGCGTCGTGAATCGAGGCAGAGGCAGAGGCAGAGGCAGAGGCAGAGAGGCAGAGAGGCAGAGAGGCAGAGGCAAAAGCAAAGGCAAGGGTACACGCAACGGAGTTTCTTCTCCCGCGGGAAGGCGTGGTCGGGAGACGCGCGACGTCCATTTGTCTCGTGCGCCTCCCGCACCAGGAACGCCCTCGCATCCCACGGGCATCGATCACGTCTTCCTCTTACCAGCCGCATCGTACCGCGCCTGTGTACACTTTACGCGCACCTACCCTCCTACGTGTACGTGAAGGTACGCGTACACGCGCGTCCTCCGCAACCCCGTCGACTACCCCGCTTCTGCCTCCATCTGCCTCCCTTTGCTTCCCTCTGCCTCTCGCTGCCCCTTTCTGCCTCTGCCACCGAAACACTCTGCCCTACCATCCGCTTGTCCCTCGCCGATCGAGAAACCCAGCTTTCGCTACACTTTGCCGGGGATACGCTTCGGAAAATACCGTGAAAAGATCTTCCCCGGACAGCTACCGACCGAACGGTTATTTCTCTTCTTTTTTGGACGCGTTGCGCACCTGCGTTTATTTCATAGTTTTTCAAAATTCATGGCCCACGACTAACAAACGCGAACGAAGTTGTCATCGCTGTTCGGCGATTATAAAAGAAAACGATTATATTTAGGTAGCGTGCTATCGTACCAGAGGCGATCACGTTCTCTTCTTTCTGTTTCAGCCGGTAAGTGAATTTAGCTACCAACTACGGGTTTGTTGGACCGTCGAACGTAAGTTCTCAAGCCACTCTCGGACTCGAATCAATCTCTTCCGGTCGAATCGGCTGTGACTCGAGCAAGGGGCATGTTACTACGTACGCGTGCGAACACGAGATCCCATGAATATGCACACCGGTGGCAATGATGCGGCACGGTTCGTCGACCAAGGAGCATCTCGCGAATTACCTCCTGATCGGAATAATAGCGAAACGATCCCAGAGGGATCGAGACACGAAAGAGAATCGCTCGCTGTTCGTTTCCTGTACGATATTTTATGCAGGCTACTCGGCGACCCGTGGCGCGCCGGGCCGACGAGTTTTATAGAGGAACGCGTCGCTGGAAAATTGTCCCGGCACGCAACATTTCGCGGAAATACTTACAAGATAATTACGGCCGCGAGCGACGCAGGATGTCGCAGTTTGCGATTGCGTGCGGAGCGCGCGTCTCTTCGGCTTTTCTCCGAGCGTCGTACGCAGAGCGTAGAGAACAGAGATCGGCGAAAATCGTGGTGTAGGAAGTATGCGAGATAGCTCTCGGCTATCGGTGACCGAAAGGCGCCGATGAAATTTATGCGTCGCCGTTACGTTTCTCCCTTTCCTCGTCGCGCTCGCGCCTCCAAAGCGTGGACGTCGCGCGTTGCATATGCATGCCACGATTGATATGAATGCATCGCTGCATACTAAACGGTCCGACTGCTATCTGATCCCGTTTTCCTCTCGGCTGCGATCCCGACGCATCAGCCCGTTCTTCGAGCGAAACACGGAGCGATCTCTGATTCGTCGATCGTTTCCGCGATCTTCGAACGAGACGCGAAACGAACTGCGACGTCGTCCAGCTTCCCGGATTTTCGATTTTCCGTCGTCCGGCATCCGAAGACGCGTCGCTTCGGAATAGAGCCGAGCGAACGGCCATTATGAATACATTGGCCGGTTCGAGCAAGGCGCCGATTTTATCTGCGGAATTTCGAGGTCCGTCCCAAGCTGCGTGGGAGGATAATGTTTCCCCTTCTCGCGCCTTTCGCTTTTTACCTCGTTCGTGCCGGTCGTGTCGTTCCTTTTTCCCCCGTTTCTTTCCACTCTTCCTTCTCTCCTCTTCTTCCGTGGTATCCTCTACAGGCTCGTAAACCGAACAGTCTTGCATGTACCGGCGACGTCACGAGTCTCTCCCGCCATTCTTCTTTCGTCGTGGCTGTCTAGCAACGTCCACCTCCGGGCAGGTTCGCTTAAACGACGCTATTAAAGGCACGGGGCTACGGTCGCGATGCGTTGACTCGTTGAAACGTCGTTTTCGCGACGGCTTTTACACGGAAGAGTCTCCCGCACCCGGTTCAACCACGTCGAAATCATGATACGAGCGAAACGAGAGCGATCGGAGCAGTCTCGGCCGTGGATTGCCCTCCGGGGCACTGTTCCCAGCGAAGAACACTCGTTCGCCCCGAAGTGTTCGCCTCTGGGGCAATTCGGCCCGTGGAACCACGAACAGCAGCTGGAGAAGTCGATAGCTTTTAGCGGCGTACTCTGGTCAGCGAAACAGCTGTCTAGGTTTATCCTTATCGGGCGACCATCGGCGATAACGAACTGCGGTCGCTAACAGCTATACCACCACCTCCGTGGTTTCTTTTTGTGCTCGCGACACGATATTATAGATAGTATATCTGGTCGACGGTGGTAGAGCGGTCTTTTGCATCAGCCAGGCTCGGCACGTTCTCCCACTCGCGGCTATCGTATCTAATTATCGAGAAAATGACTCGATATCGTCGCGCGCGCACACGGCTGGCCCTCTCAGCGGTTAAGGGGGTAGACTCCTTTTTCCAGAATTGCAGGGGCGCGGGATTCGCGTTCTCATTTCTCGATGATACCAAAATTAGATTTTTCAGTAGTCAACAACGCTAGATAAAATCTAGCTAGTCTGTTTTTCGTTTACGAAGCGTAATTTGCATTATTCGGAAGCATACAACTGCGCATGCATCTGTTTTCATAGCTACATGCTGCCGAATAATGCAAATTACGCCTCGTAAACGAAAAAATAGGACTTTTCAGGGAGATAGCGTCGTAGATCGAACTTTTATCTAGCGTTTTTGTATCATCGAGAAATGAGAACGCGAATCCGGCACCCTTGCAATAAATGAAAACGAGTCTACGGAAATACGACCACTCTACGTCGATTCCACTATTATGTCTCTGTCCGATTGCTTTCATTGGTCTCTTTGTTACCGTGGAATTTGCAGCCGAAGTTGGACCCGAGGCTGAAGCCGTCGCGTCGTTTACGTACATACAGCGACGCGACGAATGATTGATTACGCGCGTCCGTGTGATCGATAATTGAGACGGCAAAGCAGTGTCGAGCCACGGCGACCACCGTCTTTATCCAAGGAGCATCTCTCCCGCGGTTGTAGAAGCGACGCGAGTTAATGGGCTTCGGCGGCCTATCTATCGGGCACGATCGATAAGCTAATTGGGTCGAGTCTCGCGGGGGGGTTGTAACTGCCGTGCACTTTCGCGCATCGGCTCCAATTATCGTGGAAATTGAGCGGTATCATTGACACGTACGATACTCAGCGCCCCGGCCGGCTTCGGATATTCCGACGGTTTATGCCGGTAATTGCGGTTTTCCACGGTAGGTGTTGAGTCGATCCTCACCGGGGAAAAGTAACTTGTTACCGGGCTAATTATGACCGGGGAATTAAGATACACGATGCTCCACGACGTATCTTGACGCGCATCTTTTTCCGTCGACACGCACGCACTTCGATACACGCCAACCCTCGGCGCACAATGTCGACCCACATATTACTCGATTCTTTTCCCCGAGGAAACGTTTGTCACCGGCGAACTTCCTTTCCCAGGAAGAGGGTTTGCTCGGGCCTCGTTTTCGGACATACTTGATTGCAAGGGTGCGGGATGCGCCTTCTCATTTCTCGGTAATGCAATGATAGGGTTTTTCAGTAGTCAGAAGCGCCAGATGAAAGATCAGATCAGACAAAATCAGACAAAAGATTAATCTGTCGCAGATTTATGCTTCGGAATAATACAAATTACGCCTCGTGAACGTAAAAATAGGAGTTTTGAAGGCGATCGTGGCCAAGATTGATCTTTAAACTAGCGCTTTTGGCTACTGAAAAACCCCATCTGTATTGGAAAGTGAGAAGGCGCATCCCGCACCCTTGCGGGATCGACGTGCGTTTCGTTCGGTTACTCGTCACACGTACCTGGAACGACGCTTCTGGGGACGCTGTTCGCCAACTCGTTAATCAGTGAACTGCGATCGACGTGTATACACGTCAATCAAAATCTCTATCGCGGTGCAATAACAATAATCTTTTGAAGAATGAAATGTTAATTTTTTCATCAAATAAAAATGTAATCCTTCCTCGTTTTTCGTAAAATTTATAATAGGACACATTGCCCTGCGTTCGACGTGTATACTCGTCATTGGTTAATTTTAATTTCGCACTCTGTGGGAAATTTTTAAAATTAAATTCCGCAGTTAAGAGGTTAATGGGTAGACTCGTTTCTCCAGGATTGCAAAGGTGCGGGATGCGTGATCTCATTTCTTGATAATGCAAAGATGGGGTTTCTCAGTCGCTGTCTCCGTTGAAAGTCCTACTTCTACGTTTGCGATACGTAATTTGGATTACTCGGCAGCGTAATTTGTATTATTCGGAAGCATATTTTCATAAAGCTGCGAGAGCTTCATGCAGAATAATACAAATTACGCCTCGTGAACGTAAAAATAGGAGTTTTGAAGACGATCGTGGCCAAGATTGATCTTTAAACTAGCGCTTTTGGCTACTGAAAACCCCATCTGTATTGGGAAGTGAGAAGGCACATCCTGCACCCTTGGTATCCTGGAAACGAGACTACCCCTTACGACGTTGCTCGAGTCGACGTGCGTTTCGTTCGGTTACTCGTCACAGGTACCTGGAACGACGCTTCTGGGGACGCTGTTCGCCAATTCGTTAATCACTGAACTGCGATCGACGTGTATACACGTCGATCAAAATCTCTATCGCGGTGGAATAACAATAATCTTTTAAAGAATGAATTGTTAATTTTTTCATCAAATAAAAATGTAATCCTTCCTCGTTTTACGTAAAATTTATAATAGGACACATTGCCCTGCGTTCGACGTGTATACTCGTCATTGGTTGATTTTAATTTGGCACTCTGTGGGGAATTTTTAAAATTAAATTCCGCAGTTAGGAGGTTAAGGGGTAGACTCGTTTCTCCAGGATTACAAAGATGCGGGATGCGTGTTTCTCATTTCTTGATAATGCAAAGATGGGGTTTTTCAGTCGCTGTCTCCCTTGAAAGTCCTACTTCTACGTTTGCGAGACGTAATTTGGATTACTCGGCAGCGTAATTTGTATTATTCGGAATCATAAAGCTATGCATGTAGCTATTTTCATAAAGCCGCGTCAGCTTCATGCAGAATAATACAAATTACGCCTCGTGAACGTAAAAATAGGAGTTTTGAAGGCGATCGTGGCCAAGATCGATCTTTAAACTACCGCTTTTGACTACTGAAAACCCACATCTTTATTGGGAAGTGAGAAGGCACATCCCGCACCCTTGGAATCCTGGAAACGAGACAACCCCTTACGACGTTGCTCGAGTTGACGCGCGTTTCGTTCGGTTACTCGTCATAGGTAACTGGAACGACGCTTCTGTGGACGCTGTTCGCCAATTCGTCAACCAGTGAACTGCGATCGACGTGTATACACGTTATCAAAATCAATTAATTTTTTCATCAAATAAAATGCAATCCTTCCTCGTTTTTCGTAAAATTTATAATAGGACACGTTGCCCTGCGTTCAACGTGTATACTCGTCATTACAAAAGTGCGGGATGCGTGTTTCTCATTTCTTGATAATGCAAAGATGGGGTTTTTCAGTCGCTGTCTCCGTTGAAAGTCTTACTTCTACGTTTGCGAGACGTAATTTGGATTATTCGGCAGCGTAATTTGTATTATTCGGAAGCTGTTTGATCTTCGTTGGTATCCAGCACGTGGAAACTTGAACTCGCGATCGTGAAATAGCCATGAACGGAAAAGAAATTATACGGGTTTTGGGAGAGCGGTTGAATTTATTGATTTATCCGCGATCACTCACGGCACGAAGAATTATTAGTTTACAGTCGTCGGCTTGTCTCTATCGGCTGAGACGAGGATAGATCGCGTGTAAATATAATTGATTGTAACGTTCCGTAAATCTGAAGAAGAGCGATAATGTACTGCAATGAACTGAATCAAGGATCCGATCAGCTATTGTATTTATTGATATTCACCGCGCACCTCAAACTACTCGGTCCGCCCGAAGTGCGCTGGGAAGGCAAGACGAAACGCGACGACAGCCGAGTCCTCGTTACAGGCGACTTTCGACAATTTTAATCTAACAGAAGCATAAAGCTGTGCATGTAGCTATTTTCATAAAGCTGCGACAGCTTCATGCAGAATAATACAAATTACGCCTGGTAAACGTAAAAATAGGACTTTTGAAGGCGATCGTGGCCAAGATTGATCTTTAAACTAGCGCGTTTGACTACTGAAAAACCCCATCTTTATTTGGAAGTGAGCAGGCGCATCCCGCACCGCTGCAATCCTGGAAACGAGACTACCCCTTAACGAGAAAGGACGAGGCGAAGGTGCGAACGGTGGAACGTCAAAACGCCGTTGTCCGTGCTATAATTTCGTGGGCCGTTCAAACGTCGAAACTCTGGCACAGCCACGAGGGAGATATATGACTCGAGAGCACCCTCGTCAGTTGTAGAAAAATCTTGCGCTAGGCCCGTGGCCCCCTTGCGCCCACCAGAAAGAAGAGTTTCTGTTCCCCTTCGGGCTAGGGCGATCGTCTCGCGTGCACCATAATAGGCAACTTCGGCCGAGGTGTTATTAAAGTATCTTTTAATTGTTCTCCGTCTAGTTCCGCACGTGGGAACTCGCGGAGTCTCGTTTCCGAACGGTGATGGCGAGGCGGATGCGTGGCTCGCGCCGCGCGCGAATCTATTCACCGTTTATCATTCGTCCCCGGGAACGAGGGAGAGATTTTACAGTTACACGTAGCTGGATCGCGTCTTTCGCAAAAACTCGATGAATCTCGTCGGTTACGAGATCGAGCGAGGGACGAGAGTAGAAGAGAAAGAGAGAGAGAGAGAGAGAAAGAGAGAGAGAGAGATAGGGTAAGAGCAAAAGGGAGAAAACGCGGCGAGGAATCGAGCGAAGAATGAATGGACTCGGTAACGTTATACGTGGACCGGTAATTATGACTCCTCTAATCACCGACAATTACCGCAGTTACCGGCCTGGCGGCGTTATCTCGACCGGTCCATCTCCGGCTGGCCGTGCCGCTCGTACAGAGAACGAGGAGAGGCGAGAAGCGAAAGAGAGATGGAACGAGAGAAAAAGCGAAAAGTTCACGGTGGTGTAGTCCACTCGCTCGGATCAATCATAGCGGGAAGAAAACGCTCGAAAAACGCATCAATTATTCATACCGATTGTCAGCAATTAGCGACGATTACGATCGAACCAGCATTGGTCGTTAGACGCGTGTGCAATTAGCAGACTCGATCGTTCTGAAAACTGAAAAATTGACAGTTCAATCGTACCCGTCGCCCTTGGGAATCTTAAATCTCGATAGAGATCCTGCGAATAAGAAAGGCAACGTTTCCGATCCGTGGAGGGCGCAGCGAGCGAATAATTCCACGGAAAACGGCCGCCTTTTCTCGTTACGCGGCCGGCAATTAGTCAAGAATGAGGTCCGACCGAAAGGAAATGAGACCGCTTCGAGACAGGATGGATCCGACCGCTTTTTCCTCGGGTTTTGTTTTTTATCGACCCGTCCGAGATCCGGAAGAACGAGTCATCGGGCGAGATGATCTCAGCGACGACGCAACGTCGCCGTTGTCGTTGATGCGAAATTTTCCGCGAATCCTCGGAATAGTCTTCCAACGAATCGATTCGCCCGTCAACCAATTACGGCCGGCTCTGGAAGCGGCTGGACCGGAAGTAACGCGATTGAATTCGTGTACGATCGCCCGGAGGCATTACCCACGACCGGTGACGCGATTGTTCCCATAGAAAACGATCGTTCGATCGGAAACGCATCGCGTACAATCGCTGGGTCTCTGCCAAATTAATTAGAACCTCGATGTACGGGGGGATCCTTGTAAAAATATTTGTAAATAAATTACGGAAACAATGGACGGGGCCCAGACGCGACGGTGGGGGATGTAGGGGAGGCAGGTTAATTAGACGCGCTGTCAAAATTGTTTCATTTTCGCCAGTCATTGCGCCTCGCGTAGCAGCGTTACATCGGTCGAGGAGATATCAGATCGCCACGGTCCGATGTCGGCTGTGTAATTCGCTCGGGCGTGCAGGCCCGTCTGGTTTCGAGCGAGAACAGGAGACGAGAGCGAAGGCGAGGGCGAGGACGAGCGAGGCGAAAGAGAGAGACAGACGAAGAGACACGGGGTTATTCAAATGCCGGCACTCTTGTATGGAAATACGCGAGATGTAAAGATGACGGTGAGATACGCGAGTCCCGTCGCGGAGATATTACCAGCTGCTAACGCGTCGACTAAATCACCGACCATAATACGATACTCGGTCGGCGGAGTTTGCCACATTCGAGACACCGACCACTTAACCTCGCCTCTATTAATTCCATATAACAGACCCGGTAAACACACGTTCCGACGAAAATCTTTCGCGCGATCGTTAATGCATTGGCCGGCGCGATTTTCGCGCGCCTCCATTAGCCTTAAAATATCGAGCCCCGCGATAGCTTCGTAAACCGGTGAGCAAGCGATAACCCTGAGGTCTCGGCTCCTTTTCGATTTAATTGCCGCGATCACCGCCCGTTTTCCAGAAGGATGGGGAGAGAAGGGAGTCGGTAACGAGGCCGGCTTGATTATAAAACCGTCGCACAATACGCTCCTGATGAGCTCGCTTGTGACCCGCGGCTACGAGACCCCGCTCGCACACCCCCGTTTCCCTTTATAAGCCGCTGTCTATGTAGAAGGTCGCGCGAGTTATTTCCGTTTGGACTCCCTTTTCCTCGCTTTTCTCGCGTACGTCGACGGCACGTCGACACGACGATGCGCGCAGAGCGGCGACGGGCACGGCTAGGCCGGTCGCTTGTATATATAGATGTCGCCGCTGATGACAGAGCCTGGCCAATAATTATTACAGTGCGCGAATCGCGATTACAGGGCAGCCGGGGCCAGAGGGAAGAGTCGGTCCAGCGTTGTACCGTGACTCGTTCAGCGACAGCCACCCGCACCCAGCCAAACCCCGCTGCGCACCGCGGACATCCGATAGAATCCAATCCACCTACGTACACGTATCGGCGGAAACTGCACGAACACGCCCACGTATACCGTCATTTGCGCGTCGATATCGATGTTTATGTATCGATATATCTCGCCGGCCTAGAGATTCCCCCGGAGCAAACTGGCTCTTCGACGTCTCCTGCATCTTCGTTCCATCTATCGTAAATTTCTCGGTCCCCTAAAACGCCGAACGGAAAGAGCGACAGCCTCCACCGTTAAAACTGCTCGCGTTCTTCCGAAGCGCGAGAACTCCGTTTCCTCCACAGGATTCGCGGATCGCGCACCCTTGTTCCGAACGATAGCCATCGCTGAAACATCGCGGTGTAACATCGCTCCTAAACGCGTTGCTTATTCGGCGTCTAACACGGTAATTATCGCGGGCTCGCCACCATCGACAGAATAACCAACAGGGTGTACCGAGGAGATTCTGTAATGAGAGCGAGCATCAATATTTATTGCACACGGTAGCCGACATCATTTCCCACAATGTTATAACGAACACGATCAAGATACGTCGATAACCAACTCCTCCGCTTTATTCCATTGTACATAATTACGCTGCTACTCACCGACCATAAAATCCCGATCACGTGATCGCGGTGCGGACATCCGTTGAATATTCTCCCCTCGTTCCCGCTCCGCTCTGCTCCTCGTACCGGCACCCTCGCGAGCGAGGTTCTTTCACGTTGCACAGTCTCCTCTCCTCGTACCAGGAAGACAACGGACAACGTACATACTCGCGAGGTGTTGCGAGAGATCACCGATCTCCCGGCACCTTTCCCCATTGTCTTCGCGCGGATCTTTAACCCCCGGCAACGATCCAGATTTTCGCGACGCTCCACGAAACTTCGAAAGGCGAGCGCCGATTTCTATCGGACGTTGCTGGAAATTACGCGAATGTCGGAATCCGCTGTGGAACGACAGAAGGGAAACTGAGACGGGTGGGGGATGAAAAAGGGGGATGTCGCCGAGGGAGCATCGATTTACGAGTACGCGCATCCGCTCGGCGAGAGCGTCATCGAGATTAACAGGCGCCCACCCGTTCGACCGTCGATTCCCGATCCTCGAGGAAGTCGGCCGATCCGGTCGGAAAAATTCGTCGGCGTAGGATCGCTTATCGCGACCACCCAGTCCGCAGAGACCGAAACAGTTTCAATGAATTTTAAACACTTCGAAGCGAACGCTGCGGAATTAAACCACCGGATAGCAGATAACCAGGCCCCGGCGCAACATGTGTGGTCTTTCTCGTGAAGCAAGTCGGCGGATCGAGATATCGATGAAATTCGTCTGTTGCCCGAGATGCTGGTTATTAACCACGCGATGCGCGAGCGCGTGCGCGTGTTCGTTGGGATTCACGGCGCGAAATAATAACGCGGAGCGGCTACAACGAGGGAAATTTATCCTCGAATTATGGACGGCGAATCTATTGGCGCGGCTTGAACGTCGGCTGCGCACGAACCGGGACAATACATGGGCCACGCGAAACCCATCGAAGTGGATGATTTATCAGCGGGACGCGTGCGCCGGGAAAATGATACAAAATGACGAGACCGATCGGTCCTCCGTTTTCCGTTCGATTCGGCTCCCCTCTTTTCGGTTTCGCGGGGAGGGTACGCGCGACGCGTACCTAACCGAATTTCGAGCAGAGATGCCGCGCCGGAAAGAAACGACTCGAGACTGCTTGCAAATGAATTTAAATTAGACGCATTCGTATGCGCATCGCTAAATGGTCCGCGCTTATTTTCGCCTATCCGTTGGCTCCAAGGACTGACACACCGAGCGCGGGAAGTAGTACGATCTAGGATCGCGTTACCAGCCTCGGATGGACGGCTGGCCGGCTGCCCCCCCCCCCCCCCGTTATTATCGGGATGACAAATAAAGCATTCGATACGTGACCGATAATTCATCGCGGCCACGCTCGAGGAATGTAGCGAGATGTTAAATCGATAAAGTGTTTCGCGGCGAGGCGAAAGACCGAGAGAATCGGTGCGGCGGGGCGCGAGGGGGCAAAGAATTATGAGCGTTATTACGGTGTTCGTCGAACGGGGTCTCGCGTTGCGCGGGATCGAGCCGAGCGAGAGATCTCGTGCTTCCTCCTGTGCCCTTTCGAAGAAACGCGTTCGACCGCACGGAGTCGAGTCGAGTTGAGACGCGTCCCACATGCGTTCACAGTTACGAACCGCAAACGTTCTAATTATATTCATTATCCCTTACAAAACTGTGCAATCGAGTTGTTATCGTCGAATAGAGAGCACAAGCCCGACGCGGCGGAACGGTTCGAGCCTCGAGATCTAAGAGAGGGAGTATCGTTCGTAGGGAAACTCGGGAAAAGAGAGAAACGAGTTTCGTGCGGCGATAATCCTGGCTGACGGCAGGTGGTTTCCTGGAAATCGGTGTAAAATATGTGCGGCGCGCGTGTGTCGTACGCGCATTCACGTAAGCGTCGGCCATGCGAACGGGGAATTGCAAATCGGCGAACGAGGGGAGATTTACGGATCGCGTTTATGCAAACAATAATGCGAGGCCCGGCTCTGTATAGAGCGAGAGACGCGGAGCGGCCTCCACGGAGCCGAGACGGTATTCGAGTCGACCGGCAAAAGGATATCGACGTACAAGAATTGGTGCTGTTAAAGCTCGAACGGCGGGGTTAGGTCGTTCCCTCAATGATTCACCGGATAATGGAGACGAATGCGGCCATAACTCCTCGTCTCCGCGAAACGTGTGCGCTGCCTCTTGCCTATCGGCCCGATACCGTTCCCCGGACCCGGTTTAACGCGCACATTCTCGCTCATTCGCTCGCTCGCAATTTTCTTCGGCCTTTTTTGTCGTCGCTCGTTTTCGCGTGGAACGATGCCTCGCTCGCCCGGCTCGATCGTCGGATGAAGCGGTCAACGATGAAATTGGAGCGGAAGAAAGCGTCTCGAAGCCACCGAATAACCGTCGGCTCGCGAAGCGTTGATAATCGCCTCGCGTTCGCGGTGTTCGCACCTATATCGATGGGAGATTCGGTAGTTGACAATTTCGGACACAGGACTGCCCGGCACGTTTTTACACCGCCTCCTGTACGAACCGGCGAGCTCCCAACTATACGCGTAGGTCAAAGTTTCCCTTTCCGCGCGGAGCTTGGTAATTACCGCGTTTGCCGCGTTGTAATAACGAGTCGCGGCCCGGACACCCGCTATTCGGCCGCGAGTAAATACTATAATGATGCGACCGATGGCGCGTTACGAGGCGCGAACCGAACCCGGCCGACGAATAAAGTATGTCCGCATATCGTCGGCGCATTTCTCCTCTCGACCCGCATTTTTTCAACCGCCTCGCCCCGGTACCTGTTGCCCCGTTATTGGCTTCCATTACGGGCACGTGGTTACGCGTACGCGCCGCATGAGACGAGCGGAGGGGGATAAAAACGAAGGGAGAGAGAGAGAGGGAGCGAGGGAGACTTTGTTCGAATCGTTATCGAAGGTCCGGCCACGGTCGACCGCCACGTTCGCGTTCACGGAGGATAATCGCGCACAATTTCTCGCCTCTTTGCTTTGGAGCGGTTTCACACCTTGGTCGTTCTTTCTCCTTCCGTTGGCCGGGCGTTCCTCTCGTGGCACGGCCCCGGCCGCAAAGCCCATCGGGGCCCGCGCGCGGCTTCGAGGTAAAAGGTTAACTTGATAACCACGCGGTAACCGCGGCCTAACCGCTGGCGCTGCAGCGAGAGCCGGGTCGAACGCGAGCCAACACGTACGAGCAACTACCGTAAGAGCCCTCTGCGAGCTTCGTCGTGTTTTCCCTTCGCTACTTAGAGCTCGTGATTGCGGTCGCAACGACTTACCATGCCACTTGAAACGGCTGCATACTCCTCGGTAATCGCACGGTCGCGGCCCCGTCCAGCCTCGCCCAGCTCTGTCCCGCGATTCCTGCCACGGGATATCACTTAGGCGACCAGGTGCGCGCGTCCTCTGTTTCCCGTCCACGGAAACCAGCACGGAAATTTAACGATCCGCTCGGCGTCTCGCACAGGTACAGGACGGACGAACGAGTCGGAAGACACCTGCTTCGACGCTCGCGTTCGCGCCGCTAACGCAATCCAGATATTATCGGTACATCCATCCAGGGAGGACGCGGGCAGGACCTATCGGTGATCGTCGAGTTTACTTCTCGCTTTCCACTTAGCGCCTACACGATCGTACATCCTGTTGCATTAGCAGCCTATTTGTAAAGATCGAAACCACCCGGGGTCCAACAATGCCGCGAAGGTGTGTTCGGCCGGGAGGTGATCTTTCGCAGCGTGCGCTCGCTCGGCGGGTGGCCGCTTGTTCGTTTCGTCTCGGTGACTCTTCGATACAGGACGACGAGCCATCCTCCTCGGTTCTCGATTTGTTCTCGAGCCACGACCGATCGCGTAGCTTTCGTTTCACCGCGATCGACGAGGATTCGCGATTCTTGCGACCTCCGAGCCACGTAGCACTCCCGCAACCTTCCTTATCCAGCCTCTTCCGAATTCTTGGCACTCCCAGCGACCGTGCTCCTCCTTGGCAAGAACGGTTGTACGTGGCTACGCGGAGTAATCAATTAATTTACCGCAGTGCAGTACGCAGGCATCCTCCAACTCCTCGGAGAGAGAGAGAGAGAGAGAGAGAGAGAGAGAGAGATGGTCGAGACTGTGTGTGCGAGCGTGCGTGCGGAGTTGTGGAGCCGAACACCACCACCGACTAGCTCGGATATTAGTCGAGATTGAGTCTCGAGAGCCGGGACGGATCACGGGGATCCATTAGCTTTTATATGCGCGTAGAGAGCCAGCGTACGTACATACGTAGATGCTGCGTCGAGATAACGATGCCCGTACCTTCCCGATCGGTCGACCGTCACGATAATTAGAAAATTAAATTGTCTGCTTGCTCCTTCGGCATGCCGAGTGCCCGCCACCGAGAGCCAATCTCCCTTGCGCAGCTCTTTCTCTCGAAAGCGGATCCCTGCACCTGCTGATCTACAGGGTGTCCCCCTTTCATCGTTGATCTCGCCAGAGAATTTCGAATAAACGTTTTTTTCTGTCGCAAGCGAATGAAAGCGGCGGAGAACGCTGCACTCTGGTAGATTTAGTGGAAATGCAAAGAGTCTCGAAAGGGGGGAGAGAGAGAGAGAGAGAGAGAGACTTTGCGGTATCTCAGTCGGTTCACAGATAGGCTTGAAAGATAACCCAGAGGGAGGGCCGGTGGGTGGTTGATTTAATGGCAACGAAGCGGCCGGAGAACGTAGAGAACGTGGGGTGGTAGGCTTGGAGCTACGGGGTGCACGGGCCGCGGGGGTGGACTCTCTGATATTTTAATACGACGGGGAGCGTGATGCTCGGTCATCCATCTAACGCCGCGAGAGCGGTTAGCGCGTGTGCACGCTCGGTTTTGCATACACGGATATCGCGATGCATTCCGCCGGTAAGTCTGTGCGCTGGCCAGAAAAGCCGTTTTCGTTCTGTAACAGGAAGGAAGACGGTTTGTTACCGTTATCTGCGTTCCTGCCTCTCCACGTAACAGGGAGAAGAGGGCGCCCGCCGGAACCAGGAAATTCTCGGCAAATCCTCGAGTAACTCCAATCATCGACGCAAAGGAGTTACCTTACAGAAACAACTCCTCCTCTCCTCGAAAAAAAGGATTTCGATGTTCGTTCACGCAACGAAGGCTCGAGCCGTCGCGTCGTCTCGGACAGAATCGGCCGAGGGGGCGTGCGAACGAGCCAGCCTGCCAGGGTAGATTCTCGTAGAGCGCATCTAGGCAGAGCAGCGTTTCTTTCTCGATTAGGTTCCCACATATTACCGAACCACCCCCGCGACGTCCGCGTCTTAGATCTCGGTTGGGGTACATCCGTGTGCGAGGATTCGCTCGCGCCGGCTTAACCAACGTTTCGACGTTGTTTTTTGTGTCTGGCGGGCCCTTCGCTGGCCAGGTCCGGGGTCCGCCACGATTTAGTGGCCCTAATTGCAGGGTTCAGCTATTTAATTACCGGGTTCGGGGCCCCGCCGCGGCCGTCCCTGCCTCCCCCTCCTCTACACGCCCGCTCAAAATGCGAGTACATTCATACGCGAGAACACGTAGAGACGCGGTTCGGCCCGAAGTCCACCCACAAAAACGGACATCAATTCCTCGGTGCGACGCGGCGACCCCGCGACAAACCGCCGCCATGTCCGGCGTTTCTTCCGGCGATCCTTTCACCGGTGCCGTTTCGTACGTTACGACAACCTCTTTTTTCGACTCGAACGAGAAATTTATGCAAAGCCCGACCGACCCGCGTGCATAGCGTATATCGCTTTCCATCGAATACGCATTGCATACCCGCTGGCTAGCCACCATTTTACTTTACACCCACGTATCACTTTACGTGCCCCACTCGCAGCGCGCGTTCTCCTACCACCGAGACTGCGACCGAGCATATATCACCTTTTGCTCGCACCTTGGCCCACCTTCCTTCTCTCGACCGGGCTCGCTGCTATAGGCACCGAAGCACCGCCGCCATTTTGGTACCCACCTTTCGACGCCGTGTAAAAATCCCCGATGCATTCTCCGTTCTCTTTCCCGTACGAGTCCGTCCGGCAATCTTCGCCGACGTCGCTTCGCAAACAAACTCGTCCTCGAATCTTCGATTCGTTCGCATTTGCTATTCTCGTGCATTAGAAAAATGCGAGAAAATCTATGAATTTAGAAAAAAAGCTGCGGTAGAACCTCCGTCGCGTCGTTCCACGCGAAACGAGCGGCGTAAATCCATGTGAATGGAGCTCCGGATTTGGTCTGACCCCGGAATCTCTCAGTCACCCTTAATAACAGGCTGCGAATCGGCAAGAAACGTGAGGCACCGCTCGGTTCTCTGCACGGGCGGCTACCAAATGATTGATAAGTCCATAAAGCATTCCGCGGCGATCCCGATCCTCCGGCAGGTCCTCTGTCCGGTGTTGTCGATGGTGGCGGACTTGTTGATGCCCGGGTGAACGCGCACGGGTTTGCGGACGTGTGCGTGCCACGGTTTTTTGGCCGCGGGTGACGCGGTGACGAGATGATGACCGACCTCGAAGTCGGAATCATCGTGATTACCCCGCCCGCGTAACCCGTAATGCGGACCCGAACCGCCCGAGCAACTGCCACCGTTGCCATGTACCTACTCCTTCTCACTTTCTTTTTCTTTTCTCCCCTTTCTTCTCTGCCACCCTCCCCTCACCCCCCACCCTCTCGAAAGCGCACGATACACCTAGTTCCGATGCGTTCGCTAATTTCTGTTATTAGCCCGACAGGAACTGATCACCTCCATTTTTCACCAGGAAACTCGCGACGGCTCCGGGATCATTCCCGATCCTCCGCAGATAAGTTCCCGCGCACGAACAGGTTAATTGCCGCGTCCGACGTTTACTCTACTACTCGCGTCGGGGTTTCGTTTCGCGCTCGATGGATGACGCCATCGAGAAACACCCTCGCCTCTCGCACCCCGATTTTTTTCGGATCTTCCCGGCTGAAACGAATGATTTCCTTTCCGGAACGCGAAAAAAGAGGGTTCGAGGTATTCCGGAAACCCGGTGACGCGTAAATCTCTCTGGTCGACGGTATCTAAGCTTCCTCGGTGACGAAGGGTGTCGTGGAATTTTCTAGACAACTCTCTTCTCTCTCCCGAGAAAGAGAGAGTCGATTAGCCGACCGCGCACCACGAGAACCCTTCTTCCCGCCCTTGGAAACGCGCGAGAGTTTTAATTGTAGGCCGCGGCCACCGTCGGGGTGAGGCTATTATTCTTTCTCTTGGTCGGTAACGCGCGTCCCGAGCGCCGAGAGCCGATTCTCGCTTCTCTGAGACTCGAAGAAAAGAGAAGAGAAACGAGAAAGGGAGAAAGATGTAATAACAGAGCGCGGAGCCTGGTCTCGCGGCTCGAAAAGAACGACCGTCGTTGTTTTCGTTGGTCCATCCGTCCCGTCCGTCCAGCCGTTTGGCAGTTTCATATCCACGAGTATCCCACCGGTACAATTTTTCATCGCGCTACACGGTACACGCCGATACGCCTCCTCCGGGCCTACCTCGGGCCTACCTTCGGCCGTCATTCATCATCCCCTAACGCGATCGGCGTTTACTCTATTTGGGAAAAGCTCGTTGGCGCCACCCGGCCCGGATATCGACGCGGTGGATCGACCTGCTCGACGATGCTTCGATCGATCGCGTCCTCGATCCCTCCCGTCATAAGATACTCCGTACAAACGAAACCTCTAGGAACGCGAATTGTAGGAACTTTCTTGCATCGGGTCGTTAAGTATGAAACTTGACTAATGTCAACAGGTTTGCGTTTTCTTTGTCAAGTTTCATACCCAACGACCCGATAATAAGGACCCGAAATTGAATTAAACTATTCTTTCCCTGGATTCTACAAATCGCAATCTCCGCACCGTGTACTTGCAACAATATCGCAGGTCGTGATCCCTCATTCGTGGTAGCGAAGGAGTTAATTGGTCCGGCCGTAATTCGCCGGCAAAAAACAGGGTCGGTGAATGCGAAAGGATTCGGACTGGCGATCTTTGGGGTTTAGGCAGACATTGGAAGCGCGGAAGTGCGGGATAATGTTACCGGGAGAGAGGAGTGGGCGTCGTCGATGGTGAGCTGGTGGGGTGTCTTGTGCTGCTGAAAAGAGCACAGAAGGGTGGTGTATCGCGGCGCGGCGGTCGAAGGCGCAAAATAAAGCCCCGACAATCGACTGCGCGGGGCTACGTTTAAAGAGCCCCCCGAGGTCTCTTGAAGCAACCCGCTCATGGGAGACGCGGAGACTTTGTCGGCACCGGTAGTCTCGGTGTCAGCCGAACCAATCCTTTGGCTCCTCGCTCGACATTCTAGCCGGTGGTGAATGGAGATCACACGGGGTTCCCACTGTATCGAGTTACACAGGCCAAGGGAGACGCGCAACGAGAAGAACGAGCAAGAAGAAGCACTTCGGCATTATGCGTTCGAGGGAGAATACGAATCCATTCACCGGCAATCATCCGTTCACCCAAGCGTTCTTGCCTCTCCGCCGTCTCGTTCGTTCATTCATCGTCTCCGTCGGCGGAACTAGTCCGAGAGTAATCTGCGGGCTAGTGGACTGGTTGAAATCGTAGGAGGAAAATCACCGCGGCTCGATCGAGGCCGATCGAGCGAAACGATCGCGACGGATCGAGCCGTGCGTGTCCGCGAATAGAAAGTCGACCAACGTTCGATCTTGTCCTACCCGCTGCAAGGGAATTTATTAGCGGCAATAGAATCGAGAGATTCGAACCGGGAAAACAAACACGCGACGCTGTACCATGAGCCAAGCCAGGAATCGAATCTGACGGCGCGTAACGCTCGCTATTCGTGGCACGATAAACGCCGAGGGAGTACCTACGCGATATCATTAGCGGGAACGATAATGGGCACGATCCACGGGCCATGATCATTATACAATATCGCTACGGTACGGCGCGGTGCCACGGATCGAACGCTAAAAACTCGCGCGCATCGACTCGCGGCCAACGTAACTTACGAGCGTTACGTAGAGACGGCGGCGGCCGCGCACTACCCTGCTATTACGTTACGCTACAAGGTACTTTATCGCATTAATCTGCCGCGTACGTGCCCGCGATTTTTCTGAAACTTTCTCACCTGGTTTTTAATCGAACCCATAACTCACCGGCCGCGAGGAGATACATCGAGAGCTCGTTGTTTGACTTGTGCAGTCGATAACCGGCTATTTTCTATGCCCCAGCGAAATTGAATTAACGCGCGTCTCGCGACAGTCGCGTTCGATCCCCGGCGACGACGCGAGATTTGATAATTGAATTTTAATTGGCGAGCATCGGGCAAAACGCGCTCGACGCTGCTGCTTCTACCCCCTCGCGCGCACGCGATACCTCATTAACGAGATTGCCGCGATTACTTTCAACCGGCGCGACTCGAGAGCACACCAGGAATTCCATTAACGCTCGCGGCTCGCATGAAAAACGGTCGAGGCTCGGTACGAAGATGCACGAGCAGGTTGCGCGAGGTGTACGCGCGCGCGAGCGCAACCCTTCCGAGATTACCATTGACTGCGTAAAATCGACAAACCTGTTCCCGGGCCGACGTCGCGATACGCTAATACCTCGGACCTGGTCGTCGTTATCTGCCCGTTGGCCTCCCACGCACGACCTCGAACATGTATCGGCACCGGAGGAAACGAGCGAGGAAAATAAAGGATCGGTCGGCGAGAAGGGGGATCGAGTGAACAGGCAAAAAGACCGGCAACGACGATAAAAGCGAGAGGCAGAGGGAAAAAAGAACAAGCACGAGGCAGGAACGAGAGGAAGTGGAAGCGGAGGAAGAAAGAGTAGCAAGCAACGACGGCGAGGAAGAACGAAGAAGAACGAAGAAGCAGAGAACGAAGAAGAAGAAGAAGAAGAAGAAGACAACAACGACGACGAAGACGAAGATGCGGTGACGACCGCGGCGGCGAACCACGTGATCGCAGCGCGTTTTAATTGGTCGGGAGTGTGGTCTGCGGCGCGATGGAGGGAGCACGAGGCTGATAGGGAGAGAAAAAGAGGGAAAGGAAGACGGAGAGGGTTCGTTAGGGTTGCCACGAGGATTAGACAATCGCGAGGTTGTACGAGGAGGATCGTTGCGAGGGCGGGCCGCCGCCTCTGCCCCACCAGCAACACCTTTCAGGATGGAAACACACTTGTGGAGTGTGTTCCTGCGGGACGTGTCTGGCCACCGCCACCCGACGCGGTCTCTCCCTGCACGCACTCGCGTATCCGAACACCTACATATGCTAAGAGACGACGGAGCGGCTGCAGGGGAGGGCAGAGAGAAGGCGAAGTAGGAGAGGAGTCGGAGCGAACGAAGTAAGAGAGACAGAGAGAAAGAGAGAAAGAGGATCCGCCTCCGCCGAGGCGCTCCTCTCCTACGTGAGCGACGAAAAAGCTCAGTTATAATTGTTGCACGCCGCGAGCTGCACCTCCAGTCCCTGCGTTTAATTGCATCCTCCTTCCGCGTCGCAGCGGACACGAATCGCGATCCAGCATCCGACGCGACGCGAAATATCGAGACACGCGAGACGATTCCGCTCGTCCGCATCCGCATCCGCGTCCGCGTCCTCGACCGACCTCCTTGTCTCGGGGACCGACCTCTCCTCCTCGGCTCTGCCTTCTGCGGCCAACAGCCACAGAAATTACTGTGATTACCAGGATATACGAGGGGCCACGGCAACCTTCGAACGGACTACCGATGCCGGGGAGCGCCTCCGCCTCACGAACGACCACCGACACCGGATTCTCTCGATACGCCAAGGATCTATAACGGGAGCCGCGATCTCGCCTCCTTTCAACGCTCGATCCTGAACCGTGCTGACATCCCCGTGCAACCAAGCCCGAGTGAGCCCATCGGACCACGAGACATGCCCATTCATAACGCGTCCAAGACCCGACCGAGCGATCCTTTAATCCCGTTCACGAGATAGATGCATCGTGCTCGAGAACGCCGAGTGTAATTCGTGTTCGAACCTCCGCCGAATTCTGGACATCCACCACCGTTCGTCGTACACTGAAGCTGTACAATATGAATTGCGCGTACCAGTACTCGCATCCGGCTCACCCGCAAAACGTCATGACCATGCCGCCGACTGCTATCCAGCAACCTCATCATTCCACGGATACCGAGTACCTCGAGGTAAAGTAACGATTATCACGATAGCTTAGATCCATTTAACGGTACAAACATGTAGAAGGTAGTTCTATGTCCAAAAACGCGACTGGCTTCCGACGTTTTGATTCGATCGCAGACTCTGTCGATGTTGGAAATCATGTAAGACAGTTTGGGCTGGCTACGGTAGATAAAAGGTGAAGCGAAATGTTCGTCGCCGGCGATATTTGAGGGAATCTATAAGCGACATCTGCTCCCTTCTGCGACGACATCCTGGGCGGTGCGGAGCCACCCTTCGTTAATTGTTCATCTCCCGAATGCGAAAGAGGCCAATACGAGAATACGCCTCGCGCGACACCCGTTCTCCTTAACGCGCTGCCAATTCATCAGCGCTCGTTCGGAATTCGATTTGCGCGATTGCCAATCGGATCTGGCAATTCAATTTGAACAAAGGCACGCTCCTGGAATCCCGCGTACAATCCACCAAAGAATCGCGTAGAGTCCCGCGAGATCCCGCCGTGGTTGCGACGATTGTTAGCTGGGATTGTGCGAAGCGTCGTCGCGTCCGCGAGGCGTTCATTAGGCGAGCGACGTTCACGGCAATAATAAATAGGAGTCGATCGGCTCGCGTGAAAGGTTCGAGGGGGAGGGAGGGAACGTCGAGTTTCACGAGACTGCGGCGAACGAGCGAACGGATGAACGGAAGAATCGACGGGAACGAGAGAGGCAACGAAAGTGCGAAAGAGAGACGTAGCTGGGGGATATTAATATAAGGGCTCGATACGTAATTATAGTGATTACCGTATTGCCAGGGGGCGGACGAGGGCGTCCCTCAGTTTGCACGTCATTTTGCAATCTCAACTTCCAGCGAACATGCCCGCGAATTTGTCGGCGGTCCTTCGCCGGGCTAATTGTTTCCCCCTTTTTGCGCTAATTCTTCACGCTTCCCGTATCCTTTTTCTACGGAATCTCCCGAGTCCCGGAAACGGATGTCTTGATATTTAGAGCGACAATGCTCGGAGTTCGAGCAGCCTCCTTTTTCATTCGACTCGATAAAAATTGCTCCGCGACTCGTTCCCCCCGGTGGTCGCGAAGCGTGCGGCATAGATCGTTGCCGTTGTTACGATGCTTTCCCGTCCGCGACCTGTAATTATTACCATTCTCGGTGATTATACTAATAACTCTTTCGCGTTATCTCGGCATGCCGTCGAGTCATACCATTAAACGTTCATTTGCATTGTTTGCTTGACAACGTTATGTATAACAGCCAAGATTGGCGTTTTTGCCCCGGATGCTTCGGCTCGACGAGGTATCTCGCGGGACAGCTATTTACGTAACGGCGCGCGGGTCGACTGACCGATTCGATGCGAATCGAATAGACGTCTTTCCCTATGGTACGATGGAGAATGGTTCCTTGTTCGCGGATTACGCGTCGACAGGACAGCCAAGCGCCGCGTGAATTACGGAGGATCGGCTGCTCTCCTCCCCATGGAACACCCCATAAATCTGCTCGGAAGCGTCTCTCTATTCCGGACCACGTTGTAGACGGAATCGCGAGCTGCGCACGGGCTCGGCCCGGCGAACGAGTCCGTAAATCAGTCCTAGACAAGTTTCTCTTCGCCTTGTTTCACGGCAAAACGCGCTGCTCGACCTTAAAAGCCACAAAGAGGATGCTTCTACGCGCCTCTGCCTCCCGGTCACCGCTCGGCTCGCAGAGACGAATCGCCGACAACGGTCAAAACGAGCCCGCAGGGATATTTATTTGACCGCGGTGCGGCGCGGCCCGGCGGCTGGAAGTATCGCTATAATTCTTTCCGACAATTAGAACACAGCCGTACTCGACCGACCGGAGACCATAGACCGGTGTTCCGGGCCGAGAATAACTCGGAGCTCTATCGATCGCGGATCGTCGCCCGCGGCGCGGCCGCTCGAAGGATCAAGCGAACGATCCGCGAAATCCCGTTTCCCCGTGTCAACGCGAACCGAATCCGTAGAAACGTTCGCCATTAGAGGGTGCTAACAATCGCGTGCAGCGAGCCGACCGCTGCTGTACGCGGCCTATATCGTTCAAAGAATGTTTGCACGTTATCAGCGCTCTTCCATTACATACTCGACGCGAGTGTTTGATTTATGAAACGAGCATCGGAACTGGTTGACACACGCCACGCAGCTTTTCAACCGCTCGCTCCGACCGGTCGTCGTCGTTGCGAATCAAATCGTTTCGCGGAGAAACGACGCTGAGAGGATACGCGCCAGACTATAGGCTAGGCTCGAAGTCGTTAATCGTTCCCGCGGAGCACCGATTTCGTGGTATCGCGCGACCACGATAAATTATGATCACGTACACACCGTCGACGCGTCAAGCGCCCGGAATCGTTCGTATTAACATAATGGCTGTTCCGTCCCGTCCCGTCCCGTCCCATACCGTCCGAACTCGATAGCGATAGACCAAACAGATAGCGAACGCGGTGGTTATTAAACTCGAAGCACCTTCTCGTCCCCGAACAGCCTACCGGCGAGCTTACACAACGATACAGGATATAGCAGGACGGGGCTCTCTCTCTGGTCCCGGTCTGGTCTGGTGAATCTTCATTTTCGACGGTCCCAGCCGCTATATGCGAAGCTGGTTCCTTGGTAATTATTAGTCCATCAGCATCTCCCGATGGCCACATGGTCGTATAAGAGGCAAAGGCCGAGCTGGTCCCAACGCGGACCATCTCAGCTCCGCGAGGCCGCCCTGTCATTATCCGCCCCCGTCAGGCCCGTGGGCCCCATTTCCCTTTCAACCCCGTTCACCCCCTTCCCCCCCGAACTCTGCCAATCAGCGATCCGTCATTTCGTGGCGTCGATATCGCTCGATCGTTACCGAGAGAATCAATTGTCGCTTCTCTCTCGAACGATTTTTCCATCCACCTTTTCCTCGGACTCGGACCCAACTGGGTGCGTGACGGCGTGGCTGCGATACCGAATATCGCCTCACGATAATAAATCACTGGGTCGCGCTTTTATCCGAAAAAAAATCTAAAAACGTACGGCCTAGAAGGGAACGCGACGAGATCGATCGAGGGCCCCACGAGAGTACGCTCGCACCCTCATTTGCACGATCCGAGCCGTTTGCTCTTTGAAAAGACGTTAACGCCCGGTTGTGGCCCCGATTCATTGTGCACCGTTCATCCCTCTTCTCGTTTGCCATAACGGTGGCCGGTATCCTGTGACCTCGAGGAGGTGGGGGGGCGCGAGCGGATCACACCTTTTGTGGCCCGATCGCACGCGATCTACGCATCATCCTCTCCTCGAGTCGGCCCGGGGGTGGTTTATCGACAATGGCTCGCTCGGGCGAGCGTTCCGCGAAATATTTGTTCGCGGCTCGCGTCGATTTACACACGGAGCCTCGATACGCACGCGAAACGCATTACGCCCGTGATAGAGTTCGACCGAGCTGACCGCGATACATCCACGGAGACGAGTTAACGAATCGAAACGGGGCGGCGGAAGCGTTCGGGATTAGTGGACGGCCTTCTTTCCGGAGCGACAGACGACGAAGGGGGCGGCCGTGAATGGACTGCGATTAGACGGCCGCCTCGCCGCAGTGGCGCCTCGATCTTCTGCCATTATGGAAAATTAGGACCTAATGCGACCCGAACGCGTCGTCCCTTCCTACTCGCAACAGTGGCGTAGCCGTTCTCGGATCGGGACCGCGTAGAAACCTCTTGCATAATAAGGCGAATCGTCGTGAAAACGTGAACGAGCACGCCAATGGGGGAACCGTTATAATAGTGCTCTTCCCTAAATTCAACCGGGTGTACGCTAAAGTCGCTCTACACGGCCGAGTCAATAGCATTTGAAATTCAAACTCCTCGATTAAAATCGCATTAGACGCTCGTAAGACGGTACGCCGCGCGAGCGCGCTCCGTTTCTTATGCTCCCTTTGCATGGAGCTCTCCGGGGACGTCGTAATGCCCGAGAATCAAGGGCAGCTCGTCCACGACGACGGCGCAAATGTCGCCGTAGATTAACCGCGTCCGACGGCCGAGAGAAAGAGAGCCAGCGGAGAACGATTAATCAATATAGCTACCTCGGAACGAATGGTTATTAGAGAACGAAACGGAAGAGACACGGTGCGCGCTGGAACAAATTCATTCCGCGGCAAGGTGCTAGGACCGAGGACCGAGCAGGCTCTTTCGAAACGACTCGTCGCGGTCTGGCTGAAACTGGAATAACTCGCGTAATCGCGGCAAGTAGAACGAGAAGCGTGCGTGGGCCGACAGAACCACGGTGCTGTTTCCCTCGCAACCAGCGCTCCGAATCGACCAACGAGTCCGATCGAAGTGTTCCGCGTATCGGAGCGATCCTTCGCATCGCATTCCGTAGATCTCTCGACTTTCTCGCGTTCTCGGGCCGGCTATCGGATCAACCAGAACCGAGAAAGAGGGAGACTCCGATTTGTATATCAATTACGGGGGCCCGGTCGATGAACTTTGCTCGTTTCGCCGGTATCGGATAGTGGCATGTCGGTATTTAAATACCAACGGCGTGCATACCGTTACGTCAAACAACGAGGCTGAGGCCTAATACGACAACTTCGGGTCACGTAAGCCTCGGCCTGGAACGAGAGACGCCAGAGAGGTGGGGAACGAGAGTGGAAGAGGAAGGACAAACGTGGAAAGAGACTCGATGAAGCTGAAACGCTGGAAGAGAGGGCACCAAAGTCGGAGCACGCGTGCCTCCTCTCTCGCGACACCGACGCGACGTCGACGACGGCGACAACGGCGACGGCGATGACGACAACGTTCGCGACAACGACGGTGGCGGTGGCGGTGGCGGTGGCGTTGTGCGCGCGCACTTCGCGGTTAAATTATCCTGGGGAAGGGCTGCGCGGATGGTTGTGGTGAGCGAGAGAGAAAGGGTTATTCGAGGGAACGGTGGAGCGAGAAAGAGAGGATGAGATCAAGCCCGACGGGGGAGAGAGAGAGAAAAGTTGGTCGGGACGAGAGTGGGAGGTAAATCGGAGGGGATAAATAAAGTAAAGAGGAAACGGGCACGGCACGGAGGCGGTTAGGGGCGGTAACTAGTTAGGTCTGGGTTCCGCCCAGCAGGCTCAGCCCCTTTTTTGCCCGGGGGTCGAAGTCTCGCTGGCTTCCCTACTACCATTCCCCTCTCTCTGGTCAGGGCAAAGCCGATCGGATAGCCGGCAGTCTGTCACGGGGCGAAGAACGGGAACCACGTTAACCGGTTTCCCCTAAGCACCAAGACGTTTTCGACCCACTCGCTTTTTTACTCAGACCCGACGGCCGTGGACTCGACTGCACGGCCCTTTCTTTCTTTCTTTCTCTCGTCCCTTCGACCGAGGCACGAGAAGCCTCGTCCTGTGTTAATACCGCAAGTGAAGTGTATCTACGGGAAAAAAAACGGACATTGGCGTCGGGACACCGCGTGTCCGGACCGTGATCGCTGCCGCGGACGCAGACAACATTCTCACCAGGCCAACGAAAAACCGTCAGGATTCCGCGACCAACCGAGCCTAGACGCTGAACCGTCAACGGGATGTTGACCGACATGACACCGGCTGCGGCTGGTCAACTGTACCCGCAGTTGCAATCTATCGCCAAGTCACCGGTTCACGGACATGTGGTGAGTCCCCGCGCTTTCGAATTTAGCTGTTCGTCGCGTCGCGTCGCGTCGGTAGATTCTTCTTTGACGGCAGGAGCGAAAATTCGAGATTAGGAGTTGACCGATGGCCGGGTTCGTTCCCGACGGGAAAGGGTAGCTGTCAACCTTCGTTTTTCTCGGGGCAAGATCAATTACCGGGGCTGCTGCGAGATAGGGATCTTAATCCGTTCAGGTAGAGCACGAATCAGTGATCTCGCGCGTCAGGTGCTACTGTTCGTCCTGTCATCTCCGTCGAAAGGCGCTTTCGACGGGCGTTTCGCGATAAAATCAGGGATCCGTTCGAATCGGGAAACTCGAGGAAGATCGAGACGCGCGTCGAACGTTCGCTGCGACGGCAAAACGGGCAACGTTTCGATCGGACGTTGGTCCATTCGGTGCTTGTGTTCAGCATTGTCGTGCCGGCGCACAACAGCAGCCCCGCCGTCGACATTGTCCGAACACAGAGACGAGGATCTCGACGGACTACCTGAGCGGCGGCGAGGCATTATCAGCTTGCGCCGTCTGTAATCCGGCAGATCATCCAGGATGACCTATTCTGTTTTGACAGAAGCGGCGCGGTCTCGAGAACTGCGTTCTCGCAGTGTCGGTGCGACGTCGGGGCCACGTCGGGGCCAGCTTTTGTGCGTTCTGCAACACACGTGTTCCTCCTCTCGCTGTTCGCAAACGGGCTTTCGGTAGTTTTTTTATTTTATGACTCGGCAAGAAGGAAGGACGCTGCCTGGCAGCGGAGAGCACGCCGCCGCGCCGCTGCCCCGTGGCCTCGCCGGGAGATGATTTACGAGTCGACGTAAAAAAGTAATTAAATCCGTGGCATCGAAAAAGAGACGCGTACGAGTATTAATTAAGTCAGCAGAAAAGTTCCCCGTCGGTGGTGTGTGCGTCGCGCCGAAAATTAATCTCCGTGGAAAGTTCTCCGCTTCCAGCCTCTTCCTGCTCCGTTTCACGATCGACCTTGCTCTTTTTGCCGGCGTTGTCTCGCAATCGAGGCTCGTCGTGACTTTCGAAACGCTACAGGTCTTCTCGCGCTATTAACTGCGATTCCCGTCGATACGACGGGAGAGAGAGAGAGACAGAGAAAGGGGGGAACGAGAGAGGAAAAGAGAAGGAAAGAGACGCGAGAACCAACGGGGAAACGGGCCGCCTCTGTCCGTGCTCGGAATGTATCGAACAGTTTATTTTTCTTCGCCTCTCTTTTCTCCTTCTCGCGTCACCGAAGCACCCGGGGTCCCTTATGTATCGAGTATCCTTGGTATAATGGTCCTTGCGCAAGGTTCTCAGGGATCAAAGGGACTGGCCTCTACCTGTGCGCCCGAGGAGCCAATTATTTGTCTGCTCCTCTTTGTGCGCGAGGAGGATCCACTTGACAGGATGCGTGGGACGGTAACACGATACGTACTTCCTCTCGTCACCCGATCCCCGCAATGCGTTATCTCGTCGCGAAGAATTTTCCGTGTACGCTGCTCTGCGAAGTTTTTCCATCGGTCGCGTTCGATCGTGTGTTGTTGCGGTAGACACACGACGTGCTGTCGTCTCCTCGTTAACTCGCAGAAGTTCTATTCCTGCGTGAGAAAGTCGAAGAATTCCGTCGACGCTTACGTCGCTTTTAAACCCGTTGCACGTCCAGGTGGACCTATCAATTAATCAGACGTCGAACGAAGTTTCCCCGGGCAAATACGTCGAGCTATAAGTAGTCCGAGCGACGAGTAAGTTGCCCGGTCGGCGTCGACGATCGATCGACGGCTACTTCGATACGTATTACATTTATCGTGGGAAAGGGGAATATTGTCCGAATTCTCGTTACTAATTCATCGACTGAATTCACCGCGCCCCGCCGCTTCCTGCACGAACGCGTAGCGGCGCGGCATTTTCCCTTTGTTAGCCGCCACTTGCTCGGTTATAATAAACTGACATCGGGTCTCGATAACGTTACAACCTGCGGATAGGTTCTGTCGATTCCCTGTATGCATACATACCTCGAGGACATCGCAACGAACAGCAGCTCTACACGAAGAAACGCCGCAATTAGCAGAGGGTACGCGTAGCTGTTGGGCGAACGGAGAAACGCAGCCTGGACAAAACTGCTGTCGTCGAATCCTCGCTCCACTTCACTTCCAGGCTGGTAATCCGATAATCCGATTCGTAGGATAAAAGTGTCCTTTTAAGCGACGCCCCGTTGACATTCTCGAGGACAACAATGGACTGCGAACGGGCATGGTGCGGACCGTTTGTCGCAAAAATACGTCCTTCGTCACACTGCTCGGGATAAAAGCCTGGCGCGGCCTTTTTACGTGATCTAAGAGGATTTTACCTGGAGCACCGGATGCAACCGAGATGTCATCCTAATTTCTTCCTACCGGGAACAAATTTCCCGAGAACAACCGCAAAATGTTTGCTCTCGCGCGATTATCGTCTGTTCATCGTTCATCGTTCATCGTCCCTTCTCCGCCGGCTACACGGCTACACGGAAGTAAAATTATCGAGTGGAAGCTATCGAGCGAGAACACCGCCGCTCGGTTTCTCTCAGCGAGGGAACAAAGCGCACTCCGCGGAGTGTCTCCGCCCCCGCGACGGAAAAAACTGAACGCTCCTCTCTCCCTCGGATGCTCCGATGACAAAATCCCTTTCGATTGCCGTCACGCCCATCGCAGTCGGCGCGAACAGTCGGCTTAATGAATTATTTTCGTCGAGCACGTTGTAAGTCCCGACGTGTAAACACCCTTTCGAAAACGCGCTCGTTCGAACGCGCGGGGACCGAAAGCGGCAGATGTTCGGGGCGACGACGTGGCCGTTGTTGTGCCAGCTCGACGCGCCGGTCTTGGAAAATCGTTTTCGCGTATGATCGATCAATTTCCGAGCCCTTCGGCCCTCTGTCGCGTCGAGTCCTTTGTCGTCGCCGTCCATCGGACGAGCGACGTTTCGCAAAAGTAGAGGAAAGAAAAAAGAACGCGTGAAATCTCGACGCTCGAGGCGACCGCGCTAATCGGGCACCGACAGTTTTCCACGGAGGCGATGGTCGATCGCGAACGGATCGCCGTTCCCAAAGGAACGAGGCGTAGGATATTCATTACGCGGCACGCTCGGTTTCCATTAAACGGTCAAAGATGCAATTTCGCGGCCTCGCCTCGGTCTGGAGGGCGCGCTCGCGGTGCAGCGCACGTACGCAACTGCAGCGGGCCGAGTCGTTATCGTGGAAGGCTCGATAATTGAAAACCCTAGCCGCCCCTTGGCTCGGATGCCGCGCACCGTGTTCCTAGTGCACGCGCGCAAGACCGTCTACCTCGAATTATCGTTCATTATTCGAGCGCGGTATCGTCGCCGACGGAATTATTCCCTGCGCGCGCGCGCGCCCGCGGAATATCGTTTCCTATTTAAACTCTCCGATCACCGAGCAAGATAGAACCCTCGACGAACAGAAACCGTTGAAGCTCTCGGAACTGGTCGATGCACGCGCGTTTTCGAGATTTCGAGGGGCGCCGTTCCGCTCGGACTACAAGCGCGGAAAAGGATCGGCTATCGGTCCGCGACAGCCCATAGGAGGATGTAGGATAGCGTGGCGATAGAGAGTTCGGTCGAGCCGGCAATTTGGTAGAGATACAGCGGCCGTGCGTGTGGGTTTACCGACCGCGTGCAACAACTCGCGCGCACGACTTCCATCGAGACCATCATCATCATCTCGTATCGCTCGAAGGTTCGATAATTGAAAAGCCAAGACTTCTCTCGGCGCTGTACCGTCGCTGTAAACAATATTCCTGGTTGGAGGCGCGCGAGCGCGAGCTCTCCTCAGCCCCATCCTCGGATCTAGCCCCCCTCCGAGATCGGTACGTCGAATTACCGGCCATTATCGTGACGTATCATCGCGGCGAGCGTCATTCACCGGACCATCATGGGAAACATGAACAATACTCGATCCGGTCGACACCTCGAGGCCTTAACGCGCGCCACTCGAGCAAAGTGGAAGAACGATCATTAACGGCTCGATTCTATTAAACCGACTACTTTCCTCCCCGCGCTAAACGCGACTCGACTCGAGTTTTCCTCGGCGAGATTGCGCGATCCGATCGGTCCTCTCTACGGTTACCGTACCATTACGGTTCGCGAGATCCCTGAATTTTTCTCTCGCGTCCCCTTTTTTGGGGGACAGGATCGATGTCCCGACGAGACGGATCGTCGTCGCTTCTTGCGGCGAACACCTCCAGGCTTCGCGGCGATCTCTCGCCGTGAAGAGAAGCGTGGCAGCAACGGCGGGGATGCTCCGCAGGGGTGCCAAACCCCCGCGGTGTCGGAACCAAAATACCAAACGTTCGCTCACCGGCCCGCCGAGCGCAATGATTTATCGACTGCGCATTATACCGCGGTCCCATCGAACCAAATCTCTCCCCTCTTTCTCCGTCGCTCTTCCCCCGAAGAGCAACAGTCGCGGCTCGTCGTTCGCGATCTAGAAAAACGAATCTTTACACATTGATCGTCTTTCGACCAAGCTGCAACCTGTTCCGAGCTCGTCCAGCGGTAATTATCCTGTAATTTATCGTCGGCCATTTCGCCGAATGGTACGGCGGAAACGGAGATACTTTCGCGGCGGCGAATACAACGAGCCGGGTCGCGGGACGCGTAAAGAACGATAATCCCGCGCGGTATCGAGTCCGCCGATCCTCTCGCTCTTTATTAGGCATCGGATAACGAACCAGTACCCTCTCGGGAAAAAATCAGCGTTAACTTGTTTCTGTTCGCGCAATTAGAACGCGAATTCCGGTTGGATCCGCGCTGGCGCGATCGGTTCGGTCGCGGATGAGACGCGAGGCAGCTTCTCGAAAGTAAAATTGCCTCTCACGACCGTTGCGGAGCCAACGACCCCTTCCAAGGCCCGTAAAAACTTCCGGTATACTCCGCACGAGAAGGTATACAGCCGCGATTTTCCGTGTGGCAGATGCATATGGCCGTCCGGCTGCTCGCAGCTTGCTCGGGAGCCACGGGAACGCCGTGTCCGTTGCGTGTGCCCCGCGAGCCAAAGAGGAACCGGTGTGTTTTCAGCGATGCCTGGGATAATTGCGAGGGACGGATCGCGTTTACCGAGGAATGCGACAGAATCGATGCTAAATCGGCTCGACAGCCGCTGAAACGTCTCGCCAGTGTTGCGCAACCGTCGCTCTCCTCACGCACTCGCCGCGCAACGAAATATATCGCTTCCTGTCGAACCCGATCTCGATTCTTTTCGACTATAACAAAAGAAGGATACCGACTGTCGCCGACGCGATTCAACTTGCCGTACCAGGGATATCTCGGCTTGTTCGATTTTCGTGGAATCGATACGTCAAGCGGATCTATACAGCCGTATCTACGATCGCGGTTGCGTAAGAACAAAACGCAATAGTCGAACGAGCCGAGTGAAACCGGAATGGCGAACAGTACCAACGAGATCGCCGCAATTTACCGCATTTCGCTCTCCCCGCGTCCTTGCGAGCGGATAATTTGCATTTCGGTGCTCACGTCCGTATCGCTATCACGCTCGTTCCCCTCGGGGGACGAATTATCCTCTCGACATATTGCATAACGACCCCCGCGTCCGTCCCGTTAGATTTATACATCGAACGCTCTCGATCCGCCAGGGGATGCTCCAGAAATATCCTCGTCGCCTCTGGATCCGCAGAACCATCGAGAACTCTAGCTTTTAGCTGGCTCATGAATTTTTATAGAGGGGAAACAGAGTCGTCCGAGTCTCGTGGGAACGAGGAACGCGATAAATCGTCGAAAAAACGCAGCAACGCCTTTCTCTTTAAGAAGCTACGCGGCTCGCGGTGGTTCGGAAAAAAATTCAAACGTCGGAGAACGCTCGTCTCCGCTCGTCACGGATATTTAGCCTGGCGTTGTTTTCGGTCGGACGATAATTTATTTACGAGTTCGGGGGTGAATAGAGCGCGAAGGGTTTTGGCAGCGCGACCGCAACCGCTCCCACGGCTCGGCTGGCCACTAAATCGCGAAACAATAAATCCGAGGAGCGGAGTCACCCTCTTTATGTGCCTCTTATACGGGGATGATGTCCTCAGGGGGTAGCCTAATATGTCACAGTCCGTTGCAGCGATCTCTCCGCACAGAAGCAGAAGCGGTAGCAACAGCGACGGCATCGAAGCATCGTGAACGAGGGTGGATCCGTGCGAGAGAGAGAGAGAGAGAGAGAGAACGATTCCTAAGGGTTGTGCGTTCACGAGGGGATAGATAGCTTCTAATGGAGTGATTGAATAGCAGCGATCCGATAAACTGATCCCGCGTACACGCGTCTCCCTGAATCGAATTAAGCAGATCCTCGTTTTTCAATTCACCGATCCACACACACCCCCGAACACGTCGGAAGCAAATCCGTAAATAGCGAGCGCTGATTGCGAGTTTCCCTTTGGAAACAAGATCGTATCGAACCGTCGGCCGTGTACGTGAACCGCGGAGTTTTGTCGCGGTTCCACGTCCTTTCATCCCGCGGAACGTCTGTTTAATAAGTCGACGTGCAACCAGTTTTAAACGGCAGCTCGCTGCGTGCCAGGTCTGCGTCGCGACAAACGAACGCTGTGAACGGCCTGGCCGGGGTTTCGTGTAGCACGTACACCGCGGACGACAGCCGAGCGTTATCGCCTCGGAAAATCGCGATCGTTACAAACGGAACATGACAGCTAAAAAATCATCGTAATCTTTGGCAGCCGGGTTAAACGTCCGTTCGATTTGCATAATCTCGGGAACGTGTCGCGACTCCGTGGAGGCCGAGGGAAAACGTGGATGCAGGATCTCCGCGTTGCAGCAGCACGATGAAGCTATAAATCGAGCGGAGTCCTCTCCACGCGGAGCGAGGACACGCGAGCCAATTTGCTCGTCGATTCGTTCGTTCGAGGATCGTCTCGGGTTTCCTGGTCTCGTCGTCCACCGTGTTGTACCCGTTCCCGAGCGGAATCGAACGATCGGCGTGGACCTTTTTAGCAGTCTCTAGCCGTGCCGGCTACGCTCGCTCCCGCGCGTAACAACCTATAATCGTTACGCGTGTAATTCATGCTCGGAGAAAGTGCTAGGCACCTCTTCCGAGACTCGCTCGCAGGTTACGCGGCTACCGAGAGCAACAGTATTTCGGCTCGGTCACGCGACAATTATATTTCTACCCGTTTCACGGGATCTCCAAACCGGAAGCGTTCGATCGCGATGCGGTTGATCGACGGAAGGACAAGCAGTGAAAATTTGTGCGGGTCTCTCGTCCCTCTGCAGGATTATTTACCTTGTCGAATTACTCGCGAGCCTGATCTCTTAACCGTTTACTTTTTGCGCGGAGGATATTACAACGCGTGGACCGGGCCCCAGATTGGATCCTCGGTCCAGGAGAAGCACCTGCGTCCGACGAGATGAACGGGTTCACGGTCTGCCAATGGTGATTTAGTGGCAGTTTGTTGCCGTAGCGGTGTCGGTAACACTTCGGACATGCCGGAGCTATGCGTGTATTACACGGGCCAAGGGCCCCGCGTACACGCGCAAATTCCGCGGCTTAGCCTGTCCGATAAATTGCCCCTCGACCGATCGTCTCTCCTCGAAAACCTCTTGCGGAAGATCGATTTCGCGTCGCCGCCGCGCTGTGGCGAGCCGGCCTGTCGCGTGTCGGTTCCTTCTCCGCGAAAAGAAGCGCGCTCCGTCTATCTTGATCCTTATCGAGACAAGATTGATTAACGCTCGTCGTGCTCTATTTGTCGTAACAGCTCCGCCGGGCGAGCTGGTCGCCGCTTTGTCCGCTGCTTTTAAACTTTAAATACGTCGCGCGCGACGGTCGAGCACGTCGCGTCGACCGATCGCTCGTTCGAAGGTTAATTAAGCCGATCTGGACGCGATCCAAGAGCACGAGCCTCGTTAAGATCATCTTAAATCCGGCAACGCGTTTTTGCGCCGCAGAAACAAAATTGCAAAGTTATCGCGAGAGGGAGGGGAGCAGGTGCGCGATCATGGCCGCGCGGGGATGATACGGTCGTCGCGTTTCTCTCGTGACTCGCGGCGGATTCGCGTCGATTTGGGTCAGTTGGTTCGTTTCTTTCCGTTTCGTTTCGTTTCGAGGAAGATGTCAGCGTCGTGTTGGGACGTCTCTGGCGAGCGGAACACGGGCTGCCGGCGGCCGAGGTCCATTTAGATTTAGCCGGTGTTAGGTGTTTACGAGTTTTTAATTGAACGTAAATATTCGCAGGTGCAGGCCGAGATCCGCTCCGGCCGTCTCGTCGCCGCGAATTCCGGCCGTAATTACGAACGAACGAGCTCGCCTCGCGCACAGATCGGCCGCATCTTTCGGTTTCAATGTAAGCTTGCCTCGTAAAAGGAGCACTTAGGCTGTTAGAAGTATGCCGCTCGGTGTAAATTTATCAGCTCGCGCGTTCGCTCGTTTGCGAATTTCGCCAAGTACCGTTCGCTCATCCGGCCCCTTCGCGTCTCGTAAAATTCTGCCGCGGCTAAATTACGACGACCTCTGGAACTACGTTCTTCCCGTATCAACAGCCGTTCCGCGGTTACGATGAATAAATAATATGGAGCGGGCGCAGGTGAGACCCGCGTGTGTGGCCGGTGCTCTCGCTCGTCACAGTTCTCACGTTTCAATCGGTCTCTTGCTCGCTAATAATTCTTTGGAGAACGTCGCGACGCGTCGTCGCCAGCTTTCGTCGCTCGTCAGAGAGATCTCAAACTCGCGAGGCTCGTACGAAGTCGGCATCGGTTCGGGACAGATCCTTCGACCCTCGATTTTCGCAGGGTTCGGTATGGACGTCGAGACCTTGAATGAACCGGTACGGCGCGAAGGATCGTTTAAATGCTAATACTCGTCTAATTTATCGTCCTACGATTCCGTTTCCCGGTCCCGCGCGGCCTCAGCTATTTACTTAAATTTTCGTAATTGAAAGAAAGCCGCCGACCAGGACCACCGGGCAGCGACGCCAATAAACTGTCGAATATACGGGGACGCTGGAGAGCTTTCGGTAGGCTGATCTAGGAGCCTAATAACATCTCGAATAAATCGAGGCCGCTGGTCTACCTGACCGAACAATAAAGACGCATCGCGGCTCCACCCTCGGACGAAACACCTTCGGGCAAACGACGCGGAAAATGTCGACGTTATAGAGCCGGGATCCTCTTTGAGACGGAGACGACGTCGGCAGAGCTTGGAAGACCGGTACCAACAAATTTCAACTAGCTCGACGCTTAATTTCTCGAACGGCGAAGAAACTGGAATACAGATATGCGTATAGAACGGGGAAAGAGAGAGAATCCGGAGATTTTACTACCCTCGTAACGTTCGTTTAATTGAAGGTAGACGCGTCCGGTGGTGGCGGGACACGGCCAGGTTTTCTGCAAACGTAGAATTTTATGTCCGGTTGTCCTTCGGAACGAGCCGAGCGCGGTGCTTACGCAAGAGTCGAACGGCGAGGCGCATCGCCGATAGGGAGGCACGGCAGTAAAAATGCGAAACTACTCTCGGTGGACGCCGTGAGCAGAGAGAAGAAGGCCGGCTTTCGTCGAGCAAAGGGGGTCACGTTTCCGAAATTAGAAGCGTTTCTACAGGGAGCGAACGACTAGCCGGGCGATAGATCGGACACTCGGCCGCTAATTGGCTGCAGAATTTTATGTACCACTAAATTACTCGATGCAAATGCAGCCGCTTCCGTCGTTCGGCCGGAGATATTCCAGAAGCACGCGCAAACTCGGGCGGGTTGGGACCGTTATGCTCGCAAGATTTACGCCGGCCTCATTATCCTAATGAAGACGTAAGGGCTGGGGGGAAGGAGTCGCGCGATTTTTGCCGAAAACCAATTGCCTATTTTCGAATCGGCCCTCGTTATCGACGTTACTCCCGACGCGACGCAATACCGTGCCGAGCGAAGCCGCCGCGAACACTGTTCCCGTGACGACAAACGACCGAGAACGTGTTGTCGCGCTCGGTTTCTAAATCTCGCGAAATGAACTGCGCGAATCGTTTACGATCGTCCACGGGGGAACACGGCATGAGAGCTCGATCGCACGAAACAACCTCGAAACCTGAATCCGAACGAGGCTCTCGTGCGTTGTCGGGGTTCTTACCGATCGATTCCGCATCGAATCGACTCGAGTCCGCATCGACGGCTATCTCCTGACCCCGATCCCGCCTCTCGAGCCATCGAGAACCGAGAGAAACGATCCGCTCGATTCTTCTCCTACTTTAGATGACATTTAATGCTCTCCCGTTCTCCGTTCCCCTCTCCGTGGAGAACGCGGCGACGTTCGTTCGATATGTTTCGCATACCGTGGACGGTAACGAATCCGTACCGAAATCGAATGAACGCGGCATCGAGACGCGACCGACTCAACACGCTGGACGCGTTCCCGAGGCGATAAAAACTCGATCCTCCTCGGTGCGGCGACACGAAGCCGCGCGTTTCTCGACCCTCGTTCGAGGCGGCGATGCACGCTGGTGTTAACTGGCCACGAATTATAACTAACCGGTAATAGCCGCTTAATATTCGTGGTGGCTGTCGTCCACGACAGATTTACGAGTGCTAATGAATTGGTGGTAGCGCGGCCGTCGCGTCGTTCCTCCGCGGCTCGCATCGTAGGGAGAAGGAGAGAAACACGGCGACGACAGACGATTCCAGCGTTCGTGGTCTCGTCTCTTCCGAGGAAACGATCTCTCCTCGGTCTAGGAGTCGATCACGTGGTCCGCCCTCCTCCTATCCTATACCCGGAAATCATTAGGTTCAAGGGCAATTTGAAATTTGTCTCGAGGGAGAGCGCGCGGCTATCTGTCGGGGCCAAAAAACTCTGTGTTCCGAGGAGCGCGGAGGAGAGCGGATGAGAGCGGAGGGGCAAAAAGATGAAAGGACGCGGAGAAGAAGGCGCAGAAGAAGAAGACGGAGAAGAAGAAGGAGAAGAAGAAGAAGAAGAAGAAGCCTCCGTTGTTCCCTCCGGTCGTTCGATAGCCGAATAAATTTGGGTAGCTCCCTGTTTTGGCCCGGGGCCACGGTTATACAGCAAGAGGTAGAGACTTTTTCGGATATACGATCGGACCTTTCGTAACGCGGCGCCGCGGACAGAGGCGAGAAGGGACCCCGGGACCAAGGGCGAGAAAGAGACGGCCGAGTCCTTCTCTCACGATGGATTTAATTAAAAAACATAATTTAGAAGGGAGGATAACAGGTAGCTGCCGTTTGATGGGAACTAACGGAGGCTCCTCGGTCGCGGTGCAGCTTCGGTTATTCATGAATAAAATTATTAATCCTGTCTTCCAGCGAAACTTCTATCCCGTGTCCAGCTCTTCCCTATCTCTCGTTTCCCAATAGCCACGAAACGTCGACCCTAATTCCGCTTTCACGTGGAATCTCCTAAGCGCGTCTGGACGCAGCGTTTTGCGATTCACGCTCTGTTCGTCGTAACTTCCTGCTGTGCGCCTGGACGCACAAGTTTGCGTTCCTAAGCAAAACACTGCGTCCAGACATCCTCGAAACCGACCATAAACATTTCACCTCTCCCACTCTCTCTCTTTCTCGCTGGATCTTCCGCCGCGAAAGCTCCAATTGTCGAGAAGTTTTTTGCAACGAAACGACCGTCGTCGGAAGTCACCGGCGCCGTTTGTTGCCCGCGATCGCTATCCGAGAGGCGGTAATAAGTTGCGCGGGTTGCTGCACCGGCAGGGTTGTGGCGATTTATCCGAGGTCTGCGAGGTCTGCGTGCCGACGCAGTTGCATGCAGAGACCGATAAACAAATAATTAGCATTAAGAGCAGAGCCATGGGCGCCGCGATATCTTCGCGATAGCGTTTGCGGCGTACGCGACAGGCGTACGTATTCGCCAACCTGAAAGAAGTTGCGACGACGACGACGATCATGGTACTTACAACAGCATCGCGTCCGGTGGATGGCCCTGACTGTTCGCGGTGGAAACGATATTTCCTGGGTGGCCGGGAACCAATTAACAGAAAATACGAAAATTTCGCGGTGCGCCCAGCCCGGCTTACTCGGCTTAATTTAATCGTTCGCGACCGTTTTTATTGCCGCGGCGAGTTGTTACGGAAGCGTTTGTTTTTACAGCCGGCGCAGCGTTGCTTTTATAGGAACCAGATCGATATTAAGATTGCGCGTGGCCCGTTCACCGGGGCATAGCGCGGTCGTGGATACCACGCCACGGCCGCCAAGAAATGAAAAACCTTTATTACGCGGTTTACGAGTATTCCGAGGGATGTCGGGATCGAGCGACTCGCCGCCGACGACGACCAGATAACACGACGGCTCGTCGAAATCCCTGCGTTTCGGAAAACCAAAGTGAGAGCAGAGCGTTAGATTCGGCCGATCCCTCGTCTCGAGGTGGACGCAGGTGAATCGAATCGAAGGAGCAGAGCCAAACGCTGCGAGTCGAGGCAGGTGGCTGCCTCGCTGCTGCTCTCGGTAAATGGCTCTCGGGAACGACCGTCGCGTCGCTTTTTACACGGACACCAGAAAAGACCGCCAACCAATTTCGCGTCCAGCTCTATTACCGCGGAAAGAGAGCTCTCTACAGTTTTTGCATCGATACTCGGGATCGGCTTCCCTTTCGGGACTCCGAGGACTGACGCTCCCGCTCGGCGAGCCGCAGCGTACTCTATTTGCGGCGGAACCGGGATTATCCGATGGAGTTGCCAGGGAAATATGTTTGACGCGCAGACGTCGGATGCGGTTCGCCGCAAGCCCCTATGGTCTGTCGGGTTCGCACGCCTGTCGGACTCCGACGCTTCCGCGTCCAGCTGTCGCGTGGCTCGTGTTCTCGCCTCGACACCCGCCGGTTCCATTTCACTTTGCCCATTTACCACCCCGTAGGCCAGCTCAAACGGCAGCCTGTCGGTTAACCGTCGACAGACCGGGGCAGCAAACTATCAGTGTAGGGGAGAACGACGGGTCCGATCGCGTCCATATCGTTCCTCCATGGTGGTCGCGACGTTTACACGGTGCGCTCGAAAGCGTCGCGATCCTCCATGGATCTCCTTCGACGCGACGTCATGAATCTCATTCGCCACACTGTCGGGTCGATTCGACGCGCATAGGCGATCAACTCGGGCGTAACATTCCTCGCGAGAAGTTCTCCGCCGGTGGACCGAAGACACGCCGAATCGTGTCGCCGATGGATACCCTCGTTGTTGCAAAAAACGGGGTCCGCGTTCGGCTCACGCTTTACGACGTCCCGCAAACTCTTCGCGAGTGACGCCGCGCCGTTCTCGGAAGGTAGCCACCGGCCGAGAGAGCCAACGAGCACGAGAAACAACGAAGAGCGAACAGCTCCCTGGTTTTAATTTATGCGCGGCACAGCCGAAGGCGTTATTAGTCCTAGCTGGCTCCGATGGGCGTGACGTCACGCGGCTAAAACAAAGGATCCTAGCCGAGCCCATCCCACGACGGGTCTCTTTCAACAGTGCCGACAGAAGGGCGCGAATCCATACGACCGAATCTCGTTTATCCGTGAGAGAGAGAGAGAGAGAGAGAGAGAGCACGTTTTACGCTTCGCGAGCTTTCTTTCCTCGAACGAGTCCGAGCTCGAGTTTGAGTTGCAAAGGCTTGTTTCGAGCGAAAGAAAGCAGGGTATACACCCTGCCGCGTGCGTGCGTAGCCGGCATAAAGCGCAGACGCTTCGCAAAGAATCGCGGTAATTGACGGAGGACAGGTATAATAGACGAGAGAGCGGGTGAATCGGGCACATACATCTGCGACTCGAAGGCGCCTCGCTCGTGCTGCCAGCATGCAATAACGACTCTTTTTCGTTCTGCGCCGCGTAATTATAGACTGGCCACAACTGCCGGCTAATATCGCTCTAATCGATAACCCTATTAACGCTCCGCGCGGTCTCGTTAACGGATCGGCCGAACACATACCGCGGCGAGTACACATCAAGAAAGAGCGACCGCGACGTTAGGAATCGCAGAACGAACTCTGATCGGATTTGTCGAGCACCGCGCCGGAAACGAAATGAGAGGAAGCTAATTGAGAGACGTCGTTGTCTCCACCGGGCCACTGTCATATCGTTCCGACGGATCAATAGGTAGCTTGCCTACAACCTGCACTCACGAAGCTCGAAGAGGGCGTGGCCCGTACACCATCGGCCGAGAGATACTCTCTCTCTCTCTCTCTGCCTCTCGCTCTCTCGCGCTCGGTCCCTCTCGCCGGTTTGCCCTCTGTCTATCCTCCGGTTGCTCTCCCCTGGCTGGTGGCGAGCCACCCTAGCCACGCGGCCAGAAAGGACGATTTTGTCTTCCACCCCTCGACGAACGAGCGTCGAAATTTACCGTCACCTTCCCATTCGTCGACGACACCGAACCAGAGCGAGCCTGTTCGACACCCCCTATCGGAACGAGGACGCGACGCGCCGGTTCGCAGACTCTCCATCGAGATCCTCGATTATTATCGACGATCGGGGAAGCCGTCGTCTTCGAATCGGGAGACCCGCGGGGAAATCCGACCGTGGAGAAAAGGTTCGAATCGTCGACCCGCTTCGAACGACTCCGAGATTTTCTAAAGAGCGGAACGAGCAAAGAGCTCGACGCTTGCCGATGACCGCAACCGTGGTTATTACCCTGGCAACCTTGCCCGAAGTCACAGGACGGGGTGACCACGGATTGGTAGGGTTTCGTCTCTTCGTCTCTCCCATTCTCTTGGTCTCTATCAGCGAAGGGTGCGCGCACTCGTTGTCTTTGGTCGGTGTTGGTGCAAGGTTGAACCGTGTGGGGGCGTGTCGCCTCGATGGCGCCGACTGCTAATGGCTGCGCGGCCCGCCAGACTTTAATTTCCTGCCGCTTCCGCGGACCCTTTGCCTTTACCTTTCCACGTCCGAATCCGCGCCGGACCCTTCCCAGCCTCCAGCCTCTCCACACGGCCTGCAGCCTTTCGGTAGCCGCCTGGCCGACCGTTCGCTCGTCTCTCGTCCCATTCCCGAGGACAACGTCGCGATCATTTGCATTCGAACGGGATCGCGAATGTCCCAACAACACACAACAGGGGGAACATTTGGGTAAAAAAGCTCTCTCCGTATCCCCGAAACGGTTCGCGGCGCGCGTTTTTATCGAGGGCGGACGGATACCGGGAACAGTCGGCGCTTAAAGTGTTTTACGCGAAGCGATTCGGTTTCCCGGGTTTTGTTGGCTCGTCGGCAATCTTCCACGTCTTCTAGGATAGGACCGGCAATTTTGTGTCATTATACACCCTCGGGGGAAGCCTCGGTTCCGTCGCTCCGCGCCGAGCCGCTTCGGCCGGTGGCGAGCGGGGCTCGGTTTTTTTGGGTCGATTTAGCCGCGATTATGGCCGCATCCAGCGGGCGAGCAAGCGAGCGAACGCTCGACTTCGATATTACGAGCCGCGTTGCCTTGAGAAAGCGTCTCAATCGACCGGGCTCGATTTCGCCGGATCGATATACGCGAGCGGACGCCTAATTCGCGAAGCTCGTCCCGAAACTCGTTATTATCGGTTTGCGTAATCGTATCGGAAGAGCGGGACCATAATTCGACCAGGTAACACCTGCTCGGGAACGCGTTTCGCCATAATAAAATCATAGCTAGCGCTGCGGCGTTGTAGCCGATCGAACGAAAAATTGGTTGGGCCGCCTCGATCCGATCTGACGCGATGCGATGCGATGCGATGCGATGCGATGCGATGCGATGCGATGGGATGCGATAGCGATACGAGTGAATCGAATCAAATCGAAACGAAAAGATGACGAGGGAACAAGACGGTAATCTCGTGGTTTGTTTTTATTGTTTCAGGACCATCCAGGTTTACGGGGTACGCCGTTGGCGATGCTCGCGGCCCAGTGCAACAAGCTGAGCAGCAAGAGTCCTCCGCCGTTAGCGGACGCAGCCGTCGGCAAAGGTTTTCATCCGTGGAAAAAGAGTCCTCAGAGCAGCGGCAGCTCGCCTCAACACAGTTCTACCGGTAGCGGAGGAGGAGGAGGAGGCGGAGGCGGAGGAGGTGGTGGAGGATGCACGACGACCGGAGTCAGTCAAAGACCGGCTGCGACGAGCAGCGCCGGCAGCACGACCGGTGGATACGCTCGAGCGCCGGTGACTTCTTGCGCGTCGACGGCGCCCCAATACGGCAGCGACCTGTACTTTCCGGGGACGGCGAGCGCCCAACCGGCCGGCGATCCGCATCATCATCAGAGCAGCCTGCTCGGAAAGGTCGAGGGAGCGACCTTGGGCTCGGTGTACGGCCGACACCCATACGAGTCGTGGCCGTTCAACGCGATGCCGGGCGCGACCCACGGCGGAATCAAAGCGAGCGACGGCTGGTGGGACGTGCACGGGGCTGCGACCGCCGGTGGATGGTTGGACGTGAGCAGCACCGTCGGCGTCGGCGTCCACGCCGCGCAAATGGCCAACTACTCGGCCGACTACTCTACCAGTCTCGCGCTCGCCGGCAATCATCTGTTGACCACCGCGACCACCGCCGGCCACAATCTCCTGCAAGACACGTACAAATCGATGTTGCCCGGCGGCCCGCCCGGGTTCGGTCTGCACCACCACGCGGCCGCGAGCGCGGGCGCTGGCGCCGGTGCCGGCAGCCCGCAGGGGAGCGGCGGCGGCGTCGGCGTCGGCGTTGGGGCCGGCGGTGTTAGCCAAGCCCCCTCGCCCCGCTCCCAAAGACGCTACACCGGCAGAGCCACCTGTGACTGTCCAAACTGTCAAGAAGCCGAGAGGCTTGGCCCGGCCGGCGTGCATCTCAGGAAGAAGAACATCCATAGCTGTCACATACCCGGATGCGGTAAGGTCTACGGGAAAACGTCGCATCTGAAGGCCCACTTACGGTGGCACACTGGTGAGCGACCGTTTGTTTGCAACTGGCTTTTCTGTGGCAAGCGGTTCACACGTTCGGATGAGTTGCAGCGGCACCTTCGAACCCACACCGGCGAAAAGAGATTCGCCTGCCCGGTCTGCAACAAGCGGTTCATGCGCAGCGACCATCTCGCGAAGCACGTCAAGACCCACAGCAGCAGCAGCAGCAGCAGCGGCAGCAAGGGCAAGGGGGGAGCGGGGAGCTCGTCGGCAGAGTCCTGCTCCGACAGCGAGGACAACGGGAGTCAGCAGAGTCCCACTTCCAGCTCGGTGCCGCCGCAGCCGCAGCCGCAGCCGCAGCCGGGCCAACAACAGCCGGCGGGGCCTCAGGCCCAGCAACAGGCTCTGGTGGCGGCGGCGGCAACGGCAGCGGCGGTGGGCCAGGACTCCAACACCACCACATCCCAGACCACCACCAGTCACGGCCATCAGCCGACAACGCCCATGACCCCAATACAGATGACCCCACCGCCTCTGACCCCACACCATCCCCACCACCCGCATCTCCCTCCTCTAATGCACCATCCGCATCATCACGCAACATCCGTGTCGGCGGTGGCGGCCCACCATCCGCACGCGGGGATGAGCATGCACTGAGCCCGGTGGGGCCCGGAGCCGGTGCCTGCAGTTCCGCTGCCACTGCCGCAACGGCCCTGGGCTCCCCCTTATCCTACCCCCTCAACCTGAACCTCGTACAGTCCGTACAATCCGTACAGAACCATGCGACCATCGGTCACCATCACACCACCACCGCGCACCACCAACACCAGAATCAGAATCAGAACCATCACCACCATCACCACCACCACCATCATCACCACCAACAACAGCACTCGCGCCAGAGTAACTCCTATTCCGTGCAACAAAATCCTGGCACACCGGGGACCGCGCAGACTCCCTCACCCTCGTCCCCCGCGCCTGTACATAGTCTCTAGGTTGTTCAAGCTTCGCCACTCTCTCTTCACCATCCACTTTTTACGTTTTCTCTCGCCCAAACACGAAACGGGTAGCGACGGATACTTTTTCTTCGGCTGTCTCGAATCACGGAACCCAGCTAATCGAACCGAGTCTTGTCTCGTCTAATCGCGCCAATCTAAGTTTCCTGCCTGCTGACGAGAACCGCGAGTTCGAAGCGAGAGATCTACGCGCCCGTCGCTAGCCCGTTTCTCTCTCTTTCTCTCTTTCTCTCTTTCTCTGTCTCTCTTTTTCGCTCGCTCTGTCTCTCACTTTTTCTCTCACCGTCTCTACAACCTGGATCCCTGGTCCCCCACATCCTTGACGCTCGGTTGTTCTCTAGGTCGGCAGTCGTCGGTCGTCGAAACAGATCCGACTCGACGCACCGCCGGCTTTGTTACTTGTAAATATTATACATAGCGCGTGAGAAAGATATTATATTAATTAAGCGGTGTAATGTTGTAAAAAATTCTATATAAACGCACTGTCGCGCTGTACCATACACCTACACGTAGAGATACACGCAACAAATGCATATACGAAAAAGGTGCGCGCGAGCTCTAGCCCCAGATATTCTCGAAGGACGCGACCACCGACGCCCGCGCCCGCGCGCGATCTGAACATCCGGGGATATAGTATATCGAGATTCCTCTCCGAGCAGGTTCCAAACGACGTTGACCGTGCAGGCACGCACATACACACACCGTCGTTCGACGGGAAAAAAAAAAGAAAGAAAAAGAATAACGCGTCCCTGTATACGTCGGATTTTCATTGACGCCTTTCGATATTATTTCCCCTTGACGCGCGATTTGCGTTTGGAACTTGGTATTCGGACTGCATCCCGACGACCGTCATCGATCGACGACGACCTTCTTCGATCTTAATATCACGATATTATGAATTAATTATTATTATTATTATGATTAATTATTAATTATTAATTAATTATTATTATTATTGATGTATTATTATAAAGATTATAAATTCATTTTGAAAGAGATAAAGAGGAAATAAACGATGCTTTTGTGAGTAACGATGTGCCTCTGAATATCATGATTCCCCCCGTGATCGTGTTCTCTCCACTAAAAGTCTATCATCCCCTAGCTCTCACGGCCCTTGCTCCCGCTGCCGCTACTTCTGCTTCTTCGGAGACTCGCTACATCTCTTCCGACATCCCCGCAGGATGTCCAGTCCTCCTCGCTATAACCTCCGAAGACCTTCGTCCCCGGTGCGAGAAACGTCGGACGTGTTCGTAGCGGACGTAGACCAGAAACGTAAGTTTGCAGATCCCGTCGCAATTTCCAGCCCCTGCTCAGAACGAACGGACCGGGCTCTGCTTTTTCTCTCGCGAGTCGCACCGGTGATTTGCATTAAAATCATTAGCCGGCGCCCTTCTCCCTTTGTCGGTTGGCGAACCAAAAGCAAGGTCCACGAAGGTTTTTTTCCAGCCGGCCCGATCTACTCGCCTTGATTAACTCGAAAAAGGTTTTTATCTACTCGACGATACGTATATTCCTGTTGGCCTATTTACGACGGGCGCCGAGAGAACGCTCGCAACCTATCCGAGCACTCGACGTTATTACCGAGGATGACTCGGCTCGTTTGATCCCGTGCTCGACGAGAGCCTTCCGCCGCTAATGCCTAAATAATGACGTATATGCGCGACACGCAGCTTTATAAGCTTCGATAAATTTAATTACCCCGAGCCTCTCTCGAACCGTCGCGTAATTTTCTTTTAATCGTGCTCCATTAAGCTAAGACGCGTGCGCGTGGACGTCGCGCCGCACAGTTCGCATCGCGGAGAGACGCGATCTTCTCGAGCCGGCAATTATTTCCAATGCGCGTCAATCCGAGAAAATTGAGCGGTCTGACAACGACAGACCGTGACCGAGCCATAAGGGATCCCCGCTCTCGCGGTAAGCTCTAAATCGGATCAATATGCCAGAGATTACCGCACAAGATCGTTATGCAAAGCAGCGAAGGAGGGTCCGAAGCGTCGCGAGGCCAAGCCAGAGCCAGACCAGATCAGGCGATGCAAAACGACGCGATGCGACCCGACCGAGGACTCGCGGGGGGGTGTGGTTAACGTCGAGCAGCCTACAAGCCCGGGGGATGACTTTTTCGGTGATTTAACCAACGAGGGTGAACGTTTGTTATTCAATTTGCGGCCCCCTCGGTACCAGCCACTGCTCACCCTCTTTACCCACAGATCATCGCGCCTTTACGACCGTCACCATGCTTTTCCAACTCCTTGCTTCGGGAATACGAACGCCCTTTATTCGACGTACCCTCCGCAGACGCACAACTCCCAGATAGTTTCATCTCCTTTCCATACCACGAACTTTCGTCTCGGGAAACCCCTGCGATGTACATACTTGCCTCCTCTTAGTTAGCCTAAAGTCTAAAGAGCCTGCTTCGTACGCTCGTGGAACAGTTTCTTTCGAGGTGAGTTGTTCCGCTATATTTTCCCTGTACTAAAAATTACAAGCGTCTACAAGTAATTCGATCGATAATCCTCTTTCTGTCGCAGAAAACGGAAAACGATGTCGCACGAGGATCCTCGAAGGACTTGCCGCTGTTCGATGGCCGAACGAGGATGCTCCAAAGACTTGCTGTTCGATGATCGTACAAATAAATACTCTGCTGAGAAATAAAGAACATGATTTTGAGAGAGAGAGAGAGAACCTTGTCTTGATTTATATACCGTCAAAGTCCCGTTCCCCCTCCTAATTATTCCATCGACGAAGCTAGCTTAGTCGGCCGGGAAAAACGACGCGGAAAAAGCGACCGCGGATCAAACGCGGGTGGCACTTTGAAACTTCACACCGTGACCGACGTCGGCCGACAGCCAGGACAGAGTCTCTACAAAAGGCCGAAACGCTCGCAATAAGTATCTCCGGCGGCCCTTCCGGACCCGCTAACAAACCTCGCGAAGCTAACGACTCGGTTTATAGTTCGAGGGCACGGTTTCGAGTATACAAAAGTGTCCCGCCTGTTTCGCCTCCCTCTGGACCACAGGGAATTCTTCGGACCCTCGATATAATCGGTAATTCAAGATCGTCCGTCAACGATCGCGCGTTTACAGAGATTTGTTCGCTAGCCGTTTCATCGGTAGCGAAGAGAACTAGATCACCGGACCTCGCAGCCGTGCATTATCGACCTTTCGCGCGGCTATCTGCGAATCTGCCTCGAAACGGAAACCCCGACCGGTAATCTCGGTGGCGCGTAACGAGCGAACAGATTAGGCTGCTCGTAGGATCTCGACGATGTACCTAATAAAGGAGGCTAACGAGACCGGGGGCATGTGGTTAACGACAACCTATCCCGGAGCACGAAGCAAGGAGAACGGAGCAACTCTACGAGACACATGCGTGGAACACCGCCGGTGTGTCCGTTCCTCTCGAAGCTCGCATGTGCGCGCACGCACACGTGCAGGACCCGAAAGGCACGCGAGTCTTGTTACCAAAGTGCCGCAGCCTCGAGAACGACCTCGTCCCGATGGAAAGGTCTCGCTGTCTTTTCAAGTTCCCGACAAACAGATTAGGATTCGGAGCCGTTCGTAAGTCGAAGCACTCGGCTCTCGAGTGGATCGCACTCGAGAAGTCGGACGGATCTCGCGTAGATCATCGGCAAATTAGTATCGGGTACGAACGTGTCGGATTTCTGGACGCGAACCGGTCCGCGCCGAGGCTGAGAAAACAATGACGACACTCGATCGAAGATCCGGTATAATTTTAATGGGCAAACGAGCTCGTTGCGAACTTTAAGCACCCGGTGTTGTCCGAACTTGTAACGCAAGACCGATAGCGTTACCCCGTCCGATTCGACGGTAATTGCGCGTCGTTAAAGGTCATTAAAGTATCTGGTTGGCCCACACGACACTCGCGTGGGGAGCCGGTGACGTCGGTGAATCAACATCGCTCGACAATAACCTCGTCACAGAAATTCGCTCTAATTGAAACGGGTCGGCGAAACTAATTACCGTCGGACGGTGCCGATTCACGATCGAATTATTTCGGGGCAGCCTCGCGTCGTCTCGCCTACTCATCTCGCGCGACGTCCAATCAGTTTCTCCCTCGGAGGATCCGAGAAGCGTGGAAAAGGGTGTCTCGCGCACCGGGCCCGACTATGTTTAGAACGACCGAAACGAAATAACGCTGCCACTCGGTGACATGTTCAAATCGCTACATCATATTTCTGTACTAACTCCGACCGCAGTCGTCGTTCTACGTCGTCTCGTCGTCCGACAACTCCGCTTGCCAGTTGATCGCGTAACCGGTGTCCGAGGACTTTGATCTACACTCGGGATCGACACGTTGCGAGCTGTCTTTGAGCGAATCGGAAGACCGCGTTTCCTGCGCGTCTTCGAGAGACAGATGCGACGATCGTTGCGGTCGACGGTCGCGACGATTACCGCGAGAAGACATCGGATAAAGGAGACGATGAAACGCGGCTCGGCGAAAGTTGACCGATCGATACACATATGCTAGACCGCAGACCATTCGCGGCAGGACTGCATCCTGCATTTAGTCGCATCTGACCCAGTTCTGGTCCACCTCGGCATCCCGACAGCCGGGGAAAAATCTGAACGACTCGCGGAGACGTTCTGCGAAATTTCTTCGTTCGCCTGCAGGAAAATCGTGGCTCGGTTGCCGCGCGCATTGTTCGAGCGCGAATTCGAGCGGAAGGGCGCATTAAATGCAAAATAGAGCCGCCCGACAATGGTATTATAATTGCGCGGTTCTTTGTCGTCGAGGCATAACAGATTTCTTCGTGCCCGCCTCTCTTCTGTTCGCGAGCGGCGACGCGACGACTCGCGAAACTTTTTGACCTCGTTCGGCATCGACTACGACAACCGCGCCGAGGAAAGAGCTCGCTTCCGAGGAAACTTTCGAGACGATTGTTGGCTGCGCCCGTGGTTTTATTTTTTTTCGAGCAGGAAATCGCGGCCACAACTTTCCCGTGAAAACCAAAGTTTTCGTCTCGGGAAGCTGAACGGAACTACGACGCGCGGCGGAGGACGTCGTTGAGCGAACCGAGCGGTTCGTATTTTCCCGCGGTATGTCTCGCAGCGTTCTATCCACGGTTGTTGGCGGTTTGCACGCTGGTACGCTCGTAGGAGCTTGCAACGAGCGCGCGTGGAAGCGGGCGAGCAAGCGAGCGAATCGTTCACGACATCCGAAGCATTGTAGCGCAACATGTCATTCCGGTATTACGGCGCAAGGTACGAGCGTACACAACAATGCCGCGTATATAGACGTTTAATTATCATCGAGTAATGCGACTAATGACATACATTAGCTCGCGAGTCGCCATATGGGGAGCCTTTTGTTCGCCACTATATACGGTATATAATAATAGCGGCTCACGGAAAGAGTTGTGCACGCGCATGCGTGGCTAGGCGACCAGCCTCCTCTTCCCTTCGCAGTTCTTTCGGTCTTTCCTCCTTCGTTTCACCGTTTCCACCGTGTTTGTCTCCCTTTTTCACCTTCCCGTACTCGCCCGGCTCTTCCTTGTTCCTCCGCACCGCACCGTACCTCGCGTCCTTATGCCACCGTGAATCATTCCGCGTGCGACTGCGTGCCACTGATTACCGTAATCAGTCCGTTCCTGTTCCGGTATATCGACCGCTAATTATAATCATCGATTCCGTCTACGTCACTTCCTCGTTTTCGAGCTGTCCGCGAAGCCCGGCAGGCTCGCGGATGTAACGAACGGATTCCGATCCAACGGAAGCGATGTCCTGTCCGTTTGTCCACCCCGTACGTCCGTCGCTCGCCCACAACCATCTTCCGTGGAACCGCAGGGAACGTGGGGGCTCGATCGACCGTCCCTCTTTGCGAACCGTATCGTTTCCTGCACTCGACGAACCTACAAAAGTACAAAAGACAGAACCGATTGGCTCGTACGCCGTTTCCAGCTGCCTCGGAACGCAACCGGCCACTTCTTCGACCACTTCGTCGACCACACGAGTGGACTGCTCTCGAAAGTCGACCCGGTAGGTCCTACAGGAAATAAAGGAGCCCCCTGAAAAAGCCCAAACAAATCCGTTCTGTAAATCGTTCGAGCAACCTCGTCCAGGAGATAATAGTTCTTCTTTCTTTTGGAGAGGCTGATCGTTCCGAGGCAAACACCTTTGACTTTCGCAAAGTTTTCGGTAAACCGGTGCATGATCCATCCCTCGGACAAATACGGGAAACGATCCCACGGGAGACGAGCGCTGCGACGAATCGAAAGCAAACACATGTCTACTCGCTACAGGAGCCTAGGCACGCCCCTCGCTCATACAAGTATCGTAGGAAAATCATTGCTGTTCGGAACGATGCCCGGGGGAGGCTGGAAATAATCGTATTTGTGGCACGATCGTTTGGCTACGTCTCGCGACACATTGAAAAGCCTTGAAACCCCGTACAAGCCCCATAAGGTGTTCTCTCTCGTCGCCAGGGAAAACCGTATTAGCCGTGGTTTCGCGATGGTTCCCACTTGCACAAAAGACCGTCGCGAGTCAAATCGCACGGTTTTCGATTGCGAAACGAGAGAGGCCGGTGTCCCGTCGGCAATGCGAATTATTACGTGGGATATAGGTAGACGAAGGCGGACATTTTACAATGCGAGATGTAAAAGTTGACTGACTGCTTGCCTGCCTGCTGGCTCGCCAGCTCGCGCGCACCTTCGCCCGCCTTTGCAAATAAACGAGCAATTTTTCTCTTTCTCTCTCTCTCTCGTCGGAATTATTGCGTGACGAAGGGAAAATCGAAGTGAATTTTCCACGAACCGGGAAAGTACCCGCGCCTTCGGGAAATTACTGACATTATGTTCGCCCGTAAATTGCCGGCCGTTCAATTTGCCGATTCGTTTTGGCGGAGCCGTTGCGTAATCGAGCCTTTATCGCATACGTTGTAGCCTGCGCGCGGGCATAACCGTGTATCGTTAGGTCGGGAAATATACCGGCTTTAGTGCCAGTTGCTTCGCCCCAAATGGAAAACAAGAGTCGAACTCTATTGCAGGGAGGTGCACGGTATAGTTATTGTTCGACCCGAAGAACGAGGAAACTTGCCAGGGAACGCGAAGAGAGAGAAAAAGAGAGACGTATCGACCGTTGTAGCGTGGTTGTCGCGTCGGGTTCGCGACGATACTCGACGAAACTTTGAGAATTCCGGTGATCGACAGCGACGCGGAGCCTCGAGTCCGGCAGCTTTCGTTTATGATTCGTTTGAACGATTCGTGTGAACCATCGGCGTTAGCCTATACATAATTCAATCCCGGGAAAAAATAGAGAGAGCTCGTTTTCGGTAGCGTTGGGCTGTCACATCGGATCCGTGCCGACACGGAGCGACGTTCGTTGACGTGGCCAGCGGATCGCGAAATGCGCGCTCACGCGCATTAATCGCCACGAAAATACAAACAAAAGCGGCAGGTGGCGAACTACAAAGAAGAAAACTGCTTTTAATTGCTGAACAATGACTTCGCTGCGTGCCACACCTTCGCGCATTGTCTCACCCCCGAGCGGATTACTTACGCCGAGTGGTCAGAGTCAATGTCGGCGTCGGCCAATGCAAACCGCCAGACAATTAGTGGCCCGTGCTACCGGCAATTTATTTTTACCGAGAAAAATCGTACGGAGAATCGTTTGTCGTACGCCTCTCTCTTCCTGATAGACGATTTCCCGTCGTAACTCGTTCTCGGTGGAAAGATATCGGTGAACCAGAGTGGTCGCGATCTATTAGAGAGATCTAGCTACCGCAGACGCGTCAACACCTTGGCACAATCGCGGTTTATTTAGCCGGTTATTACGGACGGTGGCGAAACACGAGGCTCCACGCACCAGTGAGCTCATTGATTTCTAATTAACGGCCAGATCGAAGAACAATCGCGATATAATTTCTCGTGTCCGGTACAATGAAACCGCGCGACAATACAGAATTCCCCGCGGTCTCCCCGGAGAGGCATGACAGGGGGCGTACACCGTTTCAGAAATTCGTCTTTGGCCCCGGTCTCCGGTCTTTCTCTTTCACGCGAAAAATGCCAGATGTTTCGCATGTGGCCGACGCGACGTAACGTTCGTCGCCGTTGTTCCGCTTCTGTCACGGCAATCCCTTATTCATGCGAGACCGCGAATTCGAATCGAGGCTGCCTACGGAACGCGAACCACCGCCACACGTTCCAATCCTCTACTTCTTCCGGCATCGCGAAAATGTATCCAATAAATTGCCCGAAAAATTAAGAAATGAGGAAACGTTCGCAAGAAACGTGATCGCGCTGTTTCTATGTACGTATACGCTCGAGTATACACAGTATACATGCACCACCGACACACGATCCAGTCCTCTTCTTCTTCCGCCATTGCGAAAATGTACCGGATAGCTTGTCCAAAAAATTAAAAAATGACAAAACGTTACAAGGAAGATGAACGCGCTGTTTCTATGTACACGCCCGAGTATACATGCGCCAACTGCAGACGCTCCAGTCCTCTTCTTCTTCCGCCATTGCGAAAATATATCCAATAGCTTGTCCGAAAATTTCAAAAATTACGAAACGTTCGCAAGAAACATGATCGTACTGTTTCTATGTACACACTCGAGTATACATGCGCCACCGGCACACGTTCCAGTCTTCTTCTTCTTCCGGCATCGCGAAAATGTATCCGATAGATTGTCCGAAAAGTTAAAAAATGACAAAAACGCACGCGAGGAAGATGATCGTACTGTTTCTATGTACACGCTCGAGTATACATGCACCAACGGCAGACGCTCAAGACATCTTCTTCTTTCGGCAACGCGAAAATGTATCCAATAGCTTGCACGAAAAATTAAAAAATGATAAAACGTCGCCAGGAAGATGATCACGCTGCTTCTATGTACACCTTCGAGTATACATGCGCCAACGGCAGACGCTCCAGTCCTCTTCTTCTTCCGGCATCGCGAAAATGTATCCAATAGCTTCTCGGAAACATTAAAAAATTACAAAACGGTCGCGAGGAAGATGATACCGCTGTTTTTATGTATGTCTACGCTCGAGTATACACAGTATACATGCACCACCGGTACAATTTCCAGTCCTCTTCTTCTTCCGGCATCGCGAAAAGGTATCCAATAGCTTGTCCGAAAAATTAAGAAATGAGAAAACGTTCGCAAGAAATATGAACGCGCTGTTTCTATGTACACGCTCGAGTATACATGCGCCACCTGCAGACGCTCCAGTGCTCTTCTTCTTCCGCCATTGCGAAAATGTATCGAATAGCTTGTCTGATAATTTCAAAAATTACGAAACGTTCGCAAGAAACATGATCGTGCTGTTTCTATATACATGCCCGAGTATACATGCGCCAACGGCAGACGATCCAGACCTCTTCTCCTTCCGGCATCGCGAAAATGTATCCAATAGCTTGCACGAAACATTGAAAAATAACAAAACGTCTCCAGAAAGATGATCACGCTGTTTCTATGTACACACTCGAGTATAAATGCGCCAACGACAGACGTTCCAGACCTCTTCTTCTTCCGGCATCGCGAAAATGTATCCAATAGCTTGCCCGAAACATTAAAAAATGATAAAACGTCGCCAGGAAGATGATCACGCTGTTTCTATGTACACCTTCGAGTATACATGCGCCAACGACAGACGCTGCAGTCCTCTTCTTCTTCCGGCATCGCGAAAATGTATCCAATAGCTTGTCGGAAACATTAAAAAATGACAAAACGTTTGCGGGGAAGATGATCCCGCTGTTTCTATGTATGTATACGCTCGAGTATACACAGTATACATGCACCACCGGTACAATTTCCAGTCCTCTTCTTTTTCCGCCATCGCGAAAATGTATCCAATAGCTTGTCCGAAAAATTAAGAAATGAGAAAACG
>CM052187.1:7064614-7095332 GCA_028455805.1 Lasioglossum figueresi
GTTAGACTTTGTTAAAATCTTCCTCGCGAGCCTGACTGGTTAAAGTAAGGCAAGGGGTTAACGATTATAATCATTTTTATTATAAACGCATAAAATCGCATGTATCTCGAATTACGACGCTCATCGGGAGTTTCGCGCGAAGCGATAAATAAAGGCTACGTCCACAGAGTATGAGTGCGCAATTCGCTTTCGGATTCCAACGAGACCCTGGCGTACCCGGATCGAATCGGTAACCCCACGGTTTCACCGAGTCGAACGATACATCGAGTGGTAACGTGCAGCTCTCGCGCGACCCGAATACGCCCGGGGGGCGGCCAGGGCGGAGGCGATTCCGCCCCCAGGTGGGTCGGGGTGGTACCCGGCATATCTCATTCTACGCGTGCATAAATAACGCGTCGGGAAGGATATCGGCCGCCTCGTAAATCCCCGAAATGGGGAAATGCTTGTCCGCGGATCGATTGCCAATTTCTGCGCGAGAGGAGGATTCTTCCGCTCGCTTCGCGAAAACAACGTTTTTTCTCGGACCACGGTCCAAAGAAACTGGACCCACGACGACGAGGTGGACGGAAGACATGGACCCCGGCAGATGACGCGAGAAGGAGCTGAAAGTAATTTCGGCGACAACAATGCGGTTTCGATATCGCGTGCCGGCACGGTACATCGGCAACACGCGTGTACGATCGTCGGTACGGTTACCACGGACAGAGCATCGCACCTTTGCTCTTTCTCTCTCGATCCCTTCAGCTCGTCCTTTTTCTTTCTCTCTCTCTCACTCTCCCTATCCTTGTGGTACAGGCTGCGAGATGGGTTTTGTTCGACGTACTGGCGAACAACAATGAGGTAACTGTAATTTCTGGAGGGCAACGCGAGCAGAGCAATGGCAACAGATGGAGAAACTTGCCCGTCCGCCCGTCAATGTCTTCGGGAAGGTTTCGTTTCAATAGCTGTCCCACATGTGTCTGAAGGAATAATAGCGACCGGTAGATGGGAAGAGAAGTACACGCATGCAACCGCAAAACAGTGATCTGCTCTCTCGCGGGCAACCTCCGGGATCTTCCGCGTACCGATCACGATCACGCTCGTCGCCTCGCCGTGTCGAGTGGTACCGTAATGGTCGCCGCTGCCATCGAAATAGTTGTCTAGCGACCGTAAAAATCGAAGATGCGTCGTCACGAGGTAGCCACGATCGCGGACAGTTCGTCGAGCAGCGAGTACAGTTGTAATCCGTCGGTGTATTTCATTAAGCGATCGTTAAACGTAAATGATTTCGCGGTAGTAAATATGAAATATGTAGAGCGTGCGTGTGTAGACGTATAATTTGCTCGGCACCGACGCTCTGGCCGCGGCCACCGCGCGTACTCGCGGTCTCTACGAGAAATATATACACATCTATCGATACGAGAGCCCAGCAGCCGCGGAACGGAGCGGAGCGGAATGGAACGAAACGAAACGAAACGTATTACCGGCACGCCACTCGATCGTTTTTACGCGCAATTAATCGGCGTCGTTTTGTCCGGGGTTAAAGGATGCCCGCGGACCGAACGAGCCGCGAGCTTCGAGTCCCGAGAGCCTCGAGCCAGTTCGTTGCACGTGCTGCGCGCCGTTTAACAAGCGGATCATAAACTTCTGTTTACAAGACAACAACACGCCGATAATGGATGACAAATATTGGCAGATGCTCGAGCAGAGAGCCGAGGGCCCGGCCGGATGCCCCCGAGGTTCGACCTCGTCCTTTTATTGCCGTACCGCGGGGCTTCGTAACTCCGCACCCCAAAATAGAGGATGACATTTCCGTGTGGTTTCTTTTTCGGCGGGCATTGTCGGGCCCCGGAATGCATAAATCAAGCTAGATCGGTGCGAACCTTGCGGAGCAACAATGTTCGACGCGCGGAATCGTTCTTTCCCTTCGTAACCAAAGGTCAGAGCGAGAGAGAAAGAGGGAAACTCTCGGTCGCGGTATTTTTCGTGGCACAGAGGCGCGACCATAATGCGTCGCTCGAATGACAAATGGTGTTCCCTGCGATCCTTCGGAGCGGACCAGAAAAGTTGCGTGCCGCCTCGATTGTGTTACCGTTTTCGTCTTCCCGAGGAAGATCCATTCACCGGTCGAGAAATCTGTCGAGTAGCCGCACAATGCGGTTCCCTTTTCACGCGGCTAAAGCGTATCCCTCTCGCACGGTATTGCGGCGAAAATGTAGAACGAGCAACGGCAGTCAAAAGAAACATCGAGCGACGTTTTATTGCCGTTTCATCGGGATCGTCTGTCAAATCACCGTACTCTACGAGCTCCTTAACGCTGGCAATCAGCTCCCCTAACCGTTCGAGCACTCGGTGCGTGTATCTCGCGCGGCGATCGGCATGGCGCGCACCGTTTCCGAAAATAACCGATCGGGCGTCTCCGGAATCACGTAAAAATGTCTCGAAAGGGTGTACAGGCTCGGTACGGTGTCAGCCATGTGAAGAACTGCTCGCAAGAGTTACGAGTTCACAGGGCGATAAAGTTGGCCCTCCGTAACGCCTCGCGCAGTCTCAACCAACGAATTTCTGTCGACGTCGGCCTTGTTTTATGAGACCGTCGTCGTCGTCGTCGTCGTCGTCGTCGCAAGCTCGTCAGCCCGAGAGCAAGGAAGGGAGCAACAGCGTCAGCGTCCTCGTCTTCGCTCCACTCGAGTTTTACGGGCTTCGAAGGAATTCGACGGGGAACGGAATCGACGACGAATCGCTCCCCGAGCGCATCGCGAGGATTCGCGGCGGAAAATCGGTTTTTGAAGATGCGGTTGACTTTTAAGGATCGTTCCAGTCGACGGGGATGGGCGTCGTCGTCGCGAAAGAAACGCACGGCGTCGAGGTCAGGTGTCAAACGGCTCGACAGCCGCGGCGGGAATTCGTCGGACAACTTTCAAGCCGAACACGATGGATGCGATGGACTTCCGACGATCCGGGAACGGGGTTTACGGCCTCGCCTCGGCCCAAGAAGAAGCCTACGAAAACGCCTGTAGGAGAAGAGGGGCCGTAGGTGTCTCCGACAGCATGTGCTCGGGGCGTGGACCAACGCGAAAGAGATATACTGCCTCGCCCGAGTATTTATGGCATATCCGCACTTCGTCCGACATGTATATATACATCAGGAGCAGCGCGGAATGCGCGGACAACCATCCGGAATAATTGTTTCTGGAAACGCGCGAACGACTTATTAAAAGAGTCACGATCTCGGTCGCTTCGACGGACTTTTTCATTTGCGGAGCCGCGCCTGATCAAAGGGACGCGGTATCTCCGGAGGATCTCGTTGCTCTCTTTGGAACGGTCTCCGATAAGATAGCACGAAATCTTGCGGTGGGACAGGAACGCCGAGCGGGCGTTCGAACAACCGAGAGGAAACGCAATTAACATAGAGGCGGAGTAAAGATAAACGCGTATTACGATTCTCCAAAGTGACTGTGCAACTATTGGCTCTCCTCGTCCCGCTACGCTGGCAGCATGCATTTTTTTTCGCGTGCCTCCTCCTTCACCGTGCGACCTGTCACCTGACTTCTTCATCCGAGGAGACGATAAATCATCGACGCGTATACGATTCTTTACACGCGAGCCCGTGGTACACCCTGCACGTAACAAATAACGTCTGAGCATGCATTTCGCGAAACAGGCGAACGCACACCGGCCCACGGCACGGCGCTGGCTTTATCGGCCGACTCATCTGCTGAATGATCGTTAAGTCGTGTGTATGCACCGACGACAGAGAAATCGTCGAAGGAAACAGGCTCGGCCCCGCAAACAGCCGGCCGTACCTGAATTTTCTGCTTTCAGGGTGAAAAGTTCGGGGAGCTGAAATTACCCTGGTCCGATTCGGACACGTTCTATTCACGACGACGACGACGACGACGATCGCCGATCCTCGCGCGACACATTCATTACCGAGAGTTGAATAGACCTCTTCGACTCAGCCCCTCGGCGTAACAGCGTTTCTTGCGCGGCCAGAAGTAACACTCGTTCGAGCAAACATCGCGCGACGCTTTCCTATCCGCAGACCTTCATGTAATAATCATGACCCGGACGATTACCGGCCGAAGAAGAGCTTCGAACGACTCGAATAGAACCGACGGAGAAATTCGAGTTTGAGGAATCGGACGAACAAGAGGCAACCCCCGATCGGAGAAGGGTGATATCGGTGTCGAATGTCGATAGGTGTTTAATCTATATAGCAACCTGCGGGAATCCGAGGCCACGGGATCCACAGCGGGGCGCAACCTGTACGACTCGTAAGGATCGAAAAAGGGCGACCGTTCATTCATCCGGCCAAGCAGGACACTAATAGCTCACCTTCGGGTTCATTCAGAGCTAACCGTCGGGGATCCGATTCATGGGAAAGCAAAGGGATCGGGCGAGCCGCGTCGGAATCGTCTTGTCCGTCCGAGACGCGCGAAGGCTCCACGATCGTAAATAAGAAGTCGGGCGAGAGAGCGTTTTATCGAAAAGAAGCGTGAGCTTTCTCGGGGTGAGAAGAAGAAGCGTCGCCCCGAGTCTTTTCACGGTCGTGAAAAAATCATGGGCCATCTCGACGCGTTTACATTTTCCCCGTGTGGTTTTCCCTTCCACGGATAAACGTCTGTACTATTTTCACTTTATGACCACTCCATGGACGTTATTTATCGAGGGGCACGAACGCGAGGACCACCCTTGGGATTTGAGTAGACTTCAGATTTGCCCGGTCAATAAATATCATTCGTTCCGATACTCGAGCCCCGAGAGTCCCGAGAACCAGCCTCGGGAACCCCTCCGGGCCACGCTCGAGTTCCGCGTGTAACTAAACAGAAGGGCTGTTTGTCACCATGTGTTTCCCCCGACGGAATATGGACGCGTCCTGCTTTTCCTGGGCGCGATCAAACAATGGAGAAGGGAATAAAATAAAGGTAGGAATACACTAAAAGAGACAAGAAGCAAAATAAGAGTAAGTCCAGGGTTCTTTCGGTCTTCGCCGCGTTTTTACGATCCCGAGACTCACCCTTTCCCGACCCGGTAAAAAGAGTCCTTTGGTCAGGATAAACGTAACGATCGTCCGAGTCGGAGGGTCGAATCCCTCTCGCGCTCGTTCCCGACCCTCGGGAACTCGTTTCCATCATTAGGGAGCGGCTAAGTGGCCACTACTGCCCAAGGCCTTGGCAACCGGGTACTTGTCGTGGACGCTCCTGAAAATGGCCGACGATAAACTGGACATTCGGAACCAACCCCGATCTCGGCCGGCTCGAAGCGATTTCCTGTTTGCTGCGGGCCCAACCACGGCCTACCTTCTGACCATAAAGCTAATAGATCCGCAGGGGTCACGAAATGGGGTGTCCCACGTTTCCATTTCTGTCTCTCCATCTCTCTCTTCCTTCTTCGTTTCTTTTTCGAACGCGACCCTCTATCGTTTTCAGCCATTGTCGAACCGTACGGATCTCGCGCACAGTTCCTGACAAATCGGCCACGTGGCGCGAACGCGTGCACGGACGTTCGAAACGGACGAAAACTGCCACCAGGAACCGCGATAAGTGGCGCAAGATGAATCGTTGGAAAATTCGCGTCGAAAGCCCGGAAGCGATCGTCCGTCGAACAGAAAAGAGGCGACTGGTTCCACGATCTTTTGGTCCTAGGAGTTCCGGTGAACCGCGGAAATTTTCATGGGGGTTGCCCGGAGAGACGGCGGGCTCCTCTCGTCGTTCGGCAGGTCATAAAGATAAATAGTCAGCCGGCAAATTTACACAATTTGTAGCGAACGGCGGCCGACGTTGATCGTCAAGAAAAAAGAAAGCCACGGCCGTGGCGAGGGGTCCGGAGAGAGGGAAAAGGGAAGGGGAACAGCAATCTGCGGAAATTGGCAAGAACGACGAACCAATTTCCGAAAGAGGCCCGCAAACACTGGCCCAGGGGTCAGTCGGGGTGAGGGTTAATCGTCGATAAAGCGATCCTCGTTAACGCGCCCGACCGATGCGCAACAAACCCGTGAAACCGCGCGCATTCCGCTCGCGCTGCGCTCTCGATCGGTCCTTGCTACCGTCACTCGACTAGAGCTGTTACTTTTCCGAAGGTTCGACTCTCCGCAGATTCGAAGAATTCGAAGGAACGAAGGGAACTTCGAATGAAGCGTGAAGTTGTAACTTACGAGTTTCATATAAAGAATAAATAAAAGCTTCAATTCAAAGTTTTAGAAATCGAAGCTTCGGTACCTTCGACCTTCGAAAGAAAGAAACAACCCTAGATCAAGAAGATCGAGAACGAGAAGACGGATCGCGAGGCCGCTCGCTCGAGGAGGCGAGTGAACGGTGGACGATCGCGAACGTCAAATGCGATTCTCGAAACTCGGCTGTTCGAGGAGGAGCAAAAGAAACGAGGAAGGAAATAAATCATTGACGGACTTTCACGAACCCGATGACCTTAATGCGCGCTGCGCTCGGTAACCCGGGGCCCGAAAACGTAATTTCGATCTCGTGGACCACCGGCTGACTCGTCGTCCCGACGATTAACATTCCCGAAGCAATTGCACCCACGGCGACCAGCCAGGGCAGCCAATTTCTTTCTTTCGGCTGCGTCTGGCCGGCTGGCTCGAATCTTCGCAGGCAACAGTCCGATCCTCTGCTACGAGATGGCAGCACCGCTCGAAAGTCGCACCTGCTCGGAACATCATCCCCGTGGATATTGTAGGGCGTCGACATCCGGTACATCCGAATTTTTAATTCTTATTCCACAGGATTTTAAGGAACGACTTCGACTTCGACTTCGAGAGAAAAAGAAAGACACGCCCGCGTCTCGGCGCGACCGAACCGGGAAAGGGGCTGCGAAATTGCAGGAGGGTTAAAGGAATGAAAACCTATCAACGTTCATTCTTCTCGAGGGGACACGGTCGTTTGCCAAGCCTTCATCCTTGATTCGCGCAGACATTTTTGTCCTCGAGTGTCGCGATCGGGCGGCCTCATCAGGTGAATTACAGGCTTCGCTCGTGTTCGTGGGTGCCTCGAGAGTCGCGTGGATAGGCGGAGAGCTCTCCGACAGAGTACAACTGCTTCGAGATGAATTGGCGGGCAACCTCCGAGCATTCTGACTCCAAGAGGAAGGCCTATCGAGTTTCGCGCGGCGCGGCGTCTCGTCGCCGCGACAATCTTTATTGTACGCGATCCCTTATACGTGCTCGTAATACCTTTAAACACGCGAAACCCCGAAGGTTAGAGAAACGCTGCGCCTTTGTCGTGTAGCGGACGAGGAACGGGGTCTCGGAATCGCGTCGCGTCCTGGCGGCATCGACGGCACGTCGCATCATCGCATCGGATCGGTCGCATGGGATGAGGAGCGGCAATGGCAAATAAATCGCTTCGCTCGCGTCACGTCTCGATCCGAGGCGAGACCGAAGCCTCGCGAAAGCTTATGATGGACCCGCACGAATCGTTCCCGAACTCTTTGATGTTGCCGCCTCGCCGGCGATCCACCTCGGGTGACAGAATCTGATCTCTACACCCACGCCGCCCGTTCCTTCGATTCGAGATCGACTCGATCGGAAATTGCTCGTCCGCTCGAAACCGGAGATATGTACTAGACGTATCTCTCGATCGTGCGACGAATCCGGGATCCATCCCGCCGAACGATCGCCTTTTCCTGTTCCAGGTTCCCGCTAGAACAATTCCAACAGGACGCGGCTATATTAGATTACGTACTAGAATAAACCGCACTTTATAGAAATTAAATCAACGAAATTTATTCAGAAGCGAGGAAGGCACAAGCAGAACACGTATGTACGGTTTGAAATGAACTCGTTCGTTTTGTTTCTCATGTACGAAGTACGTTTCAACAGGCTGATGCCCTAAAGCCTCGATTCTCCCAGTTGCTTCCAGGAATATGACGAACCTTGCCTTATTAAATTTGGATGCAACGTTCTAGCGTGGTTGCGTGTCGCGATGGAAGCGCAATCGACTGTGTTTCCATTCTTTTCCGCGACCTCCCCTCGCCGCCCCCCTACCCCCTGCATCAACGTTATGCCCTGTCGCTACGAAATTATGGACTCGCTATTACTCCACTGGCGAATCTAATAAAAGGCCATCGTCTGACTCTAATTCATGTGTTGCGCGCGTATCCGCTGGAACGATGGGAACGTTTATCATTCGTTCTCGTCCTGGGCAGCGTTTCTGCGGTTGCCTCAGCGGTTGCAAAAACTGTGCCCCGCGACCGAAAAAATCAACGGACTGAGTGAGCCCACGGAATTGGTTTGGCACTCGTCTAGCGATCGAACGTTTGTGGGAACGGTGTACCGGCTGACCGGCTACTCGAACGAGACCTCGGTACGCAATGGCGGGTACACGCGAGTTGCAAGCCGCGGTACTTTCCTATGCAGGCGGATACAACTACATTTTTGGCATTTCGCCTCGACCTGCCTCTCCCAAGGAATTCAACCTTTTTTTTCTTCTCGTTCGTTCAGCCTTCCGCGGTCTATAATCGTGTATGCAAATCGTCACACGGCGGCGGGGTGAAGCAATCGTCCCGCAATCGTGCCTTATTAAGTCGTTCCGCTGATTTTCTGTATTCGATCGACGGGAACCCATTGGCGAAGGCTTACCTTGACCCCGAAGCAGCAGGTCGCCGAGATCATCCGCGATTCCATGCCACGGATGCACCTAGCCACCGATCGTCTGCCGGATCCTCCGTCTCCTCTTGAAAAAGACGCAACGATTCAATGGGCTTTCAGAAACGCGGCGCATCCGCTCGATACGGCTAATTTGTCTCTATGGAGCTCGGAATCAGAGTAGGTGTGTTTTTTTTTGCTGGGAAATCGAACGCCCGTCGGATTAGCCCGAAGCAATTCAACACCGGTCTTTCTTCCGCCGCATAAAAGGTACGGAACGGAAAACCCACGCCGTGAAAGCTCGACTAATAAGCTGTAATCGGAGAAACCATCGGCCACCGCAACGCGCCGAAACCGTAGCCAGTCTGCTACGAGTATGTAGTCGTCGTCGTCGACATAGTTAAGGGAATTAAAAAGTTCCGACGACTTTCCACCGACTTCGAGAACCTGGGGCCCTCGTACAATTTGCACGGATCGCCGACGGATCTGCCGGTAGGAATCGAAGGAGGCACGGGGTGTTTATTATGGCGTCGCGCACCCTTCCGACGTGGGAACTTGGGAAATCCAGCCCCACGGGGGGGAAGCTCATGAATCCGGGTACCCTCGCGCTAATCGCTCGATCGCCTCTCGGCGTTGACAAATTCGTGAGACGATGATGGATGTTATTGACTGCTAAGCGCCGCCGCGCTGTGTACACGGTCCTCGATCGATCATCGACCGATAACTTTCTATTAAAAGAAATTCCAACCGGATCGTTTCACGCCTCGACGCCGCAGATTTCCGATACGAGAGTGTCCTCGTATCAGTTTAATCGACACGGTAGTCGAGACCTCGAGCCGTGTCGCGTGCCTCGATGCTTCCCCCGACTCGAATCGGTATTCGACGCAGACGACGCGCAGCTATTCGACATAAGCGAAGGCAATAACGACGACCCGCGAATCCGAAACGATTTTCTAGACACGCTGGTCTACGGGGTTGTCGCCGGCGTTGCTCTAGGGGTGCGAGAGCCCGTTACTTTGATATGTAAATACACGCAGCAGCGCGCAGGGTGTGCCAGCCGCCGAATCTGTACCGCCACCCGTTACACACGGATAAATTGCCGCTGCGTGCACGTAGATATACGCGCGATCAAGTATCGAAGTTTACGTATGGACGCGGAGCGGCGGCAGCAGCCCCGACGAAGAGCGCCCGATGTGCATTTGCTTCATCGAGCACGCCACAATGGAGCCCTGACTATAAAGGCAAATCTATTGAAAGGGGGCAAAGGAGCGACGCGAGGGGCGAACAGACACGGTCCCGTTCCTCGAATCCGCCAGAATCGTCCAATATCTCCGTTATCTCGATTCTGTCCGCGTCAATATTGACTCGATCGAGTCACCTCCCTATCGAGGCGCCCTCGAACGCCGACAGTTTTATCAGACATCGGCGAATCTCGTCTCGAGACAAGGGGTATACCTTGTAAGTCTCGTCCAGGAGAACGATCGGTAATCATTCCAAAAGCCTCGACAATGAGAGCTGCGCGACGCCGAGATTGCAATGTCCGATCGGCAACAAATCGCTGCGCGACGAAAGGACTCTCGGCTGTCCGCGGAGGCGACGACGAATAATTACGCGGTCCAACACACGCACCGTGAAAGGATAAGCGAGTTAATAGCGTCGTATTGTGCGGTAATCTCAAAGTAATCGGCTCTCGTTTTCTTTTCTCTTTTCTTTTGAAATTACAGCCCGAGTCACACCCTTTTCGAATGGAACGGCTCGAAATGATAGCGCGGCCGAGCGACTGGTATCGTCGCATGCCAAACAGCAATGTCCTGGAGAGACGTGTCCGCCGCGGAGACGCCGACGTAGCTACGTGAGCGTTGCGGCTACGTTTCTGGCTGCACCGACACCCCTGGGACTCGTAACAGGCTTGTTGCACATGCACGCGACCGACTCCTGCCTCCGCCTGCCTCCCTGGCCCCCTGCTCCCCTACCCGCTCGCCTGCCAGAGAACCCGCCTGTATTGGTAGCTGCGCATAATGGTGCCCATTTAATGTTAACGACGCCATTTTCTGAATATGGATATCAACTGCCTTTGACTCCAGGCGCTCATGAATTTTCATACGCGCGTTGGGGTTCCTCGCTATCCTCCGTCCCGCGAAATCTCCTTCGAATCGACATCAGCCATTGCGCGCGTTTCATTCCGACTGTGCCATTCGGTTTTCTTTGATGCTGCGGAATGTTCCGTTTTCGTGGAAACGCGTACGATTTCCTTGTCCCGATACGTCGGAACGACGCGCGACGGTCGACGGTTGCCATGCCGATGCAGGACACGACGTTAAAGTGTCGCGCGATTCCAGAGATCGCCCCTGACAACGTTTACCCGCGCTGCACAAGTATCGTGACTTCGGTGACGTCAGCCGCAGCCGCAGGTAAGTCTTATCCCCACCGCGGAACACGTTGTTAGTCGCAGGTGAGCAGGCGTGGTCTTTCCTCGACCAATGGCGTTCGCGGGGCAGGACGATACCTGAACAAACCTGACGGTCCGCCGGCTAAGACGCGCGCGCGTCTCGCGCCCTATTCAATCCCGGCCACGACGACGATGCATCGCGACGTACGATTGCGCGATCGATCATATGTATTTCGCGATACCGATTCACCAACGAGATGCGCCTCCTTAATTACGACGTCCCCGGACGTGGCACGCGCGTCGATACAGAGGACGACAACGATTTTGCTATGGAATAGTAGAGCACTACGAGCAAGCAACGTCGGCAGCGATTTGTCCTTGTTCGATCGAGAATATTATATGCACGACGTATCGTTCCGACGATGCGGCGCGGCGGCATGCTATATATCCGTATCCTCTGAATAAGAGTGCGCATAATAGGAAAATTGCCAGGTAAAGCACGAGTATAGCCGACGTGTGTGCCTTCGGCCCGGAAAGTACACAATCGCGTGGCAAATATACTCGAAATAATGGTGCATGAAATTGATGCGAGAACAAAATCTCGCAAATTGGCCGGCTAGCGCGACATATTGCGGATAAAACGGTGGCATTTGCCGGAAGAGCCCCAATCGTTCGCGGCTCATATATTCGTCGAGTCGTTTCGCATTCGAGAAGTCACGATAACGACACGGTGCATCGATGGCGCGTCGTGTCGCGTCGGCCGATCCGTTTCCCCGATGGCGATGGCGATGGCACGTTTAAGAGACACGAGGCGTGACAACGGCGGCGTCTCCGCCGCGTCCGACGCGCGTAATCTCAATTATAAGCGACTTAAATAATAATACAAATTAGAGGAATGGACCTCCTGAGAAGATAATTCCGCGGTAGCGGCGCGTCCGATACGGCTCGAGCACGGAGAGTGGCAGGACCTCCCAGCTGTCCTCCCACCGCGCGGAGATTACAATAATTACCATTCTTATTTACCTTCTCTGGGTGCGCGGCCCCCTCGGCCTCTCTCTCGGCATCAATTACACCCGTCAAAGTTTCTCGCTTTAATCTCGAGATTAATCGCGGCTCCCAAACTGCGGGCAATTGCAGTTTCGGCACGTGGATATATTCATCGTACCTGCGAAATTGTTTCCGACGCTGCCATTAGCGTGAACAACACCGCCAACCTGTTCTCTGCCCACGCGTTACGCCTTTGCTTCTTATCGCAAACGTTTCCGATTTTTTAACGATCTCTTCCACAATTTAGACGACAATTTTACACGTTCGGACACGTGTAAAGGAATGCGAAGACTTTCCGCCGTGTCCGAACGGGGCTTATTTTCCAATCGGTGACACGTACCGACCGTCGACCGACGAAGACAGCAGATTGGAACAATTTGCGACACGGGACTACCTCCTGTATTTTTGTAGCCCGCCTCTGCGCCAACTCCCGAGCTCCCAACGATAGGTGCGAACGGAGCGCTCGTAAACCAGGCAAACAACGAAGACAATAAGTTGGCGAATCTCACGGCGGGACGTTGGCAGGCGGTCGCACGTGCTGAGAGGAAACTCGAGACACCAGCAATCATCGCCGGGCGTCCACCGGTAAGAGAACAGAAGAGCGCAGAAGAGAGACCACTGCGGAGAATGGAAGGAAATGGAAGGGATGGGGCGCGGACGGTGCAGCACCTCCTGGGACGATAATTCGATGTAGGGGCACCCTAAAGTACCCGGCGTGCCCCATCGGCAGGAGGTCACCGGTTACGCCCCTGAGATATGCGCAAGAACGCATGCAGCACGGCCACCCTTTTGCCGGTTTCGGCGCGGAGCAAGCTTTCCTCCCGCTTTCCGTTCGCGCCCGTTCTTTTCTCTTTCTCTTTGTAACGTGCTTCTTTATTTCCGTTTTTTATTCTTTTTTCCTTTGGTCTCGAAGCTACCGTAGGACGCGGGACGTCTGAAACGGCGACGCAGCGGAGGGTTGCTCTCGTTGCATTTCGGTAGTCAAAGAATCGCGAACCCGTTTTCACGTGAACGCCCACCGGAAACAGCTGAACCGGCGCCTGAATGGTCCGTCGATAGAAGATATAGGAGCGCGGGGATCCGATTACGAGGACACAGGGTGCGTTGGGTGACCGTTTCTCGTCGAGCCGCGCGTCAAATCCTTTTCAAACGCGTTCGAGAACTCGGCCTCGTCGCCCTTATTAATCGCCGGCCACGATAGCTGATCGGAAATACTCTCCCTCTCTCTCTCTCGGTATTTGTTTTCCTACTCGGCGTCGTCGTCCGACCACGTTCCCCGGGGGATTTGCTCGAAATTAACCGATTCGCTGCGGTGTCTAACGAACGAAAGAAATATTGCTCCCTGGAACTCCGTCGGAGGAACAAAAGAAAAATCTTTCTTGTTCCTGCGCGGCTGTCCAAACCGGATGAAACTCCGCCCATCCTACCCTTATTACGACTCCTTTTGCCTCGGTTTCTCGACGGAGAGCAACGTTCCCGAAAGAGCCAGCGCGTTTCGAGGAACGATGGATGTATCCGAGGTTTCCTTCTTTCGGTCAGACCGGCCCGGACCCGACGAATTTCATCATATATCGAACCGCGCGCTCCGCCACATGCCGTCTACATTTTCCGACGTCATCGGCTTTCGCCCAGATGGCGGAGATGCGCTCAACTCGTTACCTATTTCCAGAGGAGGACGATCATCTGTGCTCGCAGACGACAGTTGGTCCCAAAGACGGAGAACCGAGCACGTCGAACATGGGAACGCTTTTCTCGGATCGGGAGGATGTCTGAAGCTAATTCCTGTATCGTAGACGAGGGAGTGACAGATTCGGGAGCAGGATGAGCAGGAGAGCGCGATGTTTTTTCATCGCGGGATTCCCAGCGCGTTGAATTTAAGGGGGCTGTCCGTGAGGCACGCCTCCGCTTCTACGAGCATAATTCCGAGTCGGAGCGGGACGCGTGGTTCACAGTGGCATGGCGCAATCTTTGTCCATGAGTGAATAACGTTCGTGGAGCTGCTGGCTCCGGGGAAGTTGTTGCAGCACGCGCAGGGGCGTATCAAGGACGCCTCGAACGAACGCCCCTGTCGACCCCTAGGTGGTCCAGGGCGTCGCTGGGTGGTACACGGTTTAATTCCGGGCTGGTGGGTCCTTCGTTTCGTCTGCTCGTAAACCGTATTGCCTTCCAATAGATATTCCCACCGATACACTTTTTTCGCGATCATCGTAAACGTCCGTACCCAGACGCGCGTCCGTTTCGATAATTAACCGAGAGGATAGCAATGCGTCGGGCGAGCGCATCGTGGTAATCGACGCGCGTCCCTTTGATGCAACGGTTCCCGGAACACGATTGAATGAAGTGGCATTTAATAAATTCCAATTAACGATGGTGGCCCATCGAGGACCACCAAGATCCGGTAGTCGAATCGCGAGTCGCATAAACACACACGGCTCATTAGCCAGGAAGGGGCTGGATCGGTCGCCTTTTATAGTCCAAGGTGGCAGAAGCTACCGCCCCCTCCGAAAAGAGAAAGGACGCCGGTTTACGACAGGACATAAAGTCTACGGATATTGCGAACCGAATGCTTTACCGTGACCGTGGTCCAGAATTTTGTTCCCCTTTTTTGGTCCGACTGCGATCGCGGTGCCGGCGTGTCACATACGGATTCGTTATCAGTCTCTCCGGCTCCTTCCTCTTCTCCGTTAACTGGAAAACGCTCTACGGCAAGACCGATCCCCCATTTCTCCGGTCGATCTTCCATGGAATTGGAAGACGAGCCACGCTCTCGAATCGAGCGTAAAGAGTTCTCGTTTCGCGTGAGCGACGAATCCGACGCGACGGCGTCTCGGTTCTCCGGCATCCACCGGAACGACGATGCTTGTACACTGTCGATGAGTTATGACACCGAGATAATTTCAGTTTTCGATGAAGAACCAGATTGCGACTATGGACCGACTATATGTGTATCCCCGCGGACGGCCCAGCCCCGATGGTCTACAATTCGAATCGACCGATTGATGGGAAAACTGATGTGGCCGGGGCGTAGCTTTGCGGCGATAATGATACGCTTACGTTTACAACTCCTCGCGAAGGGATGCAACCCACTTCCTTCTGTATGCGATCCGTAAAACCCTCGCCCTTGCATAATGACAGGCCAACACACAGCATCGACTGCGCGCGTACGGTCATTCAACCGGGAATCGTTTCTCGCTGATAGGCCAATTACCGACACGAAGGAAAAATCATTTTTTGTATGATTCGTGGCTACATCGTATCGGGGAGAGTGAGAGAGAGAGAGAGCCCACAGGGGAGTGCCACTCTCGCTACCTCGGTTGCATCTGTTCCTTCCGAATGTCCCTCTCCGCCCATCGCGAATCCGAAATCGATGCATCGTCGAAGGAGATGCGCTGCAACCAACGCATAATCAAACGCGGCCATGTTTCTCCGACATCGTATCGATCGAAAAGTGCTACCGTCCTACCGAACAACAGTGTTGCCTGCGTACACGGAATGGCTCGGCAAGAAATGAAAAATTGCGCCCCGAGAAACGAATAAAACGGCCGTAAGCGGTCTCCGCAACGCTCGTCGATTGGCGGGACGCGGCCGCATCGCGAAAACAGACGGGAAGCGTCGTTTGCATAACGACGATGCACCTCGTTACATCGAACTCCGCGGGTTCGTTTGATAACTGTTCGAAGCACGCGAAGAAAATCGCGGATAATGCGCGCGGAAGGAAGAACCTGCATTTTTCGACTCGCGTACAGTGCTCGGCGATTGCCAGAAATCCGTTTCCGATTTCAAACACGCGCGCGCAATTTTCTTTGCACGGAGAATCGACCTGGACTAGGGCTGTTACTTTTCCGGAGCTTAGACTCGTCGAAGGTTCGAAGGATCCGAAGTGCACGAAGTTTCAAACTTCGACAGAATATAGAAAATGAAGAAAAAAGGTTTAATTCGAGGCTTCAAAATCGTCGACCCTCGAAGGAAAGTAACAGCCCTATCCTGGACGCGAGGACGCACGTAGGAGGACTCGAGAATTCATCGGCGGGTTTTAATTGTCCGACGCGGAGGAGAAGCCGGAGGGCGACGCCGATGGAGGCGGCGTAGCTGCGGAAGCGCGAGTTTGTAATTAATTAAATAACGATATAATTGGCTCATAGAGCAATTAGTTGATTGACACGGGAGACAACCATCGCGTCGATAGAAAGAGAGGACAAGGCGCAACCGCGGCGAGCCGGAGGGGAATCGTTTCACAGAAGTTGCATGTCGGTCGAGCCACGAGTAGGGCTGTAATTTCTTTGTAATTTGCATTCGATTTACCTGCAAAATTTATCACGACCCGCGCCGCGTTCCGTGCGACAAATTAATCGAATTAAACGGGACCGTTCGAGAACCTCGTGCGCCCGCGATCCACCACCGATTCAGGAATTCCGACAGCGAGAGAAGAGCAACATTTTACGATCGGTCATTGTTCTCCGAGTCTGGGAAGAAACAATTAGCGGAGATCGCGCGGATAAGTCGACTGTGGGAGGTGTCGCGGCTACGGATATACCGCAACGATTTTTAAAAGGGGATTTCCACCCGGGCAACTAATTTGTCGTGAAGAAAAGATCGTCGCGTCGATACGCGACAAACAACTCTTTCACACTTCTCGCATCCCCGGGCTGTTATCTTCTTATCTGGAAGCGTTCGGTGTAAAACAAAGGAACAACAACGTGTAAAATCCGTAAGGCGTACGGTGTAAGGCGCAAGGCATCGTGTAAGTCATAAGCCGTCGACACGACGCTGTTCTTTGGTGGACGCGGGCGGCGCCAACCAAGCCTTTGATGATCCGCCGCTTGGTCGGTTTTTCAGGTAGCCACAGACGCATTAGTCACTCTTCTCGTTCTCTTCGCTTGTCCCTCTTCATCGGCGGGGATGCTAAAGTCATAGGTATCTAAATGAGCTGCTCAGAATCGTTAATAGGCGCTGCAGCCGCGAACAACGCGTGTCTCACCGACGCGACGAGAGCACCTTTCTCACCGCGTCGACCTAGTGTCATTGATTGCGCGGCGTTTCGAACGATTGCCGGATTCTTGAAAAATTGAGAGCGGCTCGGGTCCCGGACGATCCCGACGCCGCTGGCCCTTATGCCCTCGCGAAAAAGTGGTCCGTTCAAGGTTCGGGTTCTCGTTCTTCACGAAATCGAGTATAAAGTCATCAAGCTGCCAGTAAATCGTGGCGAGCGCGGCCAACTCTGTTTTTCTGCGCCTCCAATCTCGGCGCCAGTCGGAGAGCCAAATCATGGCCTCATTATAAAGTAATTAAAACCCATTACTAATGCTATCCTTTATCGGGGGAAGCGCAAGGGCAGGAGCCGACACAATGAGGCGGCAGTCAGACCCTCGTCTTCTCCGCTGGCTCGGCTCGAATCGAAACCTCGATTTCGGCTGCAGAATCGAATCCGAGAGGACAGTCGAAACGAAAGTCGAACCCTTTCGACCTATCAATATCCGCCTTGTGATGAACTTTCGATGGAATTGTCGCGTGTGCTCGATTCAATTAGCTCCACCATGGTCAGCGGCGGTCCAACGCGCACAACCCGTTGAAGCCTTACAAATTATCTTTTCCAATACCGTGCATTTATATGTATATTGAATTCTCTCCCTCGCTCGCTCGCACGATCGCTTGTCCAGCCCTTTGGTGCACGAGACTTTTTTGCACGTCGGCATAATTACAAATATCTAACAGTCAGGTTCCCGAAAAAGAGAGCGAGAGAGAAAGAGAGAGAGAAAGAACGATAAAAAGCGGCTTTGACGAAACAAGACTACGACGACGTGAAGCCACTGGCGCCGAGACTCCTCAAACTCATTACCCGATTCTCCTCGCTGAACCCGTGTCAGGCTTCGGAACCGAGTTTCAAAATTTATTCGATACAAGGTCCGTGAGTTTCTTAACCGGGAAAAGCACGTTGCCGAGCAATTCCAGACGATAACGGTGGTCCTCGATTTCTTCGTTCGTTTAACCGTACAGCGGAGAAAACTGGAAGAGGGATAAACAAACACGATGGTTCGTCCCTGGTTTGAACCACGGGAACGAATTCCGACGGCAAAGGTTCAGCCGGTCTTCGCAAAGCCAATGGGTTCGCGAACCTAATTTTTCCTTTTTGGAAACGGTCGTTAATCCCGCTCCGTCTCCGTGGAACGCACGGCGATTAGAGAGGTGCGACATTTTCGCGATCTTATCGGCAGGGAAGTTAAGCGTCGGTTTTCGCATTCCGACAAAGCCGGCGCGGTAAAAGTACCGTGATGATGGGGGAAAGATACAAATTGGGGTCGAGAGAGTAAAGGTCCGGTCCGATCGACCGGCAAGAGAAGATCTTATCCGCCTAATGGACAGAAGCCACTGCAGGCAAAATCGAGAGTCACTTATTTCAGGATCTTCTCGCGAGCCAGTCGCTTTTTAGACTCTTCTTTCATTTTTTTTTTTTAATCGGCCGCTTTCCCTTACCGCAATTACCGGCGGAGATAAAAGCAGGGAGGTGGTGGGAGGGGGAGTAACAACCGACGGAGTCGAATAGAAGGAAACGAAAAGATAGTTAATTTATTCCCGACCGTTCTCTTTCAGCTTTTCGAACCCTCGTTAATTCGTAAGGAGAGAGAGATGAACGGAATTCGTCGAGACGAACACAATGGGTTTTCGAACGCGGCGCGGCGGTGACTGGTCGGAACTTTCGTCGGCGGATAGTTGGACCATTTAATCGATGCACGGAGTAATTTAATTAGCTGCTTCGCTGGTGGAGTGCTCGAGCCAAGCTGACCCGAGAGGATCGCTGACCACTCGTACAAACTGCTCTCCACTCGACGTCGCTAATCCTCGACACGGCCGTTTCCTTTCTACCTGACGGAGGTGCGAAGCATAATCCCTCGAAATTCCTGATTTTTGCCAGAGGAAGGAAAGCTCGGAAAAATCCAGATCGGTCCGAGAGGCTAGAAGAGGATCTCGCGACGACGACGACACCGCAGGATCGAGCACGCGGCGAAACACCGACGGACTTTTATAGATTTACTCACGCCCCCGGATCCTTGTTTACGTGGCCGTAACCGTCCGTCGCTAAACATTTATCGTCTCCTTGAACAAAACCTCGATAACGTTATTATTACCATTACAGCGTACCCGAGGCGTTCCCTAAGTGCCTTTCGCTCTGCAGTATCGAAAGTGCTTTTTAAGATGAGATCGCGCCTGGATCGAAAAGCATCTCCCGTTGCATCCGGGATCGTCCACGCCGGTAATGCTGCAACCGTAAATTGATGGACGTTCGCCGTGCAGTAATTGAAACTTTCGAACTTAGCAAATGAAATCTCGGGTCGGTGATTGGTATTATTATTACCCGAACAAACGTTGCCGTAGATTATAAGGCTGGCGCGAGCGCGAGCGCGTATAACTTTATGGAAACGTTGCTAAAATCGTCCGTGAATAGGGGAGCGCGCGTACGCGGATTCGTTCCCGGTTTTATTTGCCTTGCCGTCTCTCGGTGTTCCGTTTGGTAGAGGCGTAAATTCTATAAACCGTGAACCATTCATCGGATCGTAAAGTTAGCACGGCCGTAATCCTCGTCATCGAGCGTTCGCTCGTCATTGACGAGGTGTTAAGAAACTAGCGAGGCAAGGCGAGGCAGGGTAAGACGAGGCGGGGCGAGGCACGGGGTATCGCGTTTACCGTGATTTACAGCGTTGCTGCATTGAACCGCGCGAGGCAGCGATTCTCGAGAGAAGATCCTATCGAAAGGGAGCAGAGAGCGCTCCACGCTCCTTCGCCGTGTATTATCCCCTGGAACTTGTAAACGCGGCGGAATCCACTTTCAACTTGGCCGTCCGGATCTTTTATAGGACGGGAGGATCGATGCGGCTGGACCCTCGTAAATTCTGCGCAGACCGGCGCGTATTGTACTCGGTGATTTACCGGTGCAAGTCCATTAGTCGTAAAGCAATGCTCCTCTCGCCATTGCTAGATGACGGACGATAAGACAAACTGCGTTCCCAACGTACAGCCGCCGCGCCGCACCAACTCGCAGCCCCCAGCGCGAGCATCCGCGCTTGCTAGCACGAGCACGACGAGCATGAGCGCGAGCGCGAGCCGGTGCCAGCCACGGCTCTAACTTCCCTTTCATCGACAATCGGAGCTCGTGCTCTTTCCCGCTGGATCTCCGTTCCACTCGCCGACGTAATTTACGATCTTGGCCTCGTCATTACCGACCGAATGCCCCGACCTTCGTTACGAACCCGTTCGTCCGAGAGCCAAGGGTAATACGGATGAACCTCCCTGCTGGCTAACGCGCATTATGCCCCTCCTGTAACGAGCTATCGCCGAGATGGCTTCGGCTTCGTCTTCGAATCGCCGAAAGATTGCAATCGATGCCGCTGATGCTTATTGCCTTACCGCACCGCGCCGCGAAGTGATTCGAACAAAATTCCTCCTTCTGCCCGCCGAGACACGAAATCTCTTGGTTATCCCGAGCATCCTGTTAGCGAGATTAAAATCGCTCCCGATCTTCGATGCACCAGGCCGGACGCGAGTCTCGTTATCGAATCGATGCTAGAGGCCTCCGAAGATCCTCCTCCTCCTTCTCTCTCTCTTTCTCTCTCTCTCTCTCTCTGTCTCTCTCGACCGTAAACGAATTCCGGGAGGGTTTATTAATTGAGACATCGTCGGCGAAAGTCAAAGAGAGCGTTGATCCCGCACGGTAAAAAGGTTCGGCCGCGTCCTTATCGGGAGCTGTCTTTTTTTCAGCGTAACTGCGATTTTAATCGAGAACCTAGGAGAGCCCCGTTGCTTTCCTCTCGCGTTGCCCGATGGAAATTTACAACGCCTCGCGTTTGTTTGCCATTTCGATGGCCTCGCCTATAATTATCTTCGCGGGAGGAGAGCGAGGAGCCCCTGATTTTAATGACAGCACGCGATAGACCGTTCGCCGTGAGATTTAAGCACATTTTACAAGATGATGTGGCAAGAAAACGGCCAAGTTTTTTCCGTCCGTGCCACTCCGCGCCGCGCCGCTCCGTGAAACCCTTCCACGTTCATCCGAACGATGATGCAGATATAAACGTGGAGCTCGCGCGACTACGCCAGACCCCGATACAAAATCCTCATTACCGGCCGTAGGATTTTATTTTGCTTCGGCAAATAATGGTAATTACTCCCGGTCGCGAGCGATTAAAGACGCAAATGAAGCAGGATACGGTCGCGGAGAGGGCGCGAGACCGAGAGTAAGAGCGACTGAAAGGTTTGCGGTGCCTCGCGTAAAATCGCGCCCCACGGAAAAACTGGACGACAGCGAAAGGGCCGTGGTGCTCGCGTTAATAATTGCCGGCTCGCAAGAAACCTAACGAGTCGTGCATTAACGTGCTCTTTGCACGCGGCCACGGAGGATGCCTACGATTTTATGAGATTTTGCACGCATCGCGGAATCCCGGCTCTCGACGCGCGAACCCGCAACGATACCTAGTCCCCGGTCGTTGCAAACTTATCCATTGGACAGGATCGCGCGAAATACGCGAGTAACGCAGCTAACGCGAATACGCGTGTCCGTGATCGTGGGCGGTCCCCTACATAATAAGACTATGATAGTCCGTGTTCCGGTAAACGAGCGACAGTGATCTGTTCGCATATTATACATCCTTCCTGCGCGCGGTTAATTATACGACCGGCGAGCGTCGCGGCGCAGGGAAACAATGACGGACACGAAACTGCACGACGCGCGGTTTCATTATTCACAGAGGATGCTCGTTTACGAGCGTTTTTGTCGGCAGAATCCGTGAGCCCGTGGATTAATTGGGAGGCTCGGCGTACTCTTTCAGGAAAGATCCTCTTCCGAGCCTTTGAGAATCGATGTCTCGGCGATCGCCGCTGAAAGCCGCAACGGTAACAGTGGCATTCGATCGTGGAACGCTCGCCGGTGTCCATTGTGGCGGTACATTTCCGTGACGAGCGACCGGTCTTTCCGTCATTGTGCCGGATTTCCTCGCCCTGCCGTTTCTAAAGAGTCGCAACAGGCTCGTAACACAAGTTTCCGTCTTGTCGGCGATCGGCGCACAACGAGGAACGGACATAATGAAATTGTAAGGAGTCGGCGCGGCGGCCAGACCGAAACGGTCCCCGTGGGCGTGTAGAATTTTTATCCCGCGGGAAGCATATATCACCTTACGGGATTGCGATTGTCCTACGTCGTAAAGATTTCACGGTAATTTTTAACCGATTCCCGATTGTGCTCCATCCGGGCAGCCGCCTCTCCACGATCGGCCATGTTGCGAGAACGAATTGCTTTCTACGACTATTAGCCGTACACGTGGCATTCTCGGGACACACCATCTGCCGATAAACGCCGCCGACGCGATTCGATCGGACACCATTGTAATTCTCGATGCCGATGCTAGTTATTATCGAACGGCGATTCGCGCGTTAGAAATCCTTCTGGTAGGAGATCGATCACCCGATACGAGTTCGAATTCGAAAGGTGCTAAGGGGATCCTTCCCGAATCCAGAAATTTGTTCCCCGAATCGGCAGTTCAAAGACGACCGAAGATCCGGAAGTCTCCTGAAAAAGGAGAGCACGCTTTCTCTCGTTTGGGCTCTTCCTGTCACTCGAGACCCTTTCACCGACGACCGAAAAACTGCCCCCACCCCCTAGACCGCTCTAATAGATGATTCTTTGGCTAATGGGGTGGCTGCTGCTCGACGTTCGTTATTCTTCTTCGGACGACGCCGTTTGTTATTTAGCGAGAACGCCATCGGCGCCGATGGGTGTTGCCGGCCATGCCCTTCGCACGAGTCTCGATGTTTTCAGGGGCTGCGCGTATGTGTCGCCGACAGAGACGACAGTCGATCGTCGCACGGATACAAGCGGAATACTGTAGCGTCCCGTGGAAATTAATTTACTCGCGAACCGTCGCGATCGATGGAAAACTTGACTCGGTACATCGGATTAATGGGTGGATTTCTGTCGACGCTTTTGAACTGCACGCGTACGCGACAAACAAAACGGTCGTGCAGTCGTTCACGAGTGCAGCTGCAACTCTCACGCCCCCGACACACCCCCAAGGATACAGGGGGGTGACACGCGTTTCGTACAGCTTTCGTCGACGCGTGTGCCCTCGCAGGACCACCGAGGTTCCGTACAGCCTGGAAAAACGAAGGACATCTCGAGGACGACGAAAAACAAGTTCCGAGAGAATTTCGGTAAATATGCGTTCGCTTCGAGACGACGAGACGACGCGAATCCGTTCTATCCACAACTCTGGCAGATCATGAATGGGTGGGGAGCCCTAAGGGTCCGCCTTTTCGAGTAAACTGCCACAACTACCAAGATCGGCATCGGCAGCGGCAGCGGCACTACCACCTCCACCGGTGTGTGGCTTTGCTGCCACCCCCGGGGGCAGTAATCTCGCATGGAGATCCGGCTTAAACGATAGGCCCTGTTCCCAGCGCCGCCCTCGTACGCGAGACTCTTAATTTCCAAGCAAAACGAGTATGCCGGGCAGCCACCACCACCCGGTCGCCGCGTCGGTTTCCACGAAAATACTTTGCGTCCAGTTCTTCGTCGCCGTTTACCAAAAGAACCGCTCGATGCCATGTTATTATACGCGGCTCGGATATTTCCATATCGCGCGACTAGGCGAGGCTAATGCTACCATCAAACCCGAGCCAACCCCTTTCGCGAAGATGGCGCGCCATTAAAGAGATTCGCTTTTTCCTTCCACCTCCGGACGTCCTTCCGCTCCTACAACTCCCTCCGAACCCCTCTAGACTTTACGGCAACGCGAGACGCGGACCGTTTGGTAGCGTTCGATATTTCACGCAAGAAAATGCATTCGAAACGCCGAGAAAATGAAAACGCGAACGGGTTCGCCGCGGCCGGAGAGCGACGCGACGGGGCCGAGCGAGATCGGCGGAAAGAAAGGCAGAAAAGTGGACGGCCATGCTGGTTTCTGATGTAGCCTCGAGGAATATAAAACGAGGAGAGATATCATCGCGCCGGTGAGTCGGAATAAAACTATAAACCGGAGGAAACAATTACCCTGACTGCTCGGTGGAAGATGCGGCTAATGATAAGTGGTTGGCTGCTCTCTCAGGCCTTCCATAGTCGAAGCCGTATTGCCTTCGGTCGTCTCTTCCAGCGCCATTTTCACCGCGCGGATAGAAACCGCCTTTGCCTTCGCCTTCTTGCACCCCTTCCCTCTGGCTCCGCTCTCTTTCTCTTTCTCTTTTTTCGGTTCGGGAGATCGTCGAAGCGACGCGACCAATTATTGCTGGTAGGTACGAGAGCAACCGATCCATCCGCAGTCTCTATCGAAATGCATGTTTCATTCGCCGATCGGTGACACCCGAAATACCGGCGACAGCGCGGCGGTCGCATGAAAAATTCATACCACCGGCGGAGAGAAAAAATAATTCTCAAACAACCGCTACCGAGCTGCAGAGGAGCGTAACCGTAATTACTCGCATCGATCGCGTTACGCTCGAGGCCTCGCACGTTTATTCCGCCAAGTCGATGCTAGTTGTTGAAAATGCATTTTTTCTCCACGGGGTTTCCCCTCGGCGACCTTTCCCCGTGCCGAACGACCGCGCGCGGACTGTACCGCGAACCGAGAAAACCAACGCGCCGTGTGCTCGAGAAACACGAGCAAAGCGATTTTTGTATTTCAATTTGCTCGTCTGGCCGTGCAAGAGCGCATCTTCTAAAGAGACTGGGCTTGCTCGGAGTCGACTCGAAAGAGCAGCCAGGCTCTCCGCGCGCACGGTCGTTCTGTTTCGCGTGGCGAAGATCACAGTGTTCACAGAAGGCATCTAATTGCCAACCTCTCGCATCTCGCGCTCCCCCATAAACTTAACGACCGCCTTAACGGTTGGCCCTGCCGGTATGCTAAAGAGCATTTCTTCGGCTATTTCGCGAAGTACCCTGTTAAAGACTCCGATGGGCCGTTGTAACGTTTGAACGCCGCAAAAGACCGCGTTCTACGAGGGACGCGCCTCCATTTCGGTTGTCTCAAATCGTAAAATCGCGAAATTAATACGTAACGCGCTCATTAACGGATCGAATAACGCGTTACGAGCAACCGCGGAGTCGTTTCCGCCGGCACGCTTGTCTCCTCTCAAAAACCGGAAGAACCTTTTCGACTTCGTCGTCGTCTACTACGTGGACGCCGACGGCGGCGTGTCCCGGCAGAGCTCTCCGACCACATTCGATTTTTGCATTCGTTTGCATGATTCCGAATCGAGTGATCGAGAAAAAGTGTGGGGCTGCGAGGGGGTGCGGACGGCGGAGGGTCCGTGATTGGTGGGACATTAGCGTAATGAGAGTCTTGAGTTAAGGGGTAAAACGTGGTAGCAGCTACCGGCGCGGCGTGTATCCGCCATGATTAGAGCCTCGGCTACATTTTCGCCGATATCGTGAGTTCGCGAAATCGCTCCTGCAATTTTATTCCAGTACCGAGACTCTTCCTCCGTTCCACGGCGAAAAGGGGAAAAGGAATGCCGGCGGAACGATCGACTCGCCTAACTCGCAGAGTTACAAGTTCAACCTCGATTCCTTTTCCTTGTTCGGAGGCCGGGCCGCTCGTTTACGTAGACGCGTTTCTATCGAGTTACGAGACTCGAGCGTAATCGGCGAAACGACGAGCCGGCGGTAGGATACGATTTATAACTTATAACTCGATGTTGCGATGCCTGCGTTGGCTGCCCCTCCGGTGCGTGTATTTCCTGGACGTTTTCATGAATATTCAACGATAAATTCTCGTACATTTTCCACTCGACGCAATTGCCAACCGCGAACAAAAGCGTTCTTCCCGGCGCGCGGTGCAGCGCGATGAAGGTTCCCATGCAGTCCTTTTTGCATCGACGCGCGAACGGCTGCCTGCGAACAGGCGCTCGTCGAATGAAATAGCCAACTACATACCGACCGTCCACCAACCGCGTTCCCTCGGTCTCTTTTATCGCAAATAACGTTACCAAAACAAACGATATTTACGGGGAACGACGCGATCGTCGGGATACGCCGGCTCCGACACGAGCGTGGTAACAATTTATTTCGGCAGAGGCGGAGATAAGCCGCGCAACTTTCGCAACAACGTTACCCTCGTCGTCGAAGATTGTATCCAGGCACAAGAGCCGATGTTAGCTGCAGAGTTACCCTCTAATCATAACTGCGAGGCTGACTGTAGTCCGGATGCGAGGAAGCACGTGTTGCGGCGGTTCCGCCAGCAGGTCGGGCAGCCTCGTTCATGGGCATTACGTATTCAGTGGCCAGCGCCATTTTGCCTCGACCATTTTTGCCGATCAAATCTTAATTGTTGGCTGGCGGCTGTCTAAGGAGGCGTGGCCACTGGTTGGTTCAGTTTCTGCCACGCGATGCACGAACGCATTGGTTTTCTTCTTCCTCTTCTTCTTCTTCTTCTTTCCACTTCTTATTCTTCTTCTTCTACCACCACTGCTCGTTTCTCGTTCTTTTCTTTTTATGGTTTCGCAAGGAGCACGATACATCGCGACTTTCGAGTCGTTTTTCATCGGCCGCTGTTCACCGGTTCGGTTAAACTATGCAACGTATACTCCAATCAGCTTCGACCATGCCATAGGAAGCCATGCGAGATGGCAAAAATCCCCGGCTCGATCCCCCGTGAGTCGATCGAGCTGCAGGAGACAACGATCTCGCTTTCATCGAAAACGCTTTCCTCGGTCGCGAAAGAAGTCGAGGATAGGTCTACGGACAGCGGCACCGGATCTATGGATTATAAATTTGACCCCATATCATTAGACGCGCTGTGTTAATTTCAATCAAATTGGGTAGTTGAACAGCGACGATTAGGAGGCGTTGGAAAGCGAATGCTCTCTTTGTATCCCGGCAATTAAGTTTAATCGATGTCTACGCTCGTTACGCGGCTATCGCGCGCGTGAACAATGTGATACCGATAAAAAAACCGGACGACCATGATCTCTCTCTCTCTCTCTCTCTCTCTCTCTCTCTATAAAATGTATTAATTTGAATCAGCGCGCGTGTCGAACGTCCGCCACATAATTATCGGCAAATTAATATAGTGCGCGGAGCGGCGGCGCAATCGGATCGGTGTATACGGCCGAGTGGAGCACACCGCTGCTAATCTTCTTGCCATAATGACACGTATTACTCTGATTGGCAACAATTGGTAACAATTGACGGGCGGAACCGAGCCGCGGCGGTTCCGCTACTTTGCCCGCGTTGTTTACGACCAGAACTCCGAAACGTTACACCTTAATTGCTCGGCTACATGCTCCAGGAATTATCAAGGCTTCTTTACGTCCCTACGCAATTAGTTATTAGAGACGTACCTATAGCCTATCTCGCCACGGTGTTACAATCTGGTTCATCCTGAATGCATGTAATTTCAGACTTTCTTTCCACGAGCGGGGAACCGGACGAACAACAAGAAAAAAGGATTCGCGAGGAAGATCGGGACACGAGGCGCGAGTTTCGCGCTTCCTTCTTCGCAGAAAATATATGGAACTTCCTACCGTTCGAGCGAGCCTGCCGCCGCCGGCCTCGCTCGTAAGATTTTCCGCCGTAATTTCCCAACGAGCATGCTCGCGGTTCGCACGCGAATGGATATGCAAAAGGAGGAAATGCCCTGCTATCCTAAACGATGCACCAACGACCGAGGAAAGAGGGACCGGCGAGCTCGCGATCCTATGATTCTTCATTTGCCTCGTAAAAGCACAAACCAGCGGATGCAACGAAGAAACAGCATCGCGTTTTATGGGCCCGTAATGCAGCCAATGGACCGTTCCCGGAGGTATATCGAACTCGTCGGGAAGTTATTACAACATCGTTACGTTCTAACAGTTCCTTCAGCTCTTCCTCCGATTCTCTATATTCATTTAGGCACGGTGATCGTCCAGGGAACCGGTGGTCAAGCGGGAATGTTATAGCGGCACAGTTGTAACTCGATGAAAACTTATGGAATACGTCGATGTCGAAGCCGCTTCTCTCGAGGCAACGATATCGCTCGTCAAATTTTCTCCGCCGCTTTCCCTCGCTTCTCGATCGAATACGGAGCCGTGCCGTGCTATGATACAGAGAAGCGGCCGCATCAGGCGGCACCGTACGGAGGCGACATAATCAGCGAAATGAAAATACAATTTGAACCATTGAATAATAAGAAATCTTTACGCAAGAGGAGAATAAATTTCAAACGAACTTTTCTCAATTATATTCTGAACATTATCCTTAATTCTCTGAACGAACGATTCAGCCTCCTAGAAGTTAGCCCCCCACTTGTTGAATTAACTAATTTCATCAGTTGTGCTGAATTGTGCTATGTTTGTGCTATATTCTCCTCGAATATTACAACTATACAATAAAAAATAAGATGCAAAATTGAGAAAAACGACTTTTTGAGTAGCCCCCTACTTTGCATTTTTTTCAATTTTCTCAATTGTGCTGAATTGTGCTAGTATTACTAAAAAAAGAAAATAAATAAAGAAGTTATAGTGGATAATCGTTTTGAACATCTAATTAACGTTTAAGTAAGAAACAATCATCCAAACAGCATAATATCGCATATCTGAGTTGTACTAGCCTATCACAAGTCAGCACAACGATATAAAGAGCACTTTACTCTTGTACGCGGCCCTTCGCGGTAAGATACTATATCATTTTTTAACTTTCCGGAGATCAGCCAAACATAATATCGCATATCTGAGTTGTGCTAGCCTATCACAAGTCAGCACAACTTCCAATTCCTCCAGCTCAACGATATAAAGGGCACTTTACTCTTGCACGCGGCCCTTCGCGCTAAGATACTATATCATTTTTTAACTTTCCGGAGATCCGCCAAACATAACATCGCATATCTGAGTTCTGCTAGCCTAACACAACTTCCAATTCCTCCAGCACAACGATATAAAGGGCACTTTACTCTTGTACGCGGCCCTTCGCGCTAAGATACTATATCATTTTTGAACTTTCCGGAGATCCGACAAACATAATATCGCATATCTGAGTTCTGCTAGCCTAGCAAAAGTCAGCACAACTTCCAATTCCTCCAGCACAACGATATAAAGGGCACTTTACTCTTACGCGGCCCTTCGCCCTAAGATACTATATCATTTTTGAACTTTCCGGAGATCCAACAAACATAATATCGCATATCTGAGTTCTGCTAGCCTAACACAACTTCCAATTCCTCCAGCACAATGATATAAAGGGCACTTTACTCTTGTACGCGGCCCTTCGCGCTAAGATACTATATCATTTTTTAACTTTCCGGAGATCCGACAAACATAATATCGCATATCTGAGTTGTGCTAGCCAAGCACAAGTCAGCACAACTTCCAATTCTTCCAGCACAACGATATAATTGCACTTTACTATTGTACGCGGCCCTTCGCGCTAAGATACTATATCATTTTTTTAACTTTCCGGAGATCCGACAAACATAATATCGCATATCTGAGTTCTGCTAGCCTAACACAACTTCCAATTCCTCCAGCACAACGATATAAAGGGCACTTTACTCTTGTACGCGGCCCTTCACGCTAAGATACTATATCATTTTTTAACTTTCCGGAGATCCGACAAACATAATATCGCATATCTGAGTTCTGCTAGCCTAGCAAAAGTCAGCACAACTTCCAATTCCTCCAGCACAACGATATAAAGGGCACTTTACTCTTACGCAGCCCTTCGCGCTAAGATACTATATCATTTTTGAACTTTCCGGAGATCCGACAAACATAACATCGCATATCTGAGTTGTGCTAGCGTAGCACAACTTCCAATTCCTCCAGCACAACGATATAAAGGGCACTTTACTCTTGTACGCGGCCCTTCGCGCTAAGATACTATATCATTTTTGAACTTTCTGGAGATCCGCCAAACATAACATCGCATATCTGAGTTGTGCTTGCCTATCACAAGTTGGCACAACTTCCAATTCCTCCAGCACAACGATATAAAGGGCATTTTACTCTTGTACGGGGCCCTTCGCGCTAAGATACTGTATCATTTTTGGACTTTCTGGAGATCCGACAAACATAATATTGCATATCTGAGTTCTGCTAGCCTAGCGCAAGTCAGCACAACTTCCCATTCCTCCAGCACAACGATATAAAGGGCACTTTACTCTTGTACGCTAAATGATATAGTATCTTAGCGCGAAGAGCCGCGTACAAGAGTAAAGTGCCCTTTATATCGTTGTGCTGGAGGAATTGGAAGTTGTGCTGACTTGTGCTAGGCTAGCACAACTCAGATATATGATTATATGCTGTTTGGATAATTGTTACTTACTTAAACGTTAATTAGACGTTCAAAACGGCTATTCGCTATAACTTCTTTATTTATTTTTTTTTCGAGTAATACTTTAGCACAATCTTAGCACAACTGAGAAAATTGAAAAAAATGCAGAGTGGGGGGCTACTCAAAAAATCGTTTTTCTCAATTTTTCATCTTATTTTTTATTTTATAGTTGTAATATTCGACAACAATATAGCACAAACATAGCACAATTCAGCACAACCGATGAAATTATTTAATTGAACAAGTGGGGGGCTAACTTCTTGGAGGCAACGATTCACGCTTCTGGAAATCCATAGCAAAAATCTTCGGTTTTTGTAGGTTCAGTTTTATACGTTTTCATTTGAAAACTTAAGGATATAGATGTACCCGTATCCAGCTGATACGTTCGGTCGAAAATGAATCAGATATAAATGCAAAT
>CM052187.1:7095432-7174531 GCA_028455805.1 Lasioglossum figueresi
TCCAGCTGATACGTTCGGTCGAAAATGAATCAGATATAAATGCAAATGATCTTCGAGAAGAATTACGCGATGTAATATTTTCATAGAGTTACGAATATTACGGATATTCTGTGAAACCTTTCTTACATCACAATCGAAGATTATTTTAAAGCAAAAAAACATTTAGAGGGTGGCGTTTCGAAAGTTGACATCGTACTGAGAAAATCTACCGCACGGCCCTGATCGAATGAAACGACGAACGGATATATCGGATTAAATGTTAATTAGCATCTCGCCCGGGATGCGTTTCTCATTCGAAACTAGATGCGATGCGGGGATATCAATTAGCGTCTACGCCGATTAAGTCATCTTTTACGGTGATTGCGGTGCGCGCATCCTAGCCAGAACACCACGTGAACAAAAATTTTATTGCGCCGGCTAATTGGCCCACACTCGATAGTTTCGATGTTATTCCCTCGTAAAGCCGAGGCCCGCGAGTTTCTCATTAAACAATCATTTCTACATTTATTATCCGCCGATGGAAACTCCGTTCTTATTTCCCGAACCCTGTTATTCGGTGCTCTATTTACGATCCATCATCCTCTATTTTTTCTAGCAGTAAAGCAGCTCGACGGATTCGAAAGCACGGCCACGGAACGACCGGCGAAATGTTGCCGGTTACGGTGTGCAATCGCCGCTAAGTAAACGGGAGGGTCCGGGAGGTGTGTATTATTTGAACAAAGACTTAATGCGGTTTCTTTGTTGGTCCTGCTTTCTGCGCGAGCTCTCCGCCTGCCTCATTCTTGCTCGTTACCCGTGCCGGACGACGGCGCAGTTTTTCTTCCTGCGACAAGAACTTTCTTCGAGTCGTCTGGTCGTATCGTCGAATCGATGCGAACGTTAACGACGTTGTTACTCGGAGGAAACGCTGTTCGCGCGCCAGATTCGCAAATAAATCTCTCAGCGGAGAACGGCGCGCCGGAATTAGTAACGTAATCCCTCGATTCAACATACATCTAATCTGGCGAAATCCCTATAATTCGAGGCTCGTTAATATGCTTCCCGCCGAAATTGTCGGCCGATAAAAAATCGAGGGAGACGGGAGCGGGCCGCGGTCGCCGCGCTAGCAAGATGCTCCGGTGCACCAGTGACGTCAGCGGGTTTGCGGTCTCCAAATTACAATATCACGAAAACGACCGAGCCGGGAGACGATGCGCGCTGCGAACTATGGGACCTCGGAGGAAGAGAGCGAGGCAGAGGGAACAAGAGGCGTCCTTTCCGCCGGCCGTGCGCTCCTCGAATAATAGCCGGCTGATTATATGCATTATATGGGCCGAGATTGATACGGTTCGTAATCAAATAATTGAAATAATCACACGCCACAAGGACGACTTCACGTTAGAAATCTATCGACCGAACGGAACCGCAGTTAACGCGGTACAAGCAACCGACAATTCTTCCCCGAATCGTCGAAACGTTGCCCTGCCTCCCTCGCCCGCCAAAACAGGATCGAAATTTCCGTTTTAGGGCCAAAGTCGTCAACGAACCGCCCGCCGCACCCTTTGCCAACCCGATCTCACGGCGCCACCAAGACGGACATCCTCGGCGAACGCACGCACGCACACATGCGAACGGGTAATCGCTTTTTTTTTTTTATTTCATTCCGCGGCAATCTTAATATTATCCTTCGAATTATGGCCCTCCGGTGATCCACGACGCGCGTTCCCATCGGACGCGAGCATGCCGCACCGTCGACTTAGATTTCAACGATCCTACATAAATTTCACGAGAAAACGGTTTCCTTCTGATTACGGCTACTCGCCAACGGAACAACCGCTCGTCATCACAACCCGCAGCTGTTTTTCTCGCTGCGACACGATTCCATCGGCTCGGCTCCGAGCGAGGCGGCACGCTTTTTCTGAAAGGGTTCTCGAATTTGTTTGGCGAGAATGTGCGTGTTTATGGTTTCCGCGAAAGCATTGCAATCAGTCCTCCGCTGATGACCCCTTTTTCGACGAGAAATTAAAGGCACCGTTTCATTTTATAAAGCTATTCCCGGAATTACGATGGATTTGTCCGCGAACGATCGCTTAGAAAAGATACAATCATTGAAACGAACCAGAGGCTCATTTTGCGGAGATTACAGAGCCGCGGGCGCCGCGCGCGCGGCCAATTCAAACAATTAAAAGAAAAACTGGTTCCGCCGTGGCTGCGATCGGCCATCGATTTCGCGTATCTTTCCGGTCGGATTGCCAAATTGCCGTTCGGATGTTTTTTCTCGTGAAAATATTTTTATTTTTTCGCCGTTGCGGTGCTTCTCGGCAGAATGGTTTCTCCGAAGATAAAGCAGCTCCCTGTTTTCTAACCGGAGGCCGGTTGAACGTGCGACGACACTGTGGTGCTGTGTTCCTCATCGTGCCACGCGTTGTGCAGTGATATTTACTTTGTGAAAGTACCGGCAAGATACAAGGTATTTCATCCAAATTTCATTGGGCCCCCGCACGCGGAGCGATTAAATATCGCGGCGGAACACTGTTCGAGACAGAATTGCTGGGAATTGCATGAAACGAGGTAACGCGCGTGCATGGGGTCATGGTAGGAGGCCAATCTGGCCGATAGGACGTCCCGCGTGCCGCGATAACGCGGTCGAACGATTCGCTCGCGTTTCCCTGTCGTCGATCGCGCGCATTCCAGAATTGTTACGATCCTGTAACCCTTTTTCGTGGCTGGTTTCATCGGCAAAGTAAGGTTAAGGTCCAGTGTGCATCTCGCATGGTTTCCGAGCCGAGAGCTGCGAGGCAGCACCGTGCAGTTCGCAGACGGTGCCCGAAGCTCCTCCAGCCGATGGAATCCGACACTAGCATCGCGCGCGGGTCTTTTGAAGTCCGCTTTGTCGGCGGCGCGTTTGATCCGTCCGTTTGCGCGTTGCGAGAATCGACTTCGAGCAGGAGAAACATTGATCCGGACAGACGCAGCGAAACCGAAACGGAGCGAAAGGGTAGCGTGGCGCCAAAGCCGAAGCGATTAGCGATTAGCGAGTAGCGTCGCGGAGGGCTGTTCGGTTCTCTTCCATTATCGTAATTTGCAAATTTCTCGGGGACCGTGGACGAGGTAGGTCCGAGAAGCGCCACGGTTTCGCGTCCGTAAACCGAAACGGGTCGAACCGTTTCGAAGGCCCGATAGTTTTGGGATTGAACGGAGAGGGGTGGTCGAGGGCAGAAACGGAGAGGGTGTAGGAGCCGAAAGAGGAGGCAGGGGAGGAAGAGGAACCGCGAAGTCGGTGGCGGATTGGCGGCCTGAGGCGCGGTTGCAGATTCCCGGCGTGATGCCGGTGATTCGCGGCTTTGGTGCCCAGTAATCGTCGGTCCCCCTTGCCCGGCGTGTTTCTCCTCCCTCGCATCTCTCCTCCGGTTCCCTCCAGTACCCTCTTGGTTCCCTCTCTGTTCGGAGTTGGCGTTCTCCGGAGCTTTCGTTCGCCCCCTGCGCCTCCCGCGGGCGTTCTCGTACCTGCTTCGTCCTTTGATATGGCGCGGGCCCCGTTGTACGTTCGAGAACGGCCACGGAGAAGGGGGGTAATCTCGCGGTAAATACAGCAATCGCTTGATGTGCCGTCCGCATTAATATAATTAGTCACCCCGAGCGCTCGAAAGCGACTCTCGATGCTCGAGAAGCCGACTGGACTCGACTGGACTCGACTCGACTCGACTCGACTCGACCTTAGTCGGGCCTGACTCGACTCAACTGGTCCCGTCTCGGACTTGACTCGTCTCGTCTGATCTCGTCTCGTTTCGTCTCGTCTCGATTCGAAGCATCGCGAAGCCGGGGGCAGTACGTGTATACGCAACCATGTTCGACTTCTACACGAGATTCCGAGGGTTGGAGGAACACCGAGGGCGTGGTCGTTTCACGTTGAATCATTTTCATTTCTATCCGTGCAAACTGATATTCGCCCCCACTCCGCGCTCGATCGTTCCCCTTCTCCGCGCTCGACCAAATTCGTGTCGCGTCCATTTCTGCACGGTGCACGCTACCGCGAAACTCGAAAGACAAAGGGGGACCAATGCGCCGAGGCAAGGCAGACAGTCGTCGATAGTCGACACCTCGATATACAGGGCCGTTCGAGTACAGGTGGGAGAAAACTTAACGGGTGGTTCTCCGTGACAATGTAAGTCGAAAATGAGAAATGAAAAATATTGAGATAGCTTGTTCTCGTTTAGGTTCTACGGCGAGGTGAAAATGTTTAACAAACTGATCAACAGAATTAAGAAATTGATCGTTGCCAAGCCGAAATCGCAATTTGCCCTTCTTCATTTTCGACTTGTATCGTCATGGATAACCGTCCCTTGAATTTGCTCCCACCTGTAGTCGAACACCATGTGTATGTATCTCTTAACGATCGTGTTCTCCGCGTCTTCTCAGAATGGCGCCAAAGAAAGTCGAGGAACCCGAACGAAAGCCGCTGATCGGCCGCGTGGGCACTAACTTGAAAGTTGGCATAGTCGGGATCCCGAACGTAGGGAAATCGACGTTCTTCAACGTCCTCACGAAAAGCCAGGCGGCGGCCGAGAACTTCCCGTTCTGCACCATCGATCCCAATGAAAATAAGTATCTACGTTCACTATTAATATATTATGTCGCGTCATTTGTTCAAAATCGCGTTTCGAAGCGTGCCGCGACGAACCTCAAAATGAACCTTGAATCCATTAATACGGTCGGCGATGTGCGACAAAGTTCCCCGTCGTGAGAAGCAAGCTAAAAGAAACAAGTTTTACGCGGACGCATCCTTTATCGTGAAGAAGAGCTTCTTTCGTTATATCAAAGGATATCCTCGCGAAGAGTTCGTCCTTCCCTGGCCCGAACCCCATAAATGCGTCTACCCGAAAGCTATCTCGTATTACGCGTTCCACGAGGACGCGAATCCGCTCACGAGGTTCAACGCGAAATGCGAATCCAGGAGATACGGAAACGTCGAGCCCCATTTCGAGCCTCCCTCGCACCCTTACACGACTCGCGATCCTTACTGCGAGACGGATGCCAAGACCAAGTATCTCCGAACGCAGCCAACATGCTTCGTTATCTTCGGGAAACCCGATTTGAACACCTCGAAGCTGGCAGCCATGTTAGCTGACTCTTGGAAGTGCGTATTGGTTTCTCCGTTGCAGCTCGTGAAAGACGAGATCGATCAAGGAACCGAGAAAGGGAAATTAATTTCGGAGATCTTAAAGACCGGCGAGAGCCTCGATTTCGATGTCATCGGCAATCTTGTGAATACCAGGATCAACAAAAGGGACGTGTTCCACAGAGGCTACGTCGTCGAAGGATTGCCGATCATTCCGAACGCGTTGCTCGAATATCCTCCGAGTTACTCGTCCGAGTCGAACGTGGAGGAGCTTAGAGAGAATTTCAGGACGCTCTTCGGTCCACCGCTTGGAGGAATATGCGACACCGATTCCGCTGGAAAGCGCAAAGCTCCTTCGAACTGTGTCCGTGATCTTCAGGATAAATCGGGCTGCGCGACGAGATCCAGATACAAGCGCTTCATTTCCAATCGGATCGACGAGATGTTCGCGTCTTGGCCTCTGAAGCCGACGATAATTATCTACGTCGTGTGCCCCGACGAGGACTTCGCGAGGAAGCGCGAACATTTCCGCCTGGACACGGGAACCGGAGACACGATAGACACAACTCCCTCTGCGAGAAAGAGGAACATGGAAACGTCTCTTCCTGATGGAACAGGGAACGGCGCGAACGTTTCGCTGGAGCTCTATCGAGACCCGACGAACGAGGAACGCGTTTCAGGCGAGAATCAGAGGAAGTACTTGCTGAGGCGAAATTCCGACAGAAGATCGAACGTCGAGGCTCAGTGCAACACGTACAAACGTTTCGCGATGCCTGCTATCGACAAATGGATCTTGCTGCATAAGCCGGAGAACGTGATTCGTCTGGATGGCCGCGCTACGGTGTCGCGGATGTTCCGAACCGCGATCTCTCGATTGCGCACGCTGCCGATACTCAGAGTGATTCTTCCGAAGAAGCTTCTGGATCTGTCGGCGATGAGATACGGCGGCGAGAGTCCGGCGCCGATCGACGACTTCGAGGACAAGTCGAACGAAGAGGCTTTCCCATTCTTGGCGAACAGAGACACCGTCTCGCCGACGTATCCCTGGGGTCTTTCGACTTGGAACTTCGTCTGTCCGGTGGAATTGGCTAGGGGCAGGACCGTGGAGGGCACCCCGAAATTCGCGATCCGATTCATGAACAAAATCTTCTTCCTGTCGTCGGACGAGGCGGCCGAGTTGTTTCTCGAGAACCCGCGGACATTCGTGTGTCCTTTCGTTCCCCGACCAACGTGTAAAATCGCGGTGTTCGGCCCGAACCTCTCTGGGAAATCTTCCCTCTGTAAAATATTGGCAGCAACGTTTCGAGGTGTTGTGGTAAACGCGGAAACATCGAATAGCGACTCCGATATCTTCTTAGATTCGGAGCAAACCTGGCAGGATAAAGCTAATTTCCTCGCGAGTCGGATATTAAATATACCGAAGGAGGAAATAGACGTGGAGGTATTGAGAGACGGTGGATACGTCGTGGATGGCATGTGTCCCGACGTCGATACCTGGAAGGCGATTACCGAGAGCTCGGGTATCGTGTTCGAGGACGCAGTTTTATTGTACGACGAGGATCCGTACGAATATCTGGTCTCCAAGTGGCAGGAAATTCACGACGCTGAGGAGGAATACGAAGAATACGAGGAAGACGACGAAGAGGAGGCTGACGGTTTGGTGGAGTACCTGAGACACATTCGGCAATTCCAATTGGACTGGGAAGAAATCCGAGAAACGATAGAGAACTCCTGTAGAAATTTAATTGTTTGCGATATCGGCAAGACCGACGACGTCTTTGGGTTCGTGATCGACGGCATCAGAAATCGTTACATCGACGAGGCGAGAATCATGAGCGACGACGAACGAGAGAGGGAGAGAGACCTCGCGGAGTACATGGCTATGTCGGATAACACGGAGAACGTGGGTGAAGAGGAGGTATTGGAAGAGGAAGAGCGTGTAACGACAGTGGAGAGCAATCCTCGTTTTGGAGACACGGATCAGTACTGTCCCGTGGCTCTGATCAAGCACAACGTCTTCTGGAAAGGCAAGGAGGACTTCAGCGCGATCTTCATGGACAAGATCTATCGACTCTCTAGCGAGTCTGCTCTTCGAGAGTTCGTGCAAAGTCCTGAAGCGTTGTCGTTCCCGTTTCGAAAGCCGCTGTCCGTGATTCCGCCTTTTCGAGTGAGCATCATCGGTCCACTGGGCAGCGGAAAAAGCAATCTGGCCAAAGCGATTGCTCGAGAGTACGGTTTGGCGTACGTCGATCATCTCGAGAGCTTGAACGATTTCATGGTGGGCAGCGGAGTTTCGCCGCTTTTGCACAGGAACGTTTCGATTTCGCTTCGGAATTATCTGGAGAATGTGGAGTTGCCGGACGATTTGGAGGACGAGAAGTACAACAGCGATTCCGCGACTTTGCAGACGTTCGTTCAAGGCTACTGGCGAGAGGGAGGCGCTCTTCCCCAAAGGATGTTCAGGGACAGCGTATTAAAATGTTTCAACGGATTGTACAAACTGCACGGTGTCGCGATGGAGCAATTTCCTTGCTGTCCGCAAGACGTGGAAACAGCCCTCGAGCATTGCACGGTGCCCGATATAATAATAGAACTTGAATGCGAAAAGGAGACGGCACGCCACAGAATCATGTTCGAACTGTTGAAGCTGTGGACTAACATGCTCGACAAGGAGAAACGCATCGAACAATCGCGTTACACGAACGCAATGGATCGTTACAAAAAAGAGAGAAACGTGTGGATCAAGAAGAAGCTGAGCGCGGCGATAAAGCTGCTGGAAGAGGAAAGAGGAGAGGAAGAAACATTATGGGATCCGTTCGCCGAATTCGAAACGGAGATGGAAAGAGAACACATATTCAGCAACGTGAACAACGATGACTACGACGACACCAACGTCTTCGACATTGACTTGCAAATAGTAGAGCACAAGAGACACGAATTGCAGGAAATTTGGCGAGAAGAGAATCCCGAGCCTGTGCTCTTCACCGATTGGGAAAACTACGAGGAAGCGAGGGAGCGATTAGAACGAGAATTCGAAGAGGCGTACGAAATCGACACGCGGAAGATAGACGCCACGCGAGAAGCGTTGAGGAACGAATCGATACCGTACATGAAGATTCCCGTCACAGGGAGCTTCGAAAGCGTTCTTCTGCGATTAATGACCGCTCTGAAACCTTACACGGTTCGGGACGTCACGATTTTGGAAAGACCATACGCGATCGATCTCGAAACCGCGGAAATGCTTCTCGAATGCGGCTACTATTTCCTAAGTACCTTCGGCCGATGGTGTCCCGTGCAATTATACCAGAATGAAACTCCTCTGCAGATGTACCTGCTGTTGGAGGCTCGACAAGAAATCTACCCGGCGATATATCGACAGTTTATTTACTTTCTGGGCGGGGAAGACGCTCGATCCGCGTTTCTCAAGAATCCTTGCAAGTACGTCGAACAGGACTCCTGCGCTCCCGTGATCCCGTTTCGGCTTTCCATTATCGGACCACCGAAATGCGGGAAAACGACCCTGGCTCGTCAGTTCGCGGAGAAGTATGGCGTCAAGGTGGTAACTCGAGGCGAAGCTCTGCGGCAGCTGCTCGACAACTTTCCTTGGACGGAATCGGCGCAGCTCGCGGAATCCTATCTTCGCGAGGGTCACTGCGTCCCGGAGGAATACGTGCTTCGCGCCGTCGACATCAGCTCGATCGATCCCCAGTCGACTTCTCAGGGTCTCGTGTACGACGGGTTCCCGTCGAACCGCCGCGAATTCGAGAAACTATCGCTGCTGGGCATTCAGCCTCTGGTGACGATCGATCTGACCGCGGATCTCGAATTCTGTTTGCGTTGCTTGGCGAGCCAGGTCGACGAGCTCCCGAAGAAACCGGCGAACTTTTCCGGCAAGTTCCTCGAGCACCGCTACGCGAATTGGGAAATCGATCGGACGGTGTTCCGCGAGTGGTTGGACAAGTACACTCGGAACGTGATCGAGCTCGACGCCTCGAAGAGCACGTGGCACGTGTGGACGAGAGCCGATCGAGAAGCGTGTCTCAGGTACGCTCGGATCCGATCGTACTTCCGCGGGAGCGATTACGACAAGTGTCACAGCTTGAAGTTTATGAACGTTTCGCCGTACGAGTTCAAGACACGGCAGAGCAAATTCGAGTCCTATTGTCCCGCCTGTCTGCTTCGCGACGGAGCTACGAAAAGTTCAGGGCTCGTAGCCAATCACGAGGGCATGATTCAGTTTCGAGAACACTTCTACTGGGTTTGCGAGGAACACGAAGCCGATTTCACGGCGAATCCGCTCAACTATCTGCCGCCTACGAACACGGCGAGCCTGCCCATGAATCGAGCTCGTATTCTCACGGAAACGATCGACGTGGAGCATTACTGCTGGATGAGACGCTTGCGAGTCGATGGTTATTGCCTAGTTAGCTACGTCGACAATCTGCCGGCGCGTACACTCGTTCCTGGTATAACGACTATAGGAGCTCTCTACAAGGACAAGCTGTATCTGTTTTGCACGGAAGAGTGCCGTGACAAATTCGTAACCTATCCCGACAAGTACGCCAGCGTGGACATTAAGTTTCGTCGTACTCTACTACCGATCAACGTCAAGGACATGCCGGACCTAGGCTTCCTCGAGCAAACTGTCGCGAAAACGATCATCGAAGTCGTGAATCAGGTTACCGCGCATCGACCGAAGCTTCCGGGTCTATCCGCTGCAGCATCCGCTGCCATCTTTATGGGAATCGACCTGAAAATTCGCAACGTATCCGGCGCGATGAAGGACTCGCAACTGTACGAGTCGGCCGATCAAAGAATACAAGCTTACTACAAGATGATGAAAACGGCGACTCGCACCATGAAGAAGGTTTTGAACCCTTTCGTCGCGAAACCCGTTTATCGTGAGAATACCAACAACCCGGGTGAAAATAGCTATAACCAATATCGATTGAGCAGACAGGTGTCCATGCCGTCTCGTTTCTTCCCGCGGTCGTTGTACACCATCACATTCCGTCGTACATCGCCGACGCAAAATATGGTTGATCCCACCGACCAATCCGACTAATGAATCCTCGCGCTAGATTTTAAGATTCGTTGTACAGCGATTCGATGCTCGATCCGACGCGGAATAAACGTTTCTCTGCACGTTGTCTAACTCGGCTCCCGTTGTTTTCCAGCACGTCGCGTCCCCGTGCCCGATGCAAGGTTCGATTATCTGTGCGAATACTTCAAACCTGTCAGGTGAGTGCCCGAGTGGGCAAATATATTTCAGGAACGTTTCGAGCGCCACGTTAAAATTATTAAAAAAATAAAAGACAAGTATCAATTTGAGTTATTCGTCGCTGGAAATGCCGTTTGGCTCACCGTGCGTCGTCGCGGCGTATTACATAACACACGAGTACGTCGGCGCGTCTATCCGCAAATGCACCCTCGCGATGGGAAACCAGTCGGAATAACTATTGACATTTCCATACTTCTTCGCTTTTATTTTCGCGGAGCAAGGGACAGGGCGGCCGTGGCGCGCCGAGAGAAAACGGTACGTGATCTGCAATGCAGATTCGACTAAATTCGTCTACGCGACACGGAGTCCATGTTGAAACGTCGGCCGACTTTACATTGTCGTTTTCCGCGCTCGTTTCGCAGCGTCCGTGATCGACGAACGTTTCAACCCAATTTTGTAGCTTCCCGGTTCGATCTTTGTGCAAAAAGGTCGTGAAGAAGAAAAGCGGCAGAGATTCATCCCCGGTAAGTTAATTAAAATCCGGTACGCGTGTACGAGGCCGGTCGGCTGCGATAATGGCCGTTTCATTGAAACACGTGGAAACCTCTGTACGTGCTGCGGTGTACATCGGCGCGGGTAACCACCGACGAAAGCGCTGTTTACCGTGGCGAGCGTCATCACGCTGGCTGGCTGACACGATGAAATTGAATGTACAGTGTACAGAGACAGCGGAGGCAGCGGAGTCACGGGGAGGATCAGCAAGCAACGTGTCGAAACGCGGCCATAGGGCAATAAAACTGAAAAAAGAAACATACATACGAATAAATAAAGTATCGAGCGAACGAGTCGGCGAGCTGCCGATAAAAGTTGCGTTTGCTTTGCGACACGTGCCCGGTGTACGGTCGGGAGTCCGCGAATTCAAAGAGATTAAAATGCGAGACGAGCGCAGATCAAAGAGCGTCTCTTCGTCCCAGCGACATCGCACGGTCCAACTACCGGCACGTGTCGGATGATTCAACGAGCCCTAATGAAAGCCGCTCCAACGCGGAATCCCCCTTCTCGTTCATTTCACCGACGCCTCTCTTCAAAGACTAATTGTTTAATGAGGCTACTCGCATTAGCATTTAAATACAGCTCGTTGTCACCGCGACACCCTCCTTTCCGATCCTCAGACAGGCGTGCAACGTTGCGAGCTGCGAGTCCCGATTCCCGCTCGCAGCTCTCGCTAACCGTTCCCTACCGAACATTTGCGACTTCGTTTTCAGCAAAGTCCCGGCCTTCTTGAACGTGGTGGACATTGCCGGGCTGGTCAAAGGCGCCGCCGAAGGACAGGGCCTGGGTAACAGCTTCCTCTCGCACATCAACGCTTGCGATGGGATCTTTCATCTGTGTCGTAAGTTTCTCGACACAAAGTTCGCCTCTGTTCGAGTACTAATTTCTGGTAAAACTGCTCTCGCAGGAGCGTTCGACGACGACGACGTCACCCATGTGGAAGGCGACGTCAACCCTGTTCGGGATCTCGAGATTATCAGCGAGGAATTGCGGCTGAAGGATATCGAGTTCCTGAACGGCCACCTCGAGAAACTGGAGAAACTCGTGGTCCGAGGAAACGACAAGAAACTGAAGCCCGAATACGTGAGCGAACCTTTTTCCCTTTCTTTTCTGTTCTCGCGAGAGTGCGATCGATATACCGTCGATTAGAAAAAGTACACGGGAACACACCTAGGCGCGAAAGAAGTTCCACGTACTATGCAACTAACGTCGTGAGAAGCCGGAACGAAAGCGGCAAGGGAATTAAGAGAGGAGGTACACACTCTGGTTCCTAGAACGAATCAATCGAATTACCCTCTTTCCGTCGATCGACCTACGGTAATTTCCGATCCTCCCTCGTTCTAGACTTCGCAATTTGCTAAAACTTTTCGAGAACTCGGAGCCAGCTCTCTCTCTCTCTCTCTCTCTCTCTCTCTCTCTCTTCGTCTTTTCGGCCCATCTAATGGAGCGACGATTCGCGAATGCACGGTCCTCTAATCACGGGCCGATCACGGAATCATTCCACTCAACCGCGCGCACTCGTGCGGCTAAATACCAAACGGGGAAACGGGACGTCGCATCGCCTCCGACCGTCGAGATTAAAGTGGATTTGCACTGGAAAAATGTTTGCCGAAGCATCTAATGCCGTTGAAATGCCATTTTTCGCAGGACACGTTGTTGAAAGTGAAAAGCGTCGTGGTGGAGGAGAACAGGCACATCAGGTTCGCCGATTGGAGCGCTACCGACGTACGTCGACGACGTTTAATCGCTTTGATTTAGCAACAAGAAATTCGATTGTAAATTTGCTTCTCTCTTTCAGATCGAAGTTCTCAACAAATATTTATTCCTCACATCGAAACCGGTTATTTATTTGGTGAACCTCTCCGAGAAGGATTACATCCGCAAGAAGAATAAATGGTACGTACTTACGCGCGCTCGTTACCGTTCTCGTTCGAATCTAATCGTAATTCTCTCGTCAGGCTAATCAAGATAAAAGAGTGGGTCGACAAAAACGATCCCGGAGCTATTCTAATCCCTTTCAGCGGCGCTTTCGAGAACAAACTCGTCGATATGGACGAGGCGGAGCGTGCGAAGTATGTGGAGGAGCAAAAGGTTACTAGGTCCGTATGACAGTGTATTATTTCAAACAGCCCTTAAAGTTCGCGAACGACCGTGGTTATACTTGCAAATGAAAGCACGAAACGCGTTCTAGTCGAAAATAGCGGAGGCGTCCGCGCGGCTAATTATGGAACGCCAACCGCAAAAGGTTCGGAGGAAAAGACCTAAGCCCGGACGGACCTAACCCCGAGAAAGTCCGGTTCCCACATTTAACTATGCACCGAGTTATCTACTAACGGTAATAATAATGGAGGGATCGGTGGCTCGAGCGTCTAGACGCGGACCCGGTCCTCTCGTACAGGGCGACCAATAAAAACTGCGGCATCTTTGCCGTGGCGCATTATATTTTTACGAACGGCTATTCAAATTCTTGTGAAATTGCATAAAAAGCCCTCCTACCCTCCCGGGCACATCGGGCTAAGCCCAGGGATGAGTAGGGCAACGTGGATCAACCGGTTCACGGTTGCATAGTGGGTCATTCGTAAACGAGACCGTACGTGTTCTATCTTCACCGATCCAGAATCCACGTAATCGCGATTTGCCCGACCAAGGGGATAGCTGAAAAGTAAAAGCAATTTCCGAGATGACTGTTTGATCGCAACGCTAACGTAGGAAATATTAAATCGTGCGCCCCAATGGCTAGCCACAAATCAAAGCGTCTCGGCAAATTCTCTAGATCCCTCGGAATGATCGTGCAACGCAGGCTCATTCGGTAATCACAGGGGACAAACGGAAGATTCCTGGATACCGCGAGTTTATTTCGAGACCGCAGATGAACTTGGGCGCCGAAGTAGGTCTCAGACAGAGTTCCAGTGATAAAATTGCGGTATTAAGTCGTTCAGCTTTATGTGTATTCTCTGAAGTCTCGAAATCCGACGGGGGCTACGAAACAGGATAGCTTCCCTTCTCGTAACCTGTCATTAGATGATATTCGGTTCGAGACAATCATATTCCACAATCCTGCCCCCCCTCCCTATCTTTCCCTCTATGTTTCGACTACCCCTTCCATCGCCGAGGAATTCATTCCGGAGAATTTGCGATTCGTTGATTTTTACATTTTCTTCGACAATTATATAAATTGCAACAGCGTTTCGCTTTCTGTTTTCTCCGCGCGGTCGGAAATTATGCGTTCTATTTATTTGGATACACGAGGTTCTACTGTATTACGAATCATCTGTGTCGCATACGTTTTCATTGTGTTAACCATTTGCAGCGCACTCGACAAAATCATTGTCCAAGGATACAAAGCGTTGCAACTGCAATACTTCTTCACGGCGGGACACGACGAAGTCAAAGCGTGGACGATTCAGGTAACTAGAAGAATTTTTATTCGAGAATACGTCGGGTCTCTGATAACTATGCTGTCGATATTTTAGAAAGGCACAAAAGCTCCACAGGCAGCAGGCAGAATCCACACTGATTTTGAAAAAGGATTCATTATGGCCGAGGTAATGAAATTTGACGACTTCAAGAATGAAGGCTCCGAATCTGCCGTGAAGGTAATAACGCGGTACCGATTATACGCAAGACTGCGATTATATCTGTATTTGCATTTGATAATACGATTTTTCTCTTTTGCGATAGGCTGCCGGTAGATATAGGCAGCAAGGACGCAATTACGTGGTCGAAGATGGAGATATAATCTTCTTCAAGTTTAATGCTGGCGCGGGACTAAAAGATGCGAAGAAAAAGTGATGGCACGCGTTCCTCATGTTGTTGCTGGTCCATTTCTACATCAACATGATCCTCATGTTCTGTTGCACGCGCGATATGCGTGTGAAACGATCAAAATAGCTTACCAATACCCTTAACAGTTTTTCTTACGGTACCGGAAAGCGATCCACCGCTCGATCATCGATCGCGATCGTTTTACCACAATGAACAATCATCGAAAGTAAAAATATAGTTTCGTGTTTGATCACAGGGTGAGCACAGGAGGCCTTTATTTAAACGATAACAATAGTTGACCGCGATCCCCTATGTCGCGGTGACCGCCGCTAAAGTAATCGCAGCACAGTTTTTTACGTTTCATAACAATCTCGCATAAATGTTATGCTTCAAACTTAATAGGTGTACATAAACGATAGCCGGCTTCGTAAGATAACTAGCATCCTGCTTTTGTAACTGTGAATTACCAGCGAAAGCAAACAAAACATGTGAACAATTGATAAGTAAAAGAGTTCTTGAATATATTTCCCATTGTTTCTTTATTCTTTATTGTTTAATTATGTCTAAGTATCTCCAAGACGGGGCATGGGACAGGTTCACCATCTAGCAAGTGGCGATCTCCGTGAAAAACATAAATTATTGCAAATTTAGAGTAATAAAAAATAATCTAAAGACACAGGAATGTTCAGGGGAATTTTCTGCATCGGCGTAATGCAAAAAGTCTCGGAAAGCATCGCGAATTACTGAAATTAAGTAACAAAATCCGTGCAGAAAAGTGCATGGCGGCGCCATTTAGCGGTGAGAATTTAAGTTGTTTAGTTCGGGGGCGCCACCGCCAAATGGCGAAGCTGTTTCTTGCACCGTGCAGAACCTAATTCTCAAAATAGCTGCTAGATGACGCCACCATGCACTTTTCTGCACGGATACTTTCGCGCGATATTTATTCTTCTTTTTAATTTCTTCAGTCTCCCTCTCATCGATAAAACAAATACTGTGGTAGATTTTATAAAAAATTATCTTTGGTGAGATTTTGTAATTGCCCATTTGTCGCGCGGGTACCTGTGGATGTCAAGTTCCTATAACGCTCTTCAGTGTCTCGTTGAACAGTCGAAATTTTAACCACCGATACAATTCTAGCTCGTCTTCGATGAGTTTCATTAGATTATCTTTTTCTCGTGGCTCTAATGCGTCAGGTATGCCGGAAGCGTACTTCCTTTTCGGTCCTAGACAACCAAGACCAGAACGATTAAAATCAAAACTATCTTAAGGTATTCGCTTCGTACATGTACTTACGAATCGTTTTGTACATTTGTTTGGCGCCGCGAAAGAAATATGGAAATTTCTGTTCCAATACGTTTATCGATTGCTCCATGCAGTCCAGAACACCGACGACTGGATACCATTCGATAATATTTGCTTTGGCTCGCTGCAGTGCCCACTTGTTGTTCATCACCCTATAAATTACACATTTCGCGAGTTCCCAGTATTCTTATTCTCGCGCGACGCGAAGAATACTTACGCTTCGATGGTACTTACGTGCATCGTGGATCTTGCCCGCAAAACATCGGGATGGCTCTACTTTCGAGTCTCAATTTTCCTCCTTTTTCGCGGTACCTGTAACAGCAAAGATAAATCGTGATACGCATTGGATCGTTAGCGCTACGAACAAGCAACTGTTCTTACCTCTGTAAGTTTCGAATGTGCAGGGGATTTCTCACGAGAGCGATAAACGATGGAGGCTGTCGGCCAAACTTGGAGAAATTCAAGAACCTGACGTCTCCGTCGAAACTCAGAGGTATCGCCTCTTGCTTCACTATGTTCGTAATCTCTTCCACCAGCAGCTCCTGCAAACGATACCATTGTAAAACATTGACTAGGATGATTTAATCGATCCGATCGAATACGGAAATACGTAGTTCGGTAACTATTGCTCGCCGCGACGCATGAAATTGTTATACGAGGCACCCGAGAACGCTGCTATACGGGGTGCAACCTGTCAGAATGATTGATCGCCGTACTCCAAATACATTGAATCTTTTAATATTTATTGACTCTCTCGCGACTTAGTTCGCGCGAGCAGCGCAATGGACAGGTACGCTCCAAATAGGAGTTCCCGTTCCCCGTTGCTTTAACGAGCAAGCCGGTGCAACTTCGATTGCAACACCGAAAATCGAGTTTGACGTGAATGCAAAGTGCAACGACCATGCCGTGATTAAACCGGCCTCAGATTTATGCGATCAATGAATCAGCTGGTGATTCATGTTCCCGGCGTTAACGTTCGCAGTTCGATCGATCCTACCTTCGCTGTTCCGAAGAGTATCGCTATTTAGGGCAACGTTCCGATTCCGCAACGATTCCGACACCGATGATCAACGCACGGCAATGAAATTTATACGAGTTTTCCCGTGTAGGCGTCGGATTTACCTCTTGCAGAGTCGACAAAAGCCTATGATCCCCGGGCGGCAACCTTATATGTTTGAAAGCATTGTACCCCTGCAAACGTTGCAGAATCAAGACCAATAGTTCGGCTCCAGCGTTAGGAACTCGCGTCAACATCAAGATATCCGTGTTCATTCTTGGCACGCTTCTACGAGGACCCAACTCCGCTAGGGACGGTGTCACATATCGATACGTCTGCACAATAAATCATATCAGAGACAATCGTTATCTTACCCAACAATGAACGGTGTTTGTTGCGCGCGACGTCTGGCGATCTAGTCTTCCAGACGCGACTGGAAAATATCTCTTTCCAACAATTACATCCTCCTTCGCTGCGTCATACTTTCACTGCGTCGGGCACGGCGCGATCTCGAGCAGAGCGCGATCTGATTTCGAAAAATGCTGCTCGAAGTTCTTCCTTGGACTTTGGACTCGAAGCAATTTTAATTCCGAAATTAAGACATATCTTTCAAGCTAGAAGATTTTTATTCTATGTGATCTTTTTTACAATATTCACATGAAATTAAGCCTGTTTTCTCATAGGACATTTGAATTCTTAGCAATTTATACATAGAATACAGAAGAATTTGGCAATTTTCACTGACCCCTCGGAGTCACCCTTCGAGTGCAAAGGGTTAAAGGTACAACGGAACCGCTCGAATTAAATGGACGCAATTCACCTGGCCTTCATCGATCGGTCGTCGTCCCGCGGATCGTTTTTCCGTGTGGGTCTTCGGATCCTTCGCGAACTCTACGGTCAGTCTCGATCGGAAAACGACGAAGATCACTGTCGAGCAAACGGCGACACTGGTCAGGAATCTCCGGTTTACACGCATGTCAACGGGAGAATTTCGATCGTTCCTGCTGCGCACCGCTATCCTTTTCCTTTCAGAGATATTCTACCAGTGATCCTGATCACCGACATCGAACTTCTCAGTCACGAATTATCGGCGTTTGCGACTGCTAAGAAACTGAAGAGAATGTCAGTGGGTCAGACACTTCGTACCGCTTGATCCCCACATCTTCGGCCAAACTCCCACCAACTCGAGAGCGTCCCGCGAAAAGGGAAACTCCGCTTTTCCAACGTGTGCGCGTTTACCTAATCGCGAACGAGAAACGGTTTCGAGCTAATTGTTCGTGAGATCCTAATCAATTAATTGTTTCTGTCCGACGCCCGAGACGCAGACCCGTTTCTTCAGGGAATAGTCCCGATTTAACCGGAGCTCCAACGTTCATTAACTGATTAGCGTTCCGAGTTTATCGATTTGATAAAGTTGCCGATGATGTGGGTCCTCTCCGACTTCAATGACCTTTAGAATATTGTATAGACGATTACATATGCTGGTATGTAATCAATTAATAAACATTCAAGTACCGGAGGTGGTGTTACATGTTTCATTTCCGAGTCGAAATAGCTCCGACTGCGAAGGGTTAACCTGTCGCGGTGCATACAAGCGTTTAGCGCGCGGTAGCGAGTCAAGCGCGGTGAAAGGCCGCTGGATCTGAACGGTGACCGATGATGATTCCTATCGACCTTCGCTGCTCCGCCGATGCAGGCTCGGTGCTCGGTACGGATGCATCGGTTCAACGGCATTTCAAATATGCGGCTAGGAGACTTTCGAAGCGCGTCAGCGTCGGGCGCGTGCCTGTCCCTGCGAGACTCGAAGGTGCGACGCGAAGGGACCGTTCCCTAGGAAACCTTACGAGCTGGTTCGGTTTCAGGGTTTCCTTGGATTCATCGAGGAAAGGGTGTCATCTTACAGTCGAATAGAAGACGAGAATGGCGTTCATGCCATTTGGCATTTGTAAGTTCCGCGTTTGACCGTCGTTCAACCGGCCGGCGTAGTTGGCGCAGCCATCCACGTGGTACAGAAGAGCTTCGCGATCTTTCTACCGACGAGTTTATTTGTAAACACGCGACATCATTTCGTAAGATGGACGCGTACGAAACACGTAGAAAAGACTGGGAAGACTTGGAGGTGACCAAGGAAGAGCTGCAAACGTTGACCGAGTGCCTCAAGAAAGAGGAGTTCCGAAAATTGCTGATAGAGTACGCCGAGGAGGTGACCGACCCGGAAAATAGGAAGCTCTACGAGAAGGAGATCACGCAGTTGGAGAAGGAACGGGGCGTCGACGTTACGTTCGTTAACCCGGAGCCCGGTTACGTCATTAAAACCAGCGTCAATGGAAACAGGAAATGTTTCCTGAACATTGGCAAGAGTGACATCGTGGCACGGCCGAGCAGTCAACCCTCGTACGAGCAAGGTCATCGAGGCCTGCAATGGTCCATCCCCTACACGCTCATACCGCCGCGGGACGACCTTGACAAAAAAAATGTGCGTTGCATGGTGTTCGACGTGGTTTTCCATCCAGACACGATCTATCTAGCCTCGAAGAACGGACGATTCCGCGAGATTGTCAACAACACGGCAATGGACGGTGTCGAGAGCAACTTTCAGGTAAGACAATTCGCGTCTCCTGTCATCCCGAGAGCCCTTTAATTCTCCACTGTGCCGTTTCAGGTGAAATTGGACAGGAAGAATCTCAGATTTCCAAAGATGAACTACAAAGGAGTGTCCCAGCCTACAGTGATCAGAAAGCCTTCCAAGGAACCTGCCAAGGAACAGTTGGACATAGAGCCAGAAATTTACCAGAAGCTGATGGCTGACTACGATCAAAAGAGGGAGCAACAGACCAAGAGGTTAGAGCAGGTGCCCCGGCGCGTGCCTCCACCTAGCATGTACTACCAGGAGAAGCAGGAGTGTAACAGAGACTCCACCGATAAGTACGCCGCTCCAAAGTTTTCCATCAAGCACCAGTCGAGCATCGAGCTGGAAGACTTCTCCACGAGTAGAGACTCGAAAATAAATGCTACGGTGCCTAAAAGATTAATAGTGGAAGTAGATCTGCCTCTGCTCAAAACTGCCACCGATGCTTCTCTGGACGTGCAAGAACGTTTCTTGAGCATCAGAAGCGAAAAGCCAGCAATGTATTTATTGGACCTTCCGTTACCCTACCGTGTGGACCCTGACAACGGCACTGCCAAGTTCGATCCAAAGTACAAGAAGCTGGTTGTTACGCTGCCAGTCGTTCCACCTACGGTGTCTTCATCCGACACCAGAGAAGACAGCGGTGTGGACAGCGATCACGGCAGCCCCATACCGCTGTATCACACGGATTCTGTGGAAGATTGTTCGGAGCAGAGCTCGCCGCACGAATCCGACAAGAAATTGGTCGAAGAGTGCGAAACAATGTTCGCGACTCCGAAAATCAAGGAGAAATGTAAACACGCGAATGATTGTGGTGACACGGCGTTACGGACTAGTAGTATAGATACCACGGACGCTTTTACGATTCCTAGCATTAAGTACTCACTGCCAGCGTTTAGTTGTAATGTATACGATAATCAACTAGCCATCACCGTAAATGTAAAAAACGTGGATCCGAATTCCATTCGCCATAGAATTTTGCAAAATAATTTAGGTATACACGTCACGTTAACGTCCGTCGGTGCAGGATTTTTTCCGCAGCACTACTCGTTCTGTTTGAAAATGTACATGGATTCCGTGGAGCCAGAATCTCTCATTATCGAACCGTGGGACAACAACGTTGTGTTCACCGTCACGCTAAGGAACACGGAAGATCTGGCGCGATATTACGTCGGCACGAGCGAGGAATTTATGGAAGAAAGGGAATTCCCCACTGCGACGTCTTTTAAGAATCAGCTGAAAGAATTGACGGTAGGTTATCGATCGATAAGCTATCGTAGTCAAACTATTGTGGAGTTGTTATCATTTCAATTACATTCGGTTGCAGGAGATAGAAGACAGCGAGCTAGAAAAGGAGAGGACGGTCGAGGTGCAAGCGGAGGATGACGGTGTCGTGATTAGCATCAGTTCGAATCAATGCGATTCCGACGACGACGACCACAGGGAAGATAGCAAACAGAGTACAAAAGTTACGCAGCGACGACAGAGTCGGCGATTCGCCATGACAAAAGATAGATCTGTTTCAGAGAGCAGCGGAGACGAGTTAACAAGTAATAGTCTTCCTAGCGGTACGGGTACATTCGCGAAAGGTATTCTAAAATCGCGGCGTACTCACGAATTTTCGCGTTCAGTGTCGGAATCGAGCGCCGACGAGAACGGAATGGCCATGTCGTCGATAGATTGCAATTACGACTCGGTACAGGACGTCAATTCCGAATCGGATTGTTCCAGTCTAAAGAAAACGGTGCGATTCAACGACGTGGTGTCTCGACAATTGTTCAGGTACCATTCACGGAATACATTCGCAGAAGATTATCGAAATTCCAACAGGGATGTTCAATGGCTTTCGTTTTCTCAGATCGAACTCCAGCATCCTCGGCCAGCGAAAGAAGAACCAGCGAAAATTACGGAACAAGAAACGCGCGCACGAACGTCGAATGAGCGAGAGCGAGAACTCGGAAACGGAGGAGAGAGACAAATACAAGACGTGCACGAAGAGCTTCGACCACTCTGAGACTGTGAAACCTATTCTTAATCGCGAGAAACAATCGGCCCAACCGAAAACTGCCAATATCGAGATCAAGAAGGGAGAAGGTGACAACCGTACTATGGCGAAACGAAAATCGAACATCGAGGTGGAGTCGTTCAACGAGATCCACGACGACAGCTCGATGGAAATCGCGAAGGATACGATCAAAGCGGAGTTCAAGAACGATCTAATATTCGACTTGGACATGTAGATCCTGTCCAATCGTAACCCGTGTATGTGATAATTTTAAACCTGGTTAAGATCGCGAAGCGGAGTCCGATCGGGAAGCGAAAAACCGATCGTTAAAAAAGAGAAATGAAAACGTAGAGTTTTATTTAGAATTATGTGATACTTTTTTTAGCAATTAATCGGCGCGCCGAAAACGAGCTGCGACTGTGCGAGAAAATTACAGTCGTCACGATTGATTGCGAATCAATAAAATTGTACATCTGTGTTATTTAGGAAAGCGGATAGAATCGCGGGGTAAAGACAGCACCGGAACGTTGTCTTTAGAAATAGCTTTTTAGTTGTAACTGTTCAGAGGTAAATGATCTTATTCCATTAAATGTTATCTACTATATTTATAAATGTTGCACGCGATCGATCGATACAGCGCGGGCGGTGTGCGTTCGACAGATTCTCTTTTCAAAATTTCGCGCGATATCCATTTGAAATTTTTAACGTTCCTCGGCGGAACGCGTCGACGACGTCGTTCGATTATGTTTAACGTTCGATTATGTTCGGCTAATCGAGGGCCAGCCTATCGTTTATCGTTTATCGTTTATCGTTTATCGTTTATCGTTTATCGTCTCGCGTCGCGCGATAAAAATGATTCGGGATGATGCGCGACCCGTTTTATAGAATGAAATTCTAGAAAGAGATTTTTATATAGACGTTTTTTAGACCGTCGTACGATTATACATGCGCAGTGCATTTAAAATAAACGCTACCTTACAATAAGCTGACCTCTCACGGACTACTCGATAATTATTAAACCGCATGTCCTCGTTTGCAAGTAAACACGCAATCGTTTTACCAGCGAAGTGTTTGCGGTATCAATGTGCACGCGAAGCAGCCAGTATTAGCGTATTATTTCCTGCTGATAACAAGAAAAGAGAAATAAAATAGAAAGCCACACTGTTTAAATGGATTTTCATTGATTCGTCGAATCCTGACTCCTGAAACCATAATCTCGGCAATAATCATTAAAAAGCGACAGGTCGAACGATCGCAGCCTAGAAACGGAACTATTGTACATACGTGTGGAAGACTGCGAGTTCGGTCATCGAGCCGGTGAATAGCGGTCGTAAGACGCAAACCAAAGTACAGCTACTTGGTAGAAAAGTGGGACAAGCCAGCCACAGTCAGCCAGCCAGCCAGTCAGCTAGCTAACCGGCAATAGGCACAGGGGTACAGGTACAGGTATAGGTCGAGGCAGTCGGCCCACGGCACGGTGGGAGCTGCAGACGAGAGGTTTTGCCCGGAGTTGGAGCCCATCGATCTCGCTACTTGCGGGGGTGTAAGGTCGTTACACTCGCGTCTACCTATGCCGGAGCTGCATCGCATGGTTCCTCGTATTATTCCTATTGATGGCCTAGCTCGACGCAAACGCGGGCACGAGCACGGGGGCGAGACAGCGACGACCCTCACGAATGCAACGTTCTAATTTCGCGTTGCGAATCACCAGCACAGAGGCTCGCGACGTCGACGATGATGTCGACGGTGGCGGTGGCGGTGGCAGTGCCGGCGTCGGCGACGGGGTCGCGGCCTGATTCGCTAACACTCTAAGAGACGACCTAGAAGGACAAGGGTCTCTCGTCAAACACTGCGAAGGTGTACGCCTCCGCTATCGGGGGCGCAAGCCTCGGACCGCAGCAGAGTAGAATGCAAGAGACTACTCTAGGCGCATCGCCGGGATCTTTCGATACCCAAAAACTCCTCGGGCATCTTAGACAGGCGTCGAGCGAGATTTCACCTCGCTACGGCGGTACCCCGCTGGCTACGCCGCTCTGCTTTTAAAATCGATCGTTCGACCGATATGTGCTCGAGGGAAAAAACGGCGAGAGATCGAGTACTCGCGTACCAGATTTCACGATTCGAGTACCGATGAGATAAAGGTGGTAGGCCTGACTTGCACCAGGTCGATAAGTCGTCCACCCCTTGAGAGAGTCAGAGGTCGGCGGCGTGGGTGCACGAGGGTGCACGAGGGTACACGTACCCCGCGTACCGTAGTTACGGCAGGCACGACATCGGCAATGCGGCAGCCGTTCGCGTCGTTACACCGTTATACCGTTCGCTCGGCCATCGCACCTGGCACCACCGAGGAGAATCGGGGTGCACGGACAGAACCCGGCCTAGGTCCGCTAACAAACGTTACACGTCATCGGGCCATTTGCCGTGCCACAGAACTCGGCCCATTTACCCTCGATACAGACACCCCCTCGCAAGTTTCACCCTCGATCGGCGAGCTACAGTCGCCCGGACCCCATCGAACGGTTAACCCTTAACAGACCAGAAGTATTTCAAGTTTACTTACCGCTGCACACGACAAATCGAGGGTTAACCGGTCGTACGGGCGGCAAATATTCTTCCGAGCTGGTTCTAGAATCGCATGATTCGCGATCGATGCGGGAAATCGAAGCGGAACGAATCAACGCGCGCCGCCGCTCGGAGGAATTATTAGATATTCGCAATGCCTCGGGTATCTGTCTGGAAGAGAGATAAACTCTTGCCTAGAAAGACTTTCTGTTTGCACGAAGACGTAATAAGTTCTTTAGTTTGTGAAGAGCTTTAACCTGAAAGAGCAATTTCTTGGCCGACCTAGAAGTGCGGCCAAAAGACTGACGCGTTGACGTATTCAATGTTCCAGCTCTAAAAATAAGCGTTTCGAAACGCGAAATGACAAATGACGAATATCGCACCCCCGGAGACGTCGATTCATTCGCGACGCGTTAATTACGGTTGACAACGATACGATTTATGGAAATCCCGATACATCGCGACGTCGTTCGTGCCGTCGCTGGCCATTCGAAAAACACCCGATAAATACGCATTTTCAAATCGTTTTACGTCTTTTTCAACATCGAACCCGAATCGGTCCGCGCTCTGCATGCACCTGAATAATGTATAAGCTTTTCATAAATCGGGCTGGCGCACCTATTTCACGCTACAGTGGGTTAAAAACACCGGACCTCCACCACCCGGACGCGAAGCCGCGGGTGAATTTTTAATAAAGCACCGGCTTAAACAAATTGCACGTCCCTTTCGGGATATGTCTAGACACGTACGGCCGGTGTACATACGTAGGCGTGTACGAGCAAAACGCCGTGCCGGCCGGAGCATTTGAGCGTCGTTTCAAAGCTTTAATTAAACGGACAGTAACTCTCGCAGAGCCGACCGACTTTAAAGAAATAAAAGCGAAAAAGGAACAAAACGTCCAAGGAAAGCGTGCATGATTTCGTCGTGCTCGTCTGTCCGCACACGTGCATACGTATACTACGTAGATACGCGTCTCGTGTGCTCTCGCTGGGAAAACTATGTTTCACGCATCGCGGGAGTGCGCGCTTACGGAGGGTATAAATATGTATCCGTCAGAAGGTTGCGAAGGTGAGGTTTCTTTTTTTCTTCACGGAAAAGAGAAAAATCGAGTACAACCGCAGGGAAAAGTTTCCGAAGAAACGGACTCGTTAATGTTCCCGTCGCTCGCGCGAACGACTTCTTATTATTCCGGCATTCCTTGGAGGGAAGGAAAGGAGATCCGGTCTGAGAGATGGCAACGAAACAGGAGGGTAAAACCGGAGGGTACCCCACGGTATCTGTTCTGCCTCCTTTTTTATCCGAATCCATCTCCTTTTCTCTGGCTCTCCCTGCGGAGGGAGTCAGGTACTCGAAGTAGTGGAGTATCGATTATATGGACCCTGCTTCGTGACCACGCGCCGTCTGTACACCGTGCTGCCCGGATAACCCACTGACACTGACAATTTTCGAGCAGCACAGACACTTTTTTCTTTATCGATTATTATTTCCGTAGCTACGTCGTTATCTCGCGCACTCCGCTCCTCTCTCTCTCTCTCTCCATCTGCCCGCGTTTCACCCTTCGAGATCCGCTTTGCGATGAATAAAACATGAAGAAAATTGCGAATCGAAGGGCCGCAAACTCGCGTGCAACACCGTGCATACAAACAACAATCTGTTATTTTTTTCAGGACGACGATGTCCGAAAATATAGCGGCAAGCGGAGAAAAGCGATTCGAAACAATAGATCGCGGACGGTGAGTCTCGCTCGAGGGGCAGCAATAGCGGCGCAGTGGGGCGGTAGTAGAGCAACGGCATAGCCATCGAGAAAATAAAAGAGACAAAGACGAGAAGAGATCGAAATGGACTTTGACCGAGCGAGCATCCGTACGGGCGATCAATGAGTTCGAATCTTTTCCGGAAAATGGGTGGCGAACGACAAAAGCTTCCGATATTACGTGTAAGCGCAATCTGCTCCGGCGAGCACATTGCCGCGCCACGGCCCGCTTGATTCGTGCTTGAAAAATAGGCCGGCGAGTCGGATCCGCCTTTCGCATGCGTCGCGCTTAAAGAAGCTCGCTTTTTCACCTCGGTTAAAAGCTACTGATTATCTCGAGCGAGAGCTAACCCGGGCCATCTCGTTGAGAACAGGGACGATTCGTCGTCGGCTCTCGAGAACCGCATCCCCGGACCGCCCCGTGGATCTAATTTTCTCGCGGGCCGATAAAATCAGGATGGAACAAGGCTCCGGGGAAAGATAGACCAACGATGGATAAAGCATCGGCGCGGAACGAGACCCGGAACAGAGACCATCCATTCCGAGGGTGCGGAGTTGCCATAAGTTTTCATCAAGCCGGATCCCTTGGACCGTCGCGCGTCGCGCGTCATCCTCGCCTCGCGGTTCGTCGCGTATCGTTAAGCCCACAAATCTCGAAACGGAACTGAACGGAATCGGGCGACCAAGGAAGATTTTTCTACAGCGATCTATATCGGGAACGCCTACAGATTGCATGCCCCGTTCACGAGGAACTAACACGCGAATACAGTCATCGACCCCCTCCGACGCGGCCATATTCTACAATACTACGAAACTGACCTGAGTTAACGTTTCATTCAGCATACATGCGCGTCCGTTCGCACAGACACGCAGCCGGCCGAGAGGAAAAAAGTCGATGGAACCGTGCACGAAATCACCGCGATGTTAATTCCGCAGGATTTCCATCCGCAGCAGTATTATTCCACTTATCGCGGCGCGGCGGCGTTTATAGCAGTCGACCCCCGGCCCCGATGTTCCGCGTCGGCAGCGGCCGCAGACTGGGCCGATCGATCACCGGAGATAAACGATCGAAATTGTTTCCGCGGCTCGCAAACTTTCGCAAGCGTTCCCAGCTAGCACGATTTTCGCGCGAAACCCGCTTAAATGGGGAACAAAAATCTTACGGGACGGGAATTCGTTGAAAAATTCCCGACGCGCCGGAACCAAGCGAATAAGCGTTCCAAAGGAACAATGAATTCCTTTATACCGGCGAATATACGGCAGCATAACCTTTGCGTACCTGCTCAGCGGATGGACGCGGATATTAAACATCCCCGGATATCACTATTCCCATAACGCAGGGAACGCGACCTTCGATATTATCCTACGGCTCGTTTCAGTCTTAATCTTCGGAAATTTCTTTCAGGAAGCGAACCAGCTGATTCACTCTGGCTGTCAACGATCGCTGCCCGAATTTAAGTAGCTCGCGTGCGAACACTGACGCGATCCCGCAGGAATACTGGAAACGATTTCGAAAGCGGCACGGGTCTCGGAAGTATCTCTAAAGCGGTTCATCGAGGTTATTCTATCCCGGAGTTAACGTTCAACCATAATCTTTTACGGACGTCTCCGCGCTTTGAGAACGACTCCGCGAGATTACGCGCACTTTGCATTCCTCGTGCTCCTCCTCGCCCCATGAAAAATCGAAACGCGAGAGACTGGGTTCCCGGTGGGAAAAGTCCTGCTAGCAAAGCAGGCTATCGTTATTAGCTCGAGCGCATTTCACTTTCGACCGGGCGAAAGGAGGAAGCCGTCGTTTGCTTCCCCTGATCGATGGATCGCAAACACTGGACGATCAAACCCTACGACGACGGTCCCCTAATTACGGAGTGGCTCGTGGCAGCATGTAGGATGTTCCGTGTGTTCTTTGTCCGACTTGCCCGGACAGGGTGAAGGACAGAGGACAGAGCTAACGAAAGAACACCGTCGAAGACTTTTGCTGGTCCCAGTACGCGTTTGATCCTCGCTCGGTGTCTTGACCCTGTTTCATGGCTGGCGGTACACACGCGTTTGGGAATAATCAGCGCGCGTGCGTGTGCAGGTCACACAGTTCCGCGGCGGTGTACGTGCAGGGGCGCGTGGGTGTGCGAGCGTATACCTTCAACGCTTTACCACATGTTGCGCTTTGGTGCGCGAAGCGCAAGTCAGCCAGGAGCCCGGGCCATCAGGATAGAGAGAATCTCTCCCCTCGGCTCGGTCAGTTACGCGAGTACCAGCGAGCGTTCCGCGTGTCCCGAGTTCGCCCTCGAGCCGATGTCGCGACGATAAAACCCCTCGCATCGCATCTATCGGAAACCGGGACCGAACGCACGATTACACTCCTCGACCCGTGCTGTCAGTGCGACGATCATTACACGCTGTATTATAGAATATATTGTGTGCGACGATCCCGTGCAACATCAAAGCCCGAGGATACAGAAACCAGGAGTGATGTTCCCCAAGATGCCTAAGATGCTCGGCCACTGAGCTACCACTTTTTTTTCAAGAAGGTCTGTAACCGCGAGCACATCGCCGTTCACTGTCGCCGCCAATTGCATTTCACGCTTCGTCGACGCGACCATTAAAAAACCGCGAACCCATTCGACCGAATACAATCGTCGCTCGAATCGAATCGGATTGCTTCGAGTCGTGTTCCCTCTCGACTTCCGAGCATGCTTCTTATCTCGACCACGAACGCTTTTTATCGGCGAAAACCGATCCAGTTGTCACCGCTTCGAGGACCGAAACGACAGCACTTTTATTCGTGACACTGCACTCGTTGCTACAATGTGCGCGCCGTAATCTCGCGGAATTACTCGCTACGAGGAGCTTTTGAATCGCGAAAAGGGATGACCCGTTCAAAACGAGACCCTGCCGATTCGTATTTCCGACACGGTCGCGCGAGAAGGGTGTCGTTTAACGAACCATTTCGCGAAGGATAAGCCTGGAAACGTGAACCATCCTATGCGGAATTCTCTGTTCGCACCTGTTACATTGCTCGTATCCCTATATAACGATACAGAGATTCATATGGCAGACGGAAAACGCGAGAGAGGAGCGAGAGAGAAAGAGCACGCAATGCAACCATCCTCGTGCTCGCGAGCGGAAGAAATAACACGTTGCCGCACGGTCGAGTCGCTCGTAAAAACGCCAGAGTAATCGAGCTTACCGTAGCGCCGGATTAAAACGAATATTTCCAAAGCGCGTATCTCCGAGGACCCAGCAACCGATACGAATCGGAGACCGTTTTTCAATGTATCTCGTTTGCCCGAAGATTTTTGCAGGTCAACGCGAATTAATCTAATTGAAAAATCGTTTGGTCGTTTATGCCGGTGGCGAAATCGTTTGAGCTTTCTTTCATCGATTTTCCGTTGCAATTCGCGACCGTCGCGGTTAATAACATTTTAACGACGCAACGTTTTCAGAAATATCGCGAGGGCACAGAACGCCGCTGTTTAAATTGTTATCGACGACGGCAACGTCGCCGAAGGACATTCAATTATAACATATAATGCCGCCGACTATCTGAGAATACCCTGAATGAAAGAAAAGTGTAACTTCGGTTGGATTAATTCCAGGAATCGAGAATACCATTGAACAACGCGCGTAACAATAGAACTGTCCAATAATGAAAAGCTATGAATATCGTTGACTTTCCGGCTGTGTCTCAACGGGACTGGTGTTTTCTGCAAATGCGTTCTTGCGGTCGCTCTCGAACGTTTTCCCGCGGGCCGATACGCTCACGAAATTACCTCGATTATTTTACGAGCGTGTTAAATAAAAAAGCTCCCGACTAAAAATAGCAGATTCCCGCGGCGTTGCTTAGCCCGTAATCATCTATCACCGCGACCACCGCGCTGTGCTGCACGCAATCCTTTATTTTCATTCGGACCACTGACCTACCTATCGAAAAACTTTGCCTTTTTTCTCTTTGCATAAATTTCCAGGTGCATAAAGTCACGCTCCGCGAGGCAATTTCTATTTCGGAACGAGAACCGTGCTCGCTTGTTCGCCCGAGATCCGTGTGCCCGTGTGAGCGCGCGCGTGCACTCGAAATCAGTCGACGAAGCGTAATTAATTCATAAGTTTGACGGTGCGCGTTCGCAACTCGCGTTGCTAATCCGGAACAATGTTTTGCTCGATTTTTGCAGATTGGAGCGCCTGACAGCGCGGCGGGGCGGCCCCAATGCCGGTCAGGAAGGGCCTCCTCGCCCCACAAAATACTTTCCTAGATACGATCGCGACCCGCTTCGATGGAACCCGTAAGTATTATCGACGGCGAAAACCGTTCAATTAATTTCTTAGATTGAAAAGGAGCCTCGGGGGAGCAGCGGGGTTTGATGGCCGATTAATTCGCTCCGCCCGCACCGGTGCGGCACACGCGCGAGCCCGCTTGTGCCCGCTCGCACCCGCTCGAACGTAGCCGGTTCGTTCAAAAGCGTCCGGGGTCTAATCGAGAATAAACTTTACGTGGATTCGCGGCGAGCATAAATAAAACAGGAACACCACCGATCGTATTCCGGTCACGCCGCAGAGGACCGACCCGACAGCCTCCTGGTTCCCGTATAACTTTCTGCGGAGGTGCGAACGAACGGATCGTGTAACGTTCGGTCCTTCCGATTAGCCTCGATCCCTGCGCGTTCGACGGCGACCCTCGTTTGCGCGTCGTCAGCCGGGAATGGAGCCGATTTATCAATAGAAAAAGCCTCGAGTAAATCCCGGACGTTTCCGCGAGGAGACACAGGATTCCCGATCGATTATTTCTCTGCGCTTGCTCGCCTCCGGGATATCGATCTTCGCACGCGTGCACGTACGTGTCCGAACGATTATTTCATTGGTCCAAAGACATTTCGGCGTTCCCTATCATCGGGCGACGCGTTGAATCGGACGAATTTAACGGATGTTTGACTTCGTATTGGCACTTCGGTCACACAATGTCTAACATGATTCGGTGAATAAGCGTCGCTATTTACCAGTTGCTCGATCAACTCGCTAAATTAATAGGTACGGAAGCATCTCCCGATACGTACGCCGCGGCCGTTGACGCGGTCACGTTAATTCCCTAACCGATATTGCAGCTGGACGCGTTAACAACCAACCGAACCGAATTGTCCCAGAACCGAATTGTCCCTCTAAACAGGTTGAAATTTCCAATGCGGTATTACGGTGCATGCGATTCTATCGCGGGACTATCGTGGGTCGTCCAACGACGATCCGAGGGACATTGAAAAGTCCGATCGAACGAGATCGCCGTTCGGCGAACAACAATGCCGGCAATCCACCCTGTCTTCCTCGGGGAGAACGGCAACTTAGTTATCTTCCAGTTCTCCCTTCCTGACGGAGATAACCGTGGAGCCGGAGCCAACGGCAACAGAAACGACGGTAATCCAAACTGTTGCTAACGATTCGACGAGATATCCCTCCGTTCTTCCGATTCGCGATAAAAACAGGAAACACGGAACGTCGGACGATCTCGCGCGGAAACGTAGGCGAAACGCGAACGTTTAACGAACCGAGAGACTCTCCGCGTCTATTCGAAATCAACCCTCGTCCACCTATTTGATCAGCGACACCGAAAGCAATTTTTTCTTGGCCGAACAACCTCGCGTTCGACCTTATCCTCTCGAATCCTTCGAAGGCCCCCCGTCTTAGCCGGCGACTTAGCCGTCGGATAGAAAGTTAAGAATCCGCCGATACCGACGGAAACTTCGGGCCAACAAACCGAGGAAAACTAATTACGAAAAAGGGACTGCGGATTCGTCGACGTCGTCATCGTTCCGCCGTAAGATAATTACGGGAGCGTTGCGCCCTTGGAAAGTAATGGAATCGCATTTTTCCCCCATCTTTTCGAGGCTCGGACGAAATTGCATTCGCCCCCTCGCCTCGCTTCACCACGGTCTAACCATAATCTCCGACAGAGAAGGCACATTTCGATTTAAGTCGGGAATATCTCCTTGGAACCGGTTAATTTGTAATACTCCTCGCATCGCGGCGACAGCTGTTCCGGCTTGCGTAACGCATTGTTACGCGTACAACCGTGATCCGCCTAAGAATTCGTTTAGAAGGGACACTTGGACCACTCGGTGGCTAAGGCGATTAAAGTATCGCGCCACGGGTTCGCTCTAATTCCCGGAGCCTCGCGCTGTCGAAACAATTCGAAATCGATCGGTAGGCCCGCGCGTCTCGTCGTTTACCATCGCATCGGTCGCGAAACCAAGGAAATTTACCGGCAATTAACCGAAACGTTTCATACAATTCCGCCGACTAATCCCTCGCGTTATCCGAGAACACCGTCGAACTTGATTAGCCCGATCGAACGCAGAATCGCGTTTACAACGGTTCAAGTAACTTAGAGCGGTGATCGAGTACTTGCTTGTTTGCCGCACTTGCGAGGCGATCTTGTCGCTATAGACGCGACACGGTGCGACACGGTGAACAGAGAGAGGATCCACCGACTCCGAAATTACTCCATTACGCTCGATCTTGGTGTTCCATCAAATATCTCGGGAGTATTTTCTCTCGAAACTCCATCGTTCGCTCCGGGAGAAAGATAACTGTGTCGTTCATCTCCGCCCTGTATAAAATAATCGAGTAAAGACAGAAAAGAAGAGACGGAGAGAGGGAGGAGAGAAAAGGAAAAGAAGCTACTCCTCCGCACCGCGTACTCATCGTCGATACGCCGACAACGAGCGCGCGTCACGATTCCTCCTCGCAACAAGAGACAACAGTGGATTCACGCGGGCGTATAATCAACTCAATTTTTCCGGGCGACGCACAACGGGCGCGAAACATCGCAACGCGTCGGTGGAAAGGAGAAGAAACGCGAGGCTGTGCGATTCGAGAGTACAGAAATGCTGGTTCGCGACCTTCCGTCCCGCGAACGCGAACACGCCAACAGCATTTCGCCGGAAGAAAAAGGGAAATAATTGCTCGTTAACGATACTCGAAGTACCTATCCGGCGGGTATTTTTGGCACTCTCTTTCTTTCTCCGAGGCGTGTTTGGCGCGTCGCCAACTGGGCTAAAGGATGGTTGACGACTGTTCAAACACTCGTTTGTCTTTGCTGACCAAGACTCATGGAGGACCAATTGGAATATTCGTTTTAGCGGAGCTTTATGCGACCATCTGCGGTTTTTTTATCGATTCCAGAGTACACAACACCGGAGATAGAATTTAACAGGACAGTTATATTTGTACTGGGATACCACGCTGGAATACGCTCCCTCTCTCTCTCTCTCTCTCTCGGTTGCAGCCGGGGCAATAATGATCCGGCGGCGGTACGAATTTTGATAAAAGCTGCTAGCCGGTTAGTTATCCGCACGCAAAACTTTGTCGCGCCGTCGCGTCGCGTTTGAATAGGGAAGTCGAAGGGCTACGCAGCTTCGACCCTCCTGCTGTCTGTGCTAGCTGCCCGCTTCACGCTACTGTTGCCTGCCGAGTGGCGCATGAATTCCAAGTAATATGCCCTCCCTAGTTTTATCATCGAGTCCGTCGACCCTAGACGATCCATGGAATATTAATCTAACATCGACGCCGCGAAAATCGACCTTATTCCGACTGCATACATATTTGCGGACCGATCCTAACTGGCTCGATCGCGGTATCTATTCAGGGAGTGGCGTATGTTTATATATACGCCTTTCGATTCTCGTGATGAAATATTAATAATTATATGCGAGTATCGGGCTATGTTCATACGCGTTTAATTTATCGGAGAACCAAAGATTAAACCATGCAAATTATGCGATCGATGGCTATTCGAATGCTGCGTCGACTGCATTTTCATTAATTTTTTACCCGACAAACAGTCGGCGCGGCACACATGCATATGTATGCATTCGCGAAAGAAGAAAACAATGGAATAACGGGACGGTTGTGGGACGCGCGTTGCGGAGAGCACACCAATGAAACACGCGGGGCAAGTATCTCTTGTGTCATGACCTTAATTGAGGATCATTAATTTCTTCTTAATGATCGATCGGAGCACTCTTCGTTAATTATTCTCCTTCAGCGTCTCACACCTGGATGTGTTTGTACAAAGTTCTGCTCTCCCGCTCGTAATTCTTGCAAACGACACACGCTCGAATGGATCCAACCCGCGAAATATTATCCGAAATGACAAATAGACTCCCGAACAGACCCGACCGTGTCCCCGGTTGCGAACCGTCGCAACGTCGCTTCGCGTCCCCAGTAATTTGGCGAATGCGCTGCGTCCGATCAGCGCGCACAATTAATTACCCGTTCCTTTGTCTATTAAATTCGATAATCCGAGATTTACGGTGGATCCTCCTGTTGCCGCGGACACGGCCCGCAACCCGATGTACATTTCGGGCTGGCGCGGAGCGGAGCGACCGAGTTCCGAAGGTTGCCGCGGACGTTTTTTTACGACAATTAAAATTTCGAGTGGCCCGAGATAAGCGCTGGTCCAATTTAGACGATATTCCCTAGCGAACTTGTGCGAAGTTTTGCACAAGTTTTAGCAGGAAGGTACTTCGTTTCGCGGAATAGAATAGTGCGGCGAGAGAGCGGGGAAAGTAACTGTGGACGTTGAGTGGCAACTAAGAGGAGAATAAGAGGGGTCAAGAAATCTCTTTGCCCGCGCCGAATGACCTATTTATACTTCACGGTTATCTTCCACCATTTATTTGGCTCTGGCTTGTCGGCCCGGAGAGAAAAAAAAGAATCGATAATCGCCCTGGCATACGGAGAGGAGAGGAGAGCAGAGGAGAGGTTGGAGAGAGGCTAGAGAGGTCGGGCAATTTCGCAAGGGAAGGCTGCTGGGATTTGAAAAAACGAAAATGCTCTTGTCGCGGCGGAACATGCTATTTATCTGTGACTGCCCCCGGGGAGCTGTCCAGGCAGGAAAGAGCAAAGAAAAAAAGACTGTTACGGGGTTCCTCGAAAAAACATTTTTACGAATTCTCCGAGGGGAGCATCGAACGAGTGACTTTCCACGTTCCCAGAGACTGCTTCGATGGAGGCGGCGATGCGCAGCGACGAGCAAGCACGGTGCATGGAATCTGTTTCCCTCCCGAGTAGTAACGATCAAGCAAACGTCAGCCGAGAAATCGAAACGAGCGACGCTCCGCGCTGAGGTTCGACGTTGTGCGCGCACCGCGCTGTTAAATGTTTTCGCCAGCACGCGTCCACGGAACATACATCACGCGAGTTAGAACGAACCAAAACCGACATACGAAGAAATTGGAAGCAAAGCAGAACTCGATATTCCCGACAGTTTGAAAGTTCCAGAGCAGTCGAAACCGACGCCAGCTCTCCCGGTTCGTGTACGCCGAAACGCTATACCTGTCGCTACGTTTACACGTACATTTAACGGCGATACAGGCTCGATGGACTCCCCCGACGAATTCGCCGCTCCATATCGCACGTACAGGCACGCGCGCAACGCACCGCGCGACCTCAAAACTTCCACTAATAGAAACGTTCGCCGCAAATAAATGTCGAAACGAGAACCGTTCGCTCTGCAGGCTTTTGTTTTGACCGCGATACCCCGCCGGCTCGCAAGGAGCCCGACAATGCGCACTACAGGTGTTGATAAGTTTAATTGCGTGCGCGAGGGTTGCCGGTTTCGCCGCGGGCCCACCCCAACCCACGCCATTTTCAATTTTACTACTTGCCCGAGAGAAAACTCGGGGCTGCCGGTATTTCTGTAAATTCTCCGGGCGACTTTGCGATTAATCTCGCGACACGAATTTTCAGGAGTCTCGCGAGAGAAACTTCGTCGGCGGAGCGGCTGCGAAGTTTTGATCGATACGCGACACGGAATAAGGATACGTTCCCGTCTGCGAAAACAGAGCGGGGCCTAGATTCCGTCCGTGAAACGTGAACGCGGCAGATTATTCCGACACGTGAGAAAACAGTGTGCCCCGCGTGCGCTGTTTCTCCAATTCAGCCTGATGCTAATTGCACGACATTCGCAGCCGCGCGTCACGAATTTCGATACCGAACGGTGGTGTGTGCAGGTCAACGAGCGATACCGATGAAACCCTGAAAACTCCGTTCCAGCGGCTCGCCGAGAATGCGTTCGACGTAAAAGCCTCAAATGGGAGAGAACTTTGATGACGAGAAAGTGTAGACCGCCGTAATTATATCGAACAGTGAATATCACTCTGTCCGGCAAGCTGCTCCACGCCACGATGTTACACGACACGCTGCTGGTAATTTTCATTCGGTTAGCGACGCCAAAGTATTAAACAGCTTAATCCCGGCTCCAGGCGCGGTAATTGCACCGGGCATTAGTTATCTCGCAACAATGCGAAAAATGCATACAATCTGTCGCGGATTCGCGTATCGATCGATCCGGAGAGTGGACGCGATGATTGTTCGGCGGTTATCTTATCGCGCGACAATCGACGTAATGCGTAACTCGATAATGACGTAGTTCCTCCGCGACAGGCATACGCGCGTAAATCGATTTCTATTCGTAAACTCGATTCCCCTATTTTTTCCCTGCGTAATGAAAATACACGGGAGCGCGCAACCTGCCAGCGACGGGAACAGATCGTTTGTCGTTCACCGCAGTCGCGCGATAACGCATGGCGAATCAAGCTACCCAACAACGCTCGCGGAAAACCTTAAAAAAAAAGCCTTCCATTTTACCGTGCAGAGAGGAAACTCGGTACGGGTTCCCCTTTGGCGATGGGCTGGATACGTCCGGGCTTAATCCCCTCGTATGCCGTAGCAAAAGAAGTCGTTCCAAAACGACAAAAGAGGCCTGCGTTGGTCGGGCGAAGAGACAAGAGACGGGAAGGACCGCGTTCGATCCGAGACTTTCGTTTCGAATAAAATTCCTATTCTTCTCGCTTCGTTCCCTGTTTCCTCGCTGGAATAACAAGAGAAATATTGGGACGCGATACGTCGGGCACGACGAGGAAATCACTTTGCTCTAAATTTGGATGTAAACCCGTTTACCATTTCCGCTCGAACGGAAGAGAAGACTTATGAAACAGGCATTGGAAACGAATCGGTAAGTGGCCTGGTTCTTTGTGCCCCGATGGCGCAACAATCGGCTCGCGAGACACCCCAGATTTTATGTCTTCCGGCGGTGTAGACTATTCCACTTTTAGGAAATGAAGCAATTCTCAAGCGCGACAAGCGACAGAGGGAAGTTGACCCCGAGCTCCATTTACCTGACGTCTCTCTCCGCGTGCTCGAAATTTCGTTCGAATCTGATTTAGAGAAACGGTACACCGCGAACCCGGCGGAAATTGCTAAGTAATATACGTTGTTCGCCTCGATCACCAGCGATAAAGCTCAGGAGATAACGAGTCTCCTGGCCATCCTGTTTAAATCGTGTCGAAGCGGCTGTTCCGATTCGCTGCCAAACTTTATATGGTGAAACCGAGTGAAAATTTTTCTAGATTCCGAGCGCCTAAACTTCGTTGAGTAGTTTAGGCTCGGAAGCAGAGAGAGAGAGAGAGAGAAATGTAACGCGGATATTTTCGCTAAGTGCTCGACCGGGATAAAAGTTTCTTCGCGGAACGAGAATATTTTCGGTCGCGGAGCGTTAAAAGAAGCCGCGCGGCTCCCTCCGCTCGCAATAGAGGTCAACCTCCACGGCTGCTCGCAATCCTTTCAAGAATATTACGACAGCAACGACTGTGCGCGAGCACAAAGAGATTACAACGTGGAAATGTAATTGATTCGTTGGGGAAAAAAGTTTACGACCGCGCAGAGAAAACGATAAACACCGAACGCGTAGCCGTGCCCTTTAAACGATGAACCCCCTCCGGCGATCCGGGAACAGGATGATGTAATTTGTTGTTGGATTTACTCTTCTTTCACTCGATTTTCGTGGCAATTTCAAGCACGATTAAGCAGATCTGCCCCCGTTCCTGCCGTCAACGTCCCGTAGGAACTCCATCGGCCGATCGTACTTGCGGAAATTGACAACCGCTACGGTATCGAGACAGCTGACATCGAGAAAACTATTCTCTCTCGAGGGCTTTTAATTTACGTGCGCGGCCGAACGATTAAGAATGAGACACGGGAAAAAGTGTCAAGCACGAACGCTCCCTTTATTTGCGAAAACTTTGCACGGAGCGCGGGATACGTGATGAAAAGCGCAAGGTCGACGTGTACGGATTACACCGACTCGGAAACCGTAATGACCACGGCGGTATCGGCACCGTTAAACGCGCGAACCCATGGTTTTCATTACCACGCGGATATTTTCAGGCATCACGTTTTCTTAATCTCTCTTCTCCGCATCGCCGTTGCAACGACCAAATAAAGCCGCGCCGGTTTGCTCGGTTTACAGTTCTATATTCTATGTACTATAGGTACGTACGTATATACACACGTATATTCCGGTGCTCGTAGATTGCATGACGAAAGCGATATTCCGAAAAGGGAACAACCGGTACGTTCCCTTCCCGTAATTCGAGCAAAACTCCGATAAACGAATGCTCCAATAAAATTGAATTTGTCTGCGTTTAACAGGCGGGCCAGACGGCAATGAAAATATGGTATACTCGCGGCCAATACACGCGAATCGTATCTCTCGAATATAACTATCGAACGCACCAATCTGGGGTTGTAAATTCAACCGCATTAACCACAATAGATGCACCAACACACCGTTGTGTATCCACTTAATTATTTTGCGGTTGCCGGGGAAATACGGCTACGAACTTATGACGCGCGGCTATCGCTTTTCAATTATCCACCGGAAAACGCGAAAACCTGTCTACCGCCCGCTCCCGAAACGCTCTCGTAGTTCCCAAAATATCCGATAATTGCGAGCGACTAGCTTACGACCGAATTTTATCGAATTATACCGGAATCGGATTTACACGTTTCCGGAAACCCGGACGCGGTAGAGCGCGCGCGTAAAAGCGTTAGCATAGATGCGGACACGGATATATGGAAATCGCGAGCAAACTCGAGCTCGGAATTATTTAAAAGTCTACGTCGACCGCCTGCGGGTTCGCCAATCTCTCGGCAAACACGTAGAATTCGTATTCGATCTTTGACAACGGGAACCGGTGTGGCGTGACACGGCGTAAAACCTCTGTGCGATGTCCCGCGGCAAAGAAATGGAACACGTTTTCGGTCAAACACGGGATCAACCTACCCTTTGCCCTGTTTGCTCGGTCTCGCGAGAATTTTCCGCCGCGCGCAGCCTGCCACCATCATCCAGCCCGTTTCGTATTTGTTTAAGATGCTCTTTCCGCCGAGCGCATCCATCTTGATGGACAATCCCGTTCAATCATGCACGCTGCGTCTCGTGCACATTTTATCACCGGTTCTCTTCCATTAATTCGCCGGGTAGCGAGCGGATATTATTCAAGAATTTAGTTTCGCGTCAGTCATTCAACGTTTCTACCACGGAAACTCGAATCTCTCGGAAAGGAGAGGATCGCGAGACCGTACCGTGTCGGGTAAGTAAATTTTCCGGTTTCGATACGCGTTGAACGCGTGCACGTACGCGATACGACACGTATGCGCATATCGCGCGCGATTCATACAGGTGAATCTACGCGAGACGCATACGTACGGGCCACAATCGGCTCCATTAGTCTTTGCCCAGGCTCGACTGACACTGTACCGTTTATGCCGCTTTTAGCGGCTGATGCGGTGATCGTAAACGCTCGCTGCCGTTGTTGTTGTCGTTGTTGTTGTCCCGATCGCCACCGGCGAGTTTAAATACGCTACTGTGCAGACGCGCGTAAATACACGCCGCTCTTCGACGGATGGTCGAACGATGAGTTCACGCGTTTATTAGAAACGCGTACAAGTATGGGGGAAGCAAACACAGACGCCTGTCGGACGCAGAACCTCTTTAATTAAAGGGGGAGCGACCGGACAATTATATAGCAAAAGAATGGAAATCGATTTGTAATCCAACAGGCTCGTCGGAAATGCCGTGTCGACGATCTGGAAGAATCTTTCGCCGAGGATTTCGCAACAGTGATCCTCTAATAGACGAGTAATTGTCGTCCCCAGCATTGTGACAGCACTCGACGATCCATCGGCGAATGCTCGATCCATTTGATTACAATTGAAATTACCAGCGCGCGTTTTCCAATAACGGCGCGCGATGCACAAAACCCCGGATCCACGAGCGTGGCATTTAAAACGTATCGGAACAACGTTCGCGCCGTTACCTTTTAATTATATTATATTTTTATCTGGAAACCTTCCGTAGCCGAACTTATTATTTTCCGCGCTGCATAAAGGCTGACCTCGCCTCGCCGCCAGTCACCATGACACGAAAAAAAAGTTACCCGGCATTGTTTGGATATGCTCATCCACCGAAACGAGAACTTCCCTTGCGCACTTACTCGCGGGAAACAGCGTGCAAAATAAAAGAGAAGAAGCGGGGCACGTGTATTCACCGAATCGGCGAGTGTGTCGCGCGCGAGAGATGACTTCGCAAAAGCCAATGTTTCGCGAGATCTCTTTGAACGGGCGGGCATAATCGGAATGATCCAGCAGCAGCTTCCGTCGAAGAACAGGAAGCGTGGGGCGTCGAGATTGCGCAAGGCTAAGGGAGACGATGAAAGTGTTTCAGGGGTAAGCGTTGAATTAAAAATACATAGTGTGCCGCGTCGTCGTTACCCTGAAAGAGATTACGCGTGACGTCAGAGACGTCGACAAAGCTATCAACCAATGAACTGTACAGAACCAGGACGCAGTCATGCAACAGTTCCTTGCATCACGCGTGTGCCACGCATGTAACCATTGGAATCTTGTTTACGCGACTCGACTCTCATTTAAGAGAAGCCTGGCACAGAGGCGTTTCGATTCAAGTTCTTGCGAAGTCTCTTTGCGAGGAACAAAACCCGATCGGTTCGATGGGGTTCAAAGTTTGATCACGGCCTCGTTGCTTCTCCCCCACGATGGCTCCTTTGCTCGTTGTCGTTGCGATGGTTCGATCGAATCGAATCGCATCGAGTCGAATCCCTGCGTGGATATCGTCGCGACACGGAATAATTGAAAGGTAACAGTAGCCATGCGAATTCGCTTTGTAAATTGCGCGACTGCGCCATGGGGACACAGACGAGGTGGGACGACAAGGGCTTTAAAGGGTAGCTACCTTCGCACAGCTGCATATTTACCAACGACTCCTTGTTCTCTTTCTTTGTTCCTTCCGCAGACAGCAACTTTGTGCTGGGAAATGCGCAGGTTCCGACTATCTACCCGATCGTTTATTGCTCCGACGGTTTCTGCGAGCTGACAGGATTCGCGCGAGCGCAAATCATGCAGAAGGGTTGCGCTTGCAAGTTCCTGTACGGCCCGGAAACCAAAGAGGAGGAGAGGGCGATGATCGACAAGAGCCTCGAGAGCAAGACGGAGCTGAAGATGGAGGTCGTGTTTTACAAGAAGACCGGTAAGTTTCGCGGGAGATTCGGCATTCCGAATTCTCGCATCGTCTTACTGTTCCATCTAGGAAAAGTAAGTCGCGCACTCTAAAGTCTAAAGTTTCCCAGGTTACCGAGCTCGTTCCCTTTAAAAGATTCACGTATATATACGCGTCTTCCTAGAGCTAGTAGCTTCGATCCGGCACCACGAGCCGGAGGCAGGCAATTACAAACAGTAGAACGTATTGATCTTTAATTCATGTTCACGTGTAACAACCTTAACTGTTCGTCTCCGCCGTCAGGGCGTAGCTCGCCTTGAAAGATAATGTATAGCAAGATAATAACGCGGTCTCGTGAAATTATTTCTCCAAGGAATCTGGCCTTGCGACGTGGAAGAGGAATTTTTCCACCGACGTACCGTTGGTCGTTCGCTATTATTAATCGAACCTATTTCGATGGAAACGCGTTCGAAGAGCTCCGCTGCAACGGAACACGTTTAATCAAAGCGATCGGCCCTGGTTCTAGGTCTGAGCCTCTATCAGTGTTCCGTAACAGCTGATATTTTACTCTGTTCGGTCTCCGCTGTCCATTCTTTACACTTTACGCTTTACACGCTCGGAACGGACGAAGGGTAACCGGATTCTAACTACTCGACCGACTTTAATTCACAGGAGTTACATTCGATTGCTTGCTCGACATCGTCCCGATCAAAAACGAGAAAGGCGACGTCGTTCTCTTCCTGGCCTCGCACAAAGACATCACCCACACGAAGAACCTTCAGATCTGTGAGTTGCAAAATATTGGTGAGTCTTAGCCATGCTTCGCCGCCGAACCTGAAACCGACGAAACGATTTTCTCTCTGGAATGCATTTCCATCGACTTCGCCGATCAATTGCATTCCAGACTATCCGAGGGAGGTACAAATAGAGAAGGTAGAGATAGAGAGTGAGAGCCCGGAACCCCCGGGTATGGATGAAACGTAACTCAACGGAGTATGTACCTAGATACTCTTTCATTCGGCGTGCCGTGCCAAAACGTTTCGTACTTTCTATACCGCGGCCACGCAAACACACGCTGCACGTGACACCGTAACGCAACACACTATTCTTCAAAGCGAATCACCAAAGAGCACAAATCAAACCAAGCCAACAGTCTCGAATAGTTTGCTTTTCTTGTAGAATTTATACATTGCGCCGCGGTGTTGCACGTGTTAGTCTCGCAGAGAATCAAGCTAGAGAATCCGGCCGAATATCTGGCTCGGATCGAGACGGTAGTTTTACGTTTACGGCACACCGTGTTCGAAACACGAAGAACCGCACTGTACGAGTATTTTCAGCCGTGTGTACCACCCCGCCTAATTAGCACACGACAATGCTTCCTTTCAATTATTAATTACACAGATATACAGCGCACGTAGCTGCAGTGTATAACGCGTAGCGCATAACATTGCGGTACGTTGTATGTGCGTATTATCGAAAATGTCTGCACCGCGCCGGTTGCACGAAAAGTGTGCACGGTGCAATAGTACAATTGCATTTCAGATGCAAATGGTGGTCCCGATCCCGAGGCACCGCCGGCTAATTACGGCAGGAGAAGGAGTCGCGCCGTCCTCTACCAGCTCTCTGGCCATTACAAGCAGGACAATAAGCACAAAATTAAACTGAACAATGTAAGTGATTCGGCCGCGAGGCCATCCTACTGCTCTCCGTTCCTCTCGAATGCCACGAATCGTTTTAGAACCTTCTGCACTCGACTGCCGCACCGTTGCCGGAATACAAAACCACGGGCATCAAAAAGTCCCAATTCGTGTTGAGCCACTATGGCGGCTTCAAATCTTGTTGGGACTGGCTGATACTGCTCGCGACGTTCTACGTGGCGATAGTGGTCCCGTTTAACGCGAGCTTCATCAACATCGATAGACCTACGATGGTCAGCGATGTCGTGGTCGAGGGTCTTTTTATGATCGGTGGGTATCTATATCTATCGTCTCCACTCTTTTCGATCCGATCTATTTCCGACTGGTGTGAGCGACCGCGCAAATCTCGACTCAACGACAGGCCTAAAATAATGAAATCTAGAATTCTCGACGTATCGATTGGTCTGCTTTTAGAGTTAATTCAGACGAGAAGGATCGAGAAGGGTGCTCTTTTTATCCAATCGGTGATTCGAGGAGCTCGTTAAATTCGAAAGCAACGACTCTCCCTGAACCCTGTTACCAATCGGCTCTCTTCTCCCTGTTCCCATCGAGCCACTGCCGCTCCAAGAGTTTTACCCCGATCGCGGACAACAGAAACCACGCAATACCTTTTTTTTATTTCTTTATTTCCCGTCGATTCCACGCCGGGAGAGAACGGCCGCGATATCGCGGTGTCGAAACGCATTAATTCCGTCCCGAATTAGTATTCTGTCGCGGAATCGAGCCCCTCGAATCACTCTCGGCGAGCGACAGATTCCGCTCCACGGTTAACTTGTTCTCGGTGAATATCGAATAACGATCTTCCGAAGAGAACTCTTCACAGGTGTTCGACGAGAGACCGTCTCTCTTTGAGAACATAAATCGCGGAATGTGATTTGTGGGCGAAACGGAAAAGAAAGATGAGAAGCGGCAGAAGAAACTCGAAGAACCGTACAAAGGTGCTGGCGTGTACCGTTACTCGTCTCTGTAAATTCGTTTTTCATCGACATCCGAGAGCCTGTCGGTGGAATTTCCAGCGTGGAAACTAGACGGGTTTGTCCACGGAACGCGGCGTAAGCTCGCGGGGTCGCGCGTAGGAATTTTGTGGCGGAAATCCGGTTTGCAAACGGGATTAAAAGCAGTTGGGTCCCGGTCCCGAGTTCCCGGTTGCGAAACTCGAAAGGACAAGCGACTGGGAGCGCATAGTCGCTGGCTTGGTTCTCGGCCCTTTGATCCTGACTCGAGCCGAGCGTTTTCGGTTTGATCGCCTCCATTTTGGCCGACGACCGGAGGCCATTGAGTCGCGCGTCAATTTTCATTTCTCGCAACGATTATCGTCGAACGCCGCAATTATCGGGAAACCGGGAACGCAGCCGAAAACACAGCAACGGAGCAAACGTTTCTCCCTGTCTTTCCACAGATATCGTTCTGAACTTTCGCACGACCTACGTGAATCGAAAGGGCGAAGTGGTCAGCAACAGCAAAAGCATTGCCGCCAACTATGTGAAGGGCTGGTTTATCGTCGATCTAATCGCGGCTTTGCCCTTTGATTTCCTTTACGCCTCGGACGTGTACAGCGGTGAGGTGAGTGTTCGTTCATTATTCTACGTAAAGTGCGCTAAAAGTCTGGTCTGTGAGCCGACCCTCGGAAAAAAAATTAAAGCCAACCTCGCCCGAATCCATTCGCGTGTGCGCGCGTATCGCTCGATCGAATCTCGAACGCGCTCGCGAGTCGCCTGATCAAATTTTCTAGCCCGATTAGGCAAAGTTTGTTCCGTCGATGTAGGGAAAAAGCCCTGCACCGTCGCGGAGCCTTAAGAAAAGATACGTGCACGGAATGCCGTGTTCGCGACACGGAGACGCGGCCCGTGAATAGAGTTCGTTTACCGAAGGACGATACGTTGTTACCGTAAACGACGTATTCGATTCTTCGCGTCGCGTCGCGTCGCGTCGCGTTTCCACCAGAGAAAGGGTTCCGCTATCTCGGCGATGAATGATACAATCATCCGAAGTTCACGATGCTCGACGGAGAATTCGCAATTAAGTTCCCCGTCGTTGCTCGAATCGGGCATTCGAAGTATCCGACGCGGAAATTCTTACTGTCCGCGTTCCTGCGAACAATTTCCCAACGTTAATTAACATCGTCCCGACGCCAGCAGATCTTTCTGTATTAACGCAGCGATTTCTTTTATCATAGGACTCGGGACATAGTAACATACATTTAGTAAAGCTAACCAGACTGCTGAGGCTAGCACGGCTGCTCCAAAAGATGGACAGATACTCGCAGTACAGCGCCGTTATTTTGACAATGTTGATGCTCCTTTTTATCCTGTTGGCACATTGGATGGCTTGCGTTTGGTTCGTTATCGCGGAAAAAGAAAGACTGAAGAACGACAGTGACTGGGACCTCGGTAAGTCGACTTTTCGAAACTGCGTAATAAACCGGGATAGAATCGTGGCCAGGTGAGAGGCTTGATGCCGCGGTCGCGTGCACTGACAATGAGAAGGAGCTTCCCTTGGCCGCTCTGGGATTTGCCACGTGTACGTACCATCTACTCCAGCTATACATATGTATGTACATGCTTAGATATACAGATTAGTCTCGCGCGTAGTATTTCGAGGGAACCTGTCTTCGGAGGGCTGTGGAAAATGGAAACTGCCGATGTACCGTGTTGAAAACTTTTCAGTAATTTCGCTAATCGCGTGATAAATGCTCGGTTAAATTAATAACGCGACAGGTGTACGACTCGTGGGACAGATACGTGGAACAGATACAAACCTGAATACCGATCGGCGAGCGTCTAAGCCACTCTAAGCATCTACATATGTATAGAGCTTTTCTCGCAGACTCTCGCAGACTTTCCCAGACTCGGCAAGCTTTGCAGAGATTCAATCTGCTATCCACCTTAAGAGTGCACACGGTCGTGCATCCTACTTGAATGCGATCGAATAGATTTTATCGACGTCGGCACACTTGTGACCGACATTCGCATTATATTTTAAAGCAGCGTGTTAGCTAGCGCGCGCGCGCGCCGAGATCAATGAAAGATTTTTTGGTTTTAATCGAGGGAATTTTTCAGGTTGGATTCACACGCTGGCGGAGAGATTAAAGATTTCCGTGCAGAATGTGACTCACGCGGAAAGTTACATCACAGCATTGTATTTCACTTGTAGCAGCTTAACGTCGGTAGGATTTGGCAACGTGTCGGCCAACACGTTCTCCGAAAAGTTATTCTCCATTTGCGCGATGCTTATTGGCGGTTAGTAATCATCATCGATCAGTATAGTGCACGTTAATCTGTCAGGATTATCGATGAATTATTAGATAATCAATGGTAATCGGTTGGCTCCAAGCATGTTTGTTTGCTCGCTAAGAATTCGCGTGTAGACGATGTAATTCGGTATACGGAACGAGAGAATGTGACAGAGAGTGAGTGAGTGTACGAGAAGCGAACGATGTTAATTAGCACGGAATAAAGTTGACATGAATTTGCAGTAGGGAATATTTCCACACTGTATCGTATCGTGTATGCTACAGCTCTGATGCATGCTGTGGTGTTCGGTAACGTGACGGCGATCATTCAAAGAATTTACTCTAGAAGATCGCTCTATCAAACAAAATTGCGGGATCTCAAGGATTTTTTCGTATTGCATCAGATCCCGGACGAACTGAAACAGCGAATGCAAGACTATTTCCAGACCATGTGGTCCCTGAACCACGGCATCGATATACACGAGGTATAATAATAACAATAATCGTATCACGCAATATAATTAAACTCGCGCGTCACCTTTGGAACGCCGAGGTCTTACACGACCTAACGCGATGTAATCGCCGTTGTCTGCCTTTGGATTAATCCGCGGAGTAATGAGACGAAACCTATATTAATCCTTTTAGACCCTCGAGCAATTCCCCGAGGAACTCAGGGGAGACGTTTCGATGCACCTGCACCGCGAGATTTTGAATTTACCGATATTCGAGACCGCCTCCCAAGGCTGCCTCAAACTGCTTTCGCTACGCATTCGGAATAATTTCTGCGCTCCCGGCGAGTATTTGATTCACAAGGGGGATGCCCTATCCTACATTTACTATTTGTGCAACGGTTCCATGGAAGTCGTGCAGAACGATATGGTCGTTGCAATTTTAGGTACGCCGGATCTTATATACATATATATATATCTATCCAAACCGTCTACGGATCCAGAAGATCCGAATCCGTGTTATAAACCCGTTTAATTCCCGTTTCAAGGAAAAGGCGACTTGGTCGGATGCGACATAAACGTGCATCTACAGCACGCTAGCAACGGGGGTGGAACAGGTGGTTCGGGATCCGCCGACGTAGTGGTCAAATCGAGCTGCGACGTTAAAGCGTTAACATACTGTGATCTGAAATGCATACACATGCACGGTCTGGTCGAAGTTCTGCGGCTGTACCCCGAGTACCAGCACGAATTTGCCCACGACATACAGCACGATCTCACCTACAATATACGGGAGGGATACGAAGCCGAGGTGAGTTACGGAGAACAATCGGAGAAAGGGAATACTGGGAGGGGGGCAGGGGGATATAGAGAGAGAAATTCTTCTGGCAACCTTTCCCGTTCGAAACTTTTATAGCAAGAATCGGATATGAACGGACCCTCTTTGACCCTGCCATCGATCAGCGAAGACGATGAAAACGCTCCCGACGAGGGGGAAACTTCGCCTCTATCACCGCCAAACAAATCGCCTCTGCATACATCCTCGAGTCCACGGCACGCCAAGTTTAGGTATGTTTGTCGTGTCACTTTGCGCGAAGATCGTTCAACCGTCCTCTATCGTATTTCGCGAAACAGGGAAGAATATAGGGAGGGAAGGAGACCAGGTAGAAGCGTCCTGGCCAGAGGAAGAGCGGCCCAGGTGATCGCTCAAGAGTCCATGGAGGAACATATCCGAGGATCGGTCGAGAGACTCGACACCCAAGTATCCACCTTGCATCAGGACGTGGCCACGCTCAGTTCCGAGGTACGCTCGTAATTTACGCAAATGCGATGCTATTAGGTCGACGAATGCAAATCAGTGGCCTAATAGATTAGTTACCCCGTAACCGATCCGATGAAAACAGGTGCGGAACGCGATCCAAGCTCTGCAAAATTTAACGTACTCGCCGCAAAGCAATCCTAACTTGCCGATGCCCGCGACCAGAGGAAGCGGAGTGTTAGCGAGAAGCTCTTCGCATCCGCCGGACGCTATCTGTTGGAATCCTTCCGTGACATGGATGAGCGACGGGACAACGCAAACCGAGTGGCCCGTGGATCTTTTCGAGTCGTGGGTTCGGGCAAATCCTCACCGGGTGTTAAGGATTCTCGAGCTAGATCCAGACGTCATTTTAAGGCAACCACCATCACCGACACCCTCGCCATCCTCGCCTCCTCCGCCGCCCTACGAACCCCTATCGCCTGTTGCCGGCACTCCGCCGCATTCGCCAACGCCGTCGCAAGGTAAAATCTCGTAATCATTTTCGTTCTTTTGTTTTCCGCCTGTACGGTTCAAGGTGTAAAAGAAGAAGTCTACCACAGATGCAGTGTGTTCGGATAGAGACGGTAATGAAAAAAGCTTGAAATAGGGGGTTGCGCGGTGACTGTTCCAGGGAACGAGAACTACGTTTTCGGCAACGGCAATGGCCACGGAACTCGACACATTCCTCCCCGTTCGTACAGACGAACAAATTCCACGTGGGACCCGGAGAACAAGTCGCACAGGTTCAGCGCCGGGGACGCCGAGAACGTGTCTTACTATCAAGCGTTGAACAATGTGCGAGGACTGCCGGAATCACGGTCGTTAAAGTTCGATCCGTTCGACAAATGAACACCTTCGAGCAGACATATCAGAGGATCGGGAAGCGAGGAGAGCTAACTAACTGGCGCGGCGAACTGTACGTATCCATGTTTTGTCACGCGGACACCGATCGAGCGCGAAATCGAGGAGCGATCGGCTATGAAAGCAGCAACGCGACGCGACGCGACGCGAAAGATCAGCTATTCCAAGCGTTCATTCTATCCAGCGTGCTACAACAGCCTGAAATTCGTAAAGCCGCAGTCACGGTATGATATCGGACGATTCGACCGAAGTCCGACGTTTTGTCTCTTTCGCCCCCTCGAAAAAAGTACTGTGATTGCGGCCTGAGGTCTACGAATCTTCTAGGCGCGCTCGCGAAAGTGACAGCCTTTGTTTCATCGGTTCGATAGTTATGGACGAGGGCGCGGTCGAAATTACACCCTCGTTAACGTTATTTTATTGCGGCACAGGGGCGGCTATTGCACGGTTTTGCATTGCATGCAGTATCTCTACCATCTAACTAATTCATCGCATTGCGAAGCGTTCGCGTTCGTACGAGCTAAATGATTTTGATGAACGCCGGGAGAGAATGCCTTTGCTCCTTCGGAACGTTCGTACTTGAAGAAAATTCGATAGCTTGCTCTGTCATCTCGTATCCGAACCTCTACACTCAGGCACGTGTACAATCAAGAATTCGAATTTAAACGTTTCAAACGCGATGCTGTTCGTGCAATGTTTTCATACTCGTAACTAACTGATTTTACCTAACCTAACGACGATCGACGAAACGTTTTTATATGAGATCTTTTTTTTAACCCCGACCCCCCCCCCCCCCCCCGGCCACCCCGAAACCACCTTCCGATGTGAGTTCGAACGTCGATGTAAATACGTATCTGGGAATACCTATTTTTCTTCGGAAGAATCTCGCTTGTATCATTCCATGTATGTATGTGTTGCTGTGATTAATTAACCTAGTTAACGGAACGGTTTCGTTCAAGTTGTCGCGACGTGTATCTAAACGTGTTCTTTCCGCGACGAATTCGCTCTATAAATAAATCAGCAGAATGCGTTCGAGAAAGATCGCACTGTTCTCGGGAATCGATAAACAAGCAAAGAGAGAAGTAGAGAAAGAGGGGGGCGAAGCAAAGGGAGAAGAACGTTTAACGTTTCATATCGCAGTCATCTCTAAAACGGGAGGACTATAAAAAAAAAAAGAAAGAATAAAAAAAAGAAGTACCAGAAGGGAAGGAAAACTTTCTAGCGTAGCAATAACGTGCACAAGAAATTTCGATGCATCCGCCGACGTCCAAATTAGAGTAATATACATAATAGTTACTGTAAAGTAGCCGTTAATTCGAACGTGTACTTGTTGCATTCGAATCCGTTGATTTCCAAGTAGATGACTCGCAATTACGTCGTATGTATCATAGAAAGAGAGAGTGAGAGAGAGAGAGAGAGAGAAAAAAATACTTATGTATTCGCGCGAGTGTGTATCCAACTTGTAAGTAATACTTGAACGGATTTCATGTAAATAGTATACATACGTCGCTATCGGGAATATGTGATAAGGCACGGCTTTGGCCATGCACGACAATTGTATTTGTTCGTCTTCAATCGGCATTTGTGAAAATCACTTTCCGTTTGCATCCCTGTTCACGCCGTAAAGGATGTAACGGCGCCGAGGCGAAACCAATTTTAATCCTCAAATGGACTTTTTCAAACGCGTTTCAAAAACGAGAAAATTCGATCATACCGATTTACATTTAATATCTAGTCTTATCGGATTGTTAAGTGGAAATGAAAACTCTCTTTAAATCCTGAAATAACAATCGCATCGATACCGTATCAAATAATTATCGGTGCGAGTCCACTTAGGAGTTAAGAAACGCGAAGTACATACTATGTAATATTATAGATCACCTGTCCCAGACCATAATCGATCCTTGTTATTTCAATGAGACCAATAGGTTAATCGTAGGAGAGGAAACTATCAAAGAATAATTGCGATCGCAATGACGTTGTGTTTTTACAAATGCCAATGGAAGTAGCTGTTTTATAAATATTTCATATATTTTGTTATACTGTTTCTATGCTCCCCCACCTTTATCGTTCAAGCTAAAACATCTCGTATAATGTAACGTTGTCTAACCTACTGCATGTATTCTACTACTTTTTACACTCTTCGAACGATTACAAAGGAAACATTCGTCATTTTAATATAATACAAAGAGAATGTCAATAAGCACAAAATACGATTAAATCTTAACGCTCGGATCTGACAGACTCTCGAGGACCGTTGAAAAATGATAAAAGGAATAGCGGGATGTGTATTATGAAAAAATTCGATGCTGTACTTATCGTTGGTACTAAAAGAGAAGAAGGAGAAAAGAGGAAAATAAAAAGACGCGATCGAAGATAAGAGGAGAGAATTGTTGCTCGCGTTGGATGTATGCGAGTACATACATACAGCGTAACGGAATAACTTTCCCCGTATGAACTTAGTTAATAAGTTAACCTCGAGGTGCGAGGATACCGAAGTTACGAAAAACCTTAGCTAAACTTAATTAAATTTTTGTATCGCAAGGTTTTTGATCGTATGTACTAGTTTAGAGAGAAACTTCGATGCAACGGCCTTAAAACGAAGATCTATTTTTCTCACTGCTCTTGAAACGACCGAGGAGGGTAAAGAATCGACAAAACGCGATATATCTGTGTAACCGGCGCGGCGTCCATGGGTTTTCGTTCCGGGAGAGTATCGAATATTAAAACACTACTATGCTTGTACGCGTCCCACCACTATCTCCGTCTCCGTGTCCGTACCAACAACCGATAACGGCAACGCGAAAAAATCTCACCGTATTCAATAATCCAGATCCCTGTATACTGTTTTCGAACTAAATATTATAGAACGTTTCGTTTAATCTAACCACGATTAAAGATTAATGTTTCAATGGCGTCGAGTACCCAGTTTATCATATCGCTTGTATCGATTAACATCGGCTGGGAATTATTCATACGTATATTGTATAAACACTGAAAACAGAGAAAGCTACAATTCTAAAGCGATAGGATATATTTCTAGTTACACGGTCTGGTTGCAGAGTTGGGCATTAGTTGTCTAAAACATTTCATTCGATTAACCAAAACTTGCGATCCAAAACACGATTGTTTCCATCGGTCCTACAGTGACTATTTACCATCAATATTCGGACACTCTTGCAAATACGATAACGTTTTTAATATTGGACCATACAATTTGAACTGTTTTGAGAAAAAAATTATGTGGGCTTGTATGTCCAATATTAAAAAAGTTATCGGTTTTTTGAGAGCCTCCGAATGTTAATGGAACTGACGGTAATTAACGAACAGAAATCAGTTTCCCATTTAATCGACGATTAAACATTTATTTTGGTTAATGGCGATCGTACGTCGCGTCGTCTGAATGCAATTCAATTGAATGAATCGTTGATGGTGAATTGCATTAAACATTGCCCAACTCTGTCTGGGAGTAACGAGATCCTGAAAGTATCTTTGTTAACGAATCTAGTTGCTTGATAACGTGCAGATCTCTTAAAGAATGCTTTCACGGCTAATGTTTCAGTTTCTATCTTGTGCCTATTGTAAAAAATCTTTTCACCGATTGTTTCAAAGAAATACTGCGTTACATTGATATGTGCGTAGTACACATTTTAATTACACAGAGAAATAACGTTGAATAGCGGACACAGTCGATATGCGCAAAATCAGTCTACATTTCAGAAATATTTCAAATGTTTGTAAATATTCTTGAATGCTTATTGTACAGTGTGCATCGTATAATTGGCATCCTTCGTTCATTCGTCTCATTACAACTGACAAATAAAATTAATCATTGAAACATACATGTTTTTTGCAACCTTACCCAACACGTTAACCATTTTACTGTCGAACAACATTGGTATTTGTCCAAACAACACTAAAGGTCGCCATACTTTTACAAACGCCATATTGGATACCACCGAGATCTCTACGAGGATTCACGGTACCAGCTTATTGGATTTCTGATCGATACGTCGATCAATTTATCACAGAAATAATCACCAAGCACTGTAGTACTGTTGTGTACTCACTCGATTATAGTTGTACATCTTTTTCCACCAATATCTAGAGAATTTCCGAAGAGCCACAGGATCTTAACACCGTCTTAACACCAGCTTAACGCATATGCGACTGTACACTTCTACAAACTGTTTAGCAATGGCGAGTCGCATGCTGATGTTACGTATATTATTCGATTAATCTGTATAACAAAGAAACAAAAATACGATAATTGAGAGGAGTCAAGAAATGTTGATTCTTAACGTGCATTTGTTCATTCAACAATGCAGTCTCTTGAAATTTCTAACAATACGAACACATTCGACTGACTGCACTGAGCGCGCGAATTGGACCATCCAATGAGCATGCGCAGAAATTTCATTCCCGTTTGAATTTTATTGCAATATTTTATTATAAAATAATCTTGTAACCGAATACCAAGGTACCTTATGTTATCATTTGTTTTACCAGTAACGTTAGCTCTATTAATTTGTTTGTTATTGGAATCTAGCAATCCGACCGTTCTATGAAAAGTTTCTTTTATCAGCTGCGTTATCGTCGGTAGTCGAACGCTGCAAGATGTCGCTGACCGTACGGAATGTTATAATTTAGCACGTATCGGTTGTTGAAAGATAGAATTTGACTTGATAATCTTTCATTTAGACCAGTTTACTCCTCGTGAGCAATCGACGTTGCGGCGTGACTCGTTTTTTTTAGTTTGTCTCTTTCAGACCAGCTTTGTTTTTTAAAAATTTAGTCGTTTCTTGATCGTCGCACAGTAGTCCGAGAAATCGAATTTTTTCATCAATTGTTGAAGTGTCATACCAAAAATATTGTCAAAATGAGCAATCAAAAGACTGTGCCGAATGCAGTGAAGTTCCTTTTCGGGGGATCCGCAGGGTTTGTTCTATTATTTTGATTATTATAATTACATGAGAAAAAATTTTATTACAAACTATTTTATGTAAAAGACGAGATAAGATTATCTAAAATTTGTGCAAATAATGCTAAAAATAACTTTTCCTGCTTTGCACTATTTTTATGACTCCTTGTCGTATCGAGTTATTTCTATTATGATTACCGCATGGTACATAAAATTATGGATTCAAGCCCATTTTGTTTCATTTTAGAATGGCTGCAACGTGTTTTGTCCAACCTTTAGATTTAATAAAAAATAGAATGCAATTAAGCGGTACTAGAACATCCACATTGAGTATTGTATCTTCTATAGTGAGAAACGAAGGTATCCTAGCTTTTTACACGGGTTTGTCTGCTGGTCTGTTACGCCAAGGTACATACACAACAACCAGACTGGGTATATATAACTGGTTGTTTGAAATTGCCACGTGAGTATACCATAGATAACTAAGCTATGTTGGGAAAATATTGGGAATGTTATATATATTCCTGTCCGTAAGTCATCGGACACTTGTTCAATATTGGATGCTGACGATTTTTTGTTATTAAAGAACCTGTATTATGAAATACAAATGATACTTGCTAATTTTTTCTAATGTAGAGAATATGTAAATCAAATCTGACCAAAATGTTCTATATTTTCTGAATTTTAATTATTATATTTTCTAATTTTTGAAATTTAAGTGGGACAATTGTTTTCCAATTTGACTTCCAGAGACATTTATTCAAATAGTAAATGTATATATTTAATTTTTACATCTAATCAAAATAAAACAGTAAAATCGAGCTATTAGCTAGTAACGAGTAAGTGTCCGGTGATTTATGGATTTGAGTGTACAAAATTTACTATTGTTTATTGCTTGCTATATCCAGGAAGAACAATCAATCCGGCTTTCTTGTAAAAGCATTGATAGGCAGTGCTGCTGGTTGTGTAGGAGCATTTGTAGGTACTCCTGCAGAAGTTGCTTTGATTAGAATGACTGCCGACGGCAGATTGCCTCTTGGTACGTTCATAATTTCATCTATGCTCAATTAGGACATTTAGAATATTCCCTACTCTGAACAGTCTTCTATTTTTAGCCGAGAGAAGAAACTATAAAAATGTATTTAACGCTCTGGTTCGTATACTCAGAGAGGAGGGTGTTTTAGCATTATGGAGGGGTACTATTCCTACAATGGGCAGAGCCATGGTTGTCAACGCAGCTCAGTTAGCATCTTATTCTCAAACCAAAGAGGTTTTACTTAACACTGGTCTGTATCATTGCTAACAAGAACATTGAATAAGTAGCAATGGAATACCATAATTTTCCTTCTTATTCGTTCAAATAGGCTATTTCGAGGAGAATATTAAATTACACTTTGTAAGCTCCATGATTTCTGGTTTAGTAACAACTGCTGCTTCCATGCCAGTTGATATTGCTAAAACAAGGTAAATATAAAAGCACAGAAATAACTATAGAATATATCAGTGTGAGAATAATATTGCATCTTTGCATGATGAATTCCTTGCAGAATACAAAACATGAAAATTGTGGATGGTAAGCCTGAATTTAAGGGTGCCGTAGATGTTATAGTTCGAGTTTGTCGAAATGAGGGATTGTTTTCATTGTGGAAAGGTTTCTTCCCTTATTATGCACGTTTAGGTCCGCATACTGTGCTAACATTCATTTTCTTGGAACAAATGAACTCAATGTACAAATCCTATTCCCAGTAACTATAAATAGGATTTGAACTTGGCACATATATATGTACATATACACAGAAAATTAGAATCTACAGAAATATTCCAATCTATATTTTCACCTAGTAATCAATTTTGCTAACACCATATGTTCATAGTGTGATATTTATTCTTCCAGTACAGTGTATACTGTTATCTGTTAGAAATTGTATGCATCCTACATACAGATACACAATTCCTATTTATTTAGAAAAAATCTTTGTAGGAAACTATTTTAGTAAAGAAATCATATTTTTTAGATGCTGTTTTGTGCAATCGTTAATTGAAATAATCTTAGAAATTCTATTGAACAGTACATTCTACGAACATTCTTCTATAAGATTAAATCGTTTGATACGATTTTTATTTTTTACTTGTTGTTACAATAAAAAATATATGTATTCTATTATTTTTTAACGTATGCGTGTGTGGAAAAGTTTTCTGCCATATAATCCCTTAACCAATTCCAGTATACACAAATACATGTAGCATAATACATCTACCATATCTTTTTTAATTTGTTGAGTGAGAATGAAATGTAATGTATAGTGTTATAGTCTAACATGTATGGTTATTGTATCTGCTGTCAGTACACAATATTTAAATTGTATTCCATAGTTGTTGAATAAATCAAAAAAATTATTTTTGTATATACACGTGTTGCCATTTTATTGCATATCCGTAAAAAAATTGATGAAACTTTTCGAACGATTCACGTAACGGAGTAATATTCATTGATGTGGTTAATAACGCCAAGTGAAATGGCCTTACGTCGCGCTCTAAATTGGACGCGATTATTTGTGCATGGGAACGAGGTTCCGCAAAACAAATGGTCTTCATGCATTTTAATGCACCGATAACATATTCCAAGTTTTCAACGTAATGCATAATCTGAAACTAAATATGTAGGACGTTTTATGAATGTGTACGAACGTTTTTAGCGAGGTTATCTTTCATTCAAACTATTTTATTTGCCTAACATTTATTGCAATGTCGAAAAAGAAAAAGGGCGAAGTCTGGGGGGAAAATGGATTTGAAGATTGGGTATGTAAAACAAAGAATTGCATACTACATTTTAGTAACTAAAACGTCAGACGAAATCAGCCCCTTCATAATCATTTTAGGGTGGATATATGGCTGCTAAACAAGCAAAATTGGAAGAACAATTTCGAACGGTGGCAAGCAAAGAATTCAAAAATGCCACAAACATATTGGAAGGAATAGCAATTTTTGTAAACGGCTACACAGACCCATCTGCAGATATGCTTCGTCGTTTAATGATGGAACATGGGGGTACCTACCATCATTATCTGAGACCCAGAGGTACAACTCACATTATCGCATCCAATTTGCCTCATGCTAAAATAGTATTGTATAGGAAAAGCCAGAATCCAATGCCTATATGCAAACCAGAATGGATAGTAGATAGCATAAAGGCTGGTAAACTATTAAACTTCCAAAAATACTTGCTTTACTCAAATTCGACCGATGCACAGCCGCAATTAAAGTACAAGAAGATATTCAAATCATTTGGGTCAAGCAGTCGCCTTGAAATGCATGATAACGCAAAGAAAGATAATGACCTTTACACTTTTTCAAATGATAATGATAATGTAAGTAATACAACGACAAGCATAGCTGCTGATCAAGAAGTCTCGAATTCTAGTGTAGCCCATGGTACAAAAGAGTCTAATTCAACGAAAAACCCAGAATTTATATCAGAATTTTACAGCCATTCGCGTTTGCATCATATTTCAACAATGGGGGCAACTTTTAAAAATTATGTAAACGAGTTACGGGATAAAAGTGATGGGAAATTTCCTGGATTGGCCAAGTTAAAAGAATTTAGGGATCTGAAGTTAGACAATTCGTTCTCCGACTCTCAGAGCAGTTTTAGAAATGATATGTTTGATTTACAAGCAGAGAATAGGGTAGACTGTAGTCAGGGATCTGTGATAATGCACATAGACATGGATTGTTTCTTTGTCTCTGTTGGTCTTAGGAATAAGCCAGAGTTAAAAGGACTGCCTGTTGCGGTGACCCATGCGAAGGGTAACAGGCAGCCTGCAGGTAAAAATGTTGCAGAGGAGGAGTTAGGATCATTGTCAGAAGTCGCATCTTGTTCTTACGAGGCGAGGAAAGCGGGGGTGAAAAATGGCATGTTCTTAGGGGAGGCTTTGAAAATATGTCCGAATCTGAAAACGATGCCATACGATTTCAATGGCTACACAGAGGTATCGTACGCTTTGTACGATACCGTCGCATCTTATACCTTAGACATCGAAGCGGTCAGTTGCGACGAAATGTACGCCGATTGCACGAAAATGCTCGAATGTTCGTTGACGCCGCTGGAGTTCGCTGGCGTGATCAGACGAGAGATAAAGGAGAAGACAGGCTGTCCTGTGTCGACAGGATTCGGTAGCAATAAATTGCTGGCAAGACTAGCCACCAGAAAGGCAAAGCCCGATGGTCAGTTTCATTTGAAACAGAATATCGAAGCATGCATCGGCGCTCTCGATGTGCAAGACTTGCCAGGTAAGATAATGTTGCCTCTTGAGATAGCTGGTTGATTCGATATTAATTAATGATTGTTCGGATTAGGCGTTGGGTGGACCACGACAAACAAATTGCATTCTATGAATGTCCGTACTTGTGCGGAATTGCGGACGGTCTCGTCGTCGACGTTGCAAAAGGATTTTGGTAAAAAGATGGGAGAAGTATTGTACAACATGTGTCGCGGTGTAGATCATTCGAAATTGAACTTGGAGCATATTAGAAAATCTGTTTCCGCCGAAGTTAACTATGGAATCAGATTCGAGAACAACGAAGACGCAATAGACTTCTTGAAGAAATTGTCCGTCGAGGTGTCCAATCGATTAAAAAATGCTAACGCTAGGGGTAGGTGTATCACGTTGAAATTGTTGATTCGAGCTAAGGATGCGCCGAAGGAAACTGCAAAATTTATGGGCCACGGGCTGTGCGATTACATGACCAAATCGAAGAACCTTATCGCATCGATCGACGATCCCGATATTTTAGCAAAGTAAGTTGTCCGATAATCTTTATGCTTTTAAGTATACTTATCGGTGGGTGCTCTCCAGGGAAGTAATCACCCTCTGGAATCAAATGATGAAGGTGCCTGAAGATACTAGAGGCATCGGCATACAGGTGACCAGGCTAGAAATACTGAAAAGCAAATCGCGCGATATGACTCTGAAAGGTTTCTTCGCGAAGAAGAGTAATGAAAATGGTACGCTCAACCGGTTTGCGCAATCATCTGCAACTTCCGTTCCGTCAACTTCGAATAACATAATTGACGATCAAAAGAACGTAGGCGCTTCTTCTCGCGTGAACGAAGCAGTTCTTTCCGAGCTTTCGGAATCTACTCGAAACGAGAGAAACGGTAGGGAAGAAGCGAGTACCAACGTCGCGAAGATTGAGAATAAATCCGGAAATCGTGTACAAACGATCCAAGAAAATTTTTTCAAGCAAACCAAGCCGAGCGTTTCGAGACCAGCAAAGGTGGAGTTGCCTCCTTTGCAGGAAATCGACATGGCAGTCTTAATAGAACTTCCCGAGGACATACGAAATGAAATACTTAACGAGTACAGTGGTCCAAGGAACGGAAGTAACGCTGTAAACAATGCAAGTAGCGGTACAAGTAGTTCGACTACAGTATCGAATAATGGCCAGGCTAATCGCGACGAAGAGAATATATCTTTTTCGCAAGTTGATCCAGAATTTTTGGCCGCGTTATCGGATGACATGAAACGCGAAGTTGAAAGTTATTGTATTGCTAAAAAGGCCGGGCAATCTACGAAAATAAAGGAGGAGTCAGCTCGCAAATTCAGTGGAGGATTGATAACAAGGAGCGGAAGCGATAATGTCGCAAAAGGTAGCAAAAAGGCTGAGCGTAAAACGAGGAACACTGGTAAAAATTCGAAAGCAACATCGTCGAAAAATAGTAAAAGTAAAAAGAACGGCATATTCGACGCGTTTAAAGCGAAACAGAATAAAAACGAATGTGAAAGTATGCCGGATCGAAAAGATGGTGGCAACAACAATGGCATCTCGAAGTGCTTATTGCCACGTTTGAATGGAATGGGATCGACGAACGATCGAGTTACCAGCGACGAAGCCGAGGCCATACTCTCTCATAATCGCACCATATCGGAAGACAATGAAAGTTCAATTCAACATCAAGACATTTTAATTGATCTTGTAAATCGCTTACTTAATCTACCTCTAGAACAGGTAGCGTTTATGATTAAGTTATCGTTATCGTTATAAATCGATAGTTATTTATGGTAGTTTTGTTTGGTGAAACACGTCTTCATCGGAAAGCATAGAAAATGTTTTTTCTAATATATAGCGACAGTGATTGGTAGTAGCGATCGCATCGCATCGCGTTGAATTTCGATCGAGTTACATTGTACGGGGCACAAGGGGTACACATGCTCGATAAATATGCTATCCTTTTTACATTGGCTGCAGGATAAATACAAATGTAAAATACACGGTTGCAGGTGAAGATGCAAATACAAATATGGATCACTAATTCTAAGATCGTGAACGAAGTAGACTTTTTATCACTCGCAACATTTCTCAGCATGCTTCCGGAGAAGAGACGCATCGAAGATTTACATATTTTATTGAAAACCATGCACAGGTATTATCTATATTTTGTATGCAAGATTCGTGATGTTCACCCATGTTTTGACAACGGGCGGATAATTCAGTGATATACAACACATAGGATTTCAGGGAATAGTTGTCATAGTTTTACTCAGTTGCGATCTTTGATAAATAAAAATTGGTATTAAAGACGTAATACATTTAACTTATTTATGTTCATATTCTTGTAGATGTATGACAAAAACTGGAAATTGCATTTGGCATAGGACATACAGGAAAACAGTAAAATACGTTCAACATTATATGCAGATCGAATATAACAGCAATCTAATTGTACCACCAATCAAATGCAATCATTTGCAGTGTAACAATGATATATAATGTAAATTTCTCGGAATTGAATAAATTAATATTTTTACAATGAGGTTAATAAGAAACCTATTTACAAGCAAATATGATACTTACCTTCAATTTCATTGAACACAGTATCAGTATCGGTATCATTGTTCGTTCGTTTCTTTTCTTTCTCTCTCTCTTTCTCTCTGTATTTTTTTTTCGTGTTTTCGTTTCTTTTCTTTTCGTCTTTTTTCAGTTAACATATTAATTTACAATCGAGAACGTATGTTTTTTCGAAAGAAGTTTTTGCTCAAAGGTTTTATATAAATCGGTAAGAAGTCATAAACCTCGAATTCGTACGTATTTTTGTAATATATATATATATATTTTTAAATATACTTTTTACTTTGTAGTCGTTACGCGCAGGGATGGTGAAAAAATAGAAAGGGTTGAGTTAGGGATGAGCGTTTACTACTCCCATTCGGTAGTTCCCGGCGGTTTAGATGTTAAGTCGTACAAAACACGCGAGATACCGGATATCATAGACATTTCGATCAGCATTTTTTTCACCACCTGTTAAAAGAACAAACGAAAACCCATAGATTAATATCACGGTGCACCAAAATGAATTAACTGTAGAATAATGACAGGTAAGATTGATCGAACTTACATGTACCGGCAGCTCCTTGCCCGGAATAGCCGGGGTGCCAGTCATGAAATCATTAGTACAGAATGGCCTAAGAACGACTGAACGTTGACATGAAGGTATCCGAGAGACAGCGTCACGATCAAAGTGTATAGGAATTAAAACTACTGGCATTTGACTGATAGCCCCCATACAGTTATTAGCGGCTAAGACTTCGTTTGCTACATGATCCGCTTCCCGGAGCGTGGCTATCACGTTCGACGTCAGATGAGTCGGTGTGATGTCCGTCACTGGATGGTGTAATTGAGGTCCGAAAATGTAACACACACGGTTCACGTTGTGACAAACACGCGGAATCAGTTTCGCGAGGAACAACAGGTCTTGCCATACTATTCCTTCCGACATGGTTTCTCCGCTGGATAAACCTACTACATAGCTATAACTCCTTCGGTCTCCCTAACAACAGAATACAATGCGATATTACACACGATTTCCCCCAAACAATCTGTCTTTCTCTTTCCATATATATATCCTACCTGTACTCCTACGCTACGTATAGGCAGCAGAGTTGCAGCGAATTGACGACGACTCGAAATTTGTCGCAAATGCTGGCGTTCGGTTTCGCTGGTCGTGCCTTCCACACGATTTAGCAGTCCGTGCTTCTTCTTGAGCATTTGCTCGTATTCTGCCATTATTTTCACTATCACCTGCGAACAAACGTAAATTATTTCCTCGATGTGGTGCAGCGGGCCCACGGATATAGTTTCGTCGATAAAACAAAGACGAGTACCTGCGTTTCCGAAAAGTCTTTGTCCATGTAAGGCTCATCCGCGCACAGAATACGTACAGCGAGCCCTGGACCAGGGAATGGATGACGAGCCACGAGCGAAAGCGGAAGTCCTAGATCGCATCCTAGTTGTCTGACTTCGTCTTTGTGAAAGTCTTTCAAGGGCTCTACTACGTGGCCTTGTGCTCTTAACGCCCTTACCAATTCGCTATCGTTGTGATGTGTTTTTATCGCGTCCGCCTTACCTAATAGGAAAAGAAACGCGTTTGGCGTTAATCCACGCGAAACAGGAACTCAACGATTCTTTGAACAATATTTACCACTGGCTAGTGCGCTTGCGCTTTCTATAAGATCAGGCCTGAGGGTGCCTTGTCCCAGGAACACCTCCTCCGCCTTTAAACCCATTTCCGCCATCACCTCGTTCGCTACTTTTACAAACACGTCCCCTATGATTTTTCGTTTCTCTTCGGGGTTGATCGTAGCGCACAGCATTTTGGTTAATCTGGTTCTCGGGGTTGTTCCCGTTCCGCATATTCCTTTATTGTTTAGAGCGTTGGCGTTGGCTATCGGCGGGACGTTATCCAAGGGAACGGATGTAGTCCCTTGCATGAAATAGTGTGCGGCGTTAATTACTTTTAATCGAATTCCCAATTGTGCCAAATTCTTCTCGACAAACTGCGTTTCTCCTTTCCGCATGAAGCCATTATTGATATGCAGGGCTATAACTTGCTCCTTGTTTAAAGCTTTATGTAACAGTGCTGCGCATACCGTGGAATCCACGCCTCCGCTCACTAACAACTACGATAATTTATTTTCTATTTTAATCGACCGTTATTTGCCTGTGAACCTTATAGATACTTGAAATATCGTTTTGCGCTGTCTTTGAAAATTTCACAGAATTCACCGAGGAAGAAAACAATAAAATGCCGAAACAGTCGAAACCGAACAAATCGATGCATGCTTATGGGATTACGATTTAATTACGTGTACGTTTAGTCGTGCCTTACCAGAACTTTCTTGCTGCCAACGGTTTCCTTGATATATTGAATACATTGTGCTTCTCTACCATGAAGCGTATAGTTGCCAGAGAGGCCGGCAATCAAGAACAAAAAACTGTGCAACATCGTTTTGCCACTAGGTGTAAGATCTACCTCGGGGTGGAACTGAACCCCGTACAAGTTCATTTTCTCGTTCGCTATTCCTGCTACAAAGTTCGACGATTTGGCAATAACACGAAAGCCATCGGCCACCCTATCAATACTATCACCATGTGTTAACAGTACTATTTGTAATCTCTCCAAGCCCCTAAGATGCAATCGGTCGTTTAGAAACGGTGTACAGCGAGGCTGCGACGAATTAGAGATTTTCGGATTCCACTTACTTGAATAACAGGCACTTGGAATCTACTTCGACTGGAAACTGGCCATCTTCTCGACCGTCTTTTTGCGTTACCGTACCACCAAACTCTTTGTTCATCATTTGCATCCCATAACAGATACCTAATACAGGAATTCCTATTCTAAAGATATCCGCGTCATATCCAGGCGCATCCTCTGCGTAAACTGAATTTGGCCCTCCAGAAATTATAATAGCCCTACAATTTTATCAATATTTCATCATTTTCATGGGAATGTATTTCAACCGTGGAAGATGTATCTCGCAGAGATACACGATTACAACGTTCTTACTTATAGCCTTTCTCTTGTAGAGTAAATGCTGGTGTGTCAAGGGGCAGAATTTCACTGTGAACATTCAGCTCACGGATTTTTCGATCTATCACTTTACCATATTGTGCACCAGCATCCAAAATGGCCACTTTTTCATTGTTGCTTCCCATGTCCATTGCTCCTTCGTCTGCTCCATTGTTTCTCTCTGCGCGACACACTGATCCGTACGCGCTCTTTTCCATTTCAGAATTCCGTATATTGCTATTGCTATTGCTATGATTTCACCAACCCTACAACAATTTAGAAACCATAATAAAATATCAATCGACACAACACGAATAGAACGTGTTGTTAAAGTAAGAAAAGAATTTGTTAAGATAGGAAAACTGGATCGTGGTGAAAGTATTGTTCTTGACAAATATTGAGACTTTTTAGACATCTCGAAAAATAAATTATTATAAATAAACAATTAAATTTTGATAAATACGCGTATGTTCGGTTGTAACCTTAATTTGGTGCAAGTAACATCGTTTCGCAAGATAGTGCCAAAGAATTTGGCGATAAAAATAAATAAACAAATTATAGATTAAAAAAAAACAAATTATATATGTCATCTGATCTGCATTATGTGTTAAGTTGTTTTCTTTTAATGGAATCTGGACCAACCAGAATTTCCGTGCTATATGCATAAATAATGATAAAAATTCAACGAAACGAGACAGTATATTTTCGAACAACAATTAAAGATGTTGCTCCGTGTAAGTGTAACATGCTATTATAGCATGTCACAATTCAACTACTAGTTTTGACAACTACTGTACACTCTGGTGAGTGGAATGCGTTTCCGAGTGCATAGAAAGTGCGGACGGAACGTCGGAATCGATTGACCATCAAAGTGGATGACGTTCGTGAAAAAAACTGTCGGACGTAATGTTTAGCAAGAAATAAATAACCGGCCGTAAATCTTACGAGCACGTTTCACAGAAACAAGAGTCTTACAATAATTCCGCCACTGTACCCATCGTACTTCGGAAGATTGTTAAAACGTATCGAAAGACTTACCAAATAATACGAGGCAGAGAATATTTCACGTGTAAATCACCAAGTAACGTAAAATTAATTACAGCAAAACAGAATGTGCACTCTCTAGACGAGGCAGCCATTCAATCGCCTGCAATAGCCACAATAAAGTGCCTGCCTTCAAGTTGGAAATAATAGTAGTATCCAACAGTACGACTTGAAAGTTACCAGGGCCGTGTGTTGTCGAGCCAGTTTTTTCCTAGTTATACGAGGATATTCTCCTTGAAACATAACTCGTACGCGAATAGTACTCGAGTACACTGGTAATCTTTCAATTAGAAATTCTCTTAAAGATCGTTCCTGTCGGAATCGAATATTTCACGAATCCATCTAGGAATTTTATGGAATGGAGGCGCTCTGAAGTTAGCAGAGAACTTCGTTTATTGAGCAATATTTTTTGGGTACATTTTAGGATATCGTTTACTATTCTTTATCTATTTATATGCTGTACACTTCCAACGATGCAATAACATCACAGTAGAATCAATATATATTCGATAAACGAATTAAGACAGATGCATACATCGAACTGATCGACATCGAGTAGGTCTGAACGGGTGTTATCTTTAAAGAGAAACACCTATAACATATGTATTTTCTCATGCAAGAACGAATAGGGAGCTTTAACGATATCTTGTACAAGATTGTACAAAACAGTCGCAGGACTTCCGTGTAATGGCAACGCGATGCGTATCTATGCGGATAAGTGCATAGATGCGATCCAAATTCAGGTGAATGCCGTTGGATGAGAATCTCAGAAGGTTTGGGAAAATGTCACGCCTGAACGAGCCCGTTTCCGGTCAAGGAGAGGCGTATAAAATTTCCAAAAGCGTCACGAGCGCTCAGGAAAGCGTTCACGATAGAAACAAGTATTTTCTGCCATCGGAAGTGGCGGTGCATAATAGCAAAGTTGATTGTTGGGTCTCGTACAATGGCGGAGTGTACGATTTGACTGATCTTTGCAAGGAATGGGCTGGGAAGAGGGAGATCAAACCCTTGCTGGCTCACGCCGGCAAAGATATAAGTCATTGGTTCGATCATGAGACGAACGACATTAAATATCACGTGCACCCCGTCACCGGAGTTCTGGTACCCTATTGTCCTCATGGTCCATTACCGGATGTAATGCCTCACGTGGTTCCTGCGAGTTCTTGGCGGCCACTGGACAAATGCCCTTGGTGGCTCGACCAAAGGTACGAGAAGGGTCGTTTGACCAGTAATCCCCGACCCTGTCGAATTATGAACGTGCTCACTGGGACGGAATGCGTGATCATGGTAAAACGGGCCTTTGTTCTCGAGGCAAGAACGTCGAGAATCGATACGTTGTTAACGAGAATCTGAAATACAGGTTTGCGAGGAGGACACCGTTAGACGTATCCAGAAACGTGCTCTTATTTACAACGCAAACGGACGATGCTACACGTGGAAATTCGAGGGGAAGGAGCTGAATCTCAACTTGACTTTAACAGATAACGACATTCCGGACGAGCGTGATCGTTTCATTGCGTGTGGCATGCCCGACGATTACTACGTCCCCTGTCTCATGTGCTATTACAACGACAAATGTGCTTGCGTGAACGAGCAATAGAAATTTAATGAGAAATATCTAGGGAGACAAAAAAACTTGGTTGCTTCCTCCAAAGAAAAGTTTCCTACGATATCGTCGGCCCAGGCTCGGGTCCGACACGAAAGATGGCGCCACGGCCTCTTGCCGCGGCGCGCCTTTGATCCGAGCAAATGTAGTTTTCATATTTCTCCCCATAATTATGAAATCTACAAAATTAAAAAAAAAATGAGTCTATCAGTTATTTCACATCACATAATTTTAAACTAAATTAATTCAATGTAATTTTTACTATATTGTCAAAAATGAACCGTTAGATAGCGTTTGCTATTTCATTTAGTGTTAATATTCTTTCCCTTTAAGTATCTCGAAACAAGAAATATGTAACTTAGACCAGTTTCATAATTGTGGGCACATTTGAACAGCCTTTAAAAATGGAAGATCGAATCGATCATTCGTCAAAGTCGATCGACTCGAGCCGGTCGTCGTCGAGTATTCTGCCCCACTTCAAATCAAATTGTTTGTACTTTTACGATTGCAATAAAATGAGTCGATATGATTCCCTCCGTGGTTCAGGCATCGCGAAAAGTAATACCACACATTTGCCACGAAAGGTTTCTGTATTCTTCGATCAAACAGAACGGCTCGTTAGCAAGATGGAGGAAGAACGCTTCGAAAATATGCTTCTCGGTACAGTCTCACTCCTTTTCTTCGAAATCCATGAAAGTAGCGATTCTCGGCGCTGCCAGTAAAACGGGTAAATAGATTAGGTTACGCACCCTTCGTTTCCCTTCATCCTACACGTATTTTATCGCATCGCCTCGTCGTAGGTAGATGTCTGTCGTTATTTCTAAAACGTACGTCGTGGATAGACGAATTGGCAATTTACGATAATGCTTGCATTTACGGCCTCGCATGGGATTTAAATTATATCGACACGAAGTGTAAGGTTAGCACATGCAATCCTTCGGAAGCGTGTTTGCAGCGAACGCTCGAAGGGGCGAAGATAGTAATGATCGTTGCGGATCGAGCGATCAAGAAAGAATCGTTCCCCGATGAAGTGTTGAAGCGCAACGCCGACATCTTGTCGGACTTGTTGCCGAACGTGATTAAATACTGCCCACAGGTAAAGTAGCACAACATTTTCCCACTCGACGGGAGCACAACAATGTTGCTGGAAATTAATATGTTAACGATTATCGCTACCCGTTTCTTATGATCCGTTTTCGTCTCTGGATGCTTCCTCGTAATTCCACTTACCTAGGTGGACATACGCACGAACGTTGGCTAGTAATAGCTTATCTCTGAAGAACTCGAGCATAAACGTGCAATTTCCTTTTATTAAATCGAATATCAGGAAACCTTTTACCGCTTTATCTTCCAATTAATTCCGTCTACCGTTAATCTAGTCGACATTAAGCGAGCTGTTTGCTCGATCCTCTAGCTTCCTACAACGATACGTACAACTGTATTCACATTCGCATCGGCGAATCAACGCTCGGGGTTCCCTTATTAGTCACTTTTACCCCGACCACCCTGCTCATGTAAAATTTATACGCGCACGACAATAAGTATGCGATATGGGGCCGAATAATGGCGGAACACCGCCGCGCCGCGCTCCGTACGACAACTGCTTCTTATGTGTAGCAGTTGACCTCGGCTTTTAACGCCCTCGCAGTTTCATTAATTGCAAGCCGGCTGTTTTCGACATTCTTCGCGACAATCTCGACGAGGACACGGATGTTTGTCGCATCGATCCTCTTCCATTCGTTCTTTACCGCAGCTTTACGGCTCGCGGCAGTTTCCTTATGCGTTTTATACGTTGCATAAATTCGACTTGGATCTTGTCTCGCGGATCTCGCGAAATATCGGTGGATTGATTTCTCCTTTTCTCAGGCGCTGGTCGCGATAACAATGCATCCGATAAACAGCTTGATACCGTTGGCCATGGAGATGTACAAAAGAGCCGGTGTCCACGAGTATAATCGTGTTTTTGGTGTAATTAGCCTCGACTGTCTCAGGGCGAACAGTTTGGTCGCGGAGGTTGTAGGCGTCGAACCAGAATGCGTCTCGATACCTGTGATCGGTGGAAGCTGTTCAAAGACGTGCGTGCCGATTTTTTCGCAGTCGAAACCTTGCAACGTGATATCCCAGGTAACCCTCGCCTTGTTAACTCGTTGCTAGATTTCTTCCAGGATGTCGGCTCGGTAATTAAACGGTTAATCGATTAGGCAGAAGCTAGGAGGCTAACAAGGGCTGTGAGAACCACCGACGAAGAAATATCGAAACTGAATGCAAAGGGCACCGCGGCCATTGCCATGGCCTTCGGAGCAGCTAGATTCTGCATGTCTCTTTGCAAAGGTAGACAAATCTGCCTTCTATAGTTACGCGAACTAACACGTAGGTATATTGTTGCCAATTGGTGCAGCGCTGCGGCATCAACGCGGTGTCGTGGAACACGCCTACGTTCGATCCTCTGTGATACCGGAAATTCAATATTTTGCTTCCGCCTTGGAATTGGGACCGGATGGAGTTCAAAAGCATTTAGGCATTCCGCCTCTCAACGACTACGAGTGCAAGCAGTTTAAAGCTGCTATACCAGTATTGAAAGCCGCGATAATGCTCGGAGAGGTAATTTCATCATTTTCCAACTTTTTCGAGTGAAACTAACTGTTCGCCGTTCCACAGACACTCGCGTTGGGCCAAGGAACGCGTCTGATCGAAGGGAGCCAGAGGACTTTGCCGGATACACTGTAGTAAAAATTCGCAGGAATTATACCACGTGTATAGAATTCGAGTGACTTTCACGAACGTTGGACAAGGCTACACAGTTTATTTTATAGGTCGCCGAAGAATCTCTCGCCGCTAATTCCCACGTGTACTCTAATGAGCAAAGTCGGCCAGTCCAGTTAGCCACCTGGCTTTTTTTCTTTATCGACGACTATCAAAGTGGTACACGGGTCAACGTGTGCGTACCGAGTGTGTATCGCTGTATCGCAGACACACGAGAGGCAAAACAGACCGAAAAGAGAATCGGTTCGCCGATCTTGAAATTCCGGCTGTAATTCTTTTTCTCTTCACCCGCTGTGCCTCCGCCGTTTCATTCATGGCGATCATTATTGACGATAGTTATTGTAAGGCACGCGGGAGGTAACCTTCGAATGATTTACGATCTTATCCAGCGTGTTCCATCTATCGGAATTAACCTCGTTTCATTACGGACTCGAAAAATGAGGAGCCTTCCATCGGAGTCCGGTTGCTTTATTTATCGAGTTAAGGCTCGCCGCGTTGAAATCGGAGTTGGCGCACGGACAAACGTAGAGAAATCAATTTATCCGAGACGGAAGCGTAGAAAGAGAGTGCGAGCGAGAGTTAAACAAGCTCAGGTCCGCCGAAAATTCCTGTGCTAATGTCGCTGGCTCCTGCTGACGGTGTTGTTGTTGCTGCTGTGGCTGCTGCCGTCGTCGTTGCTGCCGCTGCTGGCCGGTACGCGAGAAAAATCGAAACAATGGCTCGTAAAGCAGGGGAGACCGTGAAGCATCGTGTCGAAGCGAAACGCCGTACTCGAGATCGAGCCACGATAAACCTGTAAAATAGTTAATGGCGATCGTAATGGTAGCAGCGATCCGTTCTATGGAGCATTGCTTTATGAGCGAGTTGGACGTCCGCGCGTTTATTTTCGCGTAAATCGGAGACTGCAGAAGCGCGCATAAACGCCGCGCCGTGCCCGATCGTCTGCTTCGTGCGCGAGTGCAGGCGAAAAGATTCGACGAAACGGAAAAATCAGGCGAATAGAAGTTCTGGGCTGGTTGTAACGGTGTCGATCTAATTATAAGAAATCCGCACCGGTTCCATCGCATCGGTTGGTTCCAGGCGATGAGGAAATAGGAAAGAGGCGAGGGGCAAGAGGCACCAGGCACGAGACACCAAGCACTCGCCTCCTGCTCGTTTATTATACGTGTAACAGCGAGCAACTTAACTAGAGTCACCTAACCAGGGAAGTGTTTGGATCTGATAAGAACACGAATACAATCTGGTCTCGAAAGATTCTAGCAGCGGACGCGGTTTTCGAAGAGCCACCGCATCACCGCGGCTCAGGTTACCAGGTAGATACGCGCAACAAAAGTAGAAGAAACTCGTCCTTTCCGCATTCCCGACACGCCACGGTGTTCCCAAGTGTGCTGCGCCGCGACTGCAGACAAGGTACGGACGACTGCAGCTGGCAACTCTTTGGCAGAAGGGATTATTGCGAAGCCGAGAAGAGGGAGGACCGCTCGGCTCGGCCCCGCTCCGCTCGGCGCGGGTGTTGCCTATCGCAAATCCTCTCTAAGCGAGTCTTAAACTCTCTACATTCCGACGCGATTCAACTTTAGCCACGGCTAGCAAGCGGTATAATAATACGGGCTGTATAAACACCGCGCACCACCGCCTCGCGGGTTCTTCCACGTAACAGCCCTGTCTTACGAGTTATCCACTTAAGGGGGTAGACTCGTTTCCAGGATCACAAGGGTGGAAAGACGAGATTTTTCATGACACTACCCCCTTAACTCGGCTGAATTCGACCGCCGCGCTTCCCGATCATCGATTTCAGTCCCGCCGCGATTTCTTTTTCGACCGCGGCGGCATTACCAGCGGGCTCGAGACAGACCCGGAGCTCTTAATGAGACATCGATCGTGACTAATGCACCGGTTAAATAGTTTCGAGCGACGATCCATCTTTTTGCCGTGAGCGCACCGGTCGGCCTTGATAATATAAACGACGAGGATCGCCTCGATCCCGACGATGAATTTTATCGCGTTACGAACCGATAAAGCTAGCGAGCAAACTGGCCGAGTTGTCGAGCCACGGGCGAAAGAAAAAACTGCGGGTCATTTCGAATGGGTAATCGTCTAATCGTTCTCGTTCGTAGCCGCGAACGATTCCTCGCAATCCTTTGAGGAACTATTCGACGGAAGTTCATGTGCCGGACGCTCCCGCGGACTAGCCTTCGCCTGGAAGGTATCGTGGTTCTTGCCACTGGAACTTGTACTCCGCGTCGCGTCGGTAGCGCCGGCAACTCGCGGAGCAGGAAATTAATCGCATAGTTTCTCACGACATAATAGCGGCGGTACCCACCTGCCCGTCTCCTGCCTCCTCGATCTTCGTCCGTCCGAGATCAGAATCAGCGGCGCGGCGGCTATCGATAATTGCTTTAATTACGCCGATGTTAACGGCTCTTGAATCGCGAAAATGCAATCGTTCGCGTAATGACAGAAAACCGACGTTAAACGGCGTCGCGCGGCCGACAGTTTATGATCTCTTCGCAATCGTGACGGAGTTGCCAAAGATCCCTCCGTATCCTAGTCGATCGAAATATCCTCGGGACGAACAAAGGCTGACTGTTATAGGAAACTCAGAATTAGAACAAATCCGATAAAATTAGACGAAACTCGATACAAATCGTAATTTTTGCGTTACGAGAGTACCGCGATATAAGAAGGGCTACTCTATAACTGTCAACGTCGATCGGAAAACGGTTCTACCATCTGGGAATACGTATAAGGCCGACAGTTTATGATCTCTTCGTAATCGTGGAAGGATTCCCTCCGCATCCTAGTCGACCGAGAAATCCTCGAGACGATCGAAGGCAGTCTGTTACAGGAAACTCGCAATCAGAATTAGAACAAATCCGATAAAATTAAACGAAACTCGATACAAATCGTAATTTTTGCGTTACGAGAGTACCGCGATATAGGAAGGGCTACTCTACAACTGTCAACGTCGATCGGAAAACGGTTTTACCATCTGGAAATACGTATAAGGCCGACAGTTTATGATCTCTTCGAAATCGCGACAGATTCCCTTCGCATCCTAGTCGACCGAGAAATCCTCGAGACGATCGAAGGCAGTCTGTTACAGGAAACTCGCAATCAGAAGTAGAACAAATCCGATAAAATTAAACAAAACTCGATACAAATCGAAATTTTTGCGTTACGAGAGTACCGCGATATAAGAAGGGCTACTCTATAACTGTCAACGTCGATCGGAAAACGGTTCTACCATCTGGGAATACGTATAAGGCCGACAGTTTATGATCTCTTCGTAATCGTGGAAGGATTCCCTCCGTATCCTAGTCGACCGAGAAATCCTCGAGACGATCGAAGGCAGTCTGTTACAGGAAACTCGCAATGAGAATTAGAACAAATCCGATAAAATTAGACGAAACTCGATACAAATCGTAATTTTTGCGTTATAAGAGTACCGCGATATAGGAAGGGCTACTCTATAACTGTCAGCATTGATCGAGAAACGAGAAACGGTTCTACGATCTGGAAATAACGTATAAGCTCGTTGGTATTCGAGCATTAGAACGCCTCACGCGACCGCTTTTTCTGAGCAGCAGAGCGGATGGCGCCGTCTGGTTCTCTTTCTCGTTGGATTCTTCTAATCAAAGAGGTTATCGAGGATTGCGCAGTATCGATCGTGCGTTCTTCTGCCCAAGGACGAAGACTGGAGGACATGCGTCGCGATTAACAAGAGAAATCGCTCCGAGTGTACTAGAACGCCGAGGAAGAACTCGTCTTGCCGGCGAGGCGGCTCGTGAGAAAATCTACGAACCGAATTCCTCCCGTCTATCCACGCGACTCGCTCCTCGTCATTAGTCGTGTATCTCCATGTCGTTCTTTCTTTTCACGGCGAAGAAACCGAACCGGGTTCTCGTGTCCTTAGATAGTATCCTGAGAAGCGAGGACGCGCAGAAGAGTTTTCAAGAGACATAAGATTCCGACGAATTCGTTGTCGAATTGGTGGACACCACCCTGTCCGTCCGTCCGGTCTTGATCGTCCGGGTGACGAACGAGTTCCGGGGGACCGGTTACGAGGACGCGAGTTTAGAAAGATAAGAGGATACAACGGGACAAATGGACGGGAGGTGAACGTCCGTGGCAAGTCCGATACGCAGGCGACTATGAAAGCGTCCGGACGCTAATCGTATCGGCCGACAGCCATTGTAAATGCGCCTATTTTACCTCCGCGTATCGGCCGCGTTCGAGCGAACAAACGAACGAATCCCGGGCCAGTTACGTATCGCGATGCGTCTTTTGTCCGGGCCTTACGGGCCTTTATCCTCGCCGTAGGTTCTCCGTTTTACTCGGGTCCCTATCGCTCGCGCTTTTCGCCCCTTTGCTCGAGCCTGGAGCGTTCCGGATTGCCCCCGGGACACAGCACATCAAAGAAAGAAGAAAGAGACGGAAGGCGTGGCTCGGTTGCTCTCGATTTCAACGGAGTCCTCCACGGGGCAACATCTCCGGTCCCGAAGCGTGATGCGCGATGCGGCGGTCGATCGTGCGGCGAACATACCGGCGCGTCTATACGGTAACAATGCCGCGAGTATTGGCTATACTCGAGATAGCTAGGTAGGAAAAAGAAGAAGGAGAAGAGTAGAAAAAGAAAGGGATGACGGGTGAACGGCCGCTGAATGGCACGACCTTCCGAGGAGGCCGGTCGAGCGGCCGAGCAGAGCGAACGGACGAACGATACGATGCTGCTGCTGCATGGTGCATGCTGCACGCGGTATGCGCACTCCCCCGCGACCACGACGAGCTTCCGCGTTCGAAGAAGCACTCTAGACGCTTGGATTCGCGAGAACCCGAACAAGAGCCTCGCGGTGTTCCGATGCGAACGATAGGAAACGGAGCGACGCGACACGTCGAGTTTTACCGCTCGACGAGAGAGAGTGAGAGAGAGTGAATGAGTGAGAGAGAGAGAAAGAGAGAGAGAGAGAGAGAGAGAGAGAGCGCAAAAGTGTCGGGTGCAGATTATACTCGCGCTTTGCTCGTTTCTTCAGGGGATAGAGGGAAATCGAAGCGAAACGCCGCGCCGGCGCGCCTCCCTGGAGAACTGGATAGATCTCGGCTCGGTTATTGGTGTGTGTACCTTTCTCGGCGATATTAAGTCGATTCGTTACGGCGTTACCCGCAGAGTTATCTGCCGAGCGGACTGCGCACTCCGGTGGAAGATAGTGCGCCGTCAGCGCGTATACCTGTCCGTACAATTCACGTAATCTTATTTAAGTACGATTCTAATAATAGTCGGCGCTAAGTTTTTTCCACTCGTCGAGCATTAGCGAACGGCGGGGGAGGGGCGGAGTTGAGGGGTCAGGGGGGGGGGGGAGAGACAGGCGCGTATCCTATTTTCTCTCGTTGTCAATGAAAAATACCTCGAGCCGGCAAACCGGCTGTTTGCTCGCCTCGCTTCGCCCCGCCTCGCCCAACTTCGCGAACGTCAGCGGTGGCGGGCAACGTGAACTCGAACTCGAACTCGAACGCGAGCGCGAAGCGGAGCTGTTGCATCGGTGCAACGGGGCACAGGAGTGCAGTGACTTTGCACCGTGGCTGCGCCTAACCTCGCAGATCGTCCACTAGTTTTCTCTCTTCTGCTCCTTTCACTATTTACCTCGCTCTTCCTATGCCGCATTCAGATCCACCTACATCATCGCCATTGGCGCCTGTGCGATCCTTCGCGGAGATCCTGTTCGTTCGGGCCAAAGCGAAAGCATTGTTGCCACGAGCCCTTAAGGGCAAAGGCGTAGTTCGTGTGTCTGGATCGCAACGAGGTCGGCTTGTTTATGGCACACCGTGGTAACGAGATATATCCTTTCCTAGAGATTAATATCAACGGGCTGCTCCTCGACGAGACGTTTCCATCCCCGCGGAAATCACGCTCCGCTGTTTTATCGAACGCGTTCACCCGGTTCGCTCGTGTTACCCACTCTGGATTTATCTTAAAAATTTCCTCTACTTTCTTGGGTGGGTTTAAATGCTGGCTATCGAGTATTGGAGATCCTCCAGGCCCTCGTTCTTCCCATCCGGACGTAGCTTGTCGCGGTTAGCCGATCGTTCGTATAACTGTACGCAGAGGACTCGCGGGAATATATACTTATCTCGCTGATAAAAATTCTAGTGTCGCGTGGCGGCGGCGATCGTGTGCGGTTTCATTATTCCTCTCGGGTGTTGGTGAGCGCGTTGCGTGCTTGACGCGAACCCTCGCATACCCGTACCCGCGTCAACGGGTAATCATTCCTCGATCGGTGAATCGCGTTGTCACCGTTCGCGACATTCTTCGGATCGAGTGCAACGAACTGAACTTGTTGCTCCACCGTGCGATTTCCTAGATCTGTCCTGTTTCGTTGCCCCGCAGGATTCCACGATATCTCAATATTATTCCGGTTCTAGCTTGCGTCTAATAATAACACGGAACGCGTCTAAGTTTGGAGTTTCGCGTTCCTTGATATTCTGCCAAGCAATGCTCGTCCGTTGCCGCGCCGCTCCGAGAGCTCGCATTCGTCGTGTTTCCCCTAACGGTGAAGCATGGACGTACGCAATTGTGATCGAGCATCGATACACCTCCTCCGTATTCGAATGCCTGGAATAGCCGAGGGCCAATCCGAGCTGCATACAATTACGTAATCATTTCACCGCTCCTAATTGCACGCGTAATCGACGGAGATCGTTAGCGAACGATGTTAGACGGCCGTCGTTAGGCTGCAACCACACCTTTCGCAAATTTAGACGCGAGATTATCAGCGGTGGGTGGAGTCCAACGTACTCGCGCTGCTACTTTGACCCCCGAAGATCAAACATGGTGGCGAACGCAGCGGGACCGAATCATCGAGATGTTAGACCAACGCGAATAAGATAACGCGAATAAGATAATGCGAATAAGTTTTACGCTTCGAAACGAACGCGATCGTCCTCCCAGCAAAGTCTCGCCGAGTGCAGCGGTCCTCCGAACGGCGATTTTCTACGTCGCTCCAGTTTCCTCGGATTTTGACTCGTCCCACGTTCCGACTGCTCTCCCTATTCTTTCGAGCACACATTCCTCGACTTTAATTCGAAGCTACGGCAATCTGGAAAGCAATCTTTCACGAGCGAGCCGCGGCAGGTGTTAGCCTGTTTCTCAACCTCGATGGATTGGCAAGCACTTTCGAGTCTCGGGTCTCGTATTCCCGAAGAATTTACAGCCGCTTTACGTCAAGGAATGCACGAGTTCTCGTTTTTGCCGAAGTATTTCGTGCTATCTAGTCGAACCTTGCTGAAGTCTGCCCGTAATTGTACGTGTACGTATCGGCGCGTTGATGCTACCATAAATTTGCATTCCCTTCGTGAAAGGTAATACTCTGGAAATGGTGAGTCGGTGCGCGATAGAGAACGGGCCTCGTTCAAAACTGACGCGATAAATATCATTATCGGGACCCTCTAACTCGTGTACACGCGCACGGTTCTCGATGGGGGGAATATTTCGCGTATGCCTATGGGGAAATTATGCGAATCCTCGGTGGGAAAAAAAATATCGCCGGCGAGCATCCTCTTTCGCGTCGTTTCGATCCGAACGGTACAATTATCGTGGTTCGGGCAACATGGTTGTTGGCATTTTGCGCACGGTGGCCGATCGAGAGACTCGAGAGGTTCTCGACTCGAGAATCGAGAAGTATCTTCTTCCCCTATGGCCGATGCATTCTCGTGCCGATGCGCCAAGTCTTCCCGAGACATCCTTGAACTTGACGACCGCCGCGCGCGGGCGAGAGGACGAGCGCGTCCTGCGTTGCCAATATAATACTCGAACACCAGGGATCGTAGAAAAGTTGAGCCCCAGCATCGAGTCGAAGGATCTACCGTGGCCTTGCATTTACTGAAACGCGTCTCATCATTTACTACGCGCGTACCAAGGCAATTTACTACGCACTTTTGAAACAATGTACGTATCTGCTCGAGGCATCGCTATACCTCTACAGCGAATCCTTAGATACACGAGCGTGGAATCGAAACGGAAGAATCTCCGCCTCCCTGGCTTCCTCTCTCTTCGTTCCTCTCCGTTCTTCTCATCCTCTGGTTCTCGGTGTTGAGCGAAACAGCTAGCAGCACGGCTGTCTCCGGTGAACCTAGACCTCGAAGGCATCCTTGAACTTGACGATACCCGAGAGGGCCGAGGGGGCGAGTCGTGCGTGCCGCTCGAGCCTCTCGTATCCAGTTATACATATTTCTGTCCCGAGTCTGCCTCGTGGCGTTCATCATCGCGGAACACCGATTTGTAAATAGATATGTTCCTTTCGCGACACTGAATTTTGCGCTCTGCCAAGAGTGCTCGGTAGACGGCCGAACACCGGACGCTACCGAGCTGCTGGTTTGCGTCTACGAGAGACGAGGATGGCCGCTCAAGCCTCCTGCCTCGGCAGGCCAACAAGGATGTTCCTCGGAACAGTTCTCGGCTGATTATCAGCGCTAATCGCGAGGAATGCCGTAACGCCGCGGAACAACATCTTCTCCCTGGTGGTCTGGCTCGAACGTCAGCCCTGATTAGCCTAACTTTTATCGAGAAATGACCGGCCTTTATACTCGTTAGCGATGCCAGGCTGGGTCCAATCAACGGGTGCTCGGCCCGGCCGTCGAGCGTAACGGCGAGAGTGTTTCTCGTTCGCCGTGATCATGCTGCGTCGGACACGTAAATACATTTTCTCGACTTTGTACCATTGTGATCGCCATTCAACTTCTCTCGCGTTTCAATCCAGAGCGGGCGGCTTCCAGCGTGAAATAGAATTCGTTGATCGTACGGAGCCGAAAGTGGAACAGAATTGGATATACACGTCGTAGAAGCAGCTTATCGTTTGGTTTATCAATCGATCCAACTTCTCTCGCGATTCAAACCGGAGCGGGCGGCTTCCAGCGTGAAATGGAGATCGTTGATCGTTCGAAGCCGAAAGCGGAAGAGAATTGGATAGATGCGTCGTAGAGGCAGCCTATTGTTTGGTTTATCAATCGATTCGACTTCTCTCGCGATTCAAACCGGAGCGGGCGGGTGCGAGTGTGAAACACGGAGTTCGTTGATCGTTCGCAGCCGAAAATGGAAAAGAATTGGATAGACGCGTCGTAGAAGCAGCTTATCGTTCGGTTTATCAATCGATTCAACTTCTCTCGCGATTCAAACCGGAGCAGGCGGGTGCGAGTGTGAAACACGGAGTTCGTTGATCGTTCGTAGCCGAAAATGGAAGAGAATTGGGTAGACGCGTCGTACAACCAGCTTATCGTTCGGTTTATCAATCGATTCGACTTCTCTCGCGATTCAAACCGGAGCGGGCAGGTGCGAGTGTGAAACACGGAGTTCGTTGATCGTTCGCAGCCGAAAATGGAAGAGAATTGGATAGACGCGTCGTAGAAGCAGCTTATCGTTTGGTTTATCAATCGATCCAACTTCTCTCGCGATTCAAACCGGAGCGGGCGGCTTGCAGCGTGAAGTGGAGATCGTTGATCGTTCGAAGCCGAAAGCGGAAGAGAATTGGATAGACGCGTCGTAGAAGCAGCTTATCATTTGGTTTATCAATCGATTCAACTTCTCTCGCGATTCAAACCGGAGCGGGCGGGCGCGAGTGTAAAACACGGAGTTCGTTGATCGTTCGCAGCCGAAAATGGAAGAGAATTGGATAGACGCGTCGTACAAGCAGCTTATCGTTTGGTTTATCAATCGATCCAACTTCTCTCGCGATTCAAACCGGAGCGGGCGGCTTCCAGCGTGAAATGGAGATCGTTGATCGTTCGAAGCCGAAAGCGGAAGAGAATTGGATAGACGCGTCGTAGAGGCAGCCTATTGTTTGGTTTATCAATCGATTCGACTTCTCTCGCGATTCAAACCGGAGCGGGCGGGTGCGAGTGTGAAACACGGAGTTCGTTGATCGTTCGCAGCCGAAAATGGAAAAGAATTGGATAGACGCGTCGTAGAAGCAGCTTATCGTTCGGTTTATCAATCGATTCAACTTCTCTCGCGATTCAAACCGGAGCGGACGGGTGAGAGTGTGAAACACGGAGTTCGTTGGTCGTTCGGAGCCAAAAATGGAAGAGAATTGGGTAGACGCGTCGTACAACCAGCTTATCGTTCGGTTTATCAATCGATTCGACTTCTCTCGCGATTCAAACCGGAGC
>CM052187.1:7180570-7198514 GCA_028455805.1 Lasioglossum figueresi
AAAATGTTTTGCATCGATTGTGGGAAACGATTTGATTACATTAAAAATCAACATGACAACATTCTTGAATTTTTTACCTTCGCCCAACCAATTTCTTCATAAACGCATAAAGATCCGCAGTCAGTAACAACGTCTTCGCTAAGAAATCGATCCCTCGTAGCTCGTCCTTCTCGATCGCAAACCAGTGGCTCCGAAGTTCTAGGAACTAAAATTGTTTTGCATCGATTGTGGGAAACGATTTGATTACATTAAAAAACAACATGACTAGATTCTTGAATTTTTCACCTTCGCCCAACCAATTTCTTCATAAATGCGTAAAGATCCGCAGTCAGTAACAACGTCCTCGCGAAGAAATCAATCCCTCGTTGCTCGTCTTTCTCGATCGCAAACCAGTGACTCCGAAGCTCTGAGGAACTAAAAATGTTTAGCATTGATTGTGGGAAACGATTTGATTACATTAAAAACTAACATGACAACATTCTTGAATTTTTCTATTTCGCCCAACCAATTTCTTCATGAATGCATAAAGATCCGCAGTCAGTAACAACGTCTTCGCGAAGAAATCGATCCCTCGTTGCTCGTCCTTCTCGATCGCGAACGGAATCTGCACGCTTTCCGGCGAACGGTGAGCCGCATTTATCACCGTCACGGAATCGTTTTACGCGTGTGCCGATCTCGCGAACCGATCGCTCGTTGCGAAGCTATTCGCGTCGATTTAGCGATGCCATTCGTCATCCATTCTCGTCGCAATCGAGTTCACCGAGGTACCGCGCTGCCGTCGTCGATCGGTATCTCAACCGCGCTCCTAATTACAGGCAATTTCAAAAGACTCATTCGGTCCGAGATAAAAGCTCCTCGACCGCCGCGAGCGGACAATTCGCTTGCGCTACGAAAACGCTCGGTAAAAAATATACAATGTACCCGAACAATATCGGGGTTTCATCTTCGTTTATTTTCCACTGATTGTACAGAAAAATCGACGACGCAGTACAAACGGTACGCCTGGAGTGAAACGACGTCACGACGTCACGACGTCTCGGGAAATCGTAGATAATATCGGCCGATAATATCGTTTTACCGTGAAACAGGCTGGACGTTTCTGTTGTATTCGTTGAAGTGGGTTGCGCTGCCTTCGCAGGAAAAAAGCTGACGCGCGACGGAGCGAGCCGAACGGTGACTGCAGGGGTCGGTGTATCGCAATCCCGTCGAGGCAAAAATCCCGCAGCCTGTCCGCGTTCCCTTCCTCGGCACGAAGTTTAAATGTTATCCACAATAGCGTGTCATGTCAGCTCGATCGTGTCGAAACAAACGGCCGAGGGGTTCGTACGAGACGGACCTTCTACTCGAGTTAGACCTGTTCCACGGCTCGCTTGTTCTCTCGCGTTCCCGGGAACGGGAAAACCCAGACACGCCGCGTTATCCGAATACGTTGGCACGCCGACACTCGAAAGTTAAGTTCTGATCGAGGCTCGCGGTGGTTCCGACGAATTCTTCGGCTCGAGATCGCGGACCTTCTCGAACGTCTGCAGCGTGTCGTACAGGATGATGTAATTGTCGCGGAGCTGGACCAAACGGTGCCACAGATTCGCGTGGATCACGTCGGAGGGCTTCGTCCCCGCCTCCGCCTCGGCCGTTACCTGGACGGATCGAAAGCACTATTAAAGGTCGATTTAAGGTCGTGGCACGCTACCGCACCGTCTACTGACCAGCGCCGCCGTTTTGGTAGTTTCAATGGGAATGGGCGCCGCTGTGCTGTTGTCGCTGGTGTGCGCGTCTCCATTGAAACTACACTTCGCGGCAAAAAGATCAGAGCCGGATTAAGCCCGGTAGCAGAAGTAGCAAATGCTACGGGCCACGCGCTCTTCTAAGGGCCCCGCGCTTGCAGCAGAAAAAGCCCCGGCTACTATTAAGGGTGTAGGAACGAATTTGGCCTTGACGATCGATGAGTTGTGTGGTACACCACCACCGCTAGACGCATGTACGTACACGATAATTGCAAGGGTCCGGGATTTGCAAAATAGCGTCTCGCTAATTCATATTGTTAACCTCTCCATACTCGCAATCGCTAGATAAAAGATGCATCTAGCGCGCTTACTATCCCAGAAATCCTATTTTTGCGTTTTGGAACAAATGAATTTTTCTCGCGGCTCCGCTAAATTCTGTCGAATAATGCGAATATCGCCTGAAAAACGCAATATTAGGCTTTCTGGGATAGTGAGCGCGCTAGATTCATCTTTTATCTAGCGATTGCGACTATGGAGAGGTCAACAATATGCATTAGCGAGACGCTATTTTGCAAATCCAGGAATCTTGCAATTAACGTGTACGTACATGCGTCTAGCGGTGTGTGAGTGTACCACACAACTCATCGAGTCTACTCCCTTAACAGATATTTCTGCTAAAAAAAAGGTCCTTCATTGTGTTTCGTTTTATTATCATGCAAAACCTAGGGCCCCCAGGTAACGTTTGCTATGGGCCCCGCGCTAGCTTAATTCGGCCCTGAAAAAGATGGCACACCCGTAAATATTGCTATTTCTGAAAACTGTGATGAAATTTGATACGTTTCTCTCCGTGTATGTACTGCGGTGAAGCTTTAAGGTTACAGATTCTAGTCTAAATGTAAAGAACCGGGGTCACCGACGCGACAAAATGATGGCACAGTCTTAAAATTCTTTCTCTGCCGTTAACACTAGACCGTCCGACTGTTTGTATCGTGTACCATTTTACCATTTTACCTTTTATCTTCTATCGAAATTACACTATGGGTGGTGGAAAATCTGTATCCGATGCTGAAATAAAAACGATTTTGACATCGCGTAAAGAGTATTACTCGGTTTCAAAAATTACACGTATTATACATCGAAGCAGAAAAGTGGTGTATAATTTATTAAAAAATTCCAAAACATACGGTAAAAAAAAGAGTTCCGGTCGACCGAAAGCAGTAAGCGATCGGGGAAAACGTGTAATTTTTAAATAAGCTTCGAATTCTTCGGGAACAGCAAGACAAATCGCTGAAGCAGCTGACGTGCATACAAATGTACGTAATGTGCAAAGGATAATAAAAGAATGTCCGCACTTAGTTCGAATGAAATTGAAAAAAACCACCTTTAACCGTTCAGCATAAATCGCAGCGTCTGAAATTTGCACAAGTGCACATACATTGGAGAAAAAATGGCATCGTTTTATTTTTAGTAATGAGAAAAGGTTCGATCTAGATGGGCCGGATGGTTTCGCACACTATTTTCACGATCCGCGGAAAGAAGAAAGAATATTAAGCCGCAGACGCATGGATGGCGGAGGAGTAATGCTTTGGGCCGGAATTGGGTATCGAGGAGCGACCGAAGTAAAATTTATAAAGGAAACTATGAACAGCAAAATTTATACAGATTCGATGGACGGACGATTAACTAAATTCGGACAGACAATTTCCGGGGAAAATTTTACATTTCAGCAGGATAATGCAAGCGTGCATACCGCAAAATCCGTTAAGCGGTACTTTGAGCAAAACAAAATTAGTGTCTTAAAGTGGCCAGCGACATCGCCCGATCTCAACATAATTGAAAATTGTTGGGCACAACTGGCAAGACGTGTTTGCGAAGGCGGAAGACAATTCCAAAGCCTTGCAGATTTAAAAACGTGCATAGAACAAAAATGGACAAAAATACGGCCAAAATATATTAAAAAACTCTTTAAGTCGCTTCCGAAACGTATGTTGGCTATTCCGGAAAAGAAGGGAGGCCACGCAAAGTATTAAACGCAATGTTATACATTTTATGTACGTAAATTACGTATTTTTTTTGTATATGTGCCATCATTTTGTCGTACCGATTTTTGTTATTCTCTTGTTTCCATAAACAAACGGACATTTTCTTTAATTTTATTGTTTGCAATGTAATTTATTTTGTAATCAAAATGTATAAGTACCAAGAAAGACTAGATTTATTATGTCCAAATGATGAAAACATTGAATTTTCGTGGTGTGGTCAGCGGCGGTGGTCAGTAGGCTGCGGTTTAGTGTGCAAAGGCCTTTATGCTATCCGCACAAACACGGACCGTTTCCGTATCGTCGCCGTTCCGCAGAGTTGGGCATTAATCGATTAAAATTTTAACCAAGACTGATTGATTAATGTGTACGATTAAACCAGTAATCATTGAAAAATGGTCAATGAATCGTCAATCGTTGATTAAAAAATGAAATCGTCGAAAAATCGGACACCGATTTAATCAATTGTTGAAGTTAATCGCCACACGGTCTATCCATAAATTGTAATAAGAAGGGAGAGAGAGAGAGAGAGACAAAGAGCGGAGATGGAGAATTGACAGAAATATATCTGAACAAAAACTCAGTTTACATTTTTTTCAGTACGTATACAGTTTTGATTCCGTATTTCATTTCCGACATTTCACCAGTCAATCATTAATCAATTATCCGATTGACGATTACAATTGAAAAGAATGTAATCGTTAGCCGGAATTAATTAACGATCGAAGTAGAAATTTATTCGTCAATCACGACACAGACGTGCGAAGAGAGTGAAAATGTTTTCTCATTATTATTAGATATAGACGAAGCCGAGGAATGAGAAAAGAAGTTTAAGAAAAAGAAAAGTTGAATGAAAATATTGGGCACTCTGCAAAAGATTAACAGACGACGAAGAAAAATTGTTTCAATATTTTAGAATGTCACAATACAGCTTCAATATTCTTTTGGGAAAAATTTCAAATACTTGAACGAAGAAGAACACGCAGTTCAAGGAAGCAATTAGCGTAAAAGAAAAACTAGCAGTACGCGTATTATCCACACCGCACCGACACGTACCGGACCCGTTCCGAACACGACGAAGTATGCATCGCAGAATATTTGTCTGGTCGGATACGTTCCGTGTCTGTGCGATCGAAAATACTGTTGTTACGGTCGCGTCGATTCGAAAGGGAAATGGACGCATTCACCGCGGCAACGCGGAACGTAACGGCCGCAATTAGCGTAAAGGATTACTTTGTTGGCGGTGCGGGGCGATCGTTTCACTTGAAGATACTTGAGATGAAAGAACAGCTCGTAGGCCCAACAGTCGATGGTCTCGATCCTGCGGATCGCGTTCGTCAGCTCCTCGGAGGGCGGGGACGTCGTCTTTGTCGTTGTCATCGACGCTATCGTCGTCGTCGTTGACGACGCTTTGTTCAACGCGGTCGATTGAAGCCAGCGTTTCAACTGATCGCAGGGATCGTAAGGAGAGGGTTGTCAGTTTCGTTGAGTGCATGGACGAGGAGTCGACTCGAAAATCCACTTACGGTGGTGGTGTCGGCGATCAGTTTCACCATGGCTGGTCGCATGATATCGATAAGATTTCCAATGATCGTGGTGTCCTTCTTGGCCGTGGTCACGTAAGTCGAGAGAGAGCTGTCCCAATTCGGCGAGGGACCGCATTGGGCGTTCTTCAGTTCGCGTCTGCGAACGCGTCGGGAAATGAACATTATCTCCTGCCGCGAGATAAGATTCTGAGAGTGCTTCTTACCTTTGGAAGAGGGCAGCAATCATGTTGTCGATAATGTACTGGGACGGAGCTATCACAAGTTTCTTGGTACAGGTCACAAGACTCTCGGCTAGAAAGGCCAGAAGCTGGCCAAGCGGACTCGGTCGACGACGTATACTGGACCCGCAGAGTCCTCGACCTCTATAGCACCTTCTCTTGTAAACTCCGTGTTGCTGTCCACCGCGGTCGCACATCGACAGAGGATTATAGCTCGAGACTACGGGAACAGAAAAATCGCGGAAGGAAACGCGCGTTGCGTTACGAATCGGGTAGTCGCGTCGCTAAAATCGCCTACCACCGTAATCCGAGGCGCTGTTCGAGTCCCAATCTCTCGGGTTGGACAACGTCGTACGACACTTGGGTTTACGTCCAGGGACGATCTCGTTGTATCTGCTGTTCCTCACAGAGTCCGGCATGTACTTGTTCACGTAGTCGTTCAATACGATGATCTTGCTCGGGAACGTTTCCAGACAAGCGATCGCCTGCGCCGGAATAAGGTCAGCACCGCGAAGGTTAGACAAATTGTAATGAAATTGTGCTTCGTACTTCTCGATGAAGGCGATCGAGACACGAAGTCTCGCCATCCGCCTCGGAAGTCATCGCGGCGACGATGCCACGAATTGCTGGCTAGAAAGCGTAACTGATTATTCCACGTAAATTTGGATCAACGTTCATCTTGAGTATCCCCGCGGGGCCAAAACCAGCGACCTCGCGGTGCGAGTTGCGCGTACAGAACTCGACAGAATTTTGACAACGAACGATCGCGATCGCCGTCCCCGTAAACGCGAACTTGTCGCCGGAACCATTTCGATTTCGATTTTGGGGCTAAAGGTACGTGTCCACCGAGAGTTCGCGTCGATCGTTGCTCTCGAGAGTACTTCAGAAATAAGAGAGTCGAGAGCTACTCTCGGAAACTCCTCTCGGAAGAATTTCGATAGTTGTAAGAATAAATAAACTTGGAATAAGTTTATCGGCGCTACGGTTTCGATCAAATTCTACACACTATACAGCTATTTTGTAACACTCAAACGTTTTTCGATTCGGATTTGAATCTTGTTACGTCATAAGACCACGTTTGCTATAGAATTGTTTTCTATAAAAGGAAAGGGAGGTGGTGTTTCGTCCTAGACCCGCTAGAGGACTCATCGGTAAGACTATCCAGCAGGTGTTCATGATCGTAGTATAAAATCATTTCGCGTTGCCGGACATCCGTCCTCAAAACCCCGAATTCCGCCAAATCCATTGGATTGCACATCCGGTGACCATTCCGAGTCTTAAAACCTATCACGAGTACGAGACCCTCGTAAAATACTCCCAACCGAGTGTCCCACCCGGTAAAAATCCGTCACCAACCTTTTTTGTAATTGCTTTATTGCCAGGTCAAGGGTCGCAAGACCCAAACCATATACTTGGCCGCCTGGAGCGGTCCCCGAATCTCGTCACCAGCTAACTAACAATTTCCCCACCATAGCTTCTTCAACAATTTCCCTCCACCTTTTCCACGGCTTTCCTTCACCCCTCTACTATCCATCTTTTCCAATCACATTCGATTCCTTTTGGATTTTCTTCGTTTTTTCGACGCCTCCGACTTTTCCCCCACCTCTACCGTTTTCAGAATGCGAGACTTCTTAAAAGGCGAAGACAGCCGACTTAGAGGAATTCTTTCGAACAGCGTGTTCAGCGAGAACAACGAATACTTACCAACCAAGATTTCTGTTAAATTAGTTGTACCAAAGTCCAAGTTACAATATTGAAATATATATTCCTGTTTTCCAAACAGTTTTCAACTTACTATCCTACGCCCGTAACACGTCGTGGGAATTCGCGTTTGTCGTGTCGTCGGAATTATCCGGGTGAAGATTTACAACCTTCATTGACGAGATCAGTCAGCAAGACTTCGCGAGTGTAAACAGCAGGCCCTGCCTTAGACACAAGTGTCGGAAGACTTTTTGAGGAACGTTATTGATATACTAATTGGTGACAGTTTAGTAACTAGCGAATAAGAATAGCGAATAGTTGTAAGAATACTCGTGAACCGAACGTATGCGCGAAAGTTTGCTGCAACCGTTGCAATATACTTAATAAGAAGAAAAAAAATAATCCAAAAAGAGTTTCAATTTATTCTGAATACCGTGTACACCGACGAATTTCACTTTCGAGAATAACTCGCGATAGTTTTACTCTCGGACGCGTTTTAATTATCAATATGACGTGTTTTCTTCGCCGGCGGAAGGGGAAAAAGACCGCGACGGACGAGCAACGTTTAACGGGGTATTTAGAAGCGCGCATATTGAAAAGCCTTAGATAGATCGCAGGGAGATACGATGCCGACGATGGTTGTATTATTATGTACGTACACACGAGCCCGCTTTCTGCGAAACAGAGGCTCAAGATAAATAGTGTAACGAGCGATTCGCTGTGCGGTGCACGGGTTGCGTTCAAAAGCGGACGGTTAATGAGAATGCAATGGGCGCCTTAACTCCACCTAGGATCGCCGAGCTCGAAACGGATGTGCTTCCAGATTTTTCCTAATTAAGATGTGGCCGGTGCAACTCCATTACGTAAAGCAACCATCTTGATTTACCGTTCGACTCGACGGCGATCCGGCCGCAACAAAACCTTTATGGCTAGCGAGAGAATTGGAAGGCACTCGAAAAGAGGGACGAGCAAAGGGCTGCCGGTTTTCTTCCACCTCCTTCTTCTCTATCTGTTTTTTTTTTCGTGCTGCTGCGCCAGCAACAGGCATCTTCGCATCGCAGGTTCCCTTCTTCGTCGTTCGTGTCCGCGAGTTTCGCGGAGGTGCCGAGGCGAGATCTTCTCAAAGATCTAGCAACGACGCACGACGGTCGCTATTACTCGCAGCGCCAACGGCTGGCTGGAATGCGATGCAAATTTTATACGAATCGGTTACACCACGACCCCGTCCAGTACCTCTTCGAATCGGAACCTTCGATAGGCTCGGCAGGATCGTTGAATGCCAAATGGCGACCTTCGCGGCGGAACAGCCGTGCTGCGAATCCCTTTACGCGCTCCTCAAACGTTACACGGGACAGAGTACGCGGTACGAGACACGCGAGATATCAACCCTCCCGGCTCCGTCCAATTGTGAATTTCGTCGGAAAAACTTGAAGCCTACCAACGATTTTTATACGAATCGGAGCCTCCGATGGGCTCGGCAGGATCGTTGAATGCCAAACGGCGACCTTCGCGGCGGAACGGCCGTGCTGCAAAACCCCAATACGCTGCTTCTCAAACGTTACACGGGACGGAGTATACGATACGAGACACGTGGACGACAACCGTTGATTGTGAATTTGTCGAAAAAACTGGAAGCCTATTAACGATTTAGCAGATATAATACGCGAGGAGGTGGTCGAAAAGGGTCGCGCGCGTTGATTCTAAAGACCGATATCGGTGCCGGCGGCTGACAGCGCGGCCAAAGACGGCCTCGAGCGGAACGAGAAGGAGAACGCGAGAACAGGGACGGAGAGCGAAGAGAATCGAGCAAAAGAAAACCAGAGGAGAGAAGAGTCAGAAGAAGAAAGAGAGGAGGAAGACGAAGAAGAAGAAGAAGAAGAAGAAGAAGAAGAAGAAGAAGAAGAAGAAGTCAAGAGGTATCACGGCCAAAGACATTTCTATGCGCGCCCACTGTCAGCGAAGATAACTTACGACTTGGCGGAATGGTAATGGCCGTGGTGGACATTCCGTCCTGTTGCAGATTTAATAGACTCGTCCTGATAGAGGGCTACGGAACATGTCACCGTTCGTGGCCAACAGAGTCGAGCCAATGATTTACCCATGGACGAGTCTTGTCAACGCCGCCACGATTTTGAATCGATTGATAAGGACTGAATCGACCCGTCGCGGGATACAGTCTGCTTTACGATCGACCGAAGAAACGTTTCAGATTATTCGGTCGGTTCGCGATACCGATGCTCCAACCTCTGAGCTCGACACAGAAAGGGACGCGCGAGGTTTGCCTCGACAAAGCGTTGCTCGGTGGATTCGTAGGAAACGCGAGGCGATAATGAGGCTGCGGGATAGGTTCATTGGCTCGTATCTTGGTCGTCGAAACCATCCAACGGAACGCGTCTCGTCTTCCGTCGAGTCGTTGACTCGCCTATGATTTGAAAAAGAAGAAAGGAAAGAAGAGGCCGGTGCTCGTTGCATCTCCGTGCAGAAACGGACCGATAGATAAGGAACGGAGCCTCGTCCCGTGGCACTGGTCTACGTTCCAAGTGTTAATGAACCGTCGCTCGGCGCATCGCTTAGCATCTCGTTTCAAGGAAATGTCGTTCGCGATCCGAAACGGCAGAGTTCCCATTCTCGGTCGGGATATTTAATAAAACGGTCGTCGAGCTGTGCGGAGCAGAGCCGAGACGGCGACGCGGAATCGTGCCATCTAGGGTTTTTCAATTACGAAGCAATCCGTGTTCGCGATCCCTCGAGACGTATCGGCTTCTCGGAACGGGGGCTCCCTTTCTCCCGCGTGGCTGCTCGATCCGCTCGTAAAATAAATCGGGCGTACCGAAAGATTCGGCGATCGCGCATGTACAAGCCGCTATATTTGCACCGCGTCCTTAGCGTGTCGTTAGCCGGCCGGCCGGGCAACAACTTTGCCGCGTTTCGACGTGCTCTCGTATTCCGGTGCACGCGATTCTCTTTTATCTGCGGTTGCGAGTTCTCCGCTCTTTGCACGCCACTACGCACCTCTCTCTACCCTTTATTTCGTGCAATCGCATGCAGCTCCACGGCTACGTATTTGCATACACGTGCGCGAAAACGCGGCGACCGTCTGCGCGATCGCGAGTTATCGCCGGCGAGACCCGTCGAGAAAAACTCGAGGCCCTTCCGATGCTAATGGTCCATGATTCAAAATGAAGGGACAATTACGCGCGCGTTACCGACGCGATCGAGTGGGCGGTTTTCTTTGCGACGAGGTCCAAAGCGGACAGGCATGAACCTCAATAAAGACAAACTTAGCCCGGCCGGCCGGCCGGCGTCTATATTTAAACTCGCGCGTCTTTGTTCGCGCGATTGTCGCCCCCGCTCGGCCAGATTGTCCCAAAAGCATTCCGCTGCCTCTCCAAGGACTCGCCTCGCGTACGCGAGAGAAAGAGATGTTTTCTCGGACGGTAAACCGTTTTCTACGTCGAATCCGAAAATTGTTCGCTTTCGATTCCGGAGGGGCCTGGAACGTCCTCTCGCGTTTGCGAGGGGAAGCGCGATTCGGTAGGGGGTAAAGCGGTGTATCGTTGTCACTGTGACGGGCAATTTAGAATGCCCGGTCTTTCGAACAATCTGTACAAAACAAATGGGTAGGTATTTCACAAATTGTCCCGACATTTCATGTAACATCCACGGTTCGTTGGGCAGTGTGTTCATTCCATACTTGACACTCTTTTATGTTTATTTTTTATAGGGGTAAACTTGTCGATCCGGATCCTCCTCTACAGCGGCCCCTAGACGATCAATATTATCGTCAATATATGGCACGATATAGTGCACAACAATATTGCCGGCTCACCCACGCGAGACAATATTATTGCCCAATGAGTTAGCGTACGACTGATGACACTGCAGTTAACATGTGGAATAAAAAGAAAGAAAGTTGCGTGGCCATTGCATTAGTTATAGCTTAAAGTGTCCCCTAAAAGATCAATAATATTGTCAATATTCGCTTCAATATTGACGGAGGACCATAGTGGTGGAAATATTGATCGTTTAGAAGCGTAGTGAAGCGTCCTATCAATATCGACGGATATCGATAGGAAATTATATTTTCTGATATTGATAGAAAATTATATTTTAGGAGGTTTATTCTCAATATTTCTAACAAAACCACCACTGAAACAGCCCCGACCATGCAGCACAAATATTTTTGCCAGAATGAATATTGCTAAGAATATTGATGCGTTTATATTGAAGCATATTGATGCGCGCTTGAATATAAAGCGTCCATATTGAAGCGAATATTGACAACATTATTGATCGTTTGGAGGACACTTTAAAAAGGAAGCTCTTTTTCGTTGATCCGCTTCAATTCCTTTCCGAAGTAAGTGCGCAATGAATTAAATTTTTTAACTAACTGCGACTTATCAGCATCTGGATACTTTTCTTTATATTTCCGGAGCAGACGTTCGTATTGTTCATTTATTTTTATCCGTTTGCTATAATCTTTACTTTTGATATTCCATAAAGCAGGTAAGCTCTGATACAGCTCGACACATTCTAAAATGAATAATCTTTCTTCCTCTTCTTCCTTCGTAGGCATACTTGAAAATTCAATGTTCACTTTACGACTGTGAAGTGACTGTAAACTGAGCCAATATCGCGCAATATTACCCACGGACGAAGCAATATTTCCGAGATTGTAGAATAAAAATCAAACTCTCTTTGATTGACTGAATATATTGCGGAATCTTTCGATTAGATTTACAGACGATCAATATTATTGTGCAATATATTCACGATAATATTGATCGTCTAGGGGCCACTTAAGATGTTAAGGGGACCTTTTTCTTTTATTTAAAGACGTGCGGAAAAAATACATTTACGTACACCCAGACGAGGTAGTGTGGGACTCGGGGGACATAGGTGTTCGGTGTCCCCAATACCCACTAAAAAAACCGCACATCTAGGACTGAGAGCCCTTTTCTCTCTCAATAACGCCCTTGAGGTCAGTCAGGGCCCCACTTTTCGTATTTCTCCTGACTGCCTCTTTTCCAGGGTTCAGTCCACTCCTGTTCTTTGCTTAAAAGATGTTAAGGGGACCTAAAATTCTATAGAATGCCCGCCTTAGACGCATTGCCTGTAACATCGCGATCGCGTTAATTCGTTTGGCACCGCACGCACGGCGTTCTGCTGACACTCAACGAACTCGTCGTGTCTCGTGCGTCACGCGTCGTGGTCGTCGTGGTTGTCGTCGGGACGCCGATGAAAGATAAGCCTAACAGCGTTTCGCTTGGCAACGATCGGCCTCGATTCCCATCGTGTCCAGGATCGATAGATTCGCCGTCGAACCGAACGGTTGACAGAAGCGATACGGTCGAGGATCGCCCGGTATTTTTCTGCGACGAGACTTTGTGGGCGTAACGAGGAAAATGGGACGCGATGATTACGAGACGTCGTCCGCGTGGTATAGCAGGTTAATCGTGGCGTAAAAAAGCTAACGAGGGAGCTTAACGGAGTTAGTTTGTACTCGGTTGATTATACCGACCCCCGGGGCAAGTGGTAGCCCGTGTTTGAGAACAGTCGTTGCCGGCCATCTGTCAGCGCATCTGCTCTTAGGGAGCGATTAGATCGTTCCTCGATACCTTTCCATCGTGCAATTACCTGCCCCGCTGTATATTACGCGTTACGCCGTGAGATTTATCGATCCGTCGAATCTGCGAATCAGCGAATAGGAAAATCGTTAACACTGTTTTCGTTTCTATCGCGAAACCGATAAGCAGCCGCCCATGACTTATTATAGGAGGAGCGTTGATACGATGTAAAAGCCAGCCACGGGATGAATAACTGGAGGCAGGCCAAGGCGAAGATTGGTACGTCGAGTGGTTGCCGCAAACTTGCATCGCTCTGGCATGGCATGGCGGCGCGGCGTGACGCTGCGCCAACAGCCCGAGAGAGCCCGAAGAAGAGAACCGCGCCGTGGCGAATCTCCTAGCACCTATGTATCCGAGATGGCATCTGAATTTTTGCAGACGCCCGTGTCCCGCGAGCCACGATATCTTGCGCATTCACGCCACGTTAGAGCATACCGTGCTTCCACGCGGTGTCTTGCACGCTAATTACAACGTATCCGCGGTCGAGATTGAACGCGGCCGATATTTCATATAGGACAGAACGTTCTCGCTTGCGCAATAACCTCTAATAATGATTGCGAAAGCGATATACGTAAGTTAAGTATCGAGGTTCCCGCGAGGGGATCGAGGCCGAAGAAAGTGCGAGCAGTCAGCATCGAGCCTATGGCGAAGGAGGAAACTCGGAGCGAGCAGCGTCCTGCGATAACAAAACCTTAGACGAGCCGGAGGACGTAGGGCCGGTCCAATCGCTCATTTTACTTTTTCGTCGCACGCTCGTACAATTTCTTCGTGCAGTGTCGAGCGGTGAGATTTGCAGATGCGGCCCTGGAACAATCCCATTCGATTCGCTGCCGTAATTAAGGAGTCGCGGAGCGACTGGGTTGCACAAGGCGGGGAGCGCACCGAGACACTGGCGCCGTTGCGCGTTGCACAGACTCGAGACGGAGACGGATACGCGTAGTTTTCTCGCGAGTGAGAACCGAGAACGGAGGCGCGATCGCAATTGGTAGCGCGAGTGCCTTTCTAATTTTCGCATGGCGCAACGCGCGATTCTTCCTCCCGAGACCGGAGTCAATTAGCATTTCTGGTTAATCGGATTCTCGCGCGAATCTACCTTAATTGCGATCATCTCGAGGACGCCGCGACTCGGAATTCCTGAATCGAAAGGATCATTTCGTTCTACCGAGAATTCGATCGAACGCGCTCGCGTGTTCCCCCGGTTTCTTCGTTGATCATCGTTTACGTCCGCGAGCTTTGTCTCGATGGTTGCCCGCCGTCCCTATTATAGTCGAAGCTCCAGTTTTCCGCCGCTTATCGTCCAGCAACCATCTAAATGTCGTCATCGCGTAACCGGTACAGGGTAGATCCACTTAGGACGGATGCGCGGACTCGTTCGCCGCATTGCGCGGCCTCTAGGATAAGCCTGGACCTTGCACGTACAGAGTACAGAGTACAGACTCGACGAACGTTCGCGATATCGACGAGCGAGACCGCGTTATGGCTCCTCCGTAACGGGGCATAATCGTGCCTGCTCGCGATCCAATACCCGTGGCCATGCCCGTGCCCAGCCTCAGCTTCTATCATCGATATCTCGAAACGTTCGAGCGTCGATTCAACGTTACGATCGGTCCGATATCTGCGACACGGTTTACCAACGCCGGGGAGCCGTCCTCTTCCTTCGGATAACTCGGGGTCGCTTCGAACAGCTCCAGCTTGAAAATTTGATGAGGAAGACGGGGAAAAGGTATCTCGTGGACGTCCACGAGTCGGGAGCATGCGTCCGCGAAGACTGTGCTCGCCCAGAAACAGGATCATCGTGTGGCTGCCATTAGGTTTATTGCGATCCGTGACACAGGCATTTAGATTCAACCGGAATGCAGCCCTTTAGCTACAATAACAGGTAGACGCGAGCCAGCAGCCGGTAGGAATCTCGTTTAAGGGGGTCGATCTTTCTTCCCATCTTTTCTTTGCTCTCCGTTTCTATCCGTGATCCCGGCGATACGACCGATTCGCTTTCTACGATGTACAGTGTACGAGGATCCGTCGTCGGACGAGTATTTTATCGCGCTCGAATTATGTTTGTCGCCGCGATCGCGGTCTTCCGATCCTCGCTGGCCGATGCGTTCGCGTAAACGTAAACGTAAACGATGAACGCACCGCGGTGCAACGCGCGGGCCGCTAATTATGCAGATTGGCACCTAACGTAATGCTCGTTAATTAACCGCAATGCCCGTTTTCTATATCCAGGTGGGACGGAAGGACGGCCGGGCACGGCGCCATATTGCCACACCGGAGCGCTGCCCACGCTCTTACAGCAATGTCGTGTGAAACGGTCGCTCGTTTACGATTTATTGCAAAACTATAGCCGCCGGGACTGTACGCTTCGGACGCCGTTTCAGGTTCTATCGGGGGGAAGGACGAATACGTTTTTTCGGCGAGAACTTAGAGCCCGTTCGTACACAGCGGAAACAGCGTGGATCTTAACCCCTAGCCGTATTTTAACGAGTCACATTCGTCGTAAAGATTTCGAACAAGGTCTAGCAAATATCAAATTTGAAATAACAAATCAAATTTGATTCGTTCGTAATCAATATTTAAGTGATCAAGAAATATAAATCTTCCTTTCTCTTCTACGACATTTTTCTCAGGATAAAAACGTTCTAATCGCTGTAACTGTAAAGAAAACGATACGGCAAGGGGTTAGTTATACATTAGCGTCTTAGTTGGGTCCATTTCGCTTTACAATTTAGTTTTACAAAGTTGCAAGTTGATGTTACAATAGTACAAGATTTATATAACTAGTTTACAATCTGTGAAAAAATTGTGAATACAAATACAAGCCTTAATATTAGGTTTTGCTATAAACAAGTCACTGTTTAGAGGTAGTTGGAAACCCATTTTATATAGGGAATCCAGTAATTTGTGCCTCTGAATGTTATACTTTTCGCACTGCCAGATAACGTGGTTTAAAGTTTCATCGCTTCGGTTACAACTACGCTTGCCGTCGGAGATTATATTAAATCGTGCCAATGAAGCTGCCAAATGGTAGTGATCCGCCCGCATTCTATTAGTCGTGGCAATGAAACCTCTCTTCAACCCTTTATGGGAGAACCAGGGTTTGGAACTTTCACGGAAAAAATATTGGAAATAATTTTTGCCCTTAAATAAATCTTGCCTCCTGATAATTTCCACAGAATTCTCTTTGGCCTGTTTCTTGTATTTTCATATACAGGGTGTATCCGTTAAGTTATGTCACCATTTTTTAGGCATTTTCAGTAGTGCAATTAAAAAATGTTTTAGACAAAAGTTTCTCGGTACTCGACGAGCTACATGTTCGCATATTCTTAAATGTGAAAAAATGTTTTTTACGGTGAAAAGTAAAGGTCACCTTGACTTTTTTAAATGGCACTATATGTTTTGGACATCATAGGATTGTTTCTGACGTCGAGACGAATTTAACGGTGTACTATACTATGACCTTGAAATGACCTCAAACTTGAAAATTTTGTGCAAACGTAATTTTAATGAAGAATTATTTCTTACAATATAAATCAAGTTACATTAGATGTTCGAACTGCGATCCACCTTCCATGATACAGAAATCCGCTCTTTGTATTAGATTTTTCGTTGTTAATACCAGAGCCCTGAATACCAGAGCGAGATGGAACCCATACTAATATAACATAGTTGTTTTGTTTATTTCTAATAAAAAGATTATATTTCCTTTTGATTTCAAATATGTGTGGATAGAAGTATCGTATGTAATTTCAAGTGGAAAGTGATCCGAACCCAGAGTTTCATCTCGCAGTTCAACATGTAATTTCGTTCGCACGTGTCCGCGCAGTCGAGCAATCGAAAACAAAAATCGCGCGGTTTCCGCCGTGTCTGAACGGGTTCTTAACCGTTTGGCTGGTCTACCGAGGAGAGGATCACCGGTGAAACTTTGTAGGAACATTTGCCAAGGATCTATGGCTCGACGATGAATTCATTGTCCTCGAAGGATCGAAAGGTCGAGCACGAAGGTCTAGCCTCGGTGCCGCGATGACCTCTTCGATCGTGCCTCGTCGCCTTCGGAGGCCGAACGGTTCGTGGGCGTTCGAGGAATTCGCCGCGATGCTCGAGAGAGCCTACGGATATCCCTTCGACGGCGAATCGTGTCTCGCCAATGCCAGATAAAACCCTAGGATCCACTGCGACGCTCGAGAACGGCGCTCGTTCGTGCAGCCGCATATAAACGCGTTTGCGACGGCGGCGCTCTCTCCCTAGCGTCTCTCCGTTCTACGATAGGAGAGGAGAAATCCGCTCGCGCGCTACCACCGTCAACATCCCTTCCTACCATCGGTAATTTATACTCTATTGTCGGCCCGTCAAATCCTGATGTCTTCATCTGCCGCAGGTATCTTCGGTAATCGCGAGGTACGCACGCCCACGACGCCGAAGCCGTATCCCCTTTTGCGTCTTAAAATACGATCGCAAACCGCGCGTCCCGCATCGGTTGTTCTCACGGTGAACTTGGGGGAGAACGGCGTTCTCAACTTTTCCTCCGCGTTACACCGTTCCATCGCAGCATCGGTGGCCTCCCCGGAGATTACGTTTGACGATCCGAGCCGTCCGTCCGGTCAGCCGGATGATTTACGCCGCGCAGCCATTTGTCATCATTACGCGCGAGAACCGTTCTGTACACAGTGCACATCGCGCAGTCGACCACGGTCGCTGCACTTTAGATTTTTCAACCGGCCCACACGCAGTTCGCCGAAACGTTTCGCGCAATTTTTCACCGGCCACCACCGGCCGCGGAACGTCGCACAGTGCGTCGCCTATGGACAAAAATGGAAAAACCAACTCCCATATTGGAATTCAAAGGCGCCCCTAGACGATCAATAATATTGTCGATACGCCTATCAATAATATTGACGAGGAGCATTGAAATAGCATATTGACAGTTTAGCGGGGGTTCGATGCATTGTCGTATTGTTAGCTTCAATATTATTGTGAACTTACATTGACAATATTATTGATCGTTTAGGGGCCCCTTAAAACCTTTATAGAAGAGAGTGTTCCTAGAGATCTATTACCTAGGTATGTTTCTTTCTCGAGATCAAATTGATA
>CM052187.1:7198614-7223617 GCA_028455805.1 Lasioglossum figueresi
GATCGATCTTTTATCTACCGATTTTGACTAATAAGAAACCCCGTCTTTGCATTATTAAGATATCAGGAGTGGAATCCCCGGTGGTCTAACGGTGTGTGAGTGTACTGTGGTGACTGTGTGCAGTCACACGCGAGTGTCGTCTGTCTAGGAGACGCAGTCCTTAAATGAATATCAGTGGAAAAACGAAGTATGAAACCGAGCATTCTTGAAGCGGAGTGGACAATGTAATAAACATGGTTGGAAAAGTCCAAGGTAGAAGAGAAGTGAATTCCTAAGTCCTTAACGTCTCTTATTGAGGAGAGAATATAGTCATCGAGACGTTAAGGATATATGAAAGGTACAGAACGACGGGAGAACCGCGTAACATGGCATTTTGTAATATTGAGATCCATACCATTCCTGCAACACCAATCGCAGAAACGATCAAGGTCTGCCTGCAATCTGGAAGCATCATCTCGTTCCTCGATGATGCTGAACATTTTTAAATCATCTGCGAATAGGAGGTACTTACAATATTGAAAAATGGTGGTTAAATCATTAATGAAAATAAATAGTAGAGGACCTAGGTGGGAGCCTTGAGGTACACCGGATAGAACACGTACCAGAGATGATAGGCAACTGCGTACACGTATAATTTGCAAACGGTTAGTAAGGTAACTATCCAGCCATGCCAATAGATTACGCTTGCAGCCCAATGCCGAAAGCTTCTCAATTAGAAGAGAAAATGATTTACAGTGTCAAAACCTTTACAAAAATCAGTAAGTATTGTGTCAATCGTAACGGTCTATAACCCTTTATACATCCAAATAATGCAAGTTACGCCTCGTGAACGTAAAAATAGGACTTTTGAGGGCGACTGCGGCCTGGATCGATCTTTTATCTTTTTGACTACCGAAACGCAGCTACCCGCAGCTGCGTTGCGGCTACGAAATGTTTCTGTGCTCGCGGAATTCGGTAATTGGCCCGCCGCGCTCCACTGAAAAGTAATTGCGCCAGGTGGGAAAATATTATCAAAGCGCGGCGCGGCGTTAGCTCAAGGCGGAGCGCAGTCACACGCGAAGATCTAGCGTGGCTGTAGGTCGGTCGGGGTAGGTAGATAGGTAGGTAGGTAGGTAGGTAGATAGGTAGGTAGGTAGGTAGGTAGGTAGGCAGCCAGCCAGGCAGGAATCGTCGCGGCAGCTGGAGCTATCGCAGTAATTTGCAATCTGCGTTCGTTCCACGTCCCCCGCGTGTTCGAAAGGGGAGGCTCGAAGAGCCCTTAGAGCTCGAAACTCGCAACTCGCGGCTCGCTGCGAGCGGGGCTACCATGTTTCCTGCTCGCAGTCGTTCGCCAACCACCTCGGCTGATATACATCATTCGTCCTCCGCGTCCTTTGGACCCCCTTAAGTCATCATCCCGAAGAAAAATCTTTCTTTACGACCGCACGACTAATTTGACCGCGCTACAACACGAGCTCGTTCGAGCCTCCAAGCGCGAATCACGATTTTGTTCCGGCTACGAGAATAAATCTCTTCTTGCGGCGCATCGCCGTACACGTTCATTTTCTACGTTCGTTCGGGCTCGCCGCGGAGTCTTATGATCATCTACGGGGCGGCTACAGTTCACGTTTCGATCGTGCTCACAATTAGAAGAGACCTCGATTCTTCTTTTCCATGTTCGCGATTCCACGTTCCAGCCGGGAATCGATAATCCGCGAATAAGGATTTCGTACTGAATTTACCGCGCGAAGTATGGAATATACTCGCGTTTGAAGGTAAACGACGTGAACGACGTAAACAGTGTAAACGGCGTTCCACACCGGCACGACGCGCTCCCCCACGTAGAATTGCCGGGCAATTTTACACGATAACCATTAATTGCGAAGCGTTCAACGAATAACTGGACATTACAAATCGTTTATGCTCGATTCAGAGTCTCTCATTAGACGGTTTTTACGGCTGACGGCTGGAAACGCGATTGGCGTACGACTGTGTGTCGCGTCGAAGGGTGCGGGAAGAGAAGGGGGAAAAAGGAGGCGAACGTATAATTGCGAAAGAAAACTGCAAGATAATTGATCGATTATGTTCTTCGCAAGTACCTACCGAGAACCGGATAATCAAACGTCTTCGACAATTTCAACCGCGTACATCAATTTTCATTCGATCCCGCGCACGCGAATTCCAATTTTACCCGGTTTCGCGAGTAATGCGCGTTGCCTCGGAGCCTCGTTGATTAGCTATCGCAACATTGTACTTTATCTCGGGACAAAGGGTCTCGGACGTATAGCTGCGAACGTTGTTATTTACGACCTGTTACTTTTCATTCGTTTTTCCCGAGGAGAGATTTAAGAAGACGCGCGTACTCTTCGTACAGGTTTTTCGACGAGCACGCGAACGCGTCGTTCGTCGGAAAAGTTTTCAACTGGATACCGGGTAACAAAGTTCAAGTAATTGCGACTTATATAAGCGCAATCGGAGATAAGAGGCGTTCATAGATATCGTGTACGATATCATACAAGAGTGAGAGAGAAAGAGAGAGTTGTCGCGCCTAATGAGACACGAAAATAGCTTAGCCCGAATTGCTCGAAAGAAACAGGTCCTCTCGGAGCACTCGGTCTGTCTTTCGTCCGATTGGACAACAGCCGCGCGCCGTTTTATCGCGAAATTACGATCGAATTGTGACAGGTTAAGACCCACGCTCAGAACGCTGATCGACTCGACCTCGATAAATACCACGAGACGTGGGTTGCGCAAAACCTAATAGACTATCAGATATGCGAAAGAGCCGTGCAACGATTCGATTCAATTCGATCCGATTGTTCGCGGACCGCTCGATTTCACTACCCACCCTCGGAGGGATAAGCGGTGCTCGAATTCTTCTGTCTTTCGAATAACAGGCTGAATTATACGCGAAACTCCATTCGACTCGAGAAGAGCGATCGCTCGTATCCGAAGGCCCGTAGTTGTAAGGCCGCGTAACGCGATACGCGGGTCCCCTGTTCGGAGAGACCACACGTGTGTGCTTTGCAGCGTGTTGTGTGCATCGTCTCGAGATCCAGTGGTTGTCGATCTCGATCCGTTTTTCTTCGAGCCAAGGTTACGGATAGGGTTTGCGATCCCGCGGGATAGATGTGGCATTTATTTCAACCCCGCGGCGTCCCGCGGGACCAAGGATTTCGTTCTTCGATCTAATATTAAATGGTTGCCTAAGTTCGTTCTTGGTTTTCATAGATGTCGCAAACTGTACTGCTCGGCGGAGTGTAAAAATAATTACGTGGCGACTATAATTGATTAACGAAGCTGTACTCTTTAAAATTTAACCATTGAATTTTACTTTCAGATCGGCCACGAACTTATGCAATCGTCTGATATACAGGGTGAGTCGGGAGGAACGGAGCAAACTCCAGGAGTGGATTGTATACAGAAAAATAATGTAAAAAAACTAATATTCGATCAATTAAATCATATCGAATAAGCAAAATTCATACACTAACATTTCGGTTATCATAGTCTTACTTTAATAAATGTTCGAAAATACCTCCATTGACCTCTAAACATTTTCGACTTCGTCTGCGAAGGTCGACAGGAGTTGCTCTCCTGTTTGAAAAAATTAAAATTAAAAAAAAGATAAAATGAAAATCGGATAAGAACATATGAGTTTCTTTTACATTACTTTCTTGTATACAATCCACTCCTGGAGTTTGGTCCGTTCCTCCCGACTCACCCTGTATATTGGGTCGGCAAGAAAGTAATTTCTTGATTCAATTTTGTTGATTCGAGCAACGAACTGTAATCAATAAAATATTTTCCATTCTGTTCGAGGATTGATCGCGATCACTGTCAGAGGGTTGAGCACGATCTACCATCTTCTCAAAACTTGCAATCGATCCAGATCGGATCACGAATCTGGAGTGTGATTCGAAGCGCAGGATTCCTGGACAGACGCGGGTCAATTGAGAGTCGATGGTAACGCCGTAATATCGCCGTGTATAAATCAATTTGTTGCTGACGGAATCGCGACTCGACTCGTCAAACATTCCACAATTGCTTTTGCCTCGATCATTGTTTATCTAACCGAGACCCGACAGATAGCCTCTATTGATTCGAGTTTATTCGAGCGCTGCGACAACGCGACCGAGTCGATTCGAGCGTCGCGAAAAATTCAGTTCTGCCGGAGGATGGGTCCAGCACGCTAAAACAATCTCGGCGACTCGAAACACGTATACGAGGCATGTATCGTTTCATTTTCAAAGATGCTTATCTATGAGTCACCAAAGGGTTAAGCACAACAACCAGGAAATGTTGGTTTCATAGAATCCGCTATCTTATCGGGTGCTCATCGTGGATGTCGAGAGAGATTATTTGCACACGTAGACCAGCAGATTACGAATCTTCTAGTAGAGTAGATAAAAACCTAGCTTCGAATTTTTCGCTCGACTCGGTTATCGGAGGGTGGCGCGCTATCGGTGCGACCTTTACGCAATACCCTGCGATAGACGGTAGATTGGTGGACGTCACAGAAATCTTCGAGTACGATCCAACGAGACGGTCGACGAAGGAACAATCATCGAGGTCGGGGCAGCTCGCATTTCTCTGTGGAGTCGAAGCGTCGAATAACCAGCAAGAAAAATATCGAGGCGAGATATGCGAGCAAAACGTTAATGGTTGGCTAGCTTTACGAGCTGAAATTCCAGGAGAGAATCTCTGAACGAGAGCTGTTCGACGTGCAAACCTCGATACGTATTATTACACGTGTAAATTAGCCTTCACTTTCCACGTCTTTGTCACTTTCGACTGCATCGGAGCCTCGTCGATCGCGAGAGGAACGAAGCATTTTGTTATACAGTGCCGGACAAAATGATAGGATATTTGATGTATTTGTATATTTCGTATAACACAATACGATACATGTACATATTACACGCACTGTATATTAGATATGTCCTTCAAAGTATCCATATAGAATTGCAAGTTTGTATCTTGTACGCGAAAGAAATTAGAGAAAATAATGTAGACACGTATTGATTTTAGTCGAACAAAACGATAGAACATTATTAAAAAATACAATTGTTCGAACAGAAATATTTTGTTGAATTCCAAATTAATATTTAGTAAAACCACCTTTTCGCTGTATAACATCTGCCAAGCGATTAGGAATTGATTAAAACAATTTTTTAATACGTTTTTGTCTTAAAAGACTCCAATTTGTAACAATACTTTGTTTTAATTCCGTTACATCCTTGTATTGTTTTCCATTCTCGTAAACGTTTCTTGAAAGTTCTGCCCATATATTTTCAATAATATTAAAGTCGGGTGAACTCGAGGTATGTCACATTTTTAGAACTAAAATAAGTTTTAACGCATCTCGCGGTACGTATCGCAGCATTATCCTGTTGAACAATAAACGTACCGCCTGCGACACGAGTCGCGTGCTTATTTAACCGATCGTCTATCAATTCAAGATATGTTGCGCTGTTTACACGGCCTGATAAAACATTTATGTCAGTTTTTCCCCGATATGCAATACCGGCCAACACCATGACACTTCCGCCATCCATTTGTCAACGGCTTAAATATCGTTCTTCTTTCCTTAGATCGTGGAAACAATAGTTCCAGCCATCAGGACCGTCCAAATTAAATTTCTTTTCATCGCTAAATATCACATTTTTCCACTTCTTTTTACACAAAACATGATCGCGAGTAAACTTTGAACGAGCTTCTTTATGTTGCTCGCTCAGAGGAGGTTTTCTTTTTAGTTTTTTTCGTTTAATTGGTTTACTGCTTTGGAGAATACGTCGCACAGTTCTTACGTTGGCTGAAACACCTGCTTCTTCACCGAGTTTTCTTGCAGTTCCCTTATAATTTGAAGCTACGCGTAATATGGCCTTTCTGTCGCTCTCTGTTGTAGCACGAGGTCTGCCAGTACTTTTCTTTTTTCCGTAGATTTTCGGATTTTTTAAGAAGTTGTAGACAACGTGACGGCTTCTATTTAATAACTTCGCAATTTTCGTTATAGTTTGATTTTGTGATCGCAATAACAAAATTCGGTCGGTTTCACTTTTGTCTAATTGTTTTCCTCGACCCATTTTAACTTTAACGGCACAAATGTTGTAGATAAATGAAAGATTTGCTCGTCTACTTCTCGTCACTGCTGATAGATTACTGCCAGAGTACATAATAACAGAAAATATTACATGAGTCCTATAATTTTGTTCGACTAAAATCAATACATGTATACATTATTTTCTCTAATTTCTTTCGTGTACAAGATACAAACTTGCAATTCTGTATGGATACTTTGAAGGACATATTTAATATACAGGGCGTGTAATATGTACATATATCCTATTGTCTTATATGAGATATACAAATACATCGAATGTCCTATCATTTTGTCCGGCACTGTAACTATACGTTTATGGCTTAAAAAAATTTGCAAAAAATACCAGACCATAAAATTTCACTGAAAAAGTTCATTTTATACAAAATGTCACCGAGTTTCTCGATCACAGTTCGTTCCGCCCTTGGACCCTTGTGCGCACCGCGTCGAACGCATCTCGGCGGGCGACGCGAAACAAATGGGACGACGATTATTCATTTGTCGATGGAAAAAAGTCACGCGGATACGGTGAATGATATCGCCGACAATAAAAGTTGTCTCGGTCTGGGTCTGGGCACGCCCTTAGATACCCGACGCTCAGCCCCAAGGCTTTCGGAGCACCTACACGTAACACTTTCGTTACGTGCCGTAATTACAGAGCGTATCGAACCTCGAGCCGCTCGGAGATTTATCAGCTCGCGAAGATGCCTATCCGGAAAACTTTAGCGCGCATTAATATCGCCTCTCGTCGAGAAGCGATTCCGCGCGATACAAAGATAAACCAAACGTTCCCGGACGATATTATTAATAAGCGCAAATAATAGATCACGCTCGTCGCGTGGATAGTAATTCCGCGTAAATTGTAACATCGTTGCACGGCTCGTTTATCACCCGCGAGAAAAATCCAATTGGTTTTTGGCGAGGTGAGCGAGCTGCTGAGCACCGGCCGGTGAAACACGGATAAATAAAATGGAGGCGCGATCGTGTAAACATTAGACTTTGTTCCAGCAAATGAACTCGTTTCTGCCCGTGGGAAAGGCCTCGCGTTGTCGGATGAGCGTTTCCGAAACGTATCGCGGAAACGCAAAAAACGAAGCGTTTGCATAATTCGTTGGGATACGCTGACGCTAGTCGCGTCTCGTCGCGTCGCGCGGCGCAGAGTTCGATTCGAAAGTATCCGAAGCACGGAGCGTTCGCTCGCATTCCGATTTTATGCATCGCTGACTACAAAACTCACTGCAATGCGTAATGCTCGTGGAACGAACTGTCTCCCGTATTCTCGCCGCTGCATACTCGTGTACCCGGCGAGGTAACAGCGACACGAGCTAAATCGCACGGTGATTATCGGCGCTCGATCTAGCGGTGTTACCATCTTCGAGGCGTTATTTAACAAGCGACGCCTGAAATGGGCGAACGCGGATGCGGACCCTACAAATCGATCGAGGACACGGTTCCAGGTTCCAATTAACGCGATAAATAATCAAGCTCGTCCCGGTAAAAACGGGAAACGCGAGAAAAACTAATGAAACCATTTTTTCGTTGAGATCATTTGATAACCTACCAGTTTGATGGTATTCTCATACATGGAACACTAAAAATAATGAAATATTTGAACGTTTCGTGTTACTTGCACAAAGCATGAAGCACTTCGCATCTCGTCATCGCTTGACGTATCGCTGTCATTGTCACTGGCACTCTCTGTGAGCTGTGTGTGGTTGTAACACAATTTTTAAATTAGATATCTATTTTCTATAATAATATTTTCATTTACACAGGAACTGCTCGTCGACGAAATTTTTAACTTCTTGCGACGTATTGGGTTGTAAAGAAAGTTCGTAGCGCTTTCGAAGCAAAACTTTAAGACAAAATATTGATTCGTGTACACAATGGGTTATTCTACGATGCGTTTGCCACGTTGTTCTATTACTTTTTGTCATCTATACGATAGTTTCGATTTCTATTGCGATTGTATCGTCATCAGCCACCGAAGACGTACCAGAACGTTCTCGGTTCCCTAAATCAAAATTGCCGCTTCCGAAGCGAGTAACCATTTCCGTACGATACTTTCACCTACAGAACTATCCCCGTAAACGCTACAAATCTTCCGTGCTGTTTCTTCAGCATTCTTTCCCTTTCGAATAATAAATAAATCATGAAATGAAAATGAACCTTATTTTCTTCCATTTTCAAACTTCTATTTGGTAGCTGTAAAATTGTCTAAACCAAAAATGACTGTCGCAGAGAGTAGCGTTGAAACATAAGCTTGCAGAATATGTGTACAACTCTGTTGTTTTACTCACACATCGAAAAACGCAACGAACTTTCTTTACAACCCAATATTATTATTCTTCTACAACATCAATCGACTTTTTACCGATACGATCGAAATTGACACAAAACTGACAGAAAATTCATCGGTTTACCCGACTGTGCGCCGTCCAAAAAGAGAGATATCTGCTTGCAATCCCTCGAACCGGATCGCGTCATATCTGGGAGAGTACGTTTCCTGCAGCCGTTGTTCGGTGACGCGTGAAATATTATTCCGCCACGTATTAAGCGGCAGTTTGCCTATTTATAAAAGCACGATTCATGCGACCGACAACGAGGTACGGGCGATCGTCGATCGATCAGGATCAGGACGCCCACAGTTTCGAGAGTAGCGGGCATTGCGCAACCAGCGTGTGCAAGTGCACATGCGCGTTCTCTCTACCGGCGAGGAAGCACGAAGTGGGACGCATGAACGAGTGCATATTGCGTGGCGTATGCATTCATAGATTCGCGCCTACTCGCGGGCCTCGGCGTCCAGGCAAACCTATTACGCGTCTCTCTCGCACACCCACGAAAACCAACCAACCGTTTGCTATCGTCGATCGTCGTCGGTAAAATGTCTCGGTGTCTGAATCACTGCTCGTGGCTTGTTGGAACGCTCGAGTAAGATGTCGAGGAATTCGCTCGGTCGACTAATCTCCCGCGACAATCTCTGATAAAAAAGGAATTTTACCTGTTTACGGAGCGAGGCGCGTCGACCGCGATCACGGACAATAATAACGTTATCTCCTTAGCGATTGCTTTTGTCGCGCGAACACGGGGAAACGATCGACGTCAGAACGCACGGTAACCCGTACGTGACTCGCATGCCGACGCCATCTTGCTCAAGCCGACGACCGTTCGACGATTTTGGTCCGCTAGCGACCGTGTCAAGGTGCGTCGACTTCTGTTTAACGCCTTGCCGCGAACGGCTCGCGCTAAACAAAAGGACAAACGGCATTCTTCGCCGCGCTGCCACGCGTAAATTAAAGTCCATCATGGTTCCGAGTACGCGAGTAACTGTCGCGCTGTCCGCCGCTGGTTCTCACGGGTCCTTTCGACAGCTAGAACTCGATCGACGTGTCGACCACTCGGTGTATTTATGGGTCCCATGGAAATCACCGATACAGGTTTCACCAACAATATTTCACCGACTCCAGATTTGGCCGACAACGTCTTTAACCGACAACGACTTTAGTTGACTACTGCATTATTCGATATTAACATTGGTCGACAACGTCAGCCGACTACGTCTATTTCTTCTTAACCCCTTACCGTACCATTTTCTTTACAGTTACAGTAATTGAAACGTCTTTGTGCACAGAAATGTCGTGGAAGGGAAAGGGAAATGTATATTTTTCGTATGGCTACGTTTATTGGAATGCTTAAATATTGATTGGAAACGAATCAAATTTTATTTCATCTAAAATGAAACGCGTAACATTCATACTTGTTAGACTCCGTTAAAAACCTGCATCGCGAGTCTGGCTCGTTAAAATACGCCAAGGGGTTAAAGTGTAGTAATTATATTTTTACACATAACTAAAAGTAAAAGTGCAGGATAGTTAACCTCTTAACTGCGGAATTTAGTTTTAATAATCGCCACAGAGTGTGGAATTAAAATCAAGCAATGTCAAGTATACACGTCGAACGCAGGGCAAATGGTACTGTTATAAATTTTACGAAAAACGAGGAAGGATTACATTTATATTTGATAAAAAATTAACAATTCATTCTTGAAAAGGTTATTGTTATTGCACCGCAATCGAGATTTGGATTGACGTGTATACACGTCGACCGCAGTTAACTGGTTAAAGAAATGATTATACTATCATTATTAGAAGTGATGTTACTATCGGACAATACTGTCGTCGACTAAAATCGTTGTCACTTAAAGACGTTGTCGGCGAAAATAATTGTCGGTGAAACCTGCGTCAGTGATTTTCACGGGAACCGACTTCAGGGCCGCCAGAATCGACCAAAACAAGCCGATTTTTCTTCTCCTCCTTTTCCCCTTCCACTATCCCATTCCACCGTTTGACCGTAGATTGGTCACGTACAGGGATAGGATCAAGTTCAATATGTACTCACGAATCCGAGTCAATTTCAATAACCAAGTTTCATTTCATGTGTTTCGATTACTACTTAAAAGCAATAATGTTTCAATGATCATATTCGAAAAGTATTCATTTTGTACAAACTGATATCGAACCTCGGAACGAGTACTTACAAGATTCGAAAAGATACAAATACTTCGATGTTGAAAGGAATCGAATCTTTTGCAAGTAGTAATCGAATCTTGGAAATCGAAACTGCATAGTAGGTTCCGGTACGATATTCATAAAAGTTTCGAATCTGTTCGACCAAGATTCGAATATACTTGCAAGTAGGGATGGGATCAAGTTCAATATGTACTCTCGAATCCGAGTCAATTTCAATAACCAAGTTTCATTTCATGAGTTTCGATTACTACTTACAAGCAATAATGTTTCAATGATCATATTCGAAAAGTATTCATTTTGTACAAACTGATATCGAACCTCGGAACGCATACTTACAAGTTTCGAAAAGATATTTACAAGTACTTCGATGTTGAAAGGAATCGAATCTTTTACAAGTAGTAATCGAATCTTGGAAATCAAAACTGCATAGTAAGTTCCGATACGACATTCATAAAAGTTTTGAATCTGTTCGACCAAGATTCGAATATACTTGCAAGTAGGGATGGGATCTTGTTCAATACGTACTCTCGAATCCGAGTCAATTTCAATAACCAAGTTTCATTTCATGGGTTTCGATTGCTACTTAAAAGCAATACTGTTTCAACGATTATATTCGAAAAGTATTCATTTTGTACAAACTAATATCGAACCTCGGAACGACTACTTACAAGTTTCGAAAAGATACTTATAAGTACTTCGATGTTGAAAGGAATCGAATCTTTCGCAAGTAGTAATCGAGTCTTGGAAATCGAAACTGCATAGCAGGTATTCATAAAAGTTTCGAATCTGTTCGACCAAGATTCGAATATACTTGCAAGTAGGGATGGGATCAAGTTCAATATATACTCACGAATCTGAGTCAATTTCAATAACCAAGTTTCATTTCATGGGTTTCGATTGCTACTTAAAAGCAATAATGTTTGAATGATTATATTTGAAAAGTATTCATTTTGTACAAACTGATATCCAACCTCAGAACGAGTACTTACAAGTTTCAGAAAGATATTTACAAATACTTCGATGTTGAAAGGAATCGAATCTTTCGCACGTAGTCGAATCTTGGAAATCAAAACTGCATAGCAGGTATTCATAAAAGTTTCGAATCTTTTCGACCAAGATTCGATTATACTTGCAAGTAGGGATGAGATCAAGTTCAATATGTACTCACGAATCCGAGTCAATTTCAATAACCAAGTTTCAATTCATGGGTTTCGATTGCTACTTAAAAGCAATAATGTTTCAATGATCATATTCGAAAAGTATTCATTTTGTACAAACTGATATCGAACCTCGGAACGAGTACTTACAAGTTTCGAAAAGATATTTACAAGTATGTACTTCGATGTTGAAAGAAATCGAATCTTTCGCAAGTAGTCGAATCTTGGAAATCAAAACTGCATAGTAAGTTCCGATACGACATTCATAAAAGTTTCGAATCTGTTCGACCAAGATTCGAACATATTTGCAAGTATTATTTCAGTTTACCAAAGTACTTGTACAAAGGTTCGAAACTGTCTGGCACAGGTTCGAGTATACATAGGAGTACTATTTCTGTTTCCGAAGTACTTATAGACAGTTCGAATTCAATCGATCAAAGTTCGAACCTGTTTGCGAGGTACTTGATTCCATCCCTAGTCACGAATTAATCTGGTCATCGGAGAGGGGGTTAAACTGTATTCCCCTCGATTTCCTCGATCTGACGACACTGTCGTATTTATAGGAGCATTATCGTCGGCGAAGTTATCTCTGGACCACCTGAAGGCGGGCCTCGGGTTGGTCGCCCACGGGAAATTTTTCACCGGGTGACAGGATCGCGGATAAAACGCGGGCCTTATTCGCGTTAAGGTCCATTTATTCAAGCGAGAACAGATTTTTGCGTCGCTTACATATGTCTGCGAGTGTCGGACGGTAATTTCAGGAGGTTTCGAGAGACTCGCGCAAAAGCCAAGCGCCGCAAATCGTGGCACTTGTTTCCCAAACCAGCAATTACATGGACCCGAAATAACAAACAATTCAAACCAAACGGCTGTTTGTAGTTACCGGAGTGTTTCACATCTCATGTGTGCTGTTATGAAATTATTATATGGTGCGTATAGTTGCAAAGTATCGTAGTGGGCGAAATGTCACTAATGGTTTCCCTAAAACGAACATTTTATCATTTACCGGTGTAAATTGTGGAAGGAAAGTTCTGTCGCGCTTCAAATAAGCAAGTCATTTTACTTGTACATCGAAAACACATGTTGCTAATTAGCCATTGGGATACGGCAATCGACAGGTTACCTGAACGATGGCGACAAGTTGTTACAAATAATGAAAAAGAAACGGTATTTCAAAGATCAAGAATCGTAGAATACGACCATATATTTAAACATTTTTTCGCACTAGAATTTGCAGAACTAATTGTAAGATATGTCTCTAATATATTTTCCAGTAATTATTTTAGATCATTATTTTAACCCGGCGTTGGCAAGGTCTCAGACTCCACCGAAATAATATATTGTATTATAGAAATAAATACATTTTTCATGAATATAAGATTAGGCGTTGCTCAAGATGCTTGTGATTTTTCAGAGTAAAAACGCAGATCCGCGAAATTAAATTTTTAAATACACTCAGGCCCGACTCGCTGTCACGCGTTGTTACAATGTTACAATCAATCTAAAATCTCTGTGGTCTGTGAGACCCCACCTAACTAACGGCGGGTTAAAAAGAATTCACCAAGTGGCAGGAACGGTTCACTTCCATGATGTTGTAAACATTATAATGTAAAGGAGAGCTACCGATAATTCACCTAAGGAATTGTGGAGCCTTAAAACCTTTATATTATAAAAACCTTTTTTTTGTCCCACGCACAGCAAACAGCCGTGACCCCCGTCGAGAGGGATGACCGGGCCCGACTCGAAAAAAAATATCTGTAAGATATCGTGCCGGAATTTTTGGTGTCGGGCACCATATCCTAAAGCATTGGTCGGGCCTGGCTTGAATAAATGGACCTTTATCTCGGTCCGGTCCGCGAACGTCTGGCCATGACGAAGCTATCGTTATAGCTCAAACTGTCTCAATAAGTTGTTTGAAACTTTTCTTATTAATCGTAAACCTCATTTGGGACCAACCCAAGCAATAACCTCCAGAACTTAAATTCAAACCAATCCAATATTAACACTTTGCACTCGAACCAATTTTAACTTGAAAATCAAACGTTTCTTCTGACCTAAAATATTTCCATTCTGCATGATTTTTTAAATTTGGTAGGCATGAAATTGATGCGATACCTCATACAATACTTAACTGTTTATTAATTGGTCAGATACCGTCGTATCTGATAACTTAAACAATATTTTAAATAATAGTACAGCAATTTTTAGTGACGCCTCAGAGGCGCCACTCGAGTGCTAAGGGTTAAAGTGTAGAAGGCACCGTAACCCTAGGTAACTTCTAACCAACATCCCTAGACAAGAACACAGGTACTCACTGTACAAAAGAGAAGAAAAAAAAAGTCCGGTCTGCGAACGCCTGGAACAAAGGGGAATTAGCCGGCACGAGTCAGACCGATGCACAGTGTGACATTTAGATCATTTAGGGTCGTTTAATTCCGAAATTGAACATTTTTTAAAAATTGCGTATTTACTCTTACCTTGGAAGCAATACCTCCGTAACCCAGAATCGATATTGTTTTTAACTTTTTATCGCATTCGGATATGAAAAATAAGCTTCGAACGAACTCTACTGCCTATACAAATGGTGAAAATACACCAATCGGCAGTGATATACTTTACCTAAATAAAAGTGTCTGTATTTGAACTTCAATTTTTATAATATTTATTTTAGTGATTACTCGATCCTTCGTAGCGTGTTTTCAATATTTTTCGTTTTTAAATATTATACATATAATGTATTACGATCAATAATCATACAAACTCGAAGAACTTTTCAGTATGTACCAATGTTCTACAAAGTAAAACTTTCTTATATGGGCGAATATGGAGTTTAAACTGTATAGTATGTATACATCGAAGTCTTGTCTAGTCGGCTATGAAAACAGATTCTGCGTTGGCTGCGTCCTTGGGAGTTTTCATTTATTTTCCACAGCCTTATGCAGTCACCTCGCGCAGTCGTCTAACACAATTTATCCGAGCAAGAAGAACGTGTTCGTAAGCCTGCACTTTGATTGTTGCTTATTAAATTGTTATAGTTTTGAATTATTATCGTTTAACTGTCGTTGCGTTCGATTGTTATTACATTTGATAGTTTCTGTTCTTATTTAGTATTATTTATTTAATTACTATTATTTGACATATTGTTTATTTTGGCGATTATTTCACTCCTTAAGGTAAGTTTTCAATATTTTTGGTTTCAAAATGTGGTATATACTTTAGAGACCCTACATAATTTATGACTAGCAACAAACGATTACCGTACAAAATTGGAGAACACTTTTCATTGTTTAGCGAATATGAATTTCATTCTTCGTTGAATATCGAAGTTGTGATTTCACGTAGGCAGAAACGAGAAGAAAATTGTAATTTTGTTTAGTTTATTAAAACTTTGAATATATTTATGTAAGACTGTGTTTGCAACTTCCTTATATCATTTAAATCAAATACCCTTTGAAACAGTAATTTACAAGAGTTAAAATACGTATTTTCGGCCAATAGAACAAAAGTAATGTTAAAGCGATTAGAAATCATCATATTTTGAGTAGCGTTAGCAAAATACATGGATAAAAAAAAGAAACGACATCGTTAAGAATTAAACGATCCTGAATGATCTAAATGTCACACTGTGCGATAGTGAATTTTCGTACGTCTCGTAGTATTCCACGGTGCGGAGGAACTGTTGGAATTTATGTAAGGAACAAAAATAATCTACTATTACTTTTTTTTTTTTTTTATTGAAGCTCTTTAGGCCCTTAGTTGGGTCCATTTCGCTTTACAATTTAGTTTCACAAGGTTGCAAGTTAATGATACAATAGTACAAGATTTATATAAATAGTTTACAATCTGTGAAAAAATTGTGAATACAAATACAAGCATTAATATTAGGTTTTGCTATAAACAAGTCACTATTTAGAGGTAGTTGGAAACCCATTTTATATAGGGAATCCAGTAATTTGTGCCTCTGAATGTTATACTTTTCGCACTGCCAGATAACGTGGTTTAAAGTTTCATCGCTTCGGTTACAACTACGCTTGCCGTCGGAGATTATATCAAATCGTGCCAATGAAGCAGCCAAATGGTAGTGATCCGCCCGCATTCTATTAGTCGTGGTAACGAAACCTCTCTTCAACCCTTTATGGGAGAACCAGGGTTTGGAACTTTCTCGGAAAAAATATTGGAAATAATTTTTGCCCTTAAATAAACCTTGCCTCCTGATAATTTCCACAGAATTCTCTTTGGCCTGTTTCTTGTATTTTTCATATATATCTGTAAAAGGAACCTTCGGAAAATCCAAGGAAGACGAGGAAGCAGCCAATTTGGCTGCCTTATCCGCCTCCTCGTTACCCTGAATACCAGAGTGAGATGGAACCCATACTAATTTAACATAGTTGTTTTGTTTATTTTTAATAAAAAGATTATATTTCCTTTTGATTTCAAATATGTGTGGATTGGTCTTTATATTTACATTGGGGGATTGTAATGCCATTAAACAACTAAGAGACTACCATTACTTAGTAGGTTATACTATTGCTTTACTTTCGAGAACGCACGAAAGATACATTGAATCTATGCGGTCCACGTCACGGGACCCTCAACCTTCAAATGTTTCTGAGATCGTCATTCGTTTTTCAGAACGATTCTAATTCGCGTCCTAGTTCTCGCAGAGTAAAGACGTGCCTCTCTACGTGAATTCAACTATATAGATTCAAATAAAATTCAATTTATAGTTTATACAGTGTCCACAGTTTCTTTTCATGCCCATATACCAATAGGAACGACAGTCGTCAGGTATTATTCTTATTATTCGAAACGAAGGAGGGAAAAGGTGGTATTTCTAGAAAGCCGGGAGAAAATGAAAGAGGAAAATGATGGTATTTCTAGGGTCCGCCGGTTTTCTCACGCAAACTCATCGCACTACGATTCTTATCCCGGCCTCGGCGCATCGGTATGCAGGATGCACGTTGGTAACTACACCCGGATAGGTGAGACGACAGTTTTCTATATAAGCAAACAGGATGGTAGAATGGATGTTACACAGCCGCGTGTAACCGGCGCGCGGCGAAGGTGCAGTCGAAGGATTGCAGGGGCTGCTCGACGGATACGCGTATATAGATGGAGATCGGGAGAGGGCTCGGGATCGGGCAAACGAGAGACAGAGAGGAGCGAGTGAGTTGGAGAGAGCGAACGAACGATCGGGGAACGAAGAGAGGCTGGAGAAGAGGAGGGAGCGCGAAGCAAAGCGAAAGAGAGAGGCTTGACTCTCGGGCGTCGGCGGCCGGCCTTGCAAGGACGTTCTCCTTTACTTCTTGCTCGTGCCTGGGCGACCGTCTTCGCAGTCGCCGTATTGCTGTATCGCCGTGTTGCCGTGCCCGGCAACTAACCCACCCGACCAGCCCGGCAAATAAACCAACTGCCAAACGACGAATAACTCGACAGCCAACCTCGGCCAACCGATTCTTGCGTAATACCTGATCGACGACGACTGCTTCGTCCTCCGTCATCCCCGTTCTCCGTTCCGCTTTGGCTGCCATTGAAGCGTCCGAAATGTCGCAAATCCGTTGCATCGTATTCCTAGGGATCGTAAATACCGTTTCGCTTTGACGAGGTTACACGGTAACAACTGTTCGAATTGTGGAAAGCAACACCTGTAAATAGATTTTTAAACTTAACACTTTACCTACCGGAAGCCTGTTAACCAGTTAACTGCGTTCGACGTGTATACGCGTTAGCGATTGCAATCCCGCGCCGTTTTCAATCCCGCGAGATCGATGTGGGATTTATTTCAATCCCGCGGGACTAAGGATTTAGTTCTTCAGTCTAATATATATTTAATAAAGATACCAATTTTACTTAACGAGATAATCATCTTTAATCGTGGTTGTCAAAATTGATTAACGAAATACAAACAAAATCTAAATCTACATAAATTTACATTAAAATAAATCTCTCTTTGGAAAACAAACTGTAATTGAAATATACGTATACGTATATGTGTATATGTATATGTAATAATATGAAATATATTATATAATAATTCGTTGTATCTAATATTTATATTAAAAGGAGGTATTTAAATAAAAAATTATTATATCAATAACGAAGCTACGATATATGTGTATAATATTAATTGATGAGGTGAATCGGAAAGTTCGCCAGTGGCATGGCAACGGGAAAAGTGAAGAGCGCAGAACCGCGAAACAACGTATCATCGAAATAGTTCATCGTACGCGTCGTCGAGCGCGAAATTTTGTTTATACGCATAGTTCCGCAAAATTTGCGGGATCCCGCATCACCTATTTGAGAAATGCGGGACCAAGAAATGAAGCAGGATCCCGCGGGATTGCAATCCCTAATACACGTCAATCCAAATCTTTTTTGCGGTGCGATAACAGTAACCTTTTCAAGAATGAATTGTTAATTTTTTATCAAATATAAATGTAATCCTTCCTCGTTTTTCGTAAAATTTATAATAGAACCATTCGCCCTGCGTTCGACGTGTATACTTGTCATTGCTTGATTTTAATTCTGCACTCGGTCGGGGATTTCTCGAACTAAATTCCGCAGTTAAGAGGTTAATAGGATTTTCAATAAATGCGCTGTACCAAAAGGAAGCATAGAAATTTTCTTTTACGTTGCAATCTTAAATTAAACTATTAGATGACGTTTTTGAGGGCGACTTGTCAGTTCGCAATAAAAATTGCTGTTGCTATTGAAGGTTCCGTTAAAAAGTGTTTAGCCATGTACCATAGATTTTTCAAAATTATGCAATAATCACCGGTCGGTAATGCGTTAACAATATATACTAGCTAGTTGCTAATTTTCTGTATCGCGTCGCGTATTACGTCGACTCGGTTCCTTCTCTATTGGCTGGCTGTAAACTGTATGGGATAACAAAACGAATTCTAATCGGTGAGCGGGTGATGTGTTTCGGTCGTCGGAATGGGAGTGTGCTTCAATAAAACTATCTTGTGGATAGAATGAATTAGACGAGAAAAATATGGGAAATTACAAGCGCTTGTATGGCTAAGATTGCTCTGTCAAGGTAAATAATTCTGGGACCGTCGCATCGCGTCGAGTGTCTCGATAGATCGTGTCAAATTCTCACGTTTACCCTGCAATATCGGAAACGGCATCAGCGTCCCCGCGGATCGATCTCGAAGCAGAACTCTATTTAGCAAAGCGCATCCACTTTGATGGCTCTGTTGGCGACTTCTCGGTAGCAATTCGAGTGAGCGCGGTGGCCCGAAGGTTCGCAGAAAAAGCGGTCGCGGCCTATACGTCGCTCTGCCGGTTGACCTTGCGTTACACGAGCAATTGAGTAACGCATTGTGTAACATCGGGTAACGCGTATCTCGTATAGATAAGTAAGCATTTGGTAACTCGGGGAAACGTTCGTGGTAGCGAACGAGGCGATCTGGCCCGCATCGTCGGACCGTTCTCGAAAGCGTTCTTCCTCCGCCGCTTTCACGAATTCACCGTGGAAAGTTTCCGAGATGGATTGGAACGGTCCGTGGTCCTCAGCAGGGCGAGGAAGCGTTGGGTTGCTATATCGCGGCATTCGCGGTATTCCGGGGTTAGTATCGTCGTTAACCTCGGGAACGTTCTCGACTAAGCGCGTCCGCCTTGTAATTGCAGGCATGAGCCATCGACTATGGGGAGGCTTCGCCTCGCGGAGTCGACTCGACTCGACTCGACTCGACTCGACTCGTCGGAATTAAAAGGTACGCTAATTAGAAATTGACGAATATTTATGGGACGACACGCCTTTTGCGGGACGCGCCTCGAGGAAGAGATCGCACTCGGATCGTCTCTTTTGGAAGCGATCGAGTATAGTGTCGTTCAATTTGTAAGTTAATTAAACAGGAGCGAGCGACGATACCAAATCGAGGGTCTTTCGACACTCGGGAGCACGAAAAAACGCCGCGCTTATTTATTCCGCGTCGATTACGCGTACGCGCCATCGCATCGGAATGCGCGCCTGTGGAAACAGACTTTTCGCGCCGAGCGTTCTACAAACTGTTGCTTGAGGACGTTGCTCGGCCTTGCGGACGTCATCGCTAGATAAGGAAACCCGATAAACTGTTTCATCGTGGCACCCGGATGATTAACGCGGCGGCTCGCGTCGCTCTGCTTTATCTCTCCTGGCCGGCCGTTCGTTTACGCGTTTGCCGAATGTACGCCGCACGCTCCGCGCGGAGCAGGTTATTCGAGAAACGAGCTTTTCGTCCGGTGGAAAAAAAACGAACACCTGTCTCGATCGTCGATTTGTCATACCGTCGATAAAAGGCGAGTCTCGAGCGACGACTAGAAGTCGATCGGGATCGCAGAAACTTTGAAAATTTCTTAGAACGTCGACGGGTTCGAGAACTTGATGCACGAATACGCTTTTATCCCGGACATTCTTCAGGATCGAGCGCTAAAATTCAATTAATAAAAGAATTTCGAAACACGGAAGCCTTGGAAAGCTGAAATTTGTTGCGCACGCATCTCTCAGCCCGAAGGGGTGCACGAATATGTTTTTATCCCGGAAATCCCGCAGGATTAAGTGGTAAAAATAAATTAGCGGCGTGCCTTCGGAAATAAGCTAGCCGTTGATTTTCCAACGGGAATTATGCTAGACGAGAATAAAAGCCAGTTGGCTCGCGCGAGTTATCGCCAAGAGAGGAGAGACGCGTCCGAGCCGAGCAGAGTCGAGCAGAGTCGAGCAAAGCCGAGTTCGGTTCTAATCGAGCGCGACTGTCTCTGGAATGCGATTCTTTTCGAGATCCGAATGTCCGTCGAAATCCGATCGATTTCGAGTCGGTAATACTAGACGCGCGGAAGAGGCGAACGGCTTCATAGGCTTTCACCGTATCGTATCTCGAGATACGATAGGATCTAGCGCGTAGAAGCAGCGTCAACATCGGCACCAACTCGAGACGATCCGGAGGTAAGCGTGACGGCCTTGCAAGGTTCTTTTCAAGGTCGACTCTAATGCCATCCCCTCTTTTCTCTCACATCGGTTCTCCTTCACGGTGATTTCCTCTCGGTTCTTTTTGAACTCTGGTTTGTCCCTCGTCACGCGGCCCTCTCGGAAACTCGGCTCTTCTTTCTTCTTTCACCCGTCGTCTTTCTCCATTCCCTTTCTCCCTTTCGAACTGCCTTCGAGTATTTCGTTGACCCTTTTCTTCCTGTTGCCACGAGAAAGTATGCATCCCTGCCGCGGGCACGAGAATCGTCGTGCGAACCCGACCGGAGCATCGGGAGCCACGGCAATTACCTACGAGAAGCTCCCGACTTCACAGACCAGTTGAAATTTTACTATTTTAAACGAGTCCTCGACGATCGGTTTCCGTTCGTGACAAAAAAAAAAGAAAAGATAATCGATCCACGATGAGACCTTTATCGTTTCTTGCGAATCGTTGCGGTCGAACGAGATCCGGACTCCAGAGGCAGTCGGTCTGAAAAGAGGTCGCGTATCTTTTGCAATCGACGATCACAATACCTATAAGGCATTGCCCACGCAATCGTGAGTTATGACGGAGTGAGTTATGCGCACGCTGTGTACGCGGCTGCACGTGCACCGACATGTGTGAAATCGGTTCACGCGGAAACCTATTCTCGATCGATTCCGTGCACTCTTGCACACCGCACACACCTGCGAGCCGGCTACAACATTCGCGCGAGGTGTTAACTTCTGACCAAACCGGGGACAAAAGATTTCTATTCTTTTGTGCAACGCTGGAGTGAACTTTGAAGTAAACTCGAGTTGTCCGCGAGGGGCTGTTGCGGTTCCCGAATGTTTGGAACGATTTTCACGAAGATCGAAGCATTTCTATTATAAATGGTGGACGGTCCGTTGCTGATATATTTTAATTATATCATTCTTTTTTCTTACTCTTTGAAATGCTGATATGTAAGGATCAAAAAACGATTTCACAAAAGATTTCCATTCTTTTGTGCAACGTTGGAATGAACTTTGAAGTAAACTCGAGTTGTCCGGGAAGGGTTGTTGCAGTTCTAGAATGTTTGGATGATTTTCACGAAGATCGAAGCATTTCTATAATAAATGGTGGGCGATCCGATGGTGATATATTCTAATTATATTATTCTTTCTTCTTACTTTTTGAAATGCTGATATGCTAGGGTCAGAGGGGATGAAGCATACAACATTCGCGCGAGGTGTTATCTTCTGACCAAACCAGGGACAAAAGATTTCTATCCTTTTCTGCAACGCTGGAATGAACTTTGAAGTAAACTCGAGTTGTCGGCGAGGGGCTGTTGCGGTTCCCGAATGTTTGGAACGATTTTCACGAAGATCGAAGCATTTCTATAATAAATGGTGGACGGTCCGTTGCTGATATATTTTAATTATATCATTCTTTTTTCTTACTCTTTGAAATGCTGATATGTAAGGATCAAAAAAAAGATTTCACAAAAGATTTTTCCATTCTTTTGTGCAACGCTGGAATGAACTTTGAAATAAACTCGAGTTGTCCGCGAAGGGTTGTTGCAGTTCTAGAATGTTTGGACGATTTTCACCAAGATCGAAGCATTTCTATAATAAATGGTGGGCGATCCGATGGTGATATATTTTAATTATATCATTCTTTTTTCTTACTTTTTGAAATGCTGATATGTAAGCGTCAAAAAAAAGATTTCACATAAGATTTCTATTCTTTTGTGCAACGTTGGAATCAACTCAGAAGTAAACTCGAGTTGTCCGCAAAGGGTTGTTGCGGTTCCCGAATGTTTGGAACGATTTTCACGAAGATCAAAGCATTTCTATAATAAATGGTGGGCGGTCGTTGGTGATATATTTTAATTATAATATTGTTTCTTCTTACTTTTTGAAAAGCTGACATGTAAGTGTCAGAAGGGATGAAGAGTACAACATTCGCGCGAGGTGTTAACTTGTGACCAAACCGGGGACAAAAGATTTCTATTCTTTCGTGAAACGCTGGAATGAACTTTGAAGTAAACTCGAGTTGTCCGCGAAGGGCTGTTGCGGTTCCCGAATGTTTGGAACGATTTTCACGAAGATCGAAGCATTTCTATAATAAATGATACGCGATCTGTTGGTGATATAGTTTAATTATATCATCCTTTTTTTATTACTTTCTGAAATGCTGATATGTAAGGGTCAGAGAAATGATTTCTATTCTTTTGTGCAACGCTGGAGTGAACTTTGAAGTAAACTCGAGTTGTCCGCGAGGGGCTCTTGCGGTTCCCGAATGTTTGGAACGATTTTCACGAAGATCGAAGCATTTCTATAATAAATGGTGGGCGGTCGTTGGTGATATATTTTAATTATAATATTCTTTTTTCTTACTTTTTGAAATTCTGATATGTAAGGGTCAGAAAAAAGATTTCACAAAAGATTTCCATTCTTTTGTGCAACGTTGGAATCAATTCGAAAGTAAACTCGAGTTGTTTGCGAAGGACTGTTGCGGTTCTCGAATGTTTGGAATGATTTTCACGAAGATCGGAGCATTTCTATTATAAGCGATGGGCGATCCCTTGGTGATATAGTTTAATTATATTATTCTTTCTTCTAACTTTTCGAAATGCTGATATGTAAGGATAAAAAAAAAGATTTCACATAAGATTTCCATTCTTTTGTGCAACGTTGGAATCAACTCAGAAGTAAACTCGAATTGTCCGCGAAGGGTTGTTGCGGTTCCTGAATGTTTGGACGATTTTCACGAAGATCGAAGCATTTCTATAATAAATGGTGGGGGATCCGTTACTGATATATTTTAATATATCATTCTTTTTTCTTACTTTTTTAAATGCTGATATGTAAGGGTAAAAAAAAAAGATTTCACAGAAGATTTCCATTCTTTTGTGCAACGTTGGAATCAACTCAGAAGTAAACTCGAGTTGTCCGCGAAGGGTTGTTGCGGTTCTCGAATGTTTGGACGATTTTCACGAAGGTCGAAGCATTTCTATAATAAATGGTGGGCGATCCGATGGTGATATATTTTAATTATATCATTCTTTCTTCTTATTTTTTGAAAAGTTGACATGTAAGGGTCAGATGGGATGAAGCGTACAACATTCGCGCGAGGTATTAACTTCTGACCAAACCAGGGTCAAAAGATTTCTATCCTTTTCTGCAACGCTGGAATTAACTTTGAAGTAAACTCGAGTTGTCCGCGAGGGGCTGTTGCGGTTCTCGAATGTTTGGAACGATTTTCACGAAGATCGAAGCATTTCTATAATAAATGATGGGCGATCCGTTGATGATATAGTTTACTTATATCATCCTTTTCTTATTTCTTTTTGAAATGCTGATTTGTAAGGGTCAGATAAAAGATTTCTATTCTTTTGTGCAACGCATATTGAAATGAATTTCGAATTGTCCGCGAAGGGTTCCCGAAGGACCAACGATCAGCTCGGGCTTCTCCGCGCTGTTGCGTTTCGCGAACGTTCGGGACGACTTTCACGAAGTTCGAAGCATTTCTAAAAGAAATGGCGGGCGGCCCGTTGTTTCGTGCGGCGTTGCAGCAGCGTCTCGGAGGCTCTTCGATCGGGTGAATGCACGGAGAAAAGTAGTCGACGCCGAGCTGCTCCGAAAGAAAAAGTTTCGCGTGGGAAATTCTAGTCTCGGCAAGTAGGAAGGCGGATCGAGGAAGGCGCAACGGCGCGGCCTCGTGCGCTAACCGGGAACAATTAATTAATTAGGAAAGTCGACTGTTCCCGAGACAAAAGGATCCTGCCGTCACGACGCGAATTGAATATTTATCATGACGGTGTTGTCACATCGTGAGGCAGCGAAAGGCAGGTCACGGGTCAACGGTACAGAATCTCCTTCTTTCACGGTGCCAGCGAAAGTGATATTGCCCCTACGACCGACCTACAAAGGTTGCGGATCGTATCACCTCCGGTCGTTTCACGGATCCGGCTCCGAGTCGAATTCGTGACGACGCACGTTGGGCCACAAATCGATAATGTTTCTTAAATGTCCATTAATAGCGATATTGAAATCTCTCGATAACCGATCAAAGATCGATCTTTTCCAAATAATATTTTTCACCGGAAAAATTCCTTTTTCTTCGTAACGATGCCCTGGGAAGACTATTCAACGTTATAAACCTATTTTTTAAATTAATAGTATAGTCTATATGTACGACGCATTTGGAATCCAAATGTGTTTTTAACACTTTACCTACCGGAAACCTATTAATAGGATTTTCAATAATTGTGCTGTACCAAACGAAAGCATAGAAATTTTCTTTCACGTTGCAATCTTAAAT
>CM052187.1:7245239-7257704 GCA_028455805.1 Lasioglossum figueresi
TTTATCTACCGATTTTGACTAATAAGAAACCCCGTCTTTGCATTATTGAGAAATCAGAAGTGGAATCCCGGACCCTTGCAATCCTCGCGTACGTATACGTGGTCTAGCGGTGTGCGAGTGTACTGTGGTGATTGTATGCAGTCACGCGCGAGTGTCGTCTGTCTAGGAGACGCAGTCCTTAAAGAATATCGAAGATATATCGTGACGTTTTAAAATATTCAACAAATCTTTCTTCGACCTCTGAATGTCCAATATTCTCCGACAATATTTCTCTTTTCACCTCTTTCTTTTCTCAGCTTCGTCTACAGGTTGTCTCAAAATTGCTTCTACATCCGGAAATGGGAGGTTCCTGAGATCATTTGAAGCGACGTTTTCCTTTGCAAAAACGCGTTAAAAAATGAGTTATTAACAAGAAACAGCGCGCCAACTGTCAACTGGCCGACTGTGCCAACACGCTTCTAGGTCGCGCTCTGATTGGTCCGTGTTTTTCGTTAATAAATCCTTAACAAAGCCGCGGACGTCATTTTTGCAACGGAAAATGTCGCTTCAAATGATCTGAGGAACCTCCCATTTCCGGATGTTGAAGGAATTTTGAGACACTCTGTATATCTAATAATAATGAGAAAACACTTTTACTCTCTTCTGTCTGTATCTTAATGACGCCGATACGAAACCGGCCCGTGTCTGTCCGGATAGTATAAATCGAACTTTACACGGAGCCGCACGCCGCGCATAGTCGTAAATAACAAAGTTCCCTTTGGCTCGACGAGTCACAGGTCCGTCGATGCCGTCGTCGAACGAGAACGAATGTTTCCATTATTCCCCGGGGGCCTACTAAACGTTTCCGCGCGCGTTCCACGATACGAGTAGCCATTTCCAGGCCGTCGACCGTGTAATTCGCGCGAGTCGTCGAGCAATACAATTAAGTCCTTTGTGTTGTCGCAGCGTCACCCTCTTTCTAGCTTCCGATGCGCATATTTATAGATACAGGGGTATCGGAGCAAAAGACAGTAGCGATTCGGTTGCGCGAGCACAAGCAAACAGTTCGGTTTCATTACGCTTCCGCTCCCTTTTAGCACCCTCGCAAAGATCCTGCGTCCCTGCGCCGGAGTTGTACGCGCCCCTGAACATTTGCGCGCGATACGATCTGAACTGTTTCAGATTCTCATTCTCGTATTCAGATACATATGCTACAGTGCCTAAAGAAATGAATTGACATTTGATGTATTTGTACTAGGGGTAGAAACACTAAATAATAAAAAAAATGAGGAAGCTTTTATTTATAAAATGAAATATTTTGAATTTAAATTGATTTAATATTATAATTTATTATTAGTGGTAATAAATTTAATATTATAATTAAATTTTAATTAAAATTGATTTAATATTATGATTTATTATTAGTGGTCATAAATTTAATATTATAATTGAATTTGTAATTAAAATTGATTTAATATTATGATTTATTATTAGTGGTAATAAATTTAATATTATAATTGAATTTGTAATTAAATTTTAATAATTTTAATTATATAAATTAGTATTCCCGACATTTACGGGTACCCGACAGTCGAGTCGGGTTGGAAAAAATCGGGCGGGCTCGGGCGAGTACTCGAGACATCTGAATGTTCGGGTAGCTTGATCGCGTCGGGTAGCTTGACCGCGTCGGTTAGCTCGATCGCGTCGAGTAGCTTGATCGTTCCGGGTAGCTTGATCGTTTCGGGTAGCTTGATCGCGTCGGATAGCTTGATCGTCCACGGGTAGTCGATCAGCAGCAGTCTCCAGTCTCATTTGAAATTCGAAAACAATTATAATTACACTATAAAATGTAATCTTCGTTGTACGTCGTATGTACATATGTGACTTCCGCGTTTTCCTTTATTAAAATTTGAACATACATATGTATATTCTATTAACGGATTAATTAATTTTCTCTTATTTTTAATGTATAGGAGTCATTCCACGCAAAGTGACCTAGAACTAACAAACCGATGAAAATGAGTTTTTAGTAACATAAAAGTATCTACCAAAAATGTCATTTGAAGAAAATGTTTTTTCACTATTTATTTTGCAATTCTTTTAAACAAATGCAACGTTTTCGTAGCAGGGTACTTTTTAAACATTTGAAAAATATGAGGATATAGTCCCAAGTGTCCCTTGTACGTTCATGTTTTTAAAAAGATGGACATTTGAATATTGTCGAAATTGAAATTAATCGAACTCGATGCTGCACCGTGATATACAGCCTCGGACGACCGCACACAGTGGGCTATAAGAGATATCGAGATGAATTTATTAAAAAATGATTCCTATCTACTGCTAATTATCGCGATCAATATATATGTTTATTATCATTTTTTAATCGAGTGTCTAAATTTTATTGTCTTCAAATAAAATTTTAAATTGTTTATTGGTTACTCGTTTAGTACTTTTCCAGATAATTCGATATCGCGTTAGTGCAAATTACGAATCGCATGTTCAATCTCGAGTATAGAAAGATCGTGTCCGAATTTGGCCAATCTATGTAATCGTAATCCGAATGTCTCCGGCTACCTGTGACGATCAAGCTACTCGACGCGATCAAGCTGCCCGGAACGATCAAGCTACTCGACGCGATCGAGCTAACCGACGCGGTCAAGCTACCCGAACATTCAGATGTCGGAGTACTCGCCCGAGCCCGCCCAATTTTTTACGACTCGACCCGAACCCGTAAATGCGGGAACCCGCACACCCCTAATTTGTACATTTCATATAACACGATAGGACATATGTAGGGGAAGAGGTTGGGTTATGAGACGGGTTTTGTTTTCGGTCTGTAACTTTTTGCTTGACGAAGATATCAAAGAGTTTTAGCGAAATGGGGTAGGAAGCTAGAAGAAAAAAGAGAAAGGGTAGAGAAAAAAGTAAAAGAACAGTGGGAGAATTAAATTAAAATAAACAGTGTGGAAATAGTGAAGGACATGAAGGGTAAGGAGGGAAAAGGATAAAATGTAGAGGGGATTAAATTAAGAAGGATTGTATATCGGGGGGTAGGTATACAACGTAAATAATAGATTAAGATAGGGAGAAGAAAATGTAAAGGTTTAAAGAATGGAGAAAGGAAGGAAGGAGAGAGAAATGTAACGCCGAAAGGCATATATTTATAAATAAAGATTATTATATATATAATGTTATTTTTATTCACAGTCTGATTCGGCAAAGGTAGGAATAATAACAGTACTGGGTTTCTCCTGTAAAAAGAGTTTTCGATTTTATTCTTTAGGTTCCTATATACAACTATTTACAAGGCTTACCTGTAAAAAGAGAAACGACATTAAATGCCAATTATTCACTAGCCTTTTCCCTAATTACAATCTTAAATCGAAGTATTGCGTTTATCAAATCTATTCTTTCACGTGTTTACTTTTTCCATAACACATCCGTCTTTCTATCCTTCTTTCTCTCTCTCTCTCTCTTATGACAGTTTGTTCTAACCTATTTATCAACGCGCCGTGAGTGCGCGGGATAATTCAAAACGGGAGAGTATACGTACTTTCTTTACATGTATATCAAAGAGTTTTATATACCATTGGAAAGGTGAAGGAAATACGCAACTTTTATATGTAAAAAGTTTCGCGATTCGTTCAACAAGTAAAATTTTATGGCCAATTTTTCGAGGACACGTTTTTTGGCTTCCTGAAAAAAGTGGTTGGGTTGCGAGACACTCTGAAAAATCAACTAAAAGTGGTAAAATATAAAGTAAAACCCATGTAACTTTGTGCAAAAATGAATTTTTATTTATTTTAATGACATTAAGCGACCAAAGGAGTTAGAAAGAATGGCAAAAAATTGAAAAAAAGCAAAGAATGGCGAAGAAAAGTAAAAAAAAAATATAATGAATGGAAGGATTCGATAATGATCTTCCTCTTCGTCGTCCAAGTCGCTGTCACAATGTTTGCATGTGAAAAACGAACGTCTGCCCACATCGGGACACTTCAAATGAACAGGGCGCTGGCATGTGTTGCCTTTGATAGAGTTGGCAGCGGTCAATTTTTTCGGCAAAAACCTTGAACAGTTCTCTCAAAAATAGCTTTGTCCAGTCGCGCACACCATAAATCGTGTTCAGCTGTTTTTTTACGCTTAGGCAATTTCGAGGACTTCGAGTTTCCTCGACTGGTCCCTGCAATGACTATAAATTCAAAAAATAAACCAAAACAAACGTTAAATGACAAATAAACGCTTAACTCTAACACAAACAACGATATTTGACAGTTCTAGTTCGTTTCTAGTAAAAAAAACTAGTGTCTCACAACCCAACCACTATGGTGTCCGATAACCCAACCATGATGCCATTCCGAATGTGACAGAAAAAACAATGTTTTTCTCGTATATGCGCAAAACTCAATATCGCATCGTATAATGTAAGGAAAACGCTAAATGAAAATGCATCGCACTCGCCTTTTTCAATCGATTCGCTCAACAAAATAATGTTTTTAAAAAAACAAGTAAAAGTTTTACACGATGTGTTTACACGCGATGTCCGTATCTAATATAAGCAACACGTCTATACACCTCGGTGCTAGCACAAAAACTAACAGACGTCGAAACAAAAATTTGACAGCAGACGGATTGGAATTATCGTGATCGGCGATGGATAAAAACGACTGTCTCACAACCCAATCCGTCTCACAACCCAACCTCTTCCCCTACATATTACCCGCCCTGTATATTAGATATGTCCTTCAAAGTATCCATATAGAATTGCAAGTTTGTATCTTCTACACGAAAAAAATTAGAGAAAATGATGTAGACACGTATTGATTTTAGTCGAACAAAATTATAGGACGCATATAATATTTTCTGTTATTATGTACTCTGGCAGTAATCTATCAGCAGTGACGAGAAGTAGACGAGCAAATCTGTCTTTTATCTACAACATTTGTGCCATTAAAGTTAAAATGGATCGAGGAAAACAATTAGGCAAAAGTGAAACCGACCGAATTTTGTTATTGCGGTCACAAAATCAAACTATCACGAAAATTGCGATGTTATTAAATAGAAGCCGTCACGTTGTGTATAACTTCTTAAAAAGTCCGAAAATCTACGGAAAAAAAGAAAAGTACTGGCAGACCTCGTGCTACAACAGAACGAGACAGATGGGCTATACAGGGTGGGGCAATAACTATGACCACTTTAAATATTGCCGTTATTTGTAATAATATGAAAAAATGTTGTATACAAAACTTACACGGTATAGAGTGGGACATATCGTGACACAAACATTTTCTACGTAGGTGGATGCATAGAGGAGGTTTCAAGGTCACCTTTAGTTTTTTAAATAGGAAGATCTACTTTTTGTATCATGAATGGATAGATTATCGAATTCTGAGTTAAAATGTATTGATCTCCATACGTCCTAAATCTAATAGTTAACGAGATATCATCGAAATAATTTTCATTCTTCTTTAGAAGAATTTAACTCACTTTCCGTTGTGGATAATGCAACTGTCCCTTGTTCCCTACATCTTCGGTGAATAAGATCACCGTTTCTGTAGAACAACAATCCACTAAACGCCGTGGCATCTCTAGTACAATCTGAGCTGCTACTTTTCCGAAGCTTCGACTCTTCGAAGATTCGAAGGATCCGAAGGAACGAAGGGAACTTCGAAATGCACGAAGTTTCGGAGTCTTCGAATCGTATGTTAACACATTACCGACCGGTGATTATTGCATAATTTTGAAAAATCTATGGGCATGGTGAACACTTTTCAATGGAACCTTCAATAGCAACAGCAATTTTTATTGCGAACTAACATGTCACCCACGATAACGTCATTCAATAGTTTCATTTAAAATTGTAATGTAAAAGTCAATTTCAATGCTTTCTTTTGGTACAGCACAATTATTGAAAATCCTATTAATAGGCTTCCGGTAGGTAAAGTGTTAAGTCATGATTTTTGACAAATAAAAATATAAATAAAAAATTTGACAGAATTTTCACAGAATATAAATGCAACCGGTTATAAAACATATATTTGTTGTACAAATAAATTGTAAACAAGATTGCACGAGAACGAAGGAACACAACATGAAACAAAATTGTTGAATAATTAACAGAGTTTGCCTCCAAAACGACACAGAATATTTATTGAAATAAAAACTATGTATAAATATAACTTGCTCGGTGCTGTCAACTCAACAACCGTTTGCTAGAAGTGCTCGTTTTGGAGGCAAACTCTGTTAATTATTCAACAGGTTATGGGCGCGAGAGTGTCCAAATAAGAATGCCAGTAATGTACAGCCAAAACATTTATCAGTAGAATCTGGATACATCAGCGATGTAAGCGCGTTTTATTCTAAAACAACCAGTGACGATGAAGACATTTGGCTAGCTGACTCGGGTGCAAGTATGCACATGACGTTTAGAAAAGAATTCTTCGTTTCATTTAATTCCTCGATTGAAGCTCATCGTGTAAAAATAGCCGACGACAAGATTCTGCCGGTAACAGGAACAGGAATAGTCATCATTAGTGAAAAAGTGAATGGGAAGATCATCGAAAGAGAACTGCGAAATGTGCTGCTAGTGCCACAGCTGCGAAGAAACTTATGTTCAATAGCCACAATTAATGACAAAAAATTCTCTTTTCATGCTTACGAAAAATATTGTGAAGTGCGCGATAAAAATGGAAAAGTAACATCTCACGGCGTGAGACATGGAGGACTTTTCAAAATGTTGTTTGAAGTGAAAGTGCCCGTGCAATGCAACGTCGCCGAACCCAAGCATAGCATGCTAAAGCTCTGGCATGAGCGAATGGGGCATATAAATGTACAGGCTGTACTTAATACCAGCAAGATGGTAAGTAATTTAGTGCTCGAAAAAATTGAAAATTCGCAGTGGAAGCGTACCGGGCCCATAACCTGTTGAATAATTAACAGAGTTTGCCTCCAAAACGACACAGGATATTTATTGAAATAAAAACTATGTATAAATATGACTTGTTCTGTACGAGCACTTCTAGCAAACGGTTGTTGAGTTGACAGCACCGAGCAAGTTATATTTATACATAGTTTTTATTTCAATAAATATCCTGTGTCGTTTTGGAGGCAAACTCTGTTAATTATTCAACAAAAATAATAGATCTTTTAATCTTCTAATAATTTACTACGGAGTTTCGAAATTCGAAGCATCGAAACTTCGAATCTCATCGCCCTCGAAGGAAAGTAACAGCCGTAATTTGAAGCTTGCGAGGATTCGTTGCGATCGGCTAAACCGCTGAAACTTCGATCGGTGGCGACACACTTTCCCGACGGCCTTAACTTTCGTCGATAAGACACGCCGAAACCAGGATTCCCACGCCAGGATTCCGACATCATCACGAGCTTCCTGCTGGAATCTAGCTCCCGGCGAGGCGCGTCGAGAATACCGATGAGACGGACAATCCTCGGTTTTCTGCGCCACACGGAGAACATCTGCAAATTTTTCAGGTATCGAGGAAACGTCGGATGCCTGTGCCGCATGTGTTGTTATCGCGTCAACGAACACGTGGCGACCATAAAGCCCCGTCGTGACAATAAGTTTTGCCACGAACGCCGTCATAAATCGGCAGCGAGGTCTGCGAACACAACCCGACGGTTCGAACATCGCGCATCGATCGAAGCTTTGTTCCCGAACGCCGACGAACGCGCATCCTGCGGACACGTGTGCGAAAGTTGAACGGGCGAGTCGGAGAAAATATTTGCCTCGGAGCCGGAGCACTTTTCAAATGCAAATTCCACGTTCGTCGAAAACATCGTCGGAGCTAATTATACGTTTTTCGTCGTCGGCGTCCTCTCCGAGCGAGACGTAAAAGGGGTCGAGAGCTCCTCGAGTGGCGTCGCGGCCTCTTATCTCCTCGGACAAGGACAAATTGCCGTCTACTTTCCTCGGAAACGTACCATTCCGATCTACGGCGGAGATCACGGAAGATCGTTTGCTCGGTAAACACGGGCTTTTAAAGGGTCCGGCCGGGGAACAATGTTCCGACATCTGGTTGCTTATCGGCGACTGCGAATCGAAAAACCAACCCGCCTCGCAGAGATGCCCGGACAAAGGATCCGGAACGGATTCTCGCTGGTTCTCCGCAAGCCCGCAACACAAAGGTTTCTGTGTCCGACGTGTTTCTCGCGCGCTTTTGAAACCGCCGTGAAAGCCTGCGCGCCGACTTTCCGCCGCGTCTCGTGCCCGTAATTTATGCGCGGCGAGGAGCTTATCTCCGGCGGAGCGGGAAAATCTTGAAAGCGACAGGACTTTTCCGTGCCGATTATCCCCGGTGACCCGCATTCGCTCGCAATCTCGTTGATAAACGACGATAACGTATGTGTACCGCGAATCTGGGCCGTCGAGCGAACACGGTAGCGGGAATCTATTCTTTGCTAAAAATTCTAATAACCCCGCGCTCGTCCACAATCGACGAAAGAAGCGCGTGGGAAACGTTTCCTTTCCGCTTCCGCTTCCTCGAAGAGGGACGCGAAGCTTCGGAAACGATCCACATACCACAATTTCGGTTCTCGAGGAGGGTTTTTTCTTTCCATGCGCGAACGCGCCTTCGGTGTAAACTTGCGTAGGACACGAAAGTACAAGCAAAGCGGTGTCGGTGGTATTGGTCGATCGGCTTCCTCTCTTTCTTTCTCCGGGTTGACTTCCTGGCATGTTCGCGTTGCGAGCTCGGTCGGCCTCGGCCGTCCTTGCCCCTCGCTCTAGGCACCACGCCGTTACGAGCTACTAACTGGCACGAAAACATCAACTGGTCGGATGGATTAGAAAGGCTCTCTCGCATGCCAGTGCCTTCTTCTCGTCCTTCTCTCTCTTTTTCACTCCTGTTCTTTTCTCCGAAGACCTCCTTGTCGCGTTACGTGCGTAGGAGGGAAAGTTACCAGCAGGATCCCCTTGCACGCCTCGCCTTGCCTCGCCTTGCCTCGCCACTCGTCGCTCCTCTCCTCTCCCCTCCTCTTACTCCTGTTGCTCCTTCTGTTCCTCCTGCTGTGTACTTTCCGAAGGAAGCTGCGCGTCTTCAACATCTGCGCGTAAAAACGTACCGGAACGAGCTCTCGAACTCGCGTGCACCGCGGTCGGGTCGTAGCAGATCGAACCAACGGCAGGAAATGGTCGCGTCGGTGCGGTGGTTTCGAGACGCGCGCCGTTCGTTGTCCTTCGCTCTCGAACGAATGGGATCGCGTGCCAAATTATCCTTGAGAGACCCGACGCGAGTTAGAAAAGAAACGAGAGAAAGGAGCGCACCCGAGGTTGCCGAGAGGGATTCTTTACCGAAAGGAATACGTACCGCCTCTCCGCCTCGTTTCAACGATAGCAGCCAGTCTGGATCGTTGAACATATGTATTAAGACAGAAAATAAACTTATGTGTCGCTCCAGTTGGTCGCAAATCAGGTAGAAAACTTTTATTCGTGGCTTCCGAAGATTCTCGACAAAGGGTAGAATATAAAATACGGTAGAATTTAGTACAATTTTTACATATTTCAGACCCGCAAAGGATACTACTAGGAAGATAAAGTTCTGTGTCACTCGAGTCGATCGCAAATCAGGTGGGAAACTTTTATTCGTGGCTTCCGAAGATTCTCGACAAAGGATAGAACATAAAATACGGTAGAATTTAGTACAATTTTGACGTATTTCAGATCCGCAAAGGATACTACTAAGAAAATAAACTTCTGTGTCACTCGAGTCGATCGCAAATTAGGTGGGAAACTTTTATTCGTGGCTTCCGAAGATTCTCGACAAAGGGTAGAATATAAAATACGGTAGAATTTAGTACAATTTTTACGTATTTCAGACCCGCAAAGGATACTACTAGGAAGATAAAGTTCTGTGACACTCCAGTTGGTCGCAAGTCAGATAGAAAACTTTTATTCGTGGCTTCCGAAGATTTTCGACAAAGGGTAGAATATAAAATACGGTAAAATTTAGTACAATTTTTACGTATTTCAGATCCGCAAAGGATACTACTAGGAAGATAAAGTTCTGTGTCACTCCACTTGGTAGCAATACAGGTAGAAAACTTTTATTCGTGGCTTCCGAAGATTCTCGACAAAGGGTAGAATATAAAATTCGTTAGAATTTAGTACAATTTTGACGTATTTCAGATCCGCAAAGGATACTACTAAGAAAATAAACTTCTGTGTCACTCGAGTCGATCGCAAATCAGGTGGGAAACTTTTATTCGTGGCTTCCGAAGATTTTCGACAAAGGGTAGAATATAAAATTCGTTAGAATTTAGTACAATTTTTACGTATTTCAGATCCGCAAAGGATACTACTAGGAAGATAAACTTCTGTGTCGCTCCAGTTGGGTGCAATGCATGTAGAAAACTTTTATTCGTGGCTTCCGAAGATTCTCGACAGAGGGTAGAATATAAAATACGTTAGAATTTAGTATAACCTTTACGTATTTCAGATCCGCAAAGGATACTACCGCTGGTAACAAGATTCTATTTTATTTCGCTTTCTCCAAATTCGCCTAGACAAATTGAAGATTCTATGAACACCCGCAGTCTATTCACGAGATACTCGAGTACTTTTGCTCTATTCGGAGGTACTAGCTCGGACGTACCAGAGGTACTAGCTCTACTGGAAACTAATCATCGTAGCCAGCGTTCGTTACCGGCCCAGGAGCGGCGGGGCCTCGGCCGCTCGCCGGTATTAATGGACTCGAATGCCCGTGAAATCGGCGATGGGAAGGAAACGACGTTTCATCGTTCGACTCGATGATACAGCGTGTGCCGCATCGCTTCCCAGGATCATCGATTACGACTGCTATCCTAGAAAACTGGTTGCGCGCCGCGCAGATTACCCGACGAGCGATGAATCAGCGGCGCATCATCGAGAGTTGTTCTCCCGTGCGAGCAAGGCGTCTTTTCTCTCCTCGAAATCCTATCGAAGGTGGTTTTCGACGATGCAACGCGCCGCAACGCAGCGTCCGGTGTACGGTCTCGCATCGTGGTTCTCGCGATAACACGGGTACCTACATGCCCGTAGTTCGCGGTCCTCGGAATCCTCTTTCGAGTCTCGTCGGTGTCGGCGTCTTTTCCCTGTTCCACGAGATCACGGTTAGCAATCACCGGTCCACACACCAGTCCAATTATAAATGCTTTAGCGCGCGCGCCGTTCCACGGCATCAGTCGGCGCATTATCCGACGCTTTGCCTTGTCCTTTTCCCTTCTTAATTGGCTAGAACACGACGCGATTCTTCTCGAAATGGGTGGTCAACGCGTCGAAGGATTGAGATAAGCGCCGGTAAACCAGCTTCTGCCATCGAATAGTCTATTAACTGTCGCCTCTGCGCTATCTGTAACCTACTTGATTCTGGTATTACCAGATACCTTCCGATCCTTCTTGTATTTCACAAAACAATTTCGTTCGCGCAGAAATATTATCTGGCCGACGTGCGTTAATTGCGTCAGCTAGGTTCATCGGAAGCACGAGATAACGCGATTGAGAAACTCGTCCCGAAGTTTCGCAAGATCCTGTGTGGAAACGCGTTCGAGACACACTTTGTCGACCGGTCGAATTTCTTAATCGAGTACCTATCTATCGGACAAAGAACAACGGATTACCGTTGTCGTCGCAATAAGAACCAGAGTGCACCGCGATGGGTCTCAACCGTTGCCACGAAACAGGAATGACTGCGTCATAGTGGCGGCGTCGAAACAACGGTTATCCTTATCGAGATTAGCTGATTTATCTCGGCATTGGAAGCTGCACCGACTTATTAGGAGATCTATAATGCAGAGGCGCGCGCGTAGCCGCGATCGCGGATCGTAGAGCCCCTCTCTTTCGCCAGCTGGCTCGCCGCGCCGCGCCGCAGCCGCAGCCGCTGCTCTTTCGCCGCGAAATCGATAAATTATGCATTCAATTATTCATGCTCGCTCGCCATAATCATGTACGGTGGTTGACAAGATCCTGGCACGCTTTACAAGCCTTCTGGCTCTCCGCGTTTACTCGCCGCGCCGGTCCCAAGGCCCCGAGATCCGTTTATTCGACCGACCGTAAGCCGGTCGATTTACCATCACGGTTTCTCCAGATTCTCACGCCGCACTGTGTACCGGAATCCGGTTTTCCGTGTCCAAAAGTCAATCTTTTAATCGAAACGGTTTATCTCGCTGTAAAGTATAAAGTAACAACCCTAAAGGGTTGAAACCCAGAGTATTTCCATTCCCTACGATTTTTAAAATTTTATGGATACGCAAATAATTGATTCATAATATTCTAACTGGTGTCGCGACGAATTCAACGACCTATAATTTTACAACGGTAGATCCTTCTTTTTTTCTTTAAGGACTGCATCTCCTAGACAGACGACACTCGCGTGTGACTGCACACAGTCACCACAGTACACTCACACACCGTTAGATCACGTATACGTATGCAAAGATTGCAAGGGTCCGGGGATTCCACTCCTGATATCTTAATAATGCAAAGACGGGGTTTCTTAT
>CM052187.1:7265534-7290495 GCA_028455805.1 Lasioglossum figueresi
ATGATTTTGAAGCTAATGGACTTTAAGCTAAGTAAGGCACTCAAAGAGTCGGTAAAAATAACGAAAGAGCGATTTCTATGCTGAAGTGCAATGTCCATAGCGTCGCACAGGGCCAAACATTCCGCTGTAAAAATCGACGCGTTTCTATGATCGCATTCAATGTGATGCGCGCATGGATATCGTTCCGTTTCACTGATGCGCACGATGCGCGCTTGGAAACGGAACGCTTTTCCATGGATTTGATGCGAATCAAAAATGGCTTTGCTTTGCTCGGCATTGCTTTGATACTCGGTTACCAGTTGTCGTAAAAATTGTTCATCTGTAAAATTATCGTTCGTTACTTTCGAGATTATGTAACTCATTTAGTAATTTATGTTATTTACATGTTATGTGAAAAATATATTGATTGTATATATTTATACCTTCGGTCGCTCTCACAACACTTTCTTTATCGAGTAAGAGTGTCAACACCTCGTTACTTTCTTGTAAAGTTACAGGAAACTCTATTCGTTCCATCTTTACAGATGTTTGTCTTCGCACTGTGCAGAATGTGCTTCGCTTGCATTCATCTGCATCTACTTTTTTCAAATTTACCGCTAATGGATCGATTTCGCATCAAACGCTTCACCTCTGAACTGTGGTAGCCGATGCACGGCTGATGCGCGAGAGGTGGTGGGAATCTGGGGAATTCTGAGCGTTCCGATGCGTGCATTGAATGAAACGGAACGGTTCTCTATGCGATCCATGCGCTTGATGCGTGAAACGGAACGCACTCCTAGCGACCATAAATTCGACGGTAGAGTGATACGGTTGTTTAGTTTGTTTAGTTAGGCACAGCGAGATAAAGCCTCGAGCGACGAACGCGGAAATCGACGCGCAATCGAAAGGGGTGAATTCGAGTGATCGAACGAGCGGTCTCCGGCTCGTTGTCCACGTTTCTCGCGTTCTCTCTTCTCCGACGTCCCAGATTCTGCTGGTATGTATCGCGAATCGCGATACACGGCTGTAAACATCGACCAAGGGCCAGCTGCGCGCGGCTCTCGCAACGTAATGCGGGTCAATCGATCGAGAAACCGGGGTTCCGAATCGATCCGAACCGTTCTCGGCTCGATAGTCCGGTCGCACGGGAGACCTCGCTGTCGCGGTTTCCTTTACCTGTCGGGGACCCGTCCGGTTTCTCGGGAACCCGAGGAACGATTTTAAAGGCCGGTCTAAACGCGGCACGAATTCGTGATTCACGAGTTATGTGGGGCACGCGGATTCGTAGAAGTCTACGACTACTAGGCTCGTTACGAAATCGCTTTAACGGACGATAATGAAACATCGTGCCGGTTCAGGCTTCTCCGAAGCGTGCCTTTCGATATCTTCGCGTTTGGACGTTACGCTAATGACGTCAGCGCCGTGAAAGTCTGCGCGTAACTCGTATCGCGATCGAATCGCGCTCGGATCGTCCGAGTGCAAACGGAAGAGGCGCGGATCGGCGAACGGAATCGCGGGGAAGTCTTGAAGAGGGGAAGCGTAAGAACCCGGCGCCGAATGTTTTCCGTGTGCTTTTCACGGCGACGTTGTCGTTTGTTTGATCGGTCGCCGTCGCCGTTCTCTTTCAGCGAAATCGTCGACAACGCGCAACGCTATATGTATTTGATAGCGGTTTCAGCGGTTTTCGCAACACCAGGCTTGCGTACGCTTGTCGGTCGGTGCACGCGAACGCGAACGGAAAGCCGAGCCATGAAAAGTTTACGCGTTGCACGATGTTCGGGCTTCCCGAGCTCGGCTCGTCGTCTGCTGAAACGCGAGAATTCGTTTCCCTCGACACGCGCATTCTTCGCCGCAAGAACTGACAGCCGACCAGCCCACCCGCGAGCCTTTCTCGCGCGCGATTTCCTCGACTCGATAGAACTCGATGCAACTCGCCCGACATTTCCTATCCGGTTCCCAGGCCGACTCGTACGAAATCGGACCTCGAGCGGCTCGGCAAAGGACACCGTGCAAGTAAATCGGCAACGAATCCGCGCGTCCGTTCTTTTCGCCGGAGGAATGCGAGGAAAAACGTAAAACCGTCGGTCACACCTGCGGTGACACAGGATATGACGTTCCGCGGTAAGTGCACCGCATTCCAGCGCAAAGAACGCGCCGAGCACAGAGGAAATAGGTGCTCGATATTGCACGAGTGGGCGGGACGCTCGGCAGACACTCTCGAGGGTGAAATCTCGTTCCTTGTTTCCTCAGAGGAATAGGAGCCTATCGGTGGACGAGCCTCCCGAGGATCCAGGACGAAACAGATCCGTGGGATGACTCGTCGCGAGATGCGAGGCACGACGTGAAATACAGTTTTGCAGAAGTGTTGCGCGAGGCGATTCGAACGCGCGCGCGGGTGATCGCGCTGTTCTCGAGACTTTTACGTGCCCACCTACCGTCGGCACCGTGCACAGGTGTGGCCAGTTATTCCGCTCGATTTATTGCCCTCTTCGTTTATTGCTGCATACCGAAAGATATTGGCAGTGCCGTAACGACAGCTACTCGACCCACGTCTCTTGTATTTTTCCGTCTGCTTGGCTTATCTCTGGTCGACTACTCGTGCCGAGTGGATCGATCGCCTCGGTTTGCACGGCGCACGGACAAAAGCCGGCCGAAAGAAGGAAAGAGAAAATCACGGAGCCAGGAGGCGGCCGACGAAAGTGGATCGGAAGCGAACCATTCGGCTCGAGTCGACTCGACTCGACTCGTTCGGCCCGAAAGGTGGCCTCTTGAATAGCGGCGAGCATCGAGCACCCGAGAACCAAGAACGCGATGACACCGTCGATGCGACTGCCTAACTGTCGCTTCCTCGTTCGCGAGTCAAGCACGCTTTGGTGTTCCCGTTTACGAGGTTGGGACGTGTCCTCGTTTCTCCGCTGTGGTACCTCCTCCTTTGAAATCGCACGATCCTGCCTGCCGTTTCCTCTTCCGATAGCCGGACGAGTGTGCTTTCGCATGCGTTAACGCGCGATACAGCGCGAGCGTAACCTCGTTTCCGCGCGCGGACTTCTCCGTTCGTCTCTGCCCTCGTCGGGAATCAATTTATCAGTTTCTCTAGCCGAATCTAGCTGTGTCGTTCGATGCTCACGGCTCCCGATGCATCGTAGGCGGAGCAGCGAACGCGTCGAACGCATCGAACTTCCACGCGTGTACACGAAACGCGTTGACGTGGGATGGTTAGTCCGCGATGACCTGAATGCCGTGAAATCGGCGTGTGGGACGCGGATTGCTCGCGGGCCTTTCGTCCGGTTCTACGCACACGACCGATTACTATTCCGTAGAACGATCGGCAGACCCGTCCTTTCTCGCTGAAACACGGAAGCTTAGAACGCGCTAGGTCAAGATCTCGCGCGTCGGTTTTTCGCATCGACCGTCCAGTTACACAACGCGACGACACTCTCGTTCTTACGATGTCTCCCGATATGTATCCATTTAACGCTCGGCCGAGCGAAATAACCGCCGCGTCCCGTCGATTCCTTGTTCGCGACCAACCGCGATCCGCTAAAAAGTGCGACGCGTCTGATCTCTAGGAAAGAACTGATCGTCCGTGGATTTCGCGCAACGAAACGTGAAAACGCGGAAATAGTCGCCGGGAGCGAGGCTCTGAACGAGCGGACGATCGCCGCCGTACGACGGATTACATTTAGTTAGCACAGTTTTCTCTCTGGGACGGTGAACGTGGTCGAGGCCGCAGACGCGGCGCCGATCTAAACGTTTCTCCGTTCCGCTCGGACTGAACGCCGCGCACCGTTGCTCGCACCGATCAGCCCCGGCCCTCGGCCGCGCGATTTATAGACACGCTCGATCTCCCGCGCTGCATTGCAAAATAGGTTCTGCAACACGGTTCTCGTAGCTCGCGCCGCCATTCCGCTCTTTCCTCGAAAACTCTCGACACGACTCGACCCTAAACGGGTAGTCTCCTTTCCAGGATCGCAAGGGTACCGGATGCGCCTTCTCATTTCACGATAACGCAAAGATGTCGTTTTACAGTAATCAAAAGCGCAGATGAAAGATCAATCTAGACCGAATATCTCCGACAAAAGTCCTACTTTTACGTTTCCGAGGCGTAATTTACGCAGGTAACTATTTTCATAAAGATGCGACAAAATGCCGCAGATTAACGTAAGGTGAAGTGGGATAAGACTTAGCGCAGATTGGTTTTTGTAAAGTTGGATTTTAAACTTATGTATTTTCAGTCTGGTATGTGAATACTTGACGCTTTCGCTATCAAACGCTTTGCACAGTTATTACTGGTGAATTAATATTACGTAGGATTCTAATTTTTCTTGAAAATTTTCATTTTGATAAGATATTGTACAAAATGGTTTTTGTAAAGTTGGATTTTAAAATTATGTATTTTCAGTCTGGTATGTGAATACTGAACGATTTCGGAATCAAACGCTTTGCACAGTTATTACTGGTGAATTAATATTACGTAGGATTCTAATTTTTCTTGAAAATTTTCATTTTGATAGGATATTGTACAAAATGGTTTTTGTAAACTTGGATGTTAAACTCATGTATTTTCAGTCTGGTATGTGAATACTTGACGCTTTCGGTATCAAACGCTTTGCACAGTTATTACTGGTGAATTAATATTAGGTAGGATTCTAATTTTTCTAGAAAATTTTCATTTTGATAGGTTATTGTACAAAATGGTTTTTGTAAACTTGGATGTTAAACTCATGTATTTTCAGTCTGGTATGTGAATACTTGACGCTTTCGGTATCAAACGCTTTGCACAGTTATTACTGGTGAATTAATATTAGGTAGGATTCTAATTTTCCTCGAAAATTTTCATTTTGACAGGATATTGTGCAAAATGTCAACCACTCTGCACTTTCTCCCGAAAATGGAGCAAGAGCGTAACTAGTTAAAAATGCTTTCAAACCTTGTTTCATGTGCAACGGGACAAGAGCAAAGTTGCATACAGTACTTCTCTCGTAACTGTTTAGCACTAGTTGATTTAAGCGAGGAAAACAGCTTTATTCTTGAACGACATCTACGTCGAATAGTTCATATTATCTTATAGTACGTTAATAAATACAATCCACCGCAAATTCGCTCATACTATAATAAAAATACTACTACTACCGATACAACTATATTTATAATTATTATAAATTACGCCTCGTAAACGTAAAAGTGGGACTTTTGAGGGCGACCGCGGCCTAGATTGATCTTTCATCGAGAAATGAAAAGGCGCAGCCTGCACCCGTCAAATACTAGAAACGGGTCGACCACCCTAAGCCCTTTGCGACGTGAAAGGGAGACTAGAAAGCGCCACGTGGCCACCGATGACGCGTGTACATTCGAACCCTAATCCCTCCGGCGAAGGGAACGAGCGCACCTGGCTCGAGCGTAGGTTCTAATTGGACCACGCGTACATACTACGTTTTCTCTGTCACTTTCCTCGATCGCGGGGCGCCGTTTTCCTCGCTGGATTCATCCTGTCCGCGTCAATGTCCATGTCCGCGTCAATGTCCATGTCCGCGGGAACGAAAGTGGACGGATAGGGCTGCGCTTTCCGTCAACCCTGTCGCGACCGTGTTGGTTGCAGCTCTACAAACCTAGATTCCAGGTCGAGCCGGCTAACGAGAAGATCGAGCCGATTAAAAAGCGAAGCCAAACCAGTCCCTGTTGTTGACGCGAAAACTTCTCTCTCTCGGTTCGGTCTGAACGCCGCGAAATCGGCATATAAACGCCTTCGACGAGCGAGCGAGCGAGAGAGAGGAGAGAGAGAAAGATAGAGAGAGAGAAAGAGAGCGAGGGAATATACTCAAACGAATCGAGGAGTGAAATTTTACCGCCTTTCACCGTTTGCATGCCTTTTCGATCGAACCTGCTACCTCTCGCTGTCTCTCGCGTGTCCGCGTATCTTCCGGCGAGTCTCACGAGATATCGCGGTCGCGCGTCTCGTTCGTTCTGGCCACGGAAGATTCCCTGCAAAAATTATCCGCGACGAATCGGCCGGTCCGAGAGCACGCGCGCCGCCAAGAATTTCGTCCGTCCGCAGTCGAGAGAGAAAGAGAAAGAGAAAGAGAGAGAGAGAGAGAGAGAGAGAGAGAAGCAGTTACGCTAATAGCAGGAGGGAACGAACCGACTCGACTCGGCGCGGCGCGGCGCACGCTATTCTTAGGTCGGTTTGCTTATTCTCGTCTCAGGCATTTTAATCGGATATCCTGTTTGACGACCAAACATTACTCCGCGGATATTCCCGCTTTGGTCCCTTTGTTCGTTCGCCTTCCGAGAAGGAAGATCGACGACGTCCAGTCACCGGAAATTCTAGCGGATCAGAGGAGAATCACCTTTCCCGGGTGAAACGGCGCCAACGAGCGCGGCGCCGCTTGCATCGAAATATCGAATCGAGTCACACGACGTAACGGGTCTCGCTTCGTTACTAAAATTAAAGATCGAAAGATTCGAAAGCACGGGGTCTCGGCTCGCTTCCAGATTCGTCCCGGGCCGGCCGGATCCGGGCGCGTACGCAAATGTATCGCGAACGCGTGCAGTGTGCACACATGCATTCCCCCGGCTCCTTGGCTGCGACAGCGGTGCATTCCTGAGGAGTGCAGGCTCCGTTGGCGCTGGCGCCAGTGCTTCTTTCGCTCGAGAACAACCAGCGATGCACCCTAGACGGAAAAACTGTTTTTGCGGCCCCGTGGAGGCCGTCGCGTCGCGATCCGCTTCCCATCTTCCTTGTTTCTCTCTCTCCCTCGGTCTTCCTCTTTTTCCCTCTCTTTCCCTCTCTTTCTCTCTCTCTTCCCCTCGCTAAATTGGCCCAGCCGAACGGGTCGACGATCCGACCAATTTTCTCCTTATCGCTGTCGATACCGCAATGTCATCGTTCGAGCACCGTGGGCCTTGAGTCAGCGGTAGCATTATCGAGTTAGCGAGCATTCGATAACCGACCTCGACCAGCGATACACGCGGGGGTTTCCCAGAACGCTTTCGACCCGAAATTCTTTCGCCGTGACTCATCTCCGACCATCGATCCCTTCGAGTTCTCGATCGAGACACCGCTACGCGAGTCGTAGCGGGTTTTCGGACAAAGGGCAAAAGTGTGTCGTCGGCGTAGAAAACGGCTGGACGCGTTCGGCTCGCGGATAGCCAGAGGCGAGCCGAACGAGGATGTAAAAGACGACAGCCGTGCCGCAGGAAGTAGGCGATGGATGCGGGGCAGTCGACGAGCAGTAATAAAAACGAAACTCGTACCGCGACCTACGACCATCGAGCAACGCGGTCAATTTTTCTTGCTCGTCAGATTTTTTCCGCGTCGAAATTTCGACGAGGTAGTCCGCGGTGGCGAACGATGTTTTAACGGACGCCGTAAAACGCTCGACTCGCCCTTTTCTCGGTTCGAGGAACGCGTCCGGTCGAGGTTTCCACCTTTTGTCGGTGAAATTCTCGCGGATGAAATGCCATTTTCGACGACCTCTACCTGAAAGAACGACGGCGCAGGCCGGCCTGGCTTTTACACGGCCATTTCCGGCGCGGCGCGGTGAGTAAACCCTACGGAATTTCGCTCGAAAAGAGGCTTTCCTGTGAAAGAAACGGACCAACATCCTGCAACACGTCTGCGGCGATCTCTTCTCCGGCCGACCCGTCCCAGCTCTTCTCCTTTTTTCTCTCTCTCTCTGCTCCCCGCGCGGAGCACCGACCGTTGGAACAGCGCCAGAAAAGAAAATCAACCCTCCCATTTAGACGCTTTCGAACCCTCGTCAGACTCGACCTCTGGCAGACTCTAGCCAGAACTTTCCGAACGTGAATCGATACTCTGCTCTCGCGGCGTTCCGGCCTGCTCGAAGCGTAGAACGCGGGTCGGGTTCAATTTCAACGAAAGCCTCGGGCGGCTGCAAAAACGTGGGTACGGGTCCTCCCTGGGCTCCCGGGTCTCGCGATCTTGGTCGAACGAACGTCGTTCCACGGATAATGCGACTAACCTTCATCCGAGGACCGTTACTCTGCCCTGTCGGGCCCGGCGGCTACGGCTATTCAGGTCTCTGGGTCCCCGATCGTCGCGACACCGACTCGACGTACGTCTCGTGCGAGTCGCCTCGCAAGACGTCGCAGCCTCCTCGTCGACGGCACGCTTTGTCCGCTCCTCGTCGATCATTCCTCGATTATACCTCGATTATTCGCCGATTCCTTTCGCGCCCGGTCCGAGAGGATTCGTCGGCGAACGCCGAGGATCGATAATCGAACGCGTCTGTCCGAGATGGTTCGAGGTCAAAGTCAGCGAGACAAGCGTGTGCCGGCTCGGATCGGCTCGGCTCGGCCCAATGCCTTCTCGCGTGACCGTCGGTCTTCCGCAAGTAGGCCACGCGCAAAGTAGGCCTTCTCGCGAGCGAAGACGCGTCTCTTCTTTCACCCTCGTGCTTCGTCTCGACGAAGCAGCGCGCGAGGTTCGCAGCAGCAGCAACGTGTTCTAGAATCGAAACGCGGAGAGAGGAGAATACCTGCGCGTCCCATCGCGCAGCATCTCGTCGGTTTCCTAATGGGATCAAAGAGCAGAGGTCAGAAGGCGTGTGCTCTCCTCCCGCGAGTCATTTATTCCCTCGAGACATTCTCCTCCGTCGCGGAGCGACGTCCGACGATAAATCTCCTCGAACGTTTCCGGGAGAACGGATCGCGAGGCTGGCTAAGCTGGCTCGTTCACTCGCTCGCGCAACAATCTCGAGGCGACCGCGATAAATTATCACGGTGCCAAGTAGCCGACGCGCGTCCGCGATCGCGACCGGTCGAACTTCCGATCACCCTGTTGTTTCGGCGTGGCAGGGGGTGGTTGGCTTTGTTGGAATCTTCGAAAACACCATAATCGGTGACATCTGTTGTCGCTTGTTACTAAATGTTTCTGTACTCGACTTCTGTGACACCGCTGATACGCGCGCGTTCTTTTCTTTGTTTCCTTCTTCTCTGATCTACCTCCGACCGATTCAGACGTGCGAGATATTGTAAACAGTGTGTATTGTGGCAGTAAAGTACAATTTATTAAATGTAATTGTACACTTAAACCCAACAACAGGCTTCAACCCCTTTCGACTCGGCGCAGGTACGCGGTCTGTCCCCTCGCACGGCCGACGACGCACCGTTTTCGCGCATTGATTTCATATATAATATAATACAGATTTGTACATAAAAATCAAAATTATCAACGACCGTGGTCCCGTTGAAAGCACCGGTTCTCATTCGATCACCGAAGTTAAACAACGTGGAACGTGGGTGGAATGGGCTTAGATGGGTGACCGCCTGGTAAAAACCCGGGAAGCGACCCTTGGGTGTTTTTCACGTGTAGTTGGTAAAAGGTGGTTCGGATCCCACCGTAATAAAACAGTAGGTCCCGCTGAAAAGGCGACAGAGAGAGTGGAAAGAAAACAGAGATTGGTAGATGGATTTGAAACCCTGAGGGGACCAAATAATCATATCGATCAATCAATCAACATAAAAATCAAAATTATCGAGTATCGAGTAAGACATTAAATATACGGGGTGAACCACGAATCGTGACCAGTAGAGATTACTCTGTTATTAGCAGTCCGATCGAAAATGTTTTTATCAGGTACAGCATGGTTTCAAGAGCAAATTTTTTGTCAACCCTTTCTTTTAGAGCGAAATCAAACAGATGTACGAGTCACAAACCTTTTATTATAAAATCTATTCGATGAATAACAATCGTAAGACAAAAAGTACAGTCATTGGCACAGTAAGAAGTAAACGTTGAACAGGCTATTTGTTTTATAATTAAACGTACACCCACTTAATACATCTGTAGCACAGACCGAAATTAAGGTACGAAGCGATAAATTATACTTACTCGTAACGAAAATTTTAATAAAACACTATTTACATTGCACCGTGGTCATCTGTCGGTCTTCCTGGATGTACCAGCGTTAACCAACAGTCTAACAGTCACGCGTGGAACTCTGTTACAAAAACTTACAACGTTGCTTTGAAATATAAATAAGCAGCAATATAAAATGACTTACTAGACCAGGAATTCTTAATATTTGCCGTTTAAATCAAAAGTGCCGATAACTATCGCAGTGCCATCGATAGCTTATTTTTACCCTATGCATCGTAGAATCATAAAAAAGAAAATAAATCCTGTCGCATCGGGACGTACACCGTGCGTCGTTCGTCCGCATGCGATAGATGGCGAGGACGTACACCGTGCGTCCTTCGGATCGGAAGGGTTGAGCACGCGAATTCGAACGGCATTTTGAACCAAGATCCGTTTGTCGATCGCACCGCTACGGATCGTTCGTTTACCGTGACCGAAGCTTGGTGTTAACGACAGTATGTCCGTCGCGCGTTACCAGTTTTGAAAGCTGCTCGATTTACAGCCTCGGTATCCTTCGCGACCGGGTATCGCCGCTGCGATCGAGGAAATAATAATCCTTCCAGCGTGGCGCACCGAGTCCGTTGCTCGTGCCTCGCTTTCGGTGACGACCTTATTCCGCCGCGCGATGTTTGCGACACTTTCCATGCCGCGGCGTTTTTAACGAGCGCCCGTGAGCCGGTCGCTCGTAAATCACGCTCCGGTCCCGTAATCCGGCGATGGTCGAGCATGCACCAAATTGCCCCTGATTCTATCCGTCGGTTTCTCTCCTTTTCTTCGAGTAACCGTGGGCCTCCGCCCCGTTCCAGGATCCATCGTTTCCTCGAAGAACTCGCGGCACACGAGGATCGGTCGGTTCTCACGAGCCGGCATTTAGTATTCAGAAGCGAGCGAAGGCATGCGGCAGGACTGCGCCGAGGAATTTCGTCCAGGATGGGGCCAGGCGACGTTGAATCACGCGGACGCGAACCCGCCTCGAGACGTGACTCACGCTCCGCGATCTCGCGCCCCGTGCCTCTGGACAGGGGACTTAGGACAGGAGAGAGGAACGCGGCTTTCGGTTTCGTAATATTCGAGCATATTTCCGTCGGGTCCCACGCGACGAACGTTCCTCTAGCCTCCCGGAGGACTGGTTTGCTCGCAGGCGAGGTTCAAAGGTCGAGGGACCAGGGGAAACGGAAAAACGCGAGGGAAGGTTAGTGGCTCGAGCAAGTTGAGTCACGAGGCAGGCGGTACTTGCCATGTCCGTTGAAACGGCGTCGTTTGCCACGCATTGTGCGTGCAGGTTGAACGCGGAGGGCTCACGAACGATGCGTATCTATGCTCGGCCGGCTGAGTCACGTGGGAAGCATGCGTGAAGCTATTCCACGGAAGGTTCGCCGCTTGCCCTTGCCTTATCCCATCTTGTTCCTCCCTCGCTCGCGCATGCTACTTTCATTCTTGGCTCCCTCCTTTCTCCTTCTCCGCTCTTGTCTCTCTTTCTCTCTCTCTCTCTCTCTTTCTCTTTCTCTTTCTTCTCTTTACTTGTATGCGCGTGTACCCTCGCTGTTTCCAAGCGAACGAGCACCCGCTATCGACGTAGCCTAGCCGGCACAACCATCGCGGCAATTGAATTACTGCAAATCGATTCGGATGCATCGGTCGCGCGCGTAATCCTCGCCACGGCCGATCGACGTTGATCGATCCCAGCGTCCGAGTCGCGTTCATTAGCGGCCTATGAAAAGCTACCGACTCGGCACGGTCCGTCGGAGGCTGCATCAAATTCCATCGTTATCTGCATCCTCGGTTAAACGAGCAGCGCTCGCTAATTATCGGCGTCATTACCGAACAGCGACCGAGAAAAATCCGTTCGATTCTCACGGCCGAGCTTCCGCCATTCCGCGTGCCGCGCCGCGCCGAGCCGCGCCGAGCCCAGACGTTCCAACGATTTCACGAAGAATTTGAACCCGCGGCGTGTCACCGATAAAACCCAAGTGCCCGTTCCAGGTTCCCGAGCATCTACGTGGATGCACACCGGCGAGAAGAACCTAACTCGGCCTAGGCGTGCGCGTTCCGCTCGAATCCTTGGCTCGCGGCCCGCCGCCGGCGATTTCTCAGCGCAGTCCGTTGAGATTATAAGCCTTGCGCGCCGGGATCTCTATCGAACGGTCAATTGCCGGCATTATGTAAATATTTTGCCAGGAAGATGGCAAGATTAAGTCGAGCCGGACCTCGCCGCAATAACGAAACAAGAGTATTCCAATTAAGTCCGGCGTACGGTGCACGAAGAACGCGGTGCTCCTACCGATTATTTAAACGCTGCCCGCCTAGCCTTCGCTAGCGATTACCTTCAATTTCGTAATAGAAAGAAAATTTGTCTCGTTAGGGATAAAGGGGCGGGTCGAAGGGACGGCGCGCGCCACGATTCGACGCGTTAATCTCGGTGAAACGAGCCGATAATTTTCGTCGACGCGGATCTCGGTGATGTTCCCGGGATAGGAAGCTCGAACATCCTTGAAACGAACGAGCTCGACGGGCGGCAAGCTTCCAAGTTGCACCCTATTCTTGGAAAATTCGGTAGACTGTGGCAACTGCAAGGACTGCATCGTTAGCGCGGGCCTCTCGAGGTCTCGAGCACAATGCTGCGAAACGATTTGCACTTGAATGCCTGGTCTCATCCGTTTTCAGGCCGGATGTCGAGGCCGAGACCCGCCTCGCGCCGGATGTGGTCCCTTCGCCGCATCGCCGCTTCGCTACGCCTCGCTTCGTCGTCGTCGTCGCTCGCCTAGACCCTTTTTCCATCTATCTCGAACACTTCTGTCTTCTGTCTCGCCTCTTCTGTCTCGCCTCTTCTGTCGAGGACTTCGAACCTCTTCACCGCGCAATCAAAACGGACGTTGTAAATTCGACGAGAAACGCGTCCTCGTTTTTTCAGTCACTCGAGAACCGGCCGACCATTCGCTTCCACCTAACCGAAACGCCCACGCGTCCCGCCAGAGCAAACTACAAGTCTTTTTCGACTTCTTCCGTTGACCATAAATCACGAGATCGCGTGCCTCGACCGCTCGTTCGGTAGATCGAAACTCGTTGTCGCCTCGCGTCGCAGATTTCGCGTTTCGAGCTGCGATCAAAGTCGAAGCGATGAACTACAACGGCGCACAGTTCGAGAACCCGCTTTCTGTGGCCAAAACTGATGTTGCGTTGTTTCAAGGTTCAATGTTCATGTCATTTTTGATAAAGGAAATTTTTTTCTCTAACTTTTTGTATCGAAATTTGTAGAAAAGCGAATACCGACAAAGTCGCCGAGACTCGATTCTTTATCAACGTTATGTGAAATTTAGTACTGAGGGGTTTTCGGGGTCTCTGATTACGAGTCTGGCATTGAAAAATGTTCTGCGCTTCGAAGGCTGTACCTGCTCGGAAAGTTAAGGTGAAGTGGGGTAAGGCTAAGTGCAGACTGGTTTTTGTATAGTTGAATTTGAAACTCATGCATTTTCAGTCTGGTATGCAAATACTTAACGCTGTCGGTATCAAACGCTTTGCACAGTTATTACCGGTGAATTAATAGTTCGTAGGATTCTAAATTTTGTTGAAAATGTCAACCACTCTGCATTTTCCCCCGAAAATGGGGCAAGAGCGCCATTAGAGTTAAAAATGCATTCAAACCTTGTTTCACGTGCAACGGGACAAGATCAGAATTATTAACAAGTCTGCTATAAAATGCTTTATTGCATTTATTGCACTAAATTAACACATTGCCGACCGGTGATTATTGCATAATTTTGAAAAATCTATCGTACATGGCGAAACACTTTTTAATCGAGCCTTCGATAGCAACAGAAATTTACATTGTGAACTTACAAGTCACCCTCGATAACGTCATCTGATGTAAAAGAAAATTTCTATGCTCTCTTTTGGTACAGCACAATTATTGAAAATCCTATTAACCCTTTGCACTCGGAGCTATTTTAACTCGAAAATCAAACGTCTCTTCCGACCTAAAATATTTCCATTCTCTATGATTTTTTAAATTTGGTAGATGTGGAATTGATATAATACCTCGTACAATACTTATATCTTTAGTAATTGATTAAATACCGACAAACCTAATAGTGTAAACAATATTTTAAATAATAGTACAGCAATTTTTAATAGCTCCTCGGAGGCGCCACTCGAGTGCTAAAGGTTAATACGCTTACGGTAGGTAAAGTGTTAAGAAAACACCTTTATTCTTGGGCGACATCGATGTCGAATAGTTCATATTAACTTATAGTACATTAATAAATACAAGTCAGAGAACTTTCGCTCGCATTATAATAAAAATAACCAATTTATGCACTTGCCTCGTTTACGAACTTACCCTACTCCACCTCATCTGAAAGATCTAATATTTAGATTTGCGAGGTTTCGAGGGGTTCGTAATTAAGATAAAAAAGAATTTCGGCCAGAAAAACAGCTGAACCACAGTGTTGTGCGGCGACCGCGGTGGAGGAAGGAGGCTATCGTGTCTAACGGGCGCCGAGTAGATCCAACTTCCGAGAATAGAGCGTCCTTAAGGAGGCTAACCCCACCCCTGGAATGCCATCTTCTGCTTTTCATCCTGGTTTCCCATCGTGCGGCGCGCATCGCGAGCCACGAGCCGAGATCCGAGAGCCGGCCAACGGGGACGTGTGAAACGAAACGGTCGCGAGTCTCGGCCATCGCATCGGGGAACGAATCGTGCCGCGTTCGCCTCGCCGACACGCCATTATCGCGATGGTATTTTTGCTCGTCGAAGAGCACGTTGCGTTGCGGCTCCGCTACTTTTCCCGCGGGAACAAGATTTCCTGCGAGTCCAACGATATCGGATCGAATGCAGCGAAATTACACGCTGCTCGCGAATAAATCGCGCCTCGGATAGCACCGCGGGTGCGGTTCCCAGATAACCTAGATCTCGGATAGCGTACAGATAAACGTTCTCGCTCTGGCGAAGATCGCTCTCCAGATCTCTGTCGGTCGATTGAAAATCCGTGCGATTTTAGCAACGTGTCCGATCGTCCACGTCGAGTCGAGTCGAGTCGATTCGCAAGGAGCTGCCGACCGCCGGCGCGCGTGTCTCGAATCCGTAAAGGCCGCTCGTGTTTCGAACGATCAAGAAAATTGTAGAGCGCTCGCGCGCGATACAAATGCGTCTAGCATGTAGTGGATTCGCGGCGGAGCGTCGGCCGAGTAATTGCGACACGCTTTAACGCTTTAACGCTTGTCACAATTTCACGTGGCCGGTTGCTTTCGCTGGCTGGCGGCAACGACCACGATCGCGACGACCAAGATCGCGACGACCACGGTGACGAAGACGACGACGAACGACAGCTACGATGGGGGAAGGCAATAATCGTTGGTCTCGAGCAGAGCGACGTTGCGTCACACGACCGAGTTTCTAGCATCTGTTGAACGCGGACGGCCCTGGTTCCCCAGGATTTCTTCGGTTCGAATCGGGCTCATCTGGGAAGCTCGCTTTCGTTTTTCTTAACCGCTCGCGCTTTATCGGTCGCGCGGGTAGGATCGAACGGATGTTGGGAGCCGAGAAACACCTGAGCCGCTCGCCGCGATTCCTTCGCGAAGGGCTACCTGCGGCTATCGCGAATATATATCCGTCGCACGTAAAGAAGAAATAAATTCCCAGCGGGCCGTAAAGAAATCCGTACCGAAGGCGCGCACCATCGGCTTGGGAGCTCGCCAACGAGGTTAGTGGGATTTGAGATTTTCGATAGCTCCTTCCCACACGTACGTACGATAGAAGTCATCGGGAGGCTCGTCGAGGATGACCGACGACGTTCTCTTCTCGCGCGAACTAGTCCCTCCTTGTTCTCCGATGTTGATTCGGAAAGTTCAACGAACCGGCCGCAGCCGGTCGCAATGTTTCCCCCGAGGTTTCGCATGTTCGCGAGCCTAGAACGTTTTCGTTGTCGTGTCGCAGGTACGTTCCGTTCAAACTTATTTGCCAGAGATAGGGCAACAGGGTTCTCCATTGTGAGAAAGTACGTACGATTAGCCGACGCTGATAAGTCGTTATCGTTGCGCACGGAAGGCGTCGGGAGATTGCTTCACGATTATCTCTCGACGGTGCACCGAGTGAAAGGTTACAAACGAGTTTTCTCCTCCCCTTCTCGTGGCACCCGTGTTTTTCTTCGGTCTCTGACGCAACGCCGGTGACTGTTAATTTATATTAGTCACCGATTTCTGGCAACGGTACATATGTGTATCTCGCAAGGCCGGACACGGGACCGGTGACCACTCGCGCGTTCTCTTCCTTTCGAAGACGGGCGAGGACGACGGAAAACTTAATGTCTTTCTGTTTGCGCAACGTCATCACCGATTCGCCTTTTTCATAGTTTACCGGATGGCATGGTTCGGATAGAAAATCGCGAACTCGTTGGATCGTTGCCGACCGCGATTTACGCGATCCAACTTGCAGCGAAATCGTGCGCGGAGGCAGCGGCCTTTCGCGAGGACGCTCGCACCGTGAAGAATCGCCCACGCTTCACGCCGCGCGCCGTTCGGCCAGAGACCGAGATGCGTGGTACACAGAGGCGCGTGACTCACGCGACTTGATTTGGTTTTCATTCGATCCGACGCAACATCTTCCCTCGGTTAATTGATGATTCATCGACAGTGGCCATCGATTAGCTGCGACGTTTATGGAAACTCTCTCCGCGGGCAACCGGGACTACAGCGAGCTCCTCCGGCGCTTAGGAAAACGTTCGAAGAACCGCTCGACGGACCGGTCCTTCGATTTTTGGCCGCGCCGTTCTCGTCCTTCTCGGATCGCGCTCGATTTTTCTTCTTTTCGAACCGGGTCAGCAAACTGTGGCGGCCGACGAAGGCCGCCAAGGGTGTTCTTCTCTCTTTTTTGCCCGGTGCTTCCTCCTTTTCGGCCGCTTTCGTACGCTCGGCGATCGCCTCGATCCCCTTCCCCTTCCCCCTATCCCTTCCCGTTCGTTCTCGTCGTCCTCCTCATCTGGTTTCGGCCGGCTTGTTTTTCTTTCTCGCGAAATTTGGAAGTCGACGCTCGTCTCCAACGTTCGATCGTGACGCGCATTCATCCCGGACAGCGGACGAGCCATCTTTTTAACGTCGTTCCTGCTCGTTCCGTGGCTAAATCGGGACCCATCGAAGGAACAAAGTCGCGAATTCGAAACGCTATCGAAATTGATTCCCGATCGGTTTTGTTCGACCGACAACTTCTCCGGAAGCAACGTGGCCCGCGTCTTCGCGATCGTCGAAACAGTTCGGAACGCGTTCAGTCTCGTTCACGGATCGACAGGAGGAAGTCGATCCGAGAAGACGAACGATCGTTGACCGATCGACCGAACCTCTCTCCTTTGTTCGTTTCCTTTCACGGGTATCCGTGTTCTCGTAGATCCACCCAATCAACGGTTCGCTGCTTTCGTTTCCGATCGAACGCGTCCAGTTTGCCTCGGCTTCCACCGAGTCCGCTAATAACCATCGAAAGCCGGAGGTGGTTCGCAGTTACGCGCGTCGAGATTCGAGATCTTGTACGCGAGAAGCGTCGAGGACATAACTCTTCGTCATCGGGACGGGCCCCCGCTTCTTGACCTCGACTGCCTTCTCATTTGGATTGCAAATAGTACGCGAGTGCGCCTAAACTCTTGTTTTTGACGAGGCTCGCGGCGCTGTAAGGTCGTCGCGAAAACGAAAAAGAATCGGTCCGCCGGCGTCGATGGTAATCGTGGACTAAGAACACGAACGGCGCGAACGAAAACGACGCCGAGCTTCAACGAGAACGGCGCGGCGCGCTCTCGGCAAACAAGGATAAAGGCCACGAACGATTCGCGTGAAAGTTTTGCCGCGCGCTGGATGAAATTCCAGTTGAGAGAACGCTTCGGGACGCACGGTAGCCTTTGAACGTATCGATTCGTTGTAGGTTCTCGATAAAACATTCGCAAATTGGACGAAATTGCGGGTCGCTCGAACGTTGGAAAAATCGGCGCTGGCTCGCGTCGAGCGTCGGAACGACGATCATCCTCGACCGAGCGATAAAAGTTGTTGCGGCGGTCGACCGCACGAGGTTTCAAATGAAACGATTCGAAGCGGTTTGCGGGAATGCAGTCGGTTCGACAAAAATTACGAGAGCTCTTCTAGCTCTCGGGCTGCGGAGCGCGGCGAAATACATTTTTACCAGCGGTTCGTCGTCGGCGTGGCTCGCGGTCGGTGAATCGTGAATCGTTGCTTTTTCGAATCGTTCCCGAGTCATTACGGTCGCTGAATTCTTCTCGGCGCGACCCTGAACGGGCCACGGAATCCAAATGCCTGCTTAAGAGCTCGTCCCGCATCTCCTTTGTTCTCCCGCGTGTGACATCCGTGAAGAATCGAAAGCTGGAAGGAGTCGGGCTCTCTCGCGTAGAAAACAACCGCACCACAGAAAATTACCGTCCCTTCGTGCCACAGGGTGCTCCTCTCTTCCCAGGACTTCTTTTGCATCTTTCCGAGAAGTCGCGTTTCATCGGGACGCGACACTCCTCGTACTCGGTCGGCGACACTTGAAATGGCGACGACGCGAAATTAGTACAGCGAGCCCTCGACTTACGCGGATTCAAAGAAAACCAATTTCGAACAGTGAAATTCGTTTTCCGAGTGCCAGAACGGGAGCTTTGTCGGTACATACGCGACAGAAACGAAGATAAGGCATTCAGCTATTTGTAAGTGAGAAATTTTCCATGGACATAGTTGGTCAAGGCAAAAATTTACCTCGTCACTTTGTCGTCCCTATAAACCGATGTAGAGCAAACCATTATCATTTAGCCAGTTCTCTGGCCCGTATTGGCTTCATTGATAACCCAAGGCAGTGTGATTTATATAATGCACAAAGATCTGTACTTTTGGAAAAACTCTACAAATTAAGATTTCAGTTGCCTTTGGATCTTTCTTTGTTTCCGGCTGAGCTCAATATAATAAAATAAGCCCAATAATGAAAAACAATTGTAATTTGCGTGTTTAGGTGTCACCTAAAAGGAAAAAGACAATTTGTACACCTTTACGTTTATATTGATAATACTTCTTGCTATGTATATATCTGTTTGTATATTATTACCTAATGTTGTAATAAATCTTTCCTAAGATTTAAAAAAAAGAAAAAACAGTTGGTTTAGTACATACGCGTGGTACACAAATCAGACGTATTAACCGTTCGAGTCCCAAGCAGCGCGATCGCGCTCTTCAGATTTTGTGTCGAAAAATCCCAGTACATTTCGAGCGCTGTGGACAACTGACGGTGCAGTCATAAAATAAAAGAAACGCTATCGCGCGGTTTCTTTCGTACTCATTAATAAGGGCCTGTTCAGACACGGCGGAAACCGCGCGTTTTCGACCGCGCGGTTCAAATCGCGCGGATTTTATTACATTAGCGTCAATGCATTCGTTCACACGTGACCACGCGGTTTCCGCGCGATTTTGTTTACTATGGTTGCTATGAGAGCGTTCAGGTGTTTGACGGAAATCGCGCGGTTTGGACGTGTGTCAATCATTTGCTTCTTCGATGTCCATCTTCGTACTGAGCTAAAACTTCGCCCCTCTCCTGCATGTCCGCGCGGTTACCGCTTCTTCCTGAACGACTGTCAATTTTGACGCGGTTCAAATCGCGCGGTTTCCGCCGTGTCTGAACAGGCTCTTAGAGAAGCAGCGCGGTCGCGCTGTTCGGGATTTTTCGACAGTGTTTTTTCAATACCCCTTGGGACTCGAACGGTTAATAACCTTACAACGGTAGCGCTTAGGCACTATTCGACTTACGGAAGCGCTGAAACGAATTAACCGCGTAAGTCAAGGACTGACTGCATCGCGTAACGCGGTTCGAGCCGCCATCGACTCTTCTCCAGGATCTGCACAAGGAGCCTGTTCCTGGAGCGAGTCCTAAACCGTTACCGAGAAGCGCGGACGGTTTCTCGAGGAGAAGGCTGCGTCGCGTCTTCGGGTCGCGTCGGTCCGAGATAATTATGCGACGCGCACGGAACACGCGAGACCGCTCGTAAAATGTTGCGGCCGACCGCCTGGCCGCAGACGTTTTTATAGTCTTCCTGGTCGGACGATGTTTCGCGCTCGAAAGGTTCCTGAATCCACGCGAACCACTTAATTCACGATGGAGCACTCTCGACGCCACGCGATGCCCGAGTTTATCTCGTTATGACGGGGCAGGCAACACGGAAACCGAAGCGACTCGCTGGCTCTGGTCCCTGCCATTAATTATGCTCCGACTCGGTCGGTGATTAAAGAAATTAGCGGATGCCTAGCAGACGCGGCGGGTAACCAAGCCAGCTCGGGGCGTCCACCGGCTGGGCTCCGTTTCGGAGTTGCTCGAATGCAAATCTCTATTGTGCAACTGCTGCAACGGCCCGGGACTAGGAGAACGCGGTGAAATTCGTTCCAGTTGTGCTCCCTGCTCGATTATACAACGTTGCGTAATTCGTTTTCGGAAAACCGAGGTGCGGAAAAAAGAACCGTGTAAGTTGCGTGCACGATGCGGCGTCGCGCGATGGAGTGTCTCCAAGCGCGTGTGTCGATGACCCTGTGTCGAACGTCGGTATCGGAACGAGGGGGTTGGAGGGTGCCCGGCGAGTAGCAGAAGAGAAGAGAAGAGAAGAGAAGAGGAGAGGAGAGCGAGAGGACACGGGACAGCCGCGAGGCGGCCCGAAGAAGACGGCACGAGTAAGAAAAGTAAAAAAAGCTAAGCTCTGTGGAGAAGCGGTGGAAGAAGGTTCCTCGTGGACTGGTCGGCCGGTACAAGCGGGGTCGTCGGACCGACCGGTGTGTTTAGTAGTTAGGAAGCTAATGGATGCCTTAAAGGACGACGGATACACAAGGTTGTGTTGCACGACGCGGACTCGTCGGATCCCGGTGTTCGCGCACCGATTTCCTGGTCCGCCACGCTACGCTACGCCACGCTGCGCCAGAGGGCAACGAGCACTTAACGCTATACCCGACTTCTCTACCTCTTCCCTTGACCCTGGGTCGTTGATCCTCCACCGTGCTGCGTATACAGTTTTAATGGGTCTACGCTCGGTAGTTTTAAGTAACACGCCAATCGCGCGCTCCGCGGTCGATGCCTGGTCGTGGGAAGAAACGAGCCGCTTCCCATTTCGGCGGCTCGGCCATCGAGACCTTCACGCGATACGAATCTCCGCCGTAACGATCCACGCGAACCCGCAACGCGACGGTCTCTTTCGAAGAAGCCCGAAGGCGTAGCAACAATCGTCCACGATGGGAAAAGTGGAGAAACACCGGACACAACATCGATTCGACGTCTGGGAACAACCCGTCTCTCGACGTCCTTTCCGCGGCTCCGAAAGGGGCGCTTCGTGGCGCGTCGCGCGCGCGTCACACGAATCGTGCACGAGAGACATCACGGTGAAAGTGTGTACACTTTCTATGGAGTTCGGGAGGCTACCGCTTTCAGTCTCGGTTAGAACTTTATTCCTTTGGCGAAAACGTTGTCGGGATTCGATCCTCCTCGACGGACTCGAGACTCGAGGATCGTTCGAATCGATCGGTGCATCGGGAAATTGTTGCAGCGAAAACGGACGCGTTCTAAATACTTGATTTAAACTTCGATTTTTCGAGTTTACCATCGATTCGAGCTCGTTCGCGCGGTTGGCCGCTATCTGTCAAACGTATCGGACGCGGAGATTGAAGAGCAGGAAGCGACCGCGAGTTTCTTCGAGCGGAGAAGCACGACCGTGGAACGGTCCAGTTTCCTGCTCGGTACACTTTCGAGACGCGGCGTGGCGGAGTGGAGTGGAGCGGGGCGGAGAGGAGGAATGGCGGCAACCAACGACTTTAGCTCGCGATTCGAGGAGCTCGTAAATCCGAAACCGCTGCGCTCCTCGGCGCGACGTTGATGGCTCCCGGAAAACAGAGCAACGCGACCGACCGCTTCTTCGATCGGTTCCAACTTCGACCTGGCTTCCGACTTGCCTCTTGGCGCGGAAAATTGGGTCTTGCGGTGCTGGACAAATGTTTAAACCGCTCAAACTACCGCGTCGTCGCTCCACTCTGGCATCTCCCGGCTTCTCTCGTCTTCTCCGCTGGCACAGCGTCGACTCGTAATCGTTGCTTCCTTCGCGATAAGCTGTTTCTTCGTTTCGTTCTCGGAAGGTGCTCGTAGAATCGAGACCGCGTCGCCCTGACGTGTCTTCGCGATTAGACCTCCCCGAAGAGCCTTTCCAACAAGTCGTAGCACCGCTTCAGTTCCAGTAAATCCGTCGTTCCCTTTTCGTATTTCCGTTTCCGTTTCCGCCAAAGCCGAGTCATCAATGTTCCCCGCTTGCCACAATTTTCGGCTCTGTCTCGATGGTCGATCGTTCGAGCGAATCGACCGAGCTATTCTTCGATCGCTCGACGGATACGAGAACAACGATCTCGAAGACCGAAACGGTAAAACGGTGGTGCTGCCACCGTTTTCGATCGAACCGGAACCTTGAACGACGTTCCTTCTGGATCGCTCGTTAAAGGCGAACACACGCGGACCGATTCGACCGTCGAAGCTCGTTAGAGGAATCGAGCCGCGTGTACACATCGGTTGGTCTTCGACCAGCTACTTTGCATTTTCGCGGAGAAATCCGAAGCGCGGTGCTCCCGACAGCGTCCGACTCTCGCGATTTCTCGTCAGAAACCCGTGGATCGGGTATCCTCCGGCCCCCCGTTGCGCGAGAGCGCCTCTCCCATCGATTCGTTCACGGAAAACGCGATTTTCGTTGGCCACTCTTCGAGATTCGAAGCCCCGCGCCACGCTGGACTAATTAACGAAGATGCTCGTCGGGTATCGGGACCGGCGCACCTGACTCTCCTCGTTAGAAGCCTCTCCGCTTCTCGACTTCGTTTTCTCGGACGTGTACGCGAGTCTCGGGGTCCGATCGCACTCGAACTCTGACGGCTACTTAAAATTCACCGCATCTCGAGGCCTTATCGACGCACCGCGCGGTCGAACATTAATCTCGCTCGAGCGATTCTCGCGCTGACCCTATTAACGTCACGGCACTTCTCGTGACGAGCGCGCGAAAGTTTCTTCGGTCTCTCCTCTACGAATCGCGTCGAGAGATCGAGAAACGTTTGCGATTCGGAATCGCTGTCGGTTTGCAACGGTCGCTCGAGCAGCACCTGTTTGCCTTTGCGCAGCTGTCCGGCCCTTGGCAGTTGCGGGGAATCGGTTTGACGGTCGAGACCGAGCTCGATTCGCGGCAGGTGTTGGCTCTCGCGATGGAGAAGAACGCGATTGAAATTTCTCGCGGTCCGATCGGTGCCGTTCCGGCGAAACCTCCTCGTCATCCGATTGCTCAACAACGCGCAGGCCGCGCCGCATTTCCAAGACAAATTAGGCTCGATGCTAGATGCGATTTGTTCGGCGATCGCGCGCGATCTTTACGAGAATCGTGCATACGCGCGGCAACAACAACGGAGCGTGGGAGTTCGACCCGAGGCTCGACCAGGGAAATCGAGATCACGCGCATAGTAATGCAACCACGACTCGAGTCTGGTCGAGCCGAGTAGAGACTAGGCGAGGCGAACAAGCGCTTACGGCCTGCGTTCGCTTCCTCGACTTCTGAACTTGTTTCCTAGCGTTCGCGTCGATTACGTAAACGAGCATCGGCTTTTCCCTTTGCTCGAGATCGCATGCCTCTCTCGCCTGTCGCCTCGCAAGACGAATCGCGTGTACACGGAACCGAGCCGCGTCGAATCGAATCCCAAGATGATCGGAAAAACTTGGATGTGGTCCAGGGACGAGAAGAAACCCTTCCTGGAACGCGCTCGCGTTCGCTCGCTCGCGATCACGCGCCGTCTAATGGCGCAACTGTAAATCCGATATTACAGCGACAACGACTACCCGGCACGCTATTATTATCGCGATGCGATCCGCGACATCACTGGAAAATTAAAACCCAGAGGATAAATGAGAGAGTCCGCGAACCCGCCAATTATCGCGATCCTCCCGTTCCCTGGAAACGATTGGCTTTCCTTCGGGGTACGCCGGTTTTGTTACTCTTTCGACGAATCGAATCTCCTGACGAATCCAAACTGGCCAGTCGAATTGATTAGTAGACTGCGGATCTTTTATGATGAAGATATTGGTTGGGGGAAATATAAAACGGTAAAAGATTAGAAAAATTTGTTGTTCGCAATCAACGCGGAAGATTTTTATTTTGCATACAGATCCGCAGTCTGGTGATTAGATATCGACATATTTAATAATATCATATTGATTGTCATATCGATTGACGTATCGATTGTCCCTCTCTACTGGGGCAAATCAATTTCTACGTACCTGAACGTGTTTTGAGAACTAGGGAAGGATTTCAAACAATTAAGTCCAAATCCACGTATGGATTAATGGATCCCTTAAATCGTATTATTGCCTTTTGTATTTTGTATATTTTGTATATCGTATATTGACTTTTTCAATGGGTCGTTGCAATCGTTCGAGCGAAAATTGCGTACAATTATACGTTAATTTAATACCTGTGTTCCTACAGCTTACGGCATGTCCGTTTATAAGTAATTTTAGGTTAAAAGACTTTCATTTTTGTCTTTCTTTTGTATTGTAAATATTTGTATAAATGGATTTCAGTCCGTACATAATAATAATAATAATAATAATAAGATCTTAAATCTCCGAAAGTTCTTCACCGATTGCTTTGAAATTTTGACACAACGTTGCATTCATAAGTTTAGATTAAGACTTTCATTTTTGTCTTCCTTTTGTATTGTAAATATTTGTATAAATGGATTTCAGTCCGTACATAATAATAATAATAATAATAATAATAAGATCTTAAATCTCCGAAAGTTCTTCACCGATCGCTTTGAAATTTTTGCACAACGTTGCATTCATAAGTTTTGATTAAGACTTTCATTTTTGTTTTTCTTTTGTATTGTAAACATTTGTATAAATGGATTTCGGTTCGTACATAATAATAATAATAATAATAATAATAATAATAATAAGATCTTAAATCTCCGAAACTTCTTCACCGATTGCTTTGAAATTTTGACACAACGTTGCATTCATAAGTTTTGATTAAGACTTTCATTTTTGTTTTTCTTTTGTATTGTAAACATTTGTATAAATGGATTTCGGTTCGT
>CM052187.1:7290595-7379792 GCA_028455805.1 Lasioglossum figueresi
CATAATTTTAGGTTAAGACTTTCATTTTTGTCTTTCTTTTGTATTGTAAATATTTGTATAAATGGATTTCAGTCCGTACATAATAATAATAATAATAATAATAATAATAAGATCTTAAATCTCCGAAAGTTCTTCACCGATCGCTTTGAAATTTTGACACAACGTTGCATTCGTAATTTTAGATTAAGACTTTCATTTTTGTTTTTCTTTTGTATTGTAAAGTAAATATTTGTATAAATGGATTTCGGTTAGTACATAATAATAATAATAATAATAATAAGATCTTAAATCTCCGAAAGTTCTTTACCGATTGCTTTGAAATTTTGACACAACGTTGCATTCGTAATTTTAGATTAAGACTTTCATTTTTGTTTTTCTTTTGTATTGTAAACATTTGTATAAATGGATTTCGGTCCGTACATAATAATAATAATAATAATGTATACAATATTTTGAATAACCGAGTCACCGTTCGAGTGCTAAGGGCGAAGTTTGCCGACGAAGAGGGTTGCGGGTCGACGTGGCGTCGCGTCGCTACGCTCGACGTCGTTGGCAAAGCCGAGGGTCGATTTCGTATCTCCCCTTTGTCCAGTGCACACCGAGAAACCGAGGATAGGTCGCGTCGGTCGTTGGAAGTTGCAACTGTCTGTAATTAGAACGCAGATAACCAGCCCGTTCGATAGAGTCTGCCCACGGTCGTCGGCTCGTATCGGACATTTGCCAACCTACATACCTAGACGAGCCGCTCGGTGCTCGTTCGACGAAGACGCGACCCTCGTCGGCCGACGCGTAAGCCGTTCCGCGACGTCGCTCTTGCAACCAGTTTATCGGTTGAAAAGTGTCGAGACGCCGATACCCAGAACAGGCCGTCATAACCCTGCCGAACCACAAAAATCTCTAAGCCGAGCGCGCGCACGCGAACAGTAACAAACTTTATCAGCGAAGGTATCGCGCGGCTTTTTGCAGCGGACCTCGTCGGGCAGGCCTCACCGATCCAGGCTAATGCCATCGATAATTCCATCGATAATTCCATCGATAATTCCATCGATGATCTCACGGCTGCAAGCTGCCGCGCGTCGTTCGCGATCGTCCGCGATTTCACGTGTTCGCCGATATCGCAGGGTATGCAGACTGTGTCCAACTCTCGTCCCGTTCCTCGACCTGCTCCCTGGGGTACCCTGGTCCGAACAATACTTCTTAACGACTCTCCCAGCGACGCCCGTTCGTCGATCCCTCCGGACCATCTGTTCTTTGTAACCTAAAACTCGTTCCCAAAGAACTCGCGTCGCCTCTCGTTCCACGTACCGATCGAACTCGCAGCTCTGCGATCGTTCGCAACAAATTGTAAGAGGCCGGCCGGCCGGAGACATCGGCATCCGATCGAAAAGAAAACGAAACGAGCATCCACGCGTTCGGAAAAAAGAGCTTCGCACGATAGACGCCGATGCTTTCACCGTTGTTCCTTGGGCTTGGACTCGGGCTCGGTGCATTGGCCGCGGCCACGGCGCAACTTCGCTTTCTAGAGGCTGTTTAGATCGCGGGATTACCTCCGCGCCTCGCTCCGTATCGAGGATGGTCGCGATCCCAGCACAATGTGGATCACCGACTGTTTACGGAGTAGAAAATTGCGGGACGAGCGTGTCGGCATGACCGCGGGATTTCTAGGCGTTGGAACGTTCTTTGAAAATCGGGGAGAGACGCGGGCGCGTGTGTGTGTGCACGCGGCCGTGTCCGGTCGTTAATGGAAGAGCGAAAGTAAATCGTTTACGCGTACAATCTCCTCGCGGAGCGTTACTTCATTCGCGCCGTCGTTGCTCGTCACGGTCCCTCGAGAAAAATATGTATCTGGGTACTCGGTTAGCCGAGATCGCGGAGATTGCGGAGTAATCGCGGTTTGCGCAACTGTGAAATAAACGACCGGTGTGCTTGTGTTTTCAGAGGCAAGTACGCGACGGTCAGGAGATGTCGGGAGAGATCCAGCGGAAGACAATGGGCCGCCAAGTTCCTGAGGAAAAGGAGACGGGCGCAGGAGCTCAGGGCGGAAGCGCTTCACGAGGTCGCGGTGCTGGATGCTGCGGCGAATTGTTCTCGGCTGGTGTCGCTTCATCAAGTCTTCGAAACCCACACGGAGATGGTCTTGGTTCTGGAACTGTAAGTAATCAGCCTCTCTTATCGGCCCGAGGAGATTCCTTATCTCTCGCGGAGAATTCTAACAATGGTCTCCCGCGAGCAGCTTCGTCGTTCTGCCTCGATTTTCTTGGCGAGTTTTCAATTTTAACGTTCCTCGTCTCTTTTTGTCCCCGAAGGGCTCCTGGCGGTGAGTTGCAAATGATCTTGGACAGAGACGAGGTTCCGGACGAGCGACAGGTCTCCAGATTGCTGAGGCAGATTCTGGACGGAATCGCCTTTCTGCATTCCTTGAACGTGGCCCACCTGGACATCAAGGTAAGCCAAGAAAGACAGAGAGAGAGAGAGAGAGAGAGAGAGAGAGAAAGGAGAGTGCGACGCGTTCGTATAAAATTTTCTGGGAAGTCGAGATATTCCCGTGTGCTCGACGAAACGTAGAAACGCGGTCGGTACTCGGTTCTTATCTGGCACTCGTGAAAAATAACAAAAGCGCTCGATAAGAGCTGGAAGATTGCCGTTCCTGCAAATAACGCTTATCTAGATTTTTCTCGGGAGTTGAAAAACCTCGGGCAAGAATTGGCACGCGGGTACCGCGCTGCTTCGATCGTTGCCTCGCCACGGGATAATGACCGCGCCCGGGTCCTGGCCCGAGCCTAATCTCGAGGATTGTCTCGCGAGCTGTTCGACGCGAGAGGTACGAGGAGAGAAAGAAACGGCTTGGCAACGAAACGACGACGCTTCAGGCGGTGCTGGCAATTTCTCAGCTGCGGGACGTGTTCCGCGTCGCGGCCGGTGCGAACGACCTAAATTGTTATATAAAAGTATCCGTGTAATAGGGTGATCTCTGCCAAAAACTCGGGTCGAGCGCGAGATTTCCGTGCCGCGTTGCGATCCGCATCGTTAACGTACATTTTCGCACCTGTCGCTCCGTATCACGATCCCAGGATGCGCGGAGAGAAAGAGAGAGAGAGAGATAGAGACGCATTAATTCGTGCGGCGTTACTCGGTGACGAGACCACATTGTTGCCTCGTAAATCGACTTTCTCGCGAATTCAAATATTTGCTAGAAAGCGACGCCGCGGCGCGCCGCTCTCCTCGCCAGCGAGGGAAAAGGGGACGTATTTTTCTGCGATACAGACGAGCCTCGTTATTCGCCGAGGAGAGGAATAAAATCGAGCCGAACCAGTCACCGCGGTGGAATCCCGACGGAACGGTCGCCGATAGGGTGTTTCTGTCTACTAAATTATTTTTGTACGAACCCTGAGGGAGTCTCGTCTCGTCTCGCCGCGAGACACCCGGTCGAAAATAGCCCGATGCCTCTTCTCCGTCGGTCGATTCACCTCGGGGGTAATACGCGTCCCCTTCTCTCTCTCTCTCTCTATACGCAGGCAGATTCATTTTCAATTAGGAAACACGAGAGCACGGAGTCTCTCCGTTCCGCGACGGGGACGGCAATCGGAACGAACCACCGTCGAATTTGCATAATTACTTCTCGGAACGATAAATCTCGATTTTGCCAATAAAAGCGGGCTTAAATTGCATCGAACGTCGCCAGCACGGGCTATGCGTCTTCCAGGCGGTGCGCGATAGACGAACGGGCTTCGTACGCGCGTCACACGAGACGAAAGATTTTTCTTATTAGGCGGTAGCTTCGTGGATTCGCAATTTGCGACTCGCGAGACCCGCGCAGCTACGTACAAGCGGGAGAGCACGAGTACGCGCGTGTACGTGTTTATCGATTATCGGAGTGATCGATATGGGTGAGCCAAGGCGAGCAAGTCGTATTAATAATACTCCCTCGGCGACACACGCGGCGGGTCGCGTATTTCAGCCTTCCTCCTTTTTTTTTTCTCTCTCGGTGCTCTTAACGCGGCTCGGATTATGATCGCGGTTATGCAACCCAATTACCCGCGTTTCGCAAATTGATAGCAATTTGTGGAGATGCGGGTTACCAGGTACACGCCGTCCAGCCGAGAAGAGAAGAGAGAGGAGAGTGGCTGCTGCGAAGCGTCGTTATTAAATTCGCTTCTACGAGCCGACGAATCGCGGTCAATTAAATTACGCGTGTTTTCGTACTCGGCTGCGAACGCAACCGCGCTATGAATTTGCGTTTCGCGCGTTCGATACATTCTTCGCGCAGCGTTATCGCCTCTTCTGTTCCGATACCATCAACGATTAACTATCCGTCGGAATAATCGTGTTGTTTTCGAACCGATAAGATAAGATAGCCGTAATCGTACTAGGCGCGCGAAACGGTCCGATTAAACGGCAACCAGGTAACTAGGCTGTGGTCCCCGCACCCAGCCACTCGGCCTCGATCGTTTCTCAGTTTTCAGCCGATGAAGCCGCTCTTGATTCGCGATTCGAGATCGCGAGAGCGTGGCCGAATGGAAACGAGCGGCCGTTTCGAAAGGAAAACCGATGATTCGTTCCTTGGCCTTTCCGAGCCGACGCGCGTTTTCGAAATCTCGAGAGCGGAGAACATCGACACGACGCGACGCTGCGTGCCGCGGCGCTCCGGATTGTCCGAAAATATCCTCGTGCCACGAATTCACGCGACGCGGCTGACCCGAATATAGATCCTCGCGGTTATGAATGGAAAAATGCACGCGAATTCTTTGGCCTGGTTCCAAGCGGGGCCCCGCGTTGGACGCCATCCACGAGGTTTCGGGCGCCGGTGCTCCAAAGCGTATCCGCGACCTCGCGCGCTCGATAATTATAGCTGCTAATTCCTTCGATTAAATGGACGGGAACCGATTGCGTAAAGCGGATCGAGCAACGATTATCCGGGGCTTCCAACCTATCCCGCGGTCTCTCGCTGTCGCCTCGACTTGCCTCGCACCGGTTCGAATTCGCACGCGGATCAAAGAAACCATAGACCATAGTCTTCTAGGGAGCGGAGGCGATCGACCTCCGCAGAGATAGGGGAGAGATTCATCAATGGACTCTCGAGCCAGCCTTGGTAGTTAAAACATCGGACTCGTACCGAGAATTGCATTTGAACGGTGGTCAGTGGCTCGCGCTCCCTCGATCGATGCGCGCTTCTGTTCGTTCGTTCATTAGGCGGTCTGACGCGACGCGCTCCGCGGAATCTATTCATCCAGCCTGTTAATGGGATACTCGAAGCTGTCCGGACTCTGGATTCCGGATTCCAGAGTGCCTCTTTCCACCGCGGACCGCGAGACGAGCCAAGGGAAAACGGAATCGATATTTCACGCGCCGGCACCGAGAGAAAAGCGACGAACGGCTGTCTCTCTTCTCTTTTCCCCCTGTCTCGTCGTTATCGAAAGGTCGCACCGATAAAATTCATTCGGGATATCGAATTGTCCGCGAAGAGAAAATAATCGCGGTTCCATGGAAACGATTCCACTCGAAGATAAATCGAACGAGGCACGTTTTTGCGACGCGCAATTCCCTCTCTCGTTCGTATTGGCCGGTCGGAGACCGACTCCCTCGCTCGTTCCCCTAACTTTATTACATTCGTGCCGCGCACTCGTTCACGATCACGTTCACGTTCACGTTCACGTTCACGTTCACGTTCACGTTCACGCTCACCAGCGCACGATCTCGCGCGGTTACACGTACCAACACCGACGCGCGCCTCTGCTCGTGTCGCGTACGTACCGTAGGGTCGCTTCCCCCTTTGCTCGACCGCCGGAAGTTTCAATGAACGCGAGAGACGGATCCTCATAAATTCGTTGTCCGTTGGCTAAAAAGCGTTCTCCGGCTCGCAACTACGCGCTGCCATTTTCGCGCGGCCTTTTCCCTCGGCGATCCTCGCGTTCCAACGCTCGGAATGGAATCGCCTGGATCGAAGTCGGACGGGGACGCGCGCCGCGGACCGAGGAGTATTTATAATTATCGTCATCGACGCGTTTATCCGCATCGCCTGGAAATTGCCAGGACTTTTTCGCTCGGTATCCCGTCACCCCGTCGCGCCGAGAGACTTACTCGCTCGCGGAGACGCGCCGCAGCCTGTCGGATGCGCGCGGCATCGTGAGAATTAACCTCGAGCAACGTTCTTATTTCGAGACCGGCGAGCGACGGCTAGCACCGATTTAATGGGTTACGTCCTTCCTGCAGTTTTTGCGAGCGATCCACGTTAAACGACGACATCCGACAAACCGAGCCGCAGGAACAGGCTCACCCGTTACACTTTCCTAGCTAGCTCGAGAACCGGCGTCGATCCAGAGACGCTCGGTCTGAACGAACCATTCTCCGGTCGGAGATTCCATCGATCGTTCACCCCGCTCGCTCCGCGCTCCGTGTCCGAAAACGTTCCGGGAACCCGAAAGTCTATGACATTCGGGTCTCCGAACAATATAAATTGTCGGGACCCCGCCCAAAACCATAATTACCGCGAAACGATCCGGCCGCGACGTCAAATATTTACATATCCGACGGAAGCGAGGAAACCAACGGAGGCCCCGCGATTATTCTATTCGCCAAGGTGAATCGCGCGCGCGTCGCAATAATTCTCTGCGCGTAATCGATCCCGACGCCCACGCCGCGTCTTCTCTGCTCTGCTGTTCTCGTCGAGGATCGAGGAACGTCCGCGACACGACGCTGACGCAGGAACCTCGTAACGACTAATTATGGAAATGTCTTTGTTCCTCGTTGAACGTCTTCCGGGACTCTCGTCTGGTCTCGTCTCGAGCTCTTGTTCCGTTCGTTCGTTGCTGTCCCGGCTCGTAAAATATTGAAAGGAACGGGAAGCGAAACACGGAGGGCGTCGGGAAGGGTGGAGTGTGTTTCGTTAGGATCCGTTCGACGAGGTCGAGCCAGCCGGCGGCACGAGTTTCGAAAGCAGAAGCAGGCCACGAACAAAACGTTCCTCGACCTCGACGCGTTTTAGAAGCGCCTTTGAATCTTGTTGTTCGACGGACATCGACCGTCTTACGGCCAAGTCCGGTCACGTTCGACTCGTAACTCGGTGGATATAACGAAACGTAACGCGCAAGCCGAATCCACGAGCGGAACGAGCGAGCACGCGTTGCGAGTAGCTAAGAGCTCGCTCCCCTCGTCGAACACCGCGCGCTCTTTAGACCTGTCGTTCCATCGAAATCCCAAAGCCAGAAAAACGAACGAACGCTCGGCGTCGATGTCTCGCGCGGATAACGTTGTAAACCAGTCGGTCCGGGTGGGAAAGCGTTTCCTTAAACGCCTCTGTCACGCCACGCGGCCCGCCGACTGAAACGATCCTCGACGCTGAAAACGCCACGCCGCGCCGCCAAGCTCGCGGAAAGAAAAAGAGCAAGACGAGTCGACTGGTTTGCGACCTCCTAGACGGTGCAGCGTGCCGATCGGTACGAGCGAACGACCGGCCGAATTGGAAAAATCGCGATCGTCCGAACAGGGTTTATCGAACACGCGTTAGCCTTGCTCTCCGACCGGTGCGCTTTCCAGCGCAGCGTCGCGATTAATTGTACCGATTACCCGGCAAACGAACGAGGGAATCGCCATTTATTCGATGGCTCGAATTAAGTGCCACCGGCCGCAATCATCGGGACACGCTGAACGATCTCTAACCGCGTGCTCTCTCGTAACACGGGCTACCTACGGAGAAAAAGACGCGGTCTCAATCGGCTTGTTGCGCTCGTCGACAAACGTTACGACGAGTATCCTAACGCGAGACGGACCGATAACAACGTCAACTTTTCGAGTCCTCGCTCGTGCCCTATCCTCGCTAATTGGAACGACGATCGCACGCCCGTGTATATTACTCCAGCGCATTCCTCTTTTTCAACGCTTTCGAGTCCGCCTCGCGAAATATATCTCGTCCCTGGGAAACGCTCGATCCAGGAAAAATGGCGGGTACGTTTCCCCGCGGCGCGATTAATTGCCCCGATTACGTGACGAACGCGTCTCGGAATCGTCGCATATTAAACGCGTTTGATTAAGTGGAATCTCGTGCGTCGTCTTCACGGAAGCTTTGCGTCGATGCGAATCGCAGGAGTCTAACGAATCTTTTCCTTGTTGTTTGCAGCCTCAGAATCTGGTCCTCACCGGAGATTTTCCCGAGTGCGACGTGAAGCTCTGCGACTTTGGCATCTCGCGGTACATCAGCCATGGCGCGGACATACGGGAGATATTGGGAACGCCAGACTACGTTGGTAAGCACGTTGCCTCGATGACGATCACGGTCGAGAAAGTCTCGTCGATCCTGTTCGATCGTGTTCGATCGTATTCGATCGCGTTTGCCGTTTGCACCGTGTTGAATCACGCGTTACGGTTCGTTTCAGCTCCGGAGGTCTTAAACTACGAGCCGATCAGCTTGGCGACCGACATGTGGTCCGTCGGAGTGCTGTTGTACGTCCTGTTAACGGGATGCTCCCCGTTCGGCGGAGACACGAAGCAGGAAACGTTCTGCAACATCAGCCGATGTCGACTGGACTTTCCCGACGACCTGTTCGAGGACGTGTCGGAGGACGCTCGGGATCTGATGCGCAAGCTGATGGTCAAGGATCCAAAGTAAGCAATCCGATCGGTATTTTTCTGTTCCACGCGAGACGGAACGCGACGAGCGGGTCGAACGGTCGTGTTCGAGCTCCGTCATCGGAATGCCGCGATCCGACGCGGAACGACGAGTTCGCCGCATAACGCGACGGATTACTTTCGTTCCTAGAAGCTAAATAACGCCAACGCACGCGCGATCCGACCAACAATGTTCCCGCGAGATCCACGCGTCGCCCTGTGCTCATCCTATCTTCTTTCGCTTCGAGGTAGTCGGCGAGCCGTAAACGTTCCCGGTAGGTCGCGGCACGCTTCCTCGAAGGCATTATTTGAACCAGTGCCGGAATTCCTAGTAGCGTCTGCTCCGATAACACTCGACCGAACAGAAACCGTCGCGCGTCTCGTTCTCGTCGATCTTCGCGGTAACCGATTTGACGAAGGGCATATTCCGTGGCCAACATTATCGCCCTCGGGCCGAGGAACTCTCGAAACTCGCGATCGTCGAACTTCCTGCATCGGTCTTGCGCATACGTGGAAGCGAAACGATCGACATTCCAGCGCGCGACGACTTTCTTCGAAACGGGAAGAGGGACGTCGTCGCCGCGCGGAACGAGTTCCGCTGAAAAACTCGTAGATTTCCTTATCGCCGACCAGTCGGACAGCTGGGAGGAAGTCCCCATCCGGAGTATATCCCCGTCGCGCCCTTCCAACGCGACATCCAACTTATCTTGTTGTCGCGGGCGCGGTTTATCGTCGCGAGTACCCACATCGTCTCGTGCTCGTTCCCTTTTCGCTTTCCCGTTTCCTCTGGTTCTTCTGGATTCGCTGGTTGCCCATCGCCATCGTTTCCTGTCCTTTCTCTTCTGCCCGGACGCGTTGCGCAACCGCTCGTTACCGTTACCAAAGACAAGAGAGAGAGAGAGAGAGAGAGAGATCCGACGGTCCGTGCCGGAAATACGCAAGCAACGACTCGAGTCTGATCGATCTTCTTTATTTCAGTGAACGCCTAACAGTCACCGAATGCCTCCAGCACTCGTGGTTCAGCGTGTTCGACGATCCCCAACCGTCTCCATCCAAGATCGATTGCCCGGCCTTGGAACAGTCTACAATGGAAACAGCGAAAACGACCGTGTCTTCTGTAGAAACAAAGTCTACAGTGAAATACGGCGCCGGGACGACGACGGAACAGCCTGCGACGATATCGTCGACGCCGAAGAACGACACTGACAAACATACCCAAAGGTCGTCGACCACGAACGTGTACCAACTAACGGAGACCAAGTCAACGACGACAACCGCGACGATGACGACGGCGCCGCGAGCAGTCTCCTCGCACACAGAGAACCTGTACACGAAATCGAAGCTGTCGACGAAGCCCATCCGATTCGGTCTGAGTCCCGACCGCAGGGACACCTTCAAGAGGAACATGGACTCGCTGGCGCAGAAATTTTCCGGCACCGAGATCGTGATAATCGAGCCGCCCTCGTCGATGCGTACGAGCGTCGCGAGCAACGCCACCACCGTGACGACGGTCACGCAGAGGAGAGCGACCGCGACGCACACAATGCCGGCCGGTGAGGTTTTCAAATGCACACCGGTGTTCATTCTCGGCGAGGAGCAGCAGTGCAGCGACAGCGGCAGCGACACGGTCTCGGAGATCTCGACGGACAGCTCGAGCGATCGGAGCAGCATCTACTCGGACGACTCGCTGGATTTTCTGCTGTACGGCAAGGGTCAGAGTCGGGCTAGTTTCCCGTTCGCGGCGACGGAGGCTTCGTCGGACAGATGGGAGCCTAGGCATCATCTTCATCATCAGCAACAGCAGCACGCGAGAGCATGGCCGAGGGAGTGCAACGGAGTGGTCAGCAAGGCTCTCAGCCGGTTCACGTCGGAAACATCGAACGCGAAGATCGCGAAGCTCTCGAGCCCAGCCACGGTTCACGGTAAAACTGGGCTGGAGGCTCTCCGGGAACGCGGAGGCAATCTGGTGGTAATTCGCGAGCCAGTCAGAGCAGGCAGGTACACCAGGTACAGCGAAGTGCAGTGCGAGTCGGTGCAGGCACGGATTCGCCGGTTCCAAGTTCACGGAGCCTCGTAGACGCGCGAGCGACGGGACAAGCGAATCGTCCCGAATCGGTTCACTCGGGCCGCCGCGACAGGCCTTCTTGTACATATCACTCGACGGTGTACAGTGTATAGTTGGATGGTACGCGGCGTTACAACCAGTCGACGCGACCCGCGATACAATCTACGAAACAGGCAGAACGCGGAGAACGTGCCAAAGTACGCGTAAGACGAAACGACGTTTCTCCGGTGGAAAGCTGTTCTTCCTACAGGAGTCGTTCCTTCCGTTTCGACTCGTTGTAATATCCATTGTACCCGGTGGCAGCCGGGTAACGTCTGTAAATACGTGAAAACGATGTGCGAACGTGCGTGCGTGTGTTTGTGTGTGTGTAGATGCGTGAATGAGTGGGTGGGTGGCGGGTGCCGATCGTTCGCGACGCGTGATTGTACATATTCGAGATTCTAAGCGAGCGACGAACAGCTCGAGAGAGTGGATGAAAGTCTGGCAGCTCGTTGTCCGCCATTACAGATAGACTGACCCGGCCGTCCTTTCGAGGTGAACGAAAAAAATGGGAATGCGAGTTGCACGCTCGATGCACCGAGTCGCTCGCGAGACATCGGTTCTGTTTGGCTCGTCCGCCGTCGACGTCGTTGGAATTTCAGGCAACCGATCGTTACGCAACCGGAAAATGTCAGGCATATGTCAGATTCTATTCGGAATTCCAGAGTACATCGTCGATCGTCGCTTCGCTAGAGATGAAAACGTACGATCCTCGCGCACGACTCGGTGTCGACGAACCAATTCGCCGAACTAGCCATATACGAGTTGCAAACGTAAACGTAGACACGGTAACTGCTCGGAGGTTCGCGGATTCCCCGGAAATCGAATTCCGATTACTTCGGTGCCTTTACAGTAAGACCCCGTTCAGACACGCCGGAAACCGCGCTGTCGAACAATCGAAAACGAAAATCGTGCGGTTTCCGCCGTGTCCGAACGGGCACTAAACCGTAGTGCCTAATTTCGTTTCTCTTTTTCTCGCGAGAGAGAACGAGCCTCGACGAACGAGCAGAGAATCCTCTCCGGTGTTCGCACAGTGCCTTAGCTTCGACACAGACGCAGATATACGGATACGGTCGAAATTGAGAGCCTAAACCGGCGTTAGGCGTCTCCAATTTTTCTCGTTGGTTCGACAGAATCTCCCACGGGAGATCAATTAGATCATCGCGAGTCCTATCGGCGCTGGACGACGCGGATGCAAACCGTCGAAACAACTATCGTTCGGGTACCTTGGAACCACGTGTCGTCGCACATACAACAAATTCCCCTTATTCTTTCGACCAATCAACTTTTTTCATCGAACAAATTTAGCCAATGAGAAACTTCTCGGGAGACGAGTTTTAACTCGCGACTGCGGAATCGTTGCAACTGCTCGCTCGTCGAACAACTTGTCGCGGTCTTTTTTCACTCGGTGAATCAAACGCGTAGTATATAAATATAAATATATATTATACATATATATATACATTATACGAGGAGAGAATGTGGGGGAGAGAAAGAAAGAGAGAGCGAGAGACAATTAGCTTTGCGAACGTCTGTGTCGCCGAAGCGATAGGGCGAACGCTAACAAACAAACATCTTGTGAAGTGCTAACTTCGGAGGGTCGAAGGGAGCGCTTCGTGAATGCTAGTCAATACACAACGTTGCTCGTGGTTCTCCTCCTCGAATTCGTCTTGGTTTCCTCGTTGCGGACGGGAAGATTCGAGGAGGCGAAACGAGCACAAGAACGAAACGACGCGTCGCGCGTCGAAACCGAAAGAGAAACGATTCGATATTTCCATTCCTCGTGCACGCTATTCGGAACGCGCACAAACAGAACGGTCGCGGATCAACCGAACACCGAGAAACAACTAATTGCGGGACACACGGTCAGGCGATTCGTTTCGCGCCGTTTCATCTTCGTAGAGTTTAGCCTCGTGGATCGAGGGACTGCCAAACGAATTTCTGCCCAACATCGGGAACATTGTTGCGAGCGTTCGTCCGTCGAAATTTTTAGACGCACACGGAGAGCCACTCGTACGACGACGACGACGACGACGACGACGACTACGACAACGACAACGACGGAAACGAGTCCAGTTCTGATAGCAGGGTGTGCGCACAACGAGCGAATGAATCTACGGGAAACAGGGAGAACGAGCGAGTGCGTGGGGTCGCGTGAATCCATGAATGCCTTCGAGAATCAAAGGAACCTATAGAGACCTGTAATATATTATAGTTTTGCTACTACGGTAGAGGAAGGCGTGTGTCCGAGCGAGCCGTTCATCGCATCCGATTCGAGGCCAATTCGTTGTTATTTATTTTCGTTCGATTATTCCGCTCGACATCGTAGTTAATCGACATCCTCCGTTTACGTTCGCGTTACGATTTCGTGGGGTTTATTTCGTCCGTCGAGGCCTCGTAGGAACTTGTACCGTACTCTAGACGCCTTCCGAATATCTTTCATCGATATAGATCCGTCTGTATCTTCTTTGTACTCGTACACGCCTTGCTCTCCGACTTATTCAACTATCATCATTATTATATCACAATGATTATTATTATTATTATTATGATTATTATTATTATCATTATTATCATTATTATTATTATTACTATTATTACGATTATCATCGCTATTACGTTATCGCTGTAATGTTATTAATACCGAGGTTATTTACGATCAGATGAAATCGCGCATGTATGGCTACCAAAATCTTGTGTAAATACTTCTGTCATACTGTATTAATTTGAAATAACGTGCGAAATAAATACCGCAAATCACAATCGACACCCTTGGTTGGTCTCTCGATCGAAACCGTGCGCGAAACGAACGCGAAACGAGCGCGCTCGTTACCCAGCGCGGAATTCGCGCCGCTCGAATCCCGAGTTTTCCCATACACGGGGAAACCACGTTTTCCAAGAACGTCGGTTTTCTTTTCATCCTATAAATAGACGGCAGTATTAATAGCGGCCAGGTGAAGCGATGATTCACCGCCGAGATTTCCTGCCGAGACAAAAGCTCCACGCCGCTAATCCCATTCTAATCCGAGCTCCAGCGATCTCAGACTCTCGCGCGATCCTCTCCGATTCCCTACGATAATTTGCCTAAAGTTTGCGAACCGCTCGGTGTCGCAATCGAGTTATATCGAGATTACTATTCCGTGTCGGGAACGTTGAATATTGGTCGGTCAAGGGTAACCATGACCGACGACTCGCCGAGTCCGATTTCGCAAAAGTAGCGCGCTCAAAGATGGAATCGCGGCGGCCTGTAATTAGAGGTAACACGCCGCTTTTGTCGGCAGTCGTTTAATCTTCGCGAGTCGGCTTACCTCTCGCCGCGGTCGTCGAGTCTCGTCTCGATCTACGCGTTAATTAACGAATTATCGTTGGAAAGCGCGAACCCGTTTCGTTTCGGCCTCGACGAACGAAATCGCTAGCAGCGTCTCACGGGCGTCGATTTGCCAACTCCTAGGGTAAAGGTGCCATTTACTTGGAAGATTTTTATTAATTTCATTAACGGATCGATTGTCAACCTTTCTTCTTATTTTTTTGAAACGAAAGAATTATTAACGAAGTATTAATCCGAAGTGTTGGTCCAATTTACCGGACACAAGAAAATTGTGATAACGAGCGATACCAGGTGCTTCATGTTATTTTTATTAATTTCTAAAAAGTTTGTTCTGCGTCCGATAATCGGGTAACCGGTACCTTTACCCTGGACGCCACGAGTAGCACTCGAAACGCTTTCGTCGATCGTTCCAAACAATTTCCCGAAACAGGACTTCCTAGGACGCGATCGACAAGATCTTTTGCCTCGGACCACTCGAGGTCGATGGCTAGAGGAAGCTCCAATCAAGGGGCTTCCGAGGCTTTCGGAAAGAAAAATGGCCTAACGATGGTCCGAGATTAATGTCGCGAGACCATTTCGGACGGGAGATTTGCAAATTCTAGCGATACTCCGAGACAGTGGGCATTAATCGAGCACCGTGTATGGTCGTAACTCGGTTATTAGACGCGAGCCGGTCGTTCCTATTGTGTCTAATTCTTGGATCGTAAATCGTGAGGGAACTTGCACGTGCGTGCAGCGAGAGTCGTGCGTTACGAGCAACCAGTGCATCATACCCCCTCGCACATCATACCCTCCGTTATGGTAGTCGGTGATTTGCATTCCCCGCGGACGTTGGCTGGTGTGCGTGCCTCCTTCGTTCTGCAAATAATACTTGGTTCGCGGACCTAACGAGTTTGAGTGGTCGCGCGGACGAGGTCCGAGTCGGGACGAGACGGAAAACGAAACGAGACGAGACGGACGCCGCGTGTGTCCGCCGACCATTGTTCCCGCGGGTCGATTGAAAAGAAAATGCTCGCGGGGCAATATACTCGAGAGACGCCTCGCCTCGTTGGAATCCAATCCCGCTGAGATTCGTTTCGAAGTGAGACGTAAGGTTCTCGATCGCGTCGGCGCATCCGGTCGAGGACGTTGCCGCGAATAACGAGCCATCAAAGTCACCCGATGACGCGCGGATCGAATTTATTGCACCTGCCGGTAGTCCTATAAAGAGAAATCGTTTTGCCGCGTTGCGCACGAGAACGTCGAATCGACGTCGCGTCGGGTAGGTAATTGATTTCGATCGGCGAGGGAGAGAAAAGAGACGACCTCGCGCGCCGAGCCGTGCCGAGCCGAGCCGAGCCGACCGGTTCGTTTCGCGATTCCTCGGTTTTACCATCGGGGATCGTGTCCGATCCGTGCGGATCGCCGGTTTCGATTTTTGCCCTTTTCTCGGGTCGCGTTAGCTAACGAGCGCCACGGGAGAGAACGTTTTCTTTCGCGCGACCAACGAGAACTTGACGGGGTGCCGCAAAAAAGTGTTTGCGAATTCGTCATTGAAAGTAGACGAGCGACAGCGAATAAGCGCGCAATTATCCTTGGCACGATCCGACTCGGACACGTCGTTACTAATTGTCGGTACTAATTGCTTGTCACCGCTCTCGCCTCGCTGCGTCGCGCGTCTCGTCTCGTCTCGTCTCGTCCCGTCTCGTCTCGTTGTGGATACTTGCACGTACGATTCTCCGCGCGACAACCGATACTCCGGGGATCGATCTTCCACGAATTCGTAATTCGCAATCCGCGATCCGCAGGTGCGCGCCAGACCGATCATTCTCGCGATCTGGCAAAATTCTGCTCGCGATAAATCATTTCTTCTCGCGAAGTGGATCGTACATCGATTCCTTGATCTCTCTCTCTCTCTCTTTACAGTAGACTCGCTCTAATCGATTTCTCCTTAGAGACGACTCGATCAGGAAAGACCTTTGTGTTTCCTTTTGACGCACGACCGACCGAGCATCCTTGTCGTATTTGCGGTCGATCCGTAATAGCGTCGACGAGCGAACGCGGAATCTCTATTTTCCGCGCGCGCTTGTTAATCTTCGTACGCCGAGAACAGAACCGATTAGAGCGCAACCCGCAATCCGTTTCCACCGAAGCTTCGGTCGATCGCGCAACACACCTGGACACACGATGCAGCTTCGTACGTCGTTCGAATCGAGATCGACGCTTAGACTGGTTTCCAAGAACCGATATAATCGGGCATGGAGATCTCGAAGGTAAAACCCCACGCGTCCATTAACATATTGTCGCTCATATCTGGTTCTATTACCGCGACGCGGGATCTAGAACGGAGAACAGGACCGTCCGTCGAAGGTGTCCGTAATACTTTCCGGAGAAACGGATGGTTCCGTGGATAGGCGAAATGCTTGTATCCGCAGGACCTGGGAAGAGAGCGTCGTTGTCGCAACGTACACGATGCTCAATGTTATAATTCACCGGTCGCGCATCTATGCCTCGATCATGGAGCGTTCTCGTGCCCCGACCGCATACCACCTACGTCCGAGATGCAGCGGTGTACGCCGTGCACGGCGTGCACCACCACCAGAGCGCCGTAAACACCGCTAAAAGCAGCTATAGCAACAACTACGAGAGACCGTGCTCGCCTCGTGTCCACTCTCGGGGCGAAGGAGTGGGACACGCGAGCTCAGGAAGAGGAGAGGACCGCGCGACAAGACGCGGCGAGACGCGGCGAGACGCGACGAGACGCGACGCGGTGTTCCACGGACTGGAGCTGGAGCTGAAGCTGGTGCTGGAGGAGGGACGAGCGAGAAGCAAGGTGGACGCCGGAGGAGAAAACGAGACGAACGGTAGTCTATGGTCCAGCGACTCCGCGGCAAGAAAGAAAAGAGGAGCTCGAGTTGAAACGGAGCCGAAGCGTGTGGACTCTCGGCGACTCGTGGCCAGTTTCAGTCGCGGCTCTCGACCGACAGGCTCGCGGATCTCTCGAAAGAGCGGCGACCGCCTCGAGATGCGAACATCGTCGACCGCATTCTCGACCGAGCGGACCGAACCGAGCAACGACGCGTTATTTCTCTGTCGGACGGACGGCTACTGACGCGATACTTTCTCCGGAGAATTTCGAGTCGACCGTCGTCCAGCGGAAACTGGAGCTTGAGGATCGATCGGCTCGATATGACCGATCGCGTTCGCTGACAAGCCCACACGAACGAACATGATCTACCAGCCGAACCACCAGACGCCGACGATGTCGTCCGCGAGGAAAACCTCCCCTCGTTCCCAGCGACGAAATCTCCAAGCTTCGTCGGGCAAGTGCGTGAACGCGAAGGCGAAGCGCGGAAACGACAGGACCGGGAACGAGGATCGGTGCAGGGGACGGTGCAGAGTGCAGTGGAGCGAGAAGCACGTGAAGGAGGGTCTGGTTCTGGTGCAAGAGTCGCAGCTCGCCAGGGTGGTCAAGACCGGCCCTATTTCGGAGCACTACGAGATCGACCCGAAACCGTTCGCAAAGTAAGTCCTCGAGGTGTTGGATAGATTAATATTATTCCGCTGCAACTTTGCGCCGATTTACCTTCGCGGAAGGTTCGGTAACGTCGGGCGACGATATCGGTGACAGCGGGCGCGTTGATAATCCTCGGTTCGGTGCTCGATATCGACGCCGCCGATTGCCGCTCTCGGTGCCTTTGCACGCTCAACGAAGCGGATTTGCTCGAGACAGGGGGAGTCGGATACAAAGACGTTCTGTTTTCAACTCGGCCGAGCGGCGGGCTGCTCGAGACACACGGCTCCGTCTCCTTCCTGGTACAATCTCGTTCTCTCGGTTTCGCTTTGGATTTGCAATTTTCAGCCGGTCTTTTTGCTCGGGTGCTCGTTAGCGAGCACATTTACGGACCAAAACGGGCCGGGACCCGAAAGGCGAGCGCGCCGTGCGAAACTCGCGGCAGACCCGCTCCGATGAATGTTCATCCAACGAAAGACAACTCGGATCGAGAGCGACGCCGGTTAATTGCTCGATGTCGCGGGGGCGGTAGGAAGGGGGGTCGATCAAAATGGCCAAGAACGACGCCAATAAATTTTCATAAATTATCCCGTGGACGGATGTGAGGCCGCGCGCGGTTCCGATCCTCGCGACCAACGGCTGCGCAATCGTCTTGAACGCGATCTATCCGATTTTTCGACGATCGGCCAGGTTTCGCTGGAAAATCGCCGGATCGTTTTGCACCTACGGTCTTGTACCTACGGCGTGTAAGTTGCGATTGGGCGAGCGATAATTACTTTTATGCGTGCGAGGGTGAGGGACACCGTCTCGTCCTCCGCTCTCCGCTTTCCGCTCGCTGACTCTGGATTCGACGATTCGAGTTAATTGCGCTCGCTATCGGATACTCTTTACGACTGCCTCGCTTATCTCGTTTCGTCCGTGAACGTTCAGAGGACGTCGACATCGACGAGTACCGACGCGACGCGAGGTGGTTCTCGGGTTCGGCCAGGTCCCTCGGCGATCGATTTCGATCTTTCGAGAACGACGAAGGTGCCTGGTGCTCGCGTGGGACGTTTGCGTAATAAACTCCGGCGTACGTGCTACACGCGTAGAAAATCCTCGAACAGGCAAAAGCAAAGGCAACGGCAAAGGCGCGTAAAAACCGTCGCTTCGGGTTGCGGGCGTAGCCTTCGGAGGCGCCGCGGCGTCGACCTTGCCGAAGAGACGCTCGGAATCCTCCGCTGCGATCGTAAAAATCACGCTGACGGTCAGCAAAATTTCGTGATTGCTTTCGTCTTTTATGCATCCGCGTGGCAATGGCCGCCGGTTGTGGCAATGACTGCGACTGCAAGCGGAAATATTTTTGTTCGCAGCGGACAATGGGCGAAAGTGTACCGGTGCAGATCGAGATCGACCGGCATCCTCTACGCAGCTAAATACTCGTCGAGAAACAGATTCAACGCGGACTGCAGCGCCGAGCTCAGACACGAGATCGCCCTGCTGTCCCTTTGCTCGCAGTCGCCGCGCGTCGTTCGACTGCACGATGTTTACGAGACGCCCAAGGAGATCATACTGGTGATGGAATAGTGAGTACGCGACGCTGTGAAGTATCTACGAGCGTCGGAGTCGCGAGCTGACGCGAAATCTCGGAATTGTAACGTTCCAGCGCTCCCGGTGGCGATCTGCAGACGCTCATCGACGGCGATTTGGTGCCCCTCGAAGGTGACGTGGTGCACTTTGTCAGACAGCTAGTAGAAGGACTTGCCTACCTCCACGAGAGAAATATTGCCCATTTGGACATCAAGGTAAGTTCAACCCATAAAAGGTCGACGCAAACTTGCCGCGCGGTTCTCGTGTATCCGGATCCCGGAATCGACTCTGTCCGACGCGGCAAATTCGAAAACGCTCGGCTCGCTTCTGTGGTTCGCGGGACGCCAACTCCAGTCGGTGAACCATCTCGAAAGAATTCGAACACAATCGCCGCGATTCAACTCGAATCGATTCTTAATGGCCCGATGCCATTCGCGTTACGCGTCGCAGGTTACGCGTTACGCGTTACGCGGTGCGCGTAATTAACGCGGCCTTCTATGTAAGCGAATCCTAGAAATCCACGAGTTTCAGCCGAGCTCCGAATACCTGGAGAACGGTCGCGTCTAAAAATAAATCGGCTCGATGACGAATCGGCTCCTTTTTCCGCATAAAGCTCGACGCGTTCGTCGCGCGTTGAACCGATCGATCGGTTTCGAGAGTGAGCGCTAGCCGCGAACAGATTTTCCACGTCTTCGAGGCGAGGACGGGCACGAAAGTTCGCCGCGCCGCGCGCCGGTTCACGATTCCCGAGGAGGAGCTTTAATTGCGATCGTTTGGCCAAGGCGATTCCGCGATAAACATGCCCGACAAACAAATTGGAATTGCCTTTTACGTCTCGGCCGGACAAAGAAGAGATACGCTCGCGTTCGGGCTCCGGAAATCACCGCGAAAAAAGTCTCGAGCTCTCCTCTGGAAACGAAACCGCGGGATGCTCGCCTCTGTTCTCCGTCGTTCGCGCACAATTTATTGCGGCCTCCCGACACACGCGCATCATTTATTCCACCGATCGCGGAAACGTAAACACCTTTTAACCGGAACGCGACGAGTCGCGACACCGCGCGCGTCTCCGCGAAAAAAGGCTTCGTACACGACGACTCGCCGCGTGTCGCCCGAGTAAGCCCGTGTCGCGTATTTTCAGCTTGTCGGTCCCCTCGCCTCGCCTCGTCGCGGCGAGGCAACCGTCTTTTTTAACGGTCGACAACGACCGGTCTCTCGCTGCCTCGATGTTCTCGCGGAGCTTCCCAGCCGACGATTTTTACGAGTTCGTCGAGCCGCTCGAGGATTGATCGCGCCGATTCTTTTCGCGACCGAGGCCGCAACTATTCGATTCGCGGACGAGATTGGTCGGAGCGCAGATAACGCGCGATGCTATATAAATTTCAATTAAACGCCGAGCCGCAAAGTCCATTGCGACGCTCGATCAGGAAAAAGGAATGAACGACGGTTTATGTCCGCGACCGTGACGACCGTCGACGAGCAGCCAAGCGAATTCCGAGCCCCAGAACTCATCCGATTTCTCGTCACGGATAAAAGGATTCCTCCTGGCGACATTCGCGAGAAATTTGCGAAAGGTCGACGAGCTATTCGCGACGAGGAAACATCCTTCGCGAAGTCGTTCCGCAGCGCGTGCCGATTTTTCTCGGGACAACGAACACTCCGTAAATCGTGTCGCGCGCTCAATCTCCGCCGGTTATTTATTTAGTCGGCAGTTTCGAATTCGATTGCCTCGGGACGCGCCTTCGCGCTTCGGAACTCCGGCCTGTACGTGCGTAAATACCGATATAAACTGCGCGAACATGTTCGGCCGTCACCTTCCTCGGAACTTACGATCGGTAAAAAAGGAGAAGAGGCGCGCACTCCGATTAAGAATCGGTCGAACGGAACCTTAAACCTGTCCCGCCGTAAATCCGTATCCGACGTATCTTCCTCCGAGCCGAGTCGAGTCGAGTCGAGTCGAGTCGAGTCGAGTCGCGTCTCGTCGCATCCCGTCGATTTACTTTCGTTGGAGCCGCGAATTTGTCGCTCGGTGAAACCGTTGTAAATCCGACACGCTCGAAGAGGTGTTCCCTTCCAGAGAATAAACCTATCGCGTGTCGCCTTCGGCGGACAACGCGCGAGAGTCTTTCCAGAGGCTATCTCTCGCACGAATTCGGTTTTTGTAATCGAGAATCGAACAACCCGGCTCCGGTGGAATCGTTGCGCGCACACCGTTCACGATACTTACATTATTCCCGCGCTCCATAAACACTCGACCACCGTATTTGGATATAGTGGGGCGCGTATCGGAGAGCGAGTCGGCGCGGGTTGCGGGACGGGATGCACTCCACGCGAGGCGAGAGTGTGTGCGCAGCTGCACCTCCCTTCGACTTCAGCTTCGACTCCGTGCTTCGGTGTACACCGCCGAATCGATGCAATTATCAGCATTGTCCGCCGTCCCTTCCCAGAACGGCGGGCGAACGCGTCTCGTTCGACGAACTCGATTTCGAAACTCGAGATCCGTACGATTCCGAGGTAATCGAAAAAATGACCAGGTTCTGGGACGAGTGTTCAGGGTGGTAGAAAAAGAGAACGCAATGTGTAGTACCCCACGCTCGTCGCGGAGATACGACCACGCCCCACGGCTTCGTCGGTGAATCACACCTGGTCCCTATCTCTGAACTGAACGCTAGGTACCTACATAATACGTACACCCGACCGCCATAACTGGAGCAACTGTTGATAACTCGCGAAATTCTCTCGAAAGAGAAAGGAAGGCATCGCGCGCGACCGAAGCGTTCGGAAGCGTTCAGAGTTTCCTGGCTCGACGTCGCGTGAAACGCACGGTTTTCGAAGGGAAACGAAGAATAAAACGCGCTCGGGCAGCTCCCACGTCCCTCGCGCAAACAAGCAATCGCATTCTGGTCTGCTCGAGATGCAGTTTGCACTCGATGAATCATTAGCTCTGTTCGCGTCCCCGTGGACACGAGCGGCCAACCTGTTCGCCGTAACTGGAGCACCTCTGGGTGTCTCGGCCGACATTTGCTGAAATAGGAGGAGGTGGAGGAAGGGAAATTTAATGTAACGCCTCGGCTCTGAACGCACCGAGGTAACGCCGATCGAAACAAAGGTTTCGTCGAAAGTCTTCGTCCAGGAGTATCCGTACCTAGCTTAGTTGTTTGTTTTTGTCACGGTGTAAACGGTCCGGTGGGGACGCAGCTTCCCGTAGCGTTACACGATGTTTCGGCCCACGCCGTTGTTTGGTCAGCGGGTCGAGTATCCGATCGCGTGGGATTCGACGATATCCTTCCGAGTCGTTTAGCCGCGATCGTGAATCGTTAGCTCATCGAAATAAAGAATTAGATCCGTCGTCGATTTCGACCGTGTGCCGACCAACGCCGTCCTATTCCCCTTCGCGCGCCAAACAACTGACGCCTAACGCCTTATGCCCAATGCCTAATCCGTCGCGACGACGGCTCTAATGGCTTCTCGCGATGGCTCGCCCGCGCGGAACTGCGCGTCTCTCGGGTCTAACAAGCCGAGAATTATTTTTACGTCTTTTGTCATTATTTATCAGCCGCGTGGCGTCGCGCAGCGTGACGGGACTACCGAGAGAAACTTTGAATATTCAGATTCGCCCACGCGTCGATCTCCAAGGACCTCTCGGCCGGCGCTCGAGCCAGGAAGATTCTACCGGAGCGAACGCACTATCGTTCCTTCTCTCCACTTCCTCGGGCCTGGATCGCTTGCGTATCGAACGCGAATTCGGGGACCCAGCTGTTGAGAGCAAAAGTGACTCTACCTGGAATCTAGAAAAACGATCCCGTTCGTCCGTATTGCAGGGAAAAGCTGCGCAGCGAAGATCGCAGCGAAGATCGCGCGTGTTCGCCGAGAAACTTAATATTCTATTCTATTCGCCGTTCGCGCTCGAATTTATCGTAACAGCATCTGCCGTGTTTATGTAAATGGCCGCGATGTTTCTCCGGATGAAGCGCGAATCCTGCGACGACAACACGCTTGGTCGCGGATACACGACGCGATTTCTGTTCGCGTGTAAAACCACTGGCTAGACCGTGGACAGAGGCGATCCGGAAAGTCTCTTGAACAGCGCGCGGCGACACGATTCGCAGCGGGAATATTTATATCGGCCAGGGAAACTTCGTAGAATCTGCGTGGACGACGTCAAGCGACTTAATAACGAGCTGCCGTTGTCTCGAGCGATCCACGGTCTTGTTTATAATTGAGATCCGTCCGACGTTGAGCGGCCGCATAAAAATTCTTAACGACTCCAGTTTTCGTTCATTGCCAAAGGTAGCGGTATAAGCGCGTTGCCTCGAGAGTTCCGGTCGTTTGTATCTTATTTACGATCGAAATTCAATTAAACGAAGAAAAAAAGCCGATCCTTCGCCGAGCTCGATTAACGACTCAATTAATGGCCGCTAATTGCTGTCGGAAGGCGAGCGCCTCGACGTACACGTGAATCGCGATCTTTCGTCGCTGATCGTTGATCGCTGATCACGCCCGTCCGTTCCTTACGTTCCAGCCGCAAAATTTAGTGATGATGGGCAGCTTCCCGGAGTGCGAGGTGAAGCTCTGCGACTTCGAGATCTCGAGGGTGGTCTTGGAGGGGACGGAGGTTCGCGAAATCCTCGGGACGCCGGATTACGTGGGTAAGCAGCTTCCTCTTTCTTCCTTCCTTCTTTGCTTCTTCTCTTTCTTTTCCATTCTGTTTCGGTATTCTTTATCCTCTTTACGAGCCTCTAGTCTCTCGCGGCTTAATCGAGCGCGCGCGACTCGGGCCCAACAAGAAAACGCGAAACGAAACACATGTACGACGAACGACCCGCTTTTCTGTTCCGGCATACGCGCGCGAACCGAATCTCCGCTCTTCTGAAAAATATAAATGACCGTCGCGTTGCCAGTATGTATCGGCATGATGTATCGCGCGCATTACTCCGTGCCGTGAACGCGCCTCTCTCGCGGACGTAAACAGGTGTGTCGGCACTTTGCTCTCCCGGTCGGCGCTTAATCGTCACCGATCGATATCTCGCCTCGCTAATTGACGATCTCCCCTTCGGATCGAGTCCGCGAATATAATGGATATTAATTGACGCGTTAGCCTCATTGCGCGATGCGGTCCGCGTCGAGACGAAGCTGCCGGTATCGCTGGTAACAGCGACGGCAGCAGCTTAATAAACTCATACCGGTCTAACATGAGCGCAGATCGCGTTTCGCATCTCCTCGTTGTTCGTGCCACCAACAATGGTAAATGATAACGAGCGTGCTACGGTTATCGTCGCGAATCTTAATTTCCCGAATTGCTTGCCGTCTATCGAAATGTCAATCGAGCGGATGCTCGAAACTTTTACGGATCGAGGCGAGGCGCTTCTATCGTGGAGAAGTCGTAGGCTGCGCAGTTAACGTTATAATTGATCAACGACATTATTCTCGCCGATCCTATCGATTCGTTGAATAATACTGGCGGCGCGGCGCGGAGAGATCGTATCGTTAAATATGTTAATCGAGCGCGACGTTTTTCGTAACGAACGAGAACGTTTCTTGCGATCGTATCTCAAAGCCTCGACTACCCGTACCCGGTAGATAGCTCGACTTTTATCGCGACTTTGCAAATCCTTCGGAATCGAACTATGACCGATCCAGCATCGCTCGAAGACTACCGTGTTTGCTTTCGATCATCGACGCCCACGGTACCATCAATTTTCGGTTTCCAAATAAAAATGACGTCGCCGGAGATGCCGTCACCATTCGAAACGAGGTCGTTCAACTGTATAACCAAATGTTTTCGCAATCATTGTCCTTCGAGTCTAGGAAACGGACTGACCAAAGTACAAGAATTGTTTGCATTTCAGCACCTGAGATTCTCCACTACGAGCCGATCACGTTGGCCGCCGATATGTGGTGAGTATTCGAAAGAAAGCGAATCGAATTCGAGCTCGATCCGATCGACGCGATCGTTTCAGGTCCCTGGGCGTGACGACCTACGTTCTCCTAACGGGATTCTCTCCTTTCGGCGGTGAGACCGATCAAGAAACCTTTCAGAACATATCGCTGGGCGAGGTGGACTTCCCGGAGGAGCTGTTCGGGGATATTTCGGCGCAGGCGAAGGATTTCGTCGCGAAGCTTTTGGTGCTGGACCCAAGGTGAGCCTGTTGGGGCTGTTACTTTCCCGAAGAATCGTACGAAGTTGTAACTCACGAGTTTCTTGTTGTGTCACGATTTTTGATAATAATATATTAAGTATAACCACCAACGAATACAAGTATGACCAGTTATAAGAGAAATATATTCATCGCACAAATAAATTGTAAACAAGATTTCGTGAAACAAAATAGATAGATCTTATAATCTTCTAATAATTTAACTTGAAAATCTTCGGGCTTCGAAGGAAAGTAACAGCCCCAGAGCCAATTCGCTCGATACCTTCTCGTTCGTAGACGGACTCGCGTCTATCCTCGATCTTGTAATGATTCCAGTGCACGGATGACGGCGAAACAATGCCTGCGTCACGAATGGTTGCGCGGCGCGCCGACACAAGCGTCGCCGCATCTTCGTAGATACCTGTCGAAGTCGAGGGAGATCCTGTTGGAGCGAGTCGTTAGCCGGGAGAATCTGCGTCGAGCGGCGCTTTTGAGTCAGGCGAGCAGTCAAGCGAATCTATCGTCGAGCGACGCGCACGAGTCGAATCATTGCGATCAGAGCTTGCAGGACTGTCTGCTGAGTCAAAGCGAGATGTGCTTGAGTCATCGGCTGACCGGAAGCCGATCTAGTCTGGAGGGTAGCGAAGGTTTTCCGAGCCCGGCTGAATCGCGGACCAGCCTGAACTCCTCTAGAACGAATTTGAGCTGCGCCAGTCAGAGCTGTCTGCTGAACAAAGAGCAGACGCAAGGCTTGCTGAGTCGTGCTCAGAGCCGATCGCAGGCAAATCTGAATCACGGGCCGAGTCGAGGACTCTTGTCTAGAATACGAAGCCTGAATCGAATCCAATCGCAGGCGTGTTTGCTCAACGGAAACCCCTCGGCAACCTCGAACTCGTTGCAAACGCGAATGATAATCAACCCGGTGATCAGCCATTCCCGCGAGAAACTGTACGGTCTGAGATCGTTGTCCAAGTCCCAAGGGGTCTTGGATATATACAGAAGCCTCGAGTGTCTCCGACGAAGAAGGAAGAGCTACCAGCGAGCCAAGACCGAGGATATGCTGCCGATCTTCAAGCGTCTCGGCGCTGAAATCGACGCGTCCAATTCCTCGAACGCTTCGGACGCGTCGATCGCAACAGCTTGCGACGCGAACGACGTCCAACATTTGGCTGCCGACAACCACGACGACGAAGATAAGAGCGCGACCGATCCAGAGACATCGGCCGCGAACGATCCGATCGACGAAACCATCGTTCATGAAGAGAGCCACTCGTCGACGATCGTGGCCAACGTGAAACTCGAACCGAACGAGTCTGAGGAGAACTTTGACTCGCTAAAGTCCATCGAATCGGACACGTTGACGGAAGATTCCGACGAGAGCCCGGTGAATCGTAAACCAGAACCGAATTTGATCGCCGGTAGACATCCCTGTCATCGTCAACACTCCGACGCCTCGAGCCATTCGAACAATTCCGCGACGTCCGACGACAAAGAAGATCGATCGACAGAGTCCGAGACCGAGGAGCCAAAGTACACCGTGGCGCAGCTGGTTTCCGCGTTCAACAAACACCAAGAGGTAGCCTCGAAGACCAGCTTGGAAGCGATCATGACCGAGAAGAGAATCAACGAGGTCACTTTCCCGACTGGGACCAAAGCTCTGAGGCTGTTTATCCCGGACATCGACATCACGGAAACCAAGATCGTTCGGAGGAAGACGAGTTACAAGCCGCGAAAGAATTGGGAAGAGCTCAGGAAGAAGGATGAGAAGAACGAGGGCTTGTTGAAGCGGTTCGATCGGGATTCGGGCAACGAGGACGACGACGATGACGAAGAGAACGACGAGGAGAACGATGAGACTGCGGAGAAAACGAATGACAACGCGAACACGAACACGACCACGATCGCTTCCGGCATACGGAGCAACGACGAAAAGAAGCCGATCGTTCGAGTTACGATAGAAAACGGCGACAAGGAGGATACGACGCCGACTCAGGATCGATGGCCGATCTTACCGCACATCGAGATCAACGGCGACTCGATTTTTACGGATAACATGGACGTTCGGGATAACGTCGACACTAGGATCGACGAGAAGTACAAACGGTGCGTGAAGGGTGCTCGAATGAACGCGACGGGGACGACGGGGACAACGGAGAAGTACGAAGGAACGATTTCGTCTTGTCAGAAAGAAAGACTACCGAATTACATCTACCCGGAGATAACGTGCCAGGCTAAAGACGCGTCGCGGAGCGCGACGACGAAGAAGACGTCGCCTGTAATCTCGAACGGGAAGAACGGCCGAGAAAAAGCGCCGGTCGAGAAGGATCGGTCGAAATCGACGTACAACGCGGAATGCGCGAACGTGAATCTGAAGGATATTCTGCAGAGGGTGGACAGCTTCCAATACACGCCGAAGGAGAACCTGGAGAACTTGAGGAAGAGGACGTCGATCGCCAAGATAATCGTGAACGACAATTTAGCGTACGACGGTCAGGAGGTACCGGCCAGAAATACTTTTCGAGCGCGGAGCGAGCCACCGACGAGCTTGTGTCGCAAGGATGAAAACAATAGGACGAAGCTAGATGCGACAGCCTCTATCGTCAGATCTTGTTCCGTGTCCAGCGACAGCAGCTGTCAGACACCTTGCAGCGTGCAATCGGAGGTGAACGCATCCCCGTGGGACGAAGCGCAAGGATCGCCGACATCGACCGCGCCATCCGAGAGGGAAGATTGCGCCGGGAAGCTTCGACAGAGAAACGACGGAAGAAACAAAAAATCTGCGGAGGACAAGAGACTATGGGGTAGAGTTTGCACGGGATCTTACAGCAGAGCGATGGAGAAGTTCAGCAAGAACAACGACGGGGCGAACAAAACGTCGAAACCTGTCGAACGGAGTCAATCGAACGAAGCTCAGCCCAGCGAGAAGACCAGACGGAAAAGCAGTCCTGCCATGCCGCAATGCGTCAGCCCGTAAACTTAGAATTCCTCTGCACGAAGACTGAATCCAGAGTTTTCCCTCCTCGCCGTTCGCCATAATCGCGGTGACTCGAGTCGCGCGCGCGCGCGGAAGAGAATAGCTGCGAAGCTTTGTCGTCTCGCGAGTGTCTCGAGGGACCGGGAACAAGATAATCCGAGAGAACCGATAGAACAATGAGAATGACACCGAAACGATCGCTCTCGAAGGCAGCGATACAATTATGAGAAAAACCAACGTGGACACCGGTAGAGTCGCGATTCCTTTACGAGGATAATTGCAATGTGATTCATTCGGAGGAAACTGCGAGCTAAACGAGCGAACGCGTACTCCGTTTTTGCTTTTCATGACGAAAAACACACACTTTCTATCCCGTTGTAAACGAGACACTATTAATCGATCCAGGAGGAACAAGAAAACGCGACGAGAATTGCTCGATCGCGAGATTATCTTCTTTTCGATAGAACTTTGCCTATACTAATTCTATCGCTCTATCGCTATCGGCATACATGTAACGAAGAAAGATTTAATCGCATTATTCCGTAGAACGTAGGATCTGATTAGAAGAAACCGATCGTTCCATTCGTTCTCGAGTACGAATGGCCGTTCAAACTTTTGTATCGAAGATATCTCAATAAAAACTCTTCTCGTTGACCATTACGCGTTCCGTCGTGATTCTGGATAAGAGACGCGCTTACACAGAGGACGAGGTGTGAGCATGCACGACAATACGGGAATTGGTAAAATTAAATTTTGATATAATATAAAACAATTCGGCATCGTCGATTCTTAGCATATTATCGCAGTACAGCAGTATACACAAAATAATCGTAGTTTGACAGGCGTTCGATTATTCCCATCGACTTTTTCTCACCCTTTTTCTCTCTCCCGCCGCGTTCGGAGCTTGGTTGTCCTGATTCCTTGGTTGCTCCGTATTTGGTTTCGGTGGGACCGGGGGCGGTGGAGGCATTATCACAGAAGGTGGCGTAATGGTTTGTTCCCATGTGTGATCCGACGATGCCCGGAACTGAAATCCAAAAGATTCGACCATAGATTTCACCTCTTCATCTCGTTTTATCACTGTTGCCAAAATTTACCTGAGAATTGTATTGACTGCGGAAGGCGGCTTTCATCGCGGACAACCGGTCGCTGCCAGGTCCGTGCCTTTCCAACTTTTTCACAACCTCGCTTATATCTTTCGACGTCTGCGACGACGAAGTCCCGCTCTGAAATCGCACGAATACACGAGAAACGTGACTTAGATTCTGAAACCGAAGGAACAACGCTGCGACGAATAAATACCGAAGTTGGTGACGCGTCCGGTCGACCCCTGAATCCAAGTCCAGCCCCTCCGACGTTCATGCTCTTCCCTTTTCCACCCTTGAACCTGGACTTTCGGAACCAAGCGCTCTGCATTGCCAGATCCATTAGACTCTTTGGCACTTCCTGATTCGCTCCCTCCAAGTTCCGAACCAAGTGACCAGCGAACTCTTTATCTTTTTCCGTGACGAGGGTGTAAGCGGTACCCTTCTCACCCGCTCGCCCGGTTCTACCTATTCTGTGCGTGTGGGTGTCTATGTCTCGCGCGACGTCGTAATTCACGACCGTTTTGATATGTGGAATGTCCAACCCGCGGGCTACGGACAACGATACGCATCGGTATACAATTCTAGTGTAAGTCGAAATGATAAAACGCAACGATATAATTACCAGCTACGTCGGTCGCGACCAGCGTACTGACATCTTTCTTCTTGAATGCCGTGATCACTTTGTTCCTTTCGATCTGATCCATGTCACCGTGTAGCAGCAGCACGTCAAATTCTTTTAACTTTAGATTGTTCGCGAGCTCTTCGGCGTTCAACTGCAAATTAAACAGTTTCGAAAGTTTCTGGAAGACAACGCCAATATCAACTAAATCGAGTTCGAACCTTTTTCGTTACGAAAATCAGCAGACTACCGGCACTCAGATATTCGACCAAGTTTTGCAACAACCAGGACCACTTGCCGATGGGATTGTTGTTGAAGACTATCGCGTGCTGAGTGACGTCGGCGTTCGCTTCGCCGACGTCCCCTTGAACTATTCTGACAGGATCCGTTAAAACATCCCTCGCAAGCTTCTCTACCCTCTTTTTGAACGTTGCGCTGAACAATAACGTCTGCCTGTCTGGCCTGACATGGTTGCAAATAGAACGCACCTGCGGCTCTGAAACGATAATATTATATAGTATTCGAATTGATGTTGTAGTTCGCACCGATCCTTACCGAAACCCATATCGAACATCCTGTCGGCTTCGTCCAACACGAGGAACGACACTCTGGTCAGATTCGTTGCCTTCATTTTAACCAAGTCTATCATTCTTCCTGGCGTGGCGACCACTATTTCCGCACCCCCTTCCAAGGCTTTACTTTGTTCCCACTTGCTGCCACCCCCGTAGCAGCAGCACACTTGAATATTATATACTTTGCCAAACTTTCTCGCCTCTTGATAAATCTACGGGCAGCATATATACGCTAATGATGCGAATGGGTTAAAACGAAACGGGACGCGATAGCGATTCCTTCAACATGGTCTACATGGACGTTCAACTATCGTGAACGAGCAGTACCTGTTGGGACAGCTCTCTCGTTGGAGCAAGAATCAATCCGATGGGTCCGTCGCCGGCCTTTAGCTCACGCTGATCCATTATATGAACTAACATGGGCCAAATGAATGCCGCCGTTTTACCGCTGCCGGTCTTCGCTATACCTATGATGTCCCTGCCACTCAGAGCAGCGGGGACGGCTTGAGCTTGAATGGGGGTGGGTTGGGTATACTCGTTCTTCCTGATGGACTTGATTAACGCGTCGTCGAAACCAAAGTGTCCGAAACTGGTCACCGGATTCGGCGGAGACGGTCCGGACACTTTGATCCCCAGAGTCTTTCTCAAGTCCTCGACCTGTTGCTTCTTCAAGCTAGCGATCTCCTCGTGAACGTTATAAAAGTTTTTCTCGAACGGTTCGTACTGTATCTCACTGTGATCGACGGGCGGCAGCGGATCGATCTCCTTCTTTTTCGGCGGCGCGATCGGATTCCCATCCTCGTCGTACTCGATTTCCTGATCGGACTCCTCTTGTTGCAAACCCGCGGTCGGGTTCTCCTCCATGTACCTTTTCGCACAAACCCCGTGCGTTCGTTTCGGTGTGGCTACGGAACCTACGTTAACGTACATTACTTACCTGTAGTAACTCTCCTCGTCATCCTCTCCTTCTATGTCCGCTCTGATTCCTTTGGATTTGTCCTCCTTGCGCTCGTCCTCCGCTAGCTGAGCCTCATAGGTATTCCTCTTCACCTCTGCGTCTATACCAGCCATGAATGCATCCAACGGATCCTCCTCGCTATCGCTCTCCTCTTTAGGCGCACATTTTTTCATCAGGTCGTAAGTGGGAGATCCTGGAGCTGGGATATACTCCAAGGAGGATGTTGGAGCATCGTCGTCGTCTTCGAAATATCTATAACGTATATGTACTCGTAGTATACGTGGAATGTAAGTCTTATATCTTACTTACTCTTCTTCCGTTTTACTGCGTTTCTTTGGCATGCCCCAACAAGCTGACAAAGCGTTCTCCGTGATGGAATTCATGGTGTGATAGCCTTGCTTGCTCAGTGTCGAATTGGGAGGAGGGGGTGGTATATTGGAACCGCTTCTCTTGGTGCCAGTCATTTGGAAACCGGCGAAGCCAAAGCCTTTAGGCTTGTTACCTCCTCCACGATGATAACTCATCTTTCTCTTATTATCTGCTAAAATGTTGCTATATTAACTATTTCTACGAAAGATGGATGTTTATTAGAAGTCCCAATTGCTGTCTAACGCAAATAGGCAATCAATAATTTTATTTAATGACAGAAGCGAATCCCTTCTAGATATAATATTGCTATAATGTACAAGAACAGGCAGCTTAGGCATACGCAAGAGCAGGCTAACTAAAAATATATACTTTCAGTGTTTGTGGGTTGAGTAAAATAACAATTATAAAGTATAAACTGTCGTAGGAGGTCAGACATTTGTGTGACACCGTTTTGACAGCGTTAAAAAGTAATTTTCAGTGACAAAAGATTTATTGTTATTGTTCGAATTGAAAAGAAAGAGGTTAGTACCCCGTTTGAACGCACTAGTTCAACATATAGCTTCGACGCACGTATTTATCGCACTGAGACACTGTTCCGCATTTGCTCGGTATTTTCGGACAGCTGCATCAGATGGATGTACCTTACACAATACCGTTTAAGAATTCACATCAAAATGCAACTGCACATATCTCTGATATCGAACGATAAAATTCATTCTGCAACAACTAAGTCGGTGCTGCTCCCTTTCGGACCGACGTATAATAGAACCTTAGACCATATATACTTATAGACCCGGCGTAGGTCGTAGGTACATATAGAATATGCATAGGACGCAGTGTTCCAAGATAACGGAGTATCTGGTGTCCACAAGCGCGTCACAAGATTATTTAAAATGGTGGGTATTCAAGTATACTTATGTATTATTTCGTAAATATTTGGAAATATGGTGTAAACTTGTTGCATAAAGAATTGTAAGGAACGACGAAACCATGATACAAATATATGTTATCACTGTTTTAAAATAATATTGGATCTCCGTTGAAATCGATTTTACTTGAATTTTCTCAAGTTACAGAAATATTTACGGAGAACAAACGTTTTCTATGTTGTTGCTGATGATATAGCAATTAAAGGATGAAAAATTACGATCTATCGGAGCGAATTCGATGGTAGAACAATTCCGACCAACAAACATTATTTCATTCATATTGTTTGAGTTATATAAATAGTTCTATCGCTGCTGAATCGATCGAATATCCGAGTTTGCGTGTTAGCGGAAGCGCCATGCGACTCCGTAGATTTCAGCGTCCGCTGTGATTTCGTTCATCACAGTTTACGCTTCGTTACAACGACTCTCGACTTTCTCAGATATTTTTCGATCGAAAACGTACAAACGAAATTCTGTAAGTACCACAAACATACAATCATTCAAATTTAAAGTCTTAAATTCTTAATCGCACGTTTGCCAGCCTTCGCACCTCCTCTTGAGTTTCCTTTATCGATGCGAGCAGAACATCCTCCAGAAATACAGTAGAAACATCGGCTCGAACGTTTCTCGCGTTGTTCGAATTATCGTCGGTAACAGTAGCAAAGCGCTGATACTGTAATTGATCGTAGAAAACACAACAACAATATGCCATCGGTTCGCCGGATGATCCTCGGACACGTCATGTCCGGCTTGTGCACCAAGATGAATCGCACGAAAAAGCTCGAAGGCGATTTGCTTGAGACTCCAATGAAAAGATGTCTTTCCACGTTCGATATTACGTTGCTGGGTAAGTAGCACGCACAATTTTTGCGACGACCTTATGATAACTGTTATCAGCCGGAAGAGAAGTACTACTGGTCGCGCGATCCTTTCTGTTCGCGATAAGCGTATGAAGGTCGCTGTATTCATTAGGAATGGTAAACGTTTCAGGTGTGGGACATATGGTTGGCGCCGGGATCTATGTCCTGACGGGAGCAGTGGCCCACGACACCGCCGGTCCAGGAGTCATTCTAAGTTTTCTATTCGCTGGTATGGCGTCCTTGTTAGCGGCGCTATGCTACGCCGAATTCGGCGCACGAGTCCCGAAAGCTGGCAGCGCGTACGTTTACACTTACGTGTCCGTCGGCGAATTCTGGGCATTCGTTATCGGCTGGAACATCATCCTGGAGCACATGATCGGTAAAGTATCGCGGTTCCGGCGCCGCACAGTGGCGAATTTGAAAAATTTCTTTAACTTACTTTATTTGTAATCTGATGGGCTTATTTTTCCCGTTAATTACAACACTTCAAATTTATTGCTGTCAGAGATATGCGACTCCAAAGTTGAGGTTTCTGTAATATCGGCTCTTTGCGACTCTCCGTTTCATGCGAGTTTTACGTTCCCGAACAGGTGCGGCATCCGTGGCTAGAGCTTGGAGCGGATACGTCGATTCCTTGGCAGGAGGATCGATCAGCAATTACACCCGTCACGCGATGCACGGCCTCACCATGGGAGAGCCTCTAGGAAATTATCCCGATCTTCTAGCCGGCGGTTTGTGCCTGGCTTACGCCATGCTGCTCGCTCTGGGGGTAAAGTGTTCGGCCACGGTCAATTCGCTGTTGACTATAGTGAACCTCTGTGTGATGGCACTGGTGATTGGCTTGGGCATTTCGTACGCGAACATCTCGAACTGGAGCAACGAGAACGGAGGATTTCTGCCGTTCGGTTTCAACGGCGTGCTGGCAGGTAGTTTATCGCGACAGCTTTCAACTTACCATTATCTTTACCGTCGTAACGGTGATTCTACGATGATCTATATTCTCATGTGAATCAGGAGCGGCAACGTGTTTCTACGCATTCGTGGGCTTCGACTCCATCGCGACTTCCGGCGAGGAGGCACGCGATCCTGGATACAGCATACCGCGAGCAACGATCATTTCGATGGCCATCGTTACCATTGGATACGTGATGGTCGGAGCCGCTCTAACTCTGGTTGTGCCCTATTGGAACATCAATCCAACCGCGGCCCTTCCCGAAGCGTTCTCGTCGAGAGGAATCCCATGGGCGAAATACGTGATAAGGTTGGTTGCATGTCGGAAATCAAAAGTACATCATTTATTACTGACGAATGATTATTTTCTGCGCTTTTAGCGTCGGAGCTCTGTGCGGAATGACGACAACGCTCTTCGGATCTCTATTCTCGCTGCCGCGAACGATGTACGCCATGGCGAACGACGGCTTGCTGTTCGGCTTCCTCGGGCACATTAGCGAGCGCACGCAAGTTCCGGTTCTTAACCTGGCCATCAGCGGTTCCTTCAGCGCCCTGATCGCTTTGCTATTCGATCTCCAGCATCTTGTCGAGTTCATGTCGATCGGTACATTCTTGGCGTACACCATCGTTTCAGCCAGCGTGATTATACTGCGATACCGCCCCGAAAAGAAAACACCCCCGCCCTCGAATGCCGGCACCCCGAGTAGCTTAGCATCACCGCCCACCGAGAGCGCCGACTCCAACAGCGATTGCAACAGCGTTACGTCCGCGGAATCCGAAGTAAGTCGATCGACTTACAAGCCTGTTCTTGATTTTAGTCGTTTTACCCGTGGCATATTTTCCGTTTCTCGCAGCTGCTCTGTTCAGGCGAAGGTGCTGGCAAACTGAAGCCGCGGTATGCCTGGCTGATCAACGTTCTGGGTAACTGCAAGCCTGGGAACGCCGTGGATGGTTGCGTGATGATCTACACGATCGGGTGCGTTGCTCTTTGCGCGCTGATCATCTTGATATCCCAAACGTGCACCACGTCGTGGAGCGTCAGAGACTACTTCATCGTGGCGAACGTGGCTCTCCTATTAATCGGGAGCAAGTATTCGGTTACTATAACCGACTAAATGCGAAACGCGTTCGCGTATTAATTTCTACGAACTAATTTAATGTTGTAGGCTTGCTGATTATCGGCGCGCATCAACAAAACCACAGCACCGGCAAATTTCGAGTGCCCATGGTGCCTCTGGTGCCAGCGCTGAGTATTTTGTTCAACGTGGGACTGATGTTCCACTTGTCTATCTTAACCTGGCTACGGTTTCTCGTGTGGATGATACTCGGTGAGTCCTTTGATCGAATACGAAGCATAGAACGATCGGAAGATACTGATAACTTGTATTTTACAGGAATGCTGATCTATTTCCTGTACGGGATTCACTACAGCAAAGAGGCAGCCAGTCCGAATTCGTATTCGATTCTAATGGCGACCTCGGAAGCCGGAAGGGGCGCTAGATGGGGCGCGACATTGCGCGTCAATCAGAAAACCGATAAGCTTCCGATTTTAAACGACGACGATTTGGTTCGCTAGTAGCCTGTAGGCAATTTATCAAAACCGTGTAACGATACGTCTGTCGGTGGCGTAAAATACGTTTTAAAAATACGTTGGTTCGAAGCGGAGAGCGAGAGAAACGAGCCGAGAGAGTCGAACATCGATAAATCTTCGAATATCCTGATATATGTATATCTCTATCTCGCTTTATCCTTAGGAATCAACCAGTTTAATATTATCCGACTAGCTACGTTGATCGTGTCTCCTTCGATTATTTAAACCGAGAGAATTAGTTATTTATATTTCGTTACGCACAAGTTTCTACATTCTTCTTTCGACGGTATGTTTTACGAGCGCGCGTTGATCGCGTACTTTTAGTTCCACATTTTCGTACGTAAGTAAGAGCGAAAGTTTACGAGACAATACATATGTATAGTACAATAGCAGAGTTCAGACAATTCCAATTGCATTATGTTGCGATCGAACTCTTGACGAACCTCTTCGACCAATTGGTCCGAAAATGTCGAGTAATCGCAAAGACGCGAACACACAGAAACAGGTATACAGGGTGATTCTGGGAACTGGGACAAGTTACTGTTCTTCTTTAAGTAAAAGTAGAAAACAATGATACGTCCTAACGGTACGTGCAATCGCACTTCATTCTTTAATGCAAGCCAATTTATTACATATCATTTTCTTCTATTTTTACTGAAAAAAGATAAGTAACTTGTCCCACTTCCCAGAATCACCCTGTACACACGCAACAGTCGCGATATTATTGACAATACAAAATGATTCTGGGATCGATCGAAACCGTCGAGTCGTTCGCGAAGCGTCGCATCTTACGATTACCAGTCGTTTTCGTTGTTCCACCGAGAAAGTATACAAATACGAATACCTGAGAGATTGTTACAGACTTACATTTAGACGGAAGACGTTGTTGTAAAATTGTAACCACATCGTACAAATGTTTCGCGCCGCGGTTTACGCGTGCGAAAGAATATTGTTAAAGAGCGAATCGCTCGAGGGTTGAACGTAGTAGCGTTTCGATTAGTCCCTTCCGAGCGATTCACCCTTCGTGTAACGTTCAAAATCCGTTGCGCACAATCGCAGGTGCAGGAATCATAGAGAATTTATATATATATATGTACCCCAAAATTTTCCAGATCGTGCGCATAGTTTTTGGAAGCTTGCTGTACGTTTAGATGACAAAGATCGTACAAATTCCACGCGTACGGTAGCATACGAGCATTTATTCGTTGTCGCGTGTCAAGTGCAATTAGCTGCAGCGATTCGATACACGTGTTTCACGAGTGTATATACATATTATACATACGCATATACGTAAATCGAAGTAGCGGTGGTACCAAAAGTTATTGTCAGTGTACCACACTGGTATTATCTCCGAATAGAAAATGTTTACCATTGAAAAATGAAGTTTATTCGTCTACAATAATCCCGTTTGTATTTGTAATGAACGCGCGGCAATCTTTCCGTAATCAAGAAACGAATCTCCGCAACAATGCTTATTTGACGTATCAACGGGGGCCATTAATAACGAGCGATTCGACGGATTTGCAAACAGTGTCGAGGCAGCCGTTCGGATAAAAAGCTAGACTCGGCGTACGAAATCCGCAGAATCGCCGGATCCCTTCAACGAATCGTTCACGTTCTCGGTTTACAACATGTTCGCAAGGGTGGTTCTATTCTCGGCGATTGTAAGCTCCGTCTATGTGCAAAGCATAGACAGCTGCGAATCCGGAACTTTGTCGCCGCACGATACACTTCGTCTCGACGCCGACATGAACACGCGCTCCACGAAAACTGTGAGTATTTTCTGCATTTGTTCGTTCCTTGCCGCCACACAGTGAAACTTCGTTTTGAACAGGTCGAACAGAAACTCGTGTCAAACGCAGAGGAAGAAAGTCAACAGGTGCTTCGCACGCTCCCCGCTGTGAATAAACCGAACACCCCGCCACGATCAACGGACAAGCCGACCACGACTCACGAACTCGTGCATCCCGGCATGAAACATCCGAAGAAAAGAGCAACGAATTACGAGAAAGATCGGAAGGTAGATTTGACGCCAGGTTGCTGCGGATAAGAAACGAAGAGCAGCTGACACGTGTATTCAAACAACCCGGCGAGGTTTAATACCGCTTCGTGAACGTGTACTTATGATGCAGTATCTTCGATAATGGGTTATCGGGAAAATTATATAATAGCGCTTAGTGATAGTGTTTAAGTGCACGCGATACATATGTTTTTTCCCCGATTTTTTTCCTTGTCTTCGAATAGAGAACGCAATAAAGTAACGATTGTCGTGCAAAACTAATTCGACGAGTTTTTAATACTGCAGTAATCCCGCTATCTAAGCCGACTCTCGGTTCTGCGCTGTGACAGAGATCGCGGAGATGTACCATTTTTAATCCAATAACGAAACTTCTTTATTTTTTATTGGTTTTTGATGGGACTTTGATCAACATGTTCGTAGCGTTTTTGTAATGAAAATCGTATCGATCGAACAGGTTTAGATCGCGGGATTACTGTACGCAACCCTGCTCTGTTCGAGCGATTCGCACTCCGGAAACTATGCGATGTAAGAGGTAAAAGAACGAAGCTTCTTTCGTATGGAAAACTTTTATTAATGTCACGTAGGTAGTTATATATACATAATTCCTAACAAGTACTGCGAACAATCGCAACGATAGGATTTGTGAACCGTTCCATACCAATAAGAAGTACCGCAAAATCTGAACAAGTGCAGTATAGTACATATTTTACAACATAAATAAGATTATTAACCTTCATGGAAGGATAACACGGTTTCGTAATGCACCATATCGTAACGATGCAGTATCTAAGTACTGGGAGTGGAGTCATGGAATGTCTGTGATTCGAACGACGCGCCACGAACGAATTTTTCGAAGGATTGGCGCACGCTGAAAATCATTTTCCGGAATGAACGCAGTACTTGTTTGATACGAGGATTGTGCCGAACGTGTAAATTAGCGTACCGCGAAAATCTTTCGTAAAAATTGAACCTGGAATAGTCGTCGTAAGTCGTTCGTACGAAAAGTTCGATCTTGAAATGTCGTTCTGAAGTTGCTTCCCGAACGCGAAAAAAAATTAGATAGAAACAAGAGCAAACGCGAACACCGGAAATAGACCATGGTTAATTTTCATGTTGCGCTAAAAAGATTGGAACACTTCGTAACTGTGCGGGAAACGATCCGAACGCGGATATGATCGATTTCGCGACCGGAGCACTCGTAAACTAATGAATTCCTTATACAACCTCCTAATGTAATTGCAGGTACCGTGGCGACAATGTTCAACATCGATTCAATACTGTTATCTATTCTGCTTCGAAAGAATAGCTTTCCAAGCGGACATCGGTCTCGCTTGTAGGGCTTCGATTCTCCGTCGGCCCCACCTTAGCCAAGCCAGACCGATGATCAAACATAAAACACTTTCGATGTAGTAGCCATCGAGCTGCATATTACAAACGCCGTTGTGCGTGTTCGTGCATTGCTGAAAATGGAAATGATTGTACAGAGCGTGGCTAGAGCACCCGTAAAAGTCGATTTATGCTATCAGCACCGTTCCGCATCCGATCGGACTGACTGATCAGGTAAGACGACAATTTGTAAAGACATGCGAACAGAGTAAAAATGTTTTCTCATTTAATTGTAAATGATTTAGCTGCAACATCTATGTTGGACCCGTTACGGACACGGCAAACTATTCTTTGCAAGAATGGCGGACGCTCGGACCGGTGCCGGTACGTATCTGTACGGATATAAATCGACCTTAACTCGTCTCCGAGTTGAAATATTTTCGACGATGAACTTCTAGAGTCTAGAGAACAGCCGAGCAACTTCTTCCCCGCCATCGCTGTGCGGCCCCCACCGAGGTTTGCCGGTTCTCCCACTCTTCGCTTCTAGCTTGAGCCAGTTGCCCGGCTCCAGACTCTAGAGCCTAGAATCTAGAATAAGCCAACCAACCTCTTTCTTCGAAATTGTGCTACAGTCGTTCGAAGGATTGGTGCTACACTGTCGCCACGTTAACGGATCGACAAACCATAGAGCTGCTGTTGCTGGCCAGTTGCCCCCCAGATTGCTCACGGTGTTCAGTAACGTCATGTAAGTACCACCGACAGCGGGATCGCTAACTTTAGCGAAGAACGCCATGGATGCCACGAACATGCTACTGGTAAACACCTAAGACGGGAAAAACCGATCTTCGGTTATCGCATTTTCATCGAATCTGTTTCTATACTATACGCTAATGTATTCTTTCGATACCTGATGCGTAAGGTACAGAGCCACCAAAGCAACGAAATAGTAGGCTGGAACATGTCCACCGATTATCACGTACGGCGTTACCCATACCAAAAATGCTGCTACCAGTCCAAAAGCTAATCTATACAATTAATGACAAATACGTGTTAAGGGTTCGCTCGTTCTCGCTTTCGGCAATGAAACGCGCGAATTGTTTTTTTATCGTTCCTGTTATACCTATAGGGCATTGCCTTTATGTACACATCCATCGGTTTTGGACCAGCCGTGTACTTCGATATCGCTAACGGCAACAGTATCTGAAGTGGTACCATTGGCACTGCCATCAGGGCTATCTTTTCTTTAGGAATACCAGCTTCTACCAGTTTCAAGCCTGTTACCTCGTCGCAGACGGAGAACCCTATCTACAATGATCGATAACATCGCGTTATTTTTAATATTCTGTATACAGGGTGGTCCACCTAAATATCTCTTTTATTTTTGGCGACAGCAAATGTTTATAATTCAATGTAAACGGTATCAAAAACATTTGTTATGTCATCGCAAATAAAGGAGATATTTAGGTGGCTACGCTTAGGTGGACCACCCTGTACGATCTACGACGGTCAACGTACGATATTAATATGTATAAAGTCTTGACCTTGGCAGTCAACAAAAGCACGATAATGGTCTTTATTGATGGTAATTTGACAATGTTCCAAAGCGACTTGTAAGCGTGTTTAATATTTGCGCTTAGATCCTCGTTTTTGTGCACTTTCTCAGTCCCCTCGTGTTTAAACAATGCGAGTAAAGTAGTTGCAATTACGAAAACCCAACCCCAGAAATGAAGGAAACCTGTGTAACAAAACGATCAGATACCACGGTTATCCGTCCTGACTTCCTGTAACGATTGCTTACCGGATAGCGTCAATATCCCCTCGTCAGAAGGAGTGTTTCTTAGGTAGCTATTGCAAAATTCGGCTGACTCTAACGCCATGAAAAGCACATATCCTATAAAGTAACCAGCGGTTTGTCCGACGCTATTACAAGTGGATGCGTAACCCACATTGCACCTTGATACAAACAGGAATGCAAGCTGTAGGAACATTCTTATAGATATACATATATAAATTTATACACGTATTATTCAACCCGCTGCCTGTACCTTTTCAACATGGTAAGAGCCCAACCGTCTACCACAATATCCTGAGTCGCAGCAAGGACGTTAGACGTGAAGAACATCATGGTTAACATTGCAATGTTCGGCTTGATGCTTCCGTCGCCCAACCATCGATCTATGTGGCCAGACATTAGCAGCATAAAAAAACCCATTAAATACTGAGTAGGAATCAACCATGTTTTCCTCCTCCCAAATTTTCTAGAGAACACGGAATCTACTATCGGAGCCCATAACAGCTTCAACGAGAAAGGCCACTGAACGAAACTGAATTCGGCCTAAGGACAAACGAACACGATAACATCTTATCGTATAACTAGAAACAATCGGATAGATTACCTGTTGACGATAAGAAACTTTTCTGTTTTGGAGTAGCATGGGAATGGAGCCGCATAGACCTAGAGGTATGCCTTGTAACAGGTATAAAAATAACAGTATAACAATATTTTTCTCATCACCCCGTAAATCCGAAGGCTCCTGCACATGGTAGGGCTCCAGGAGCCCGTCATCCATGTTCTCCTCCTTTGACATTTTTCGTCTGGTACCCATGTGGAATATCGAGGACGATCGTGTCAACTGAATCACCTTGTAAAAGGAACAGATGTTCCACTCGCATGCGCGTCAACTTCCCGATTTTACCACGCTCACGTTAACCAACGGTACCGAGCGTTTCATGGGTTAGATTTTTACTGTTGATCGGTTGCGATAATGTTGTAGACATGCGTCTATCGATCGAATTTCACACAGTCATTCTCGAACGACGACTTGCACAATACTAATATTAATTATTTATGGGCTGCGACAAGTAAAAACATTGACGTGGATATTCGTTCATGAATAACCTTAATACTGTGCATCTGTACCGCAACAACGATGCATTGCACGATGTTGACAAACAACTGATACAGCTTCTTCGCACGTCACAATTATCCGACTGGTTCCTCCAATTACTTTCGCACCGGAGATTCGCAAACTAGAAAATTAAACCGATTCGTAGTTGCCACGTTGTTTTCTATTAAGGACACGTCAGTTCCACAGTGCCCTCACTCCTTCGAAAAGTCACGTGTATATGTTACTAGAGAGGAAATGAGAGTGCTCGCTGGTGCACACGCTCGAGGTTTCGGTGACTCCGACTCCGACTACATACAGAGAGGATACGAGAGTGCTCACGCCCGAGTTTTCGATGATTCCGGTATAGTGCTGCCCCCGCACAAAATCCTAGCCTGGATCAGATCCCACACCGACGATAGAGCGGATTACCCCCTCCCATTCTTAGCCTGGATCAGATCCCACACCGACGACAGAGCGAATTTCCCCCTCCCGCGCCAGAGAGGATCAGATTTAACATTTAAGAAAGAGAAATTAATAGTTTTAAAAGCAATATCTCTCTCTCTCTCTCTGTCTCTACTTCTAGATTTAATATACAACTTGGAGAAAAGTTCTCGAGAGCTAAAACACATTTTACTCTGAAATTAATTTATATTTTGCGTAGTTTTCTGCAAAACTTGTCATAAAAATATAAATTAATTTAATATTCAGCAAAGGATAAATTATACTCTAGTTGTATGACATAATTCAAACCGTGGCTGAACTTTAGAAACCCCTCCACCCTCTTTTCGACACGTGACATACGTCATTCTATTCGTTTTGACATGCTGAACACAAAATGTAGTTGTCAGTTTCGGCTGAAATGAATAGTTTTCGAGATATTCGTGAAAAACTGCAGCTACTACACATCGAATTTTGTGTATACAACGTGCACGTCCGTGCTGTGCGTGTGCGTGTCGAACGATCTACATACCGCGTGTACTTGTTAAAACATATGATGATGAAGAGCGAGTACATATTACGACGACACCACACACACCCACACAGTGTTTCTGAGAAGAAACGGCTAACGACATTTTAGTCAAAAAGGAACCAATTCCCAAATTATCATCCAATTCTAAGCATGGACATCTTCGGAAGTGAGAAGGGAGTGAGAAAAGGAGCAGGATCTCCCATTCAATGTTATCTAGTCCCTTTTTTCGTTGAAACCAAAGAGAAGGAAAGAGAGGAAGATGGGCCAAACCCAGACTCTTGGGACTCTCCAGAAGTCCCAGAGGCTTCGTCGCTCGTTGAATGTTTCCTCGTAAAATTGTTTATTGCCATTAAATAAAAATCTAGAATGCATATATCGTCGATCAGCTTTCTGGTTTCAGCGCAATTTGTAACCAATTTTGTTTGCATTTATTCGTCACGGCCGTATTCGTAGCCAGCTGGAATCGTTCCTTTAAAAGGGATGGTGCTCGTAGCCTCTCAATCGAGAATATTGTTTGAAATCCTGCAACGTAACACGTTATAAAGGCAACAGAGATCTTCCGGATGACTGGTTGAACGGATCTATCTAGTCGGAATCATTGCATAAAGTACCGACGCGACGCGACGGCATCGTCAAAGAGTGCTTATCGAGCACGACAAAAGTACCTTAAAACTTTCGGGAATCCTCGACATGTACCGTAGACGCACATCCTCTTCTTCCGTTGGCAAATTCGATCGTTTCTTTCTTCCCGATACAATACCGATCGGAAGCAGAACGGGATTCGTCGCCAACGCGGCCGCTGCACCGATCAGAGCAACGCCAGCCAACGCTTTCAAAGCTACCGCCTACGAAACAAAGCAGAAATAATACGGAACGAGAGTGTAAACCAGAGATCCCTGTTTCACGTGTAATTAACCCTTCGCACTCGGAGTTGTTCTAATTCTAATCTGTATGATTTTTTTTCATTTTATGGATACGAAATTCATGTAATACCGCATACAATATTTGAATGTTTAGTAATTGATTAGATGCCAATATATTTAATAACGTAAACAATATTTCGAATAATGGAACAGCAATTTTTAGGGGTGATTCTGAGTCGCTACTCGAGTGCTAAGGGTTAATACACGTTTAAAACCACGATGTCTACAGTGAACTTTTGTACAATACCTTTTGGGTCTGAATATTTGGTACCGAGGGAACGTTTCCTTCCGGATAATTCGGTTCCACTGGCCCGAATTCATCGCCGTTGGCAAGGGATCCTGAAATTCCGTAACCACTGCTCGCGCTCGACCCGCTGGAACTGGATGGCCTGCCACCACCGTATCCTCCGTAACCACCACCGTTCCCATAACCGTATCCTCCAAAAAGTCCAGTCTCGTAGCCATTGGGTCTGCGATTCGGCGAACTTTCACTTCCATAACTCGGACGAAAAGCGAACCTAATGTTTGTAGGAGAGCACGTTCAGCGACCCCGTTCAGACACCAGAGAAAACGTCTGATCAATCGGTTACCTATCTCCTGCGTGACTTCCGTCGTAGAGTACGCTGCCAGGCTGGTTACCACTGCCACTTCCACTTCCGCTTCCGGGTCGACGAGTGATTCCATTCGAATCCGGAGGCTGCCCTTGAGTTTGCCATCCGTATCTACAAATAATCCGATTGTCTTTCCCGTTAAAAAGCTCCGTTTCCCTAGCATCTTTGAATACTACCTATCGACCGGTACACGTTCGCCGTATCGCGTCGAGTGTCGATTAACGTCCGCGGAGATCTTACTGTGATACGTGTCGGGTCTTGTGGATGCGCCGGAAACGTGCCTAGGTCCGCAACAGCTGGAACTTGCGAATTTCAATTGATCGTGAAGCACGCCTCCGCAGATTAAGCAACGATTCCTTAACTCTCATCCGTCCCTCGTATCAATTTGACACAGTCTTTCCGAAATATGTTATACTGTTCCGTTGTTTGTAGGTAAATTTTCGCGAAACTTCGTAACTCATGAATTTGAATTAAAAAGAACTGTTTACCTTGTCAGTTCATCTTTCACCACTGTGTCTATTTGAGACCGAGGGACAGATTCAGTTTGTGAAATGAGGAACGGATCAGGGTTAAATTATGCAACGTATCTCTCGAATCGGACTCCGCGCGATGAACGGTCGTCCTCGATTGCTTCTCCAAGCTTCTGTCGTACGCCTCGGTGTCGTTGCTCGGCACATGTTGCAGATTCGAAGAGTTCCTAGCGCGTGCGACGTTGACGAACAGCTTGTCTGCCACAGGATCCTTCTTGGTTGGTCGATCGGTCAAGTTGTAATCAGTCTTCTCGCTGTGCGCGTAGCAAACGAGCGTTGCCAGCAAGGAGACACTAATCAGTCGTTGCACCATGGCGACAAGGGATTCGAGCAGAGATTGGTAAGAGTTTGAGAAACCGACGCGAACTCTGCCCCTGCTTTTTGACAAGATGACGACGCGAAAGTGACTCTTTCCTTCGCAGAGTTTCACCTTTTTATAGAGTGGTCACGCATGGGGAATTGTCGCGCATTTACCCTTCAGGACTGCTACCACCCATCCGTTTGCCCTCTTCGTTGAACGAAATTATTCCACGACAACTAGAATACGCGTATTTTCGACGTTCGCCAAGGGTTTCGATCGATTTATCGATCGACGTCTACGTCGATTTGTCGGAAACTCGAAGGTAAGATACAAAGGAAACGCCGTTTACAAGGAGAGACCGTGATGCTTTGGTTGCGTCCCTGTGAACTACAAAGTGTGACAAAACGGTGCACAGGAGTGTGTCGGTGAAAATAAAGTGGCACGAGTGAGTCAACGGCGCTTCTACGGACACGCCAACTATTCAATTAAAGCTGGTGTTCGTAACCGAAGTTTCATATAAAATTAAACGTCGCCTCGAAAGCGATAATTAATTCGACTGCGAGACTCGTCCTACAAACGGGGCAACAGCGAGAACATATTTCGACGCGTGATCGCTGCTCGTTTGAACGGCACGCGCGAGCGAGTCTTGATTAATTTAAATAATACGCAGATTACCCCTGCGTTCCCGTTGGTGCATCTTTTAATTAACCCCGAGAGTGGTACTACATTTTCCCGGAAGTTCAAGACGCGTGTCGCGAGCATACCTTTTTCTCTATCTTCTCCACTTTCTCGTCGCACAGCTGAAAATACTCGGTGTCTCGTCGCGCGAGTTTATTTCCATTGCAAAAGGACCTCGGCCTGTACCTACGGCCGACTCTTGTTTCCACTTTTAAACTTTCCGAAGGCCTGCTCGCATCCGCTCGGCACAGCGCGGCGCGGCGTTTTCGAGCGTAGCTTCCGACGTTACAAAATACGCTGGAATAATTTGTTCCGCCTGGATATTTACGGCGGTCGAAATTGATCTCGTTGCGTCACATCTCGAATTTGATCTACGGTTGTGCCAAGGCTGTTTCGGGTAGGTAATCGACGAAGAAGGAAGCGCCCGATTACGGCGCGCCTTGCACCACCGACAGATCTCACAGCGATAAAAGTACAATAGCGGTCGACGTCTCGACAGTTGTGCCACTCGGCAAACATTCCGATGAAATCGAATTTCCAGATAGACAAAGGTCGATTTATACTATCCGCAGAAATATACTTCGATGCATTTGAATGGGTCGACCTTAAATCGCTGACGGGTGCAAGGTGCACGGTGCATATATAGTAGATTTCTGTCGGAGTCGACGGAGATGCGATATCGCGGGGGCTAATACGGAGGAGAGGGAAGGCTGGTTGATGAAACGGAATGATTTGTTGCGCGGACGAACCGAAAGAGAGAAGAAGCCGCGGAAAAAAAGAGGAAACCAGGGTCGGAGGGAGGAGGGAGAAGGCAGGAGGCAGGAGGAGGAGATAGAACGAGGACCAAGAGATCGCGGAATGGAGCAAGAGTGGAGTAATCAATACGCATTCACACGCGGCCGCTCGCATCCCGTTTCCATGGGGACCGACGCTGGCGCATGTGCAACCTTTTACCAGTGTCATTCTGCCGGAGCAACCGACTCAGAAGCTGTTTCGTACCAGTCCGGTGCGGAACATTCTATGCGAGATCCATCCCCCTACAGCCATCTCTGCTTGTAAGTTTGCACCCTGCGCTCGCGAAAATTTCTCATAATTGATTGTTGCGCGAAGCGTGTTTACCGGTACATGTTTCTACAAGTTAAGCACTCTAATCGTTTGGCACGATTCGCAGGAAAAACACGATCGGTCGGGACTCTTCTAAAATCGAGTTCAACCATGTATTATAGAAGAGTCACCGCCGACCAACTTAGCTGCGCTGTCTATCGTTGCCCATATACTCCAGGGTATGGTATGGTACAGCGCGCTCGACCCGCGGATGTTCACCCCCTGGCCGAGCCAAAGGGGATGGAAGCGATCGAGTTTGCGGGTTACAGGGGGTGGTTTTCCTCGGGGCGCCTGCGTCGAGTCCTCGATGACGACTCGGCTAGGTAGGTGCTCGACTCGGACGCAGTACGGAGGAAACGTTCAGCACGCAGAGTGCTGCTGTCCTCGTGACATCGTGTCTCGTCGTTCTCTTTTCTCCAGTCGATGACAACAATAGATTTGCGAGAGAGATTGTTCGCCGCACCGGTCTATCGGTCGTCCATCGGCCATTCGTATCGTGCGTTCGTCGGTCGTTCGTCGGTCGTTCGTCGGTCGTCGATCTACGATCGACCGGGATCGCTGTCGGAGCACGGCGTATCCCAAGTTTTCTTTTGATCGCCGTCGAAGTGCCCGCGAATCGACGGGTGGTTTCAGGGCGTTCATAAAAGAGGAAATCTCGAACGGTTTTAGATGAACCGAACGACGGAACGCGACTCGCTCGCTCGCGAACCGAGAATCGTTGGTCTCGCGAGATAGCCCGCGTGTCGACGTGAGTCAACGCGAGTCAACGTGTGCACGATGAAGCATGTTTAGAAAGAAACTTCCGCTTTTCTTTGTAAAGTGTCTCGATCCGTATCGTGTGTGTGCGTGCACGTGTGTGCTGTGCATCGGCATTGTGTCGGGACACGAAACGACAACAACGAGAGTTTACAGGAAAGGGCTCTCCGATGGGCAGCACCGGGAGATCGTTCTAAACGAACCATATACGATCTACGGTCGCCATGCACCCGTCCGAGCCACGTCATTCGAGCGAGTAAATTAAGGTCTAACGAACGGAGAATGCATTTCCAGGGAACGAAAGGTTAATTGTCGAAGACGAATACCAGCCACCAGCTCTTATCACCGTAAAGACGAGAGCTTAGTCGGATTTAATCGTCGCTTGCATGTGGGTCACAAGTTGCATTCGCCATCAGCTAACGAGATAGAGGGTTTACCGAGTAGAGAGGTAAGCCTGTTAAATTGCGTTACCCTCGGCTGTCCCGCGTTACCGCCAGCCCGCGATTAATTCGCTAGTCTCCCAATGTTTTTCGGCAGGATTCTTCGAGATTAAACGTGGGTCGAAGCAGCCGAAAACCGATTGGTCTAGCGTCGTCGATACGATACGTCGCGCGACGTACACGAGCAAAAGATACAACGCGAGACTCGTCCGTCGAACAGAGAACAGAGAATGCTGGAACAAATTCAAGATATTCCGAAGGCGGGTCGCGTCGCGTCTCGTCGCGTCTCGTCTGGTTTCGCCGAGTCGGCTATACGATGTCACGTGGTGGTTGCAGTTTACGATGTCCTTAACCTCCCGGAAAATCAATGTTCTTCGCGTAACGACATGCCACACCGCTCGTTCTTTATTGCTCGATAAGCGAGATTTGTATACCCTATACGCCATTATAAATCTTGCCGTCTAGCTTCTTCCGTTCGAAACTGTCCGGCTACTGTCCGGAGCCTCGTTCCAGTCCGCGGCCCTTGCCGCGTAAAACTTGATCGATGGCAATCACGGTCCACCGTAAATTTTGCTGTTGCCGCTTTAATTTCATTTATAGAAACCCGACTCGAGCTAATACCCGACTCAGGGGCGCCGATACCGCGGGCATTAACAAACAAGGATTATCACTCTGCATCGCGTCGCTATCCGTGATGCATCTTCTAAGGTTTCGTTCCATCTTCCAGGCTTAACTCGGCAGAACGCGACGACAACCGCGGAACAACCAGATTCCTCTACACGATTTCCCAGCGGTGCTTAGAAGTTTTTCGTTGCGGGGGCGAATCGGGTCAGGGAAGAGATTCACCGGCTTGGAAGAAATCCTCCATCGGGTTCGTCGACCATGATTCCGAGAATGTTCTATAGCCGCTGTTTGTACGGATTGCACGGTTCGCGTGAAACGTTGCCGAGCGGGGAGGCAGCAGAGCGGTCGTACAGATCCCGCCGCAAGTGACACTAGTGACACGATGCGATGGAGGGTTTCTTCTAGTGGCTGTCATTCAAAATACTCGGCGCACGACGGCCGACGTTCCACATCTTTCCAGCGACGTTACCCACTCAAACATCGACTCGACCCGAGTACAAGGATAACATATCGAGACGTTTAGGTTTTCTCGTTACAAGGGTCCTCGACGTCGGACAAAGCGACTCGAAAAGCGACGATTCGCCGTCAGAATTTCTAACCGGTCGTCTCCCGACGCACGTGCGCTTTTCATTTTCGCGACGGTGTTCAATATTGCACGCGGTGGAAGACCTTTGCCTTCGCTCTTTCCTTCTTTCGTTCTCCGGGTGCACGGAGCACGAAAAAGCCACGAAGAAAAAGGTAGTAAAAGACTACGCGACGAGGTGTACAGTGAAAAGTGGTTCTTTGCATGCGCATCCACTGTAACGAGAGTCAGCCTTGATCCCCGACGTGAGAATGCGTTAATGATCTTTGCACGGAAGTTCGCGCGCAAGAAATCTCGTCGCCGCGTCGCGAAATATGTCAGACGTTTAAAAATATTATTCGTCTCTCCGGCCGACCCCATAGAAATTTAAACCATGGAGCGTCGCTCGCCGTCTCGACAAACGTCTCGAGTATCTTTAATTACGCCAGGGGAGCTTGAACGCGAATAACGCGGCTCTAAACAGCCTCGATTGTTTCCGCGCGAAACAACTTTCGGGATCAAGAGTCGAGGGCGATCCATGAAACTCGTTGGCGTTTAAGTAATCGAGTCATTGGCTCCGAAGCGAGAAGAAGGCCAATGTGCCGGAAACGCTAGGAGCAACGGGAAGGGTATGGAAGATCCTCGGACGAATGGCGAAACGGCCGCGAAAGGAACATCCAGCAATGTCGTACACCGTACGGGAATCAAGAGAAGTGCGAGTGTCGGCGCGATGGAGGAAATTGTCTGACTGCGCGTTCCCTTTTCGGGATCCGGCCGCACCAACGCATCCCCTCGTGACTCGAGTTAAGCCAAGAGGGAAGGAGAGATAGGGAGAGAGAGAGAGACCGAGAGAACCCCTCCTACGGCCTGTCTCTCCCTTCGCCTTTGCAACCGGAAAGGGAGCCGAACGATGGAAATCCAGTCGAATCTTTACGCTCGCCCGTCCCCTGCGGATCGAACACGGAAAAAATGAAATTCCCGTCGTCGGTCGATAAACGTCGACGTGCCGACTTCGTCGGAGGCTCGCAAAAGTTGCCGCGCGCTCGAAACCCGACGGGAGAAGCGAACGATGCTGCGTCGCTCCGGCGAAACAATATCCGAGGAGATTTTGGAAAAATTGTCCAAATTTTCATCGGACTTCGATCCACGAGCAATCGGTTCGCGGATAGAACAACGGAGTTTGTTTCGATCCGTCGATCGACAAACAAAAGCGATTAACGGTTTACCGAAGGCGGGAGGCCTTTTATTGTTTTCCGCAAGGGCTCGCCGAAACACCGTGTCGCGGTAAGAAGCCGCGCGCGAAGGGAAGTGGAGTGGGCGCGAAACGGAAATACGTTGCCGAGCCAGCGGAAAAGAAACCGTCGACGGTTCTTCTTACGCTCGACTCCCGTTACTGATTTCACGGCGAGAAATAAAGGACTCGCAAATGTACGGAGTGCTCGTGCCTGGCACAGGAATTACGCGCGTTGTTGTCGTTTCTGTTAAAAGTCAAGCTGGCGGGAATGCAGCACCGATGCAACGCGAGAGATTAAAACTCTCGGCTCTCGAATATTTCCAGCGCGAACGAGGGGTAACGAACAACGGCGACAGCCCGACCGACGGTTAAAATTTACAGCGTACACACGGATTAAAAGATATTCGAACCGTAGCGTACAGCAGAGTGACTCGTTAAAATTAACGAGTCTAAACGATGTCTAAACCGTGGTAAAGTTTCGTTCCGAGCAATCTTCCGGGAAAGCTCGTCCATTATTTTTGCCGGCGGCCACGCGTTCGCTGATTTCCCTTTCACGCGTGTCTTCGTCATCGCCGTACAACACCGTTCCACCGTCGAGAATCTCATTTGTAGCGGCTCGTCTACCGGCGAGCCTATTGCCATGCCCGCCGTATTTGCGTACGCCTGTTTGGGGTGCGTGAGGGTGCATTCGTTTACCCGAAACTCGATTTCGAAGCTCTGGTAATTGAATTTCAAGTACGCCGACACAGGCGGCCGGTAATGCGGTTAAAGACACCGACGGCAGACGTTTAAAGATGCTGTTTTCTAATTTGCGACCGCTTCGCTGCTAACACCGATTCGTATTTCAATTTGTTCGCCGTGCCTCGACGACTGTTCCGCCGATTGAGGGCTAATCGTAGTCGGATCTTGTGCCGCAGGAAACAATGTGGAGCTCGGTTACCGCGGCTGGCACAGAGAATGGTCCTGCACCACCTTCGAGAAGCAAGCACAGCGCCACTTTGCTCGCCGGGCACGTATATCTTCTCGGTGGGCGAAACGGCAATCTTCCCCTCAAAGATCTTTGGCGATACAGTCTCGGTAAGTGATCAAATATAATAACACACCGGCTATTTGAATTTCTTCCTAGAAAGCGAAACGCGAGGATACGGGAATGATCGCGAGGGGCATTAACGGCCGATGTCTGAGTAACAGGAGAGCACTGTACACTGTACACGAACAACATCTCTGACCAACGCACCCCCATCGTCTCGCTCGGAGAGCGAGGGGTGCGTCACGGAATTTAAACAGGGTTCAGTCTGATCGATAATACGCCATTATTAAAGCCTACGCGTACATCAACCAAAGCCACCGACGATACACCACAATTACGCCTGTTTCCACGGAGATCAGACGTACGCGAATTAATTGCGCCTCTTCGTTAAATAGGGAGTTTACGCGGAATTGCTTGCATAACTTTCGATCCACCGGCGCGGTATCGCGGCGCGCTGTAAACGGTTCTCGCGGGTCCATCTGGCCAATTGTGAAACTGCGCGCTCGTTCAATTTAAATTCGCCAAAAATTTCATTCGTGCAATTCCGCGAATTTCTATATCCGAAATGTTCCTACGTCGGTTTATCACTTAAGTGCTAATTAGCATTCGACTGGTGACTCTGAGAGGCGCTACTAAAAATTGTTGTACCATATTTATTTAAAATATTGTTTGCATTGTTAGATATGTTGGTATCTAATCAATTACCAACCATCGAAGTACTGTATTATATCAATTTCATATCCACCAAATTGAAAAGATCGTAGAGCATGGAAAGGGTTAAAATTAAATTATCAATTTCAAAGGAGAATCGAAAGTATCGACTGCGAGTGTATTGACCAAGCCTGTCCGAGACGATAGAAATTGTTGTCTGTTCGCGTGCGAAGCAACGAAACTCATGCTCGTTGACCGGCCGGCTGCGCGAATCTGTATTAATCAGGGAGGGATTGTTCGGCAGCGAACACGGAGAATATTAAAACAGTACCAGAAGGGTTGGCAGCTTGTCTCCCGGGGCGAACGGCTCCCGAAGGGATTGGTGGTATGTTTTAAAAGCCTAGCATCGTCGATACTCGATCTTGCGAAAACATTGTGATATCCCGAACCACGAGAGTACTCCATCTACCGATGGGTTCGAAAGCGAGGGGTTCTTTTGGCGTTGCATCCTATGCGCATTTCAAACATCATGCGGATTTCCACCTCGATTTCGAGCCAGAACGCATAAATCGAGCGCGAGTAATTTCCAACCGCGAATTAGAACGCGCGCCCCGTTCGAAGCGATCTCTTTATCCACGGATGCGCCGTCGCGATTTTACCCCGTGAACAGCACTTTTACACAAAAGAGTGCATTGCCTTGTGGCCAGCCAGATACGACACGTACACCTAATCAATGTCGGGCATCTTTAGTGTCGGCCCGCGAGGGTTGCGGGTACTCCAGCCAGCGTATTACGGCTCTTACGTAAATTTCATAGGCTTTGTTCTCGGGCACGTTTCGGTGGCAACCTATAACTCGGATACTCGAGGTGTTAAACGCGGGCAACTTCTGGCCGGATATTGTAAAACTACACCGCGAAACACTCGTAACTTAGTTGAGAAGTTGCCGATCTAATCTGCAACGAGAACTCGGGCTCGTTCTTCTTTTGTCCGCGCGATGGAACTTTACGCGCCGCTGATTTCGTTCGCTTTTATTCTTCCCGGCTAAATTAGGGGAGTGTCCCTTTTTTTCGCAATCCTAAAACTTCCGAAGGGTAAAGACTTGTTAAGCGATTATACCGGAGCGAAGGGAAGAAAGTGTCTCGACCCTCGGACGTCGCGCAGCCGCGTGTTCTTTGTTCCTTCTTACACCGCGAATCCACAAATTTGCAATATCATTCGCATAAACGTTTTCTAACTGTGCAACGCGAACAAAAACGAATATCGTGTCCTATGAGAACTTGGCTGGGAGCTCGCAGCCAGTATATTTTTCTATCGATACGCGGAACATAATACGCTTATCCCTCCGAGTTCTTGCGTTAACGTTTCGCTTTTTACCGTGCCCTTGGCACTGCTTAGATTTAAGCTCCTAGTCCCACCCTTCTTTCCGCACTCTCCCGTTCCGTCTCTCTATGTTTCTGCGAAGCCCCAACCACCCGAAGGATTTATTTCAGAGCAGCAGATTGCCGGGGCGGTTCGAAGCATGATTTAGCGTGGCGAGGAAAGTTCTTTTTTTCAGCACCCATGAGATATCGACAGATACCCTCCTCTTTAATTTAACATCCGATACCGTAAGATCTTTCGGTCAAGCCGGGAGAGAAGGAACGCGGAAATTATGCGTACACGCGACGAGACCCATAATGCGAGCCTCTTTGTTTCTTTATTCGCGAGCCTCGTTTCGAACTATGCAGTCTCATCTTCCCCTCGCGTAAACGCACAAAAGCGAGGCTGTGCAAATCGTGTTTATTCACCGCCGTGCAAACAGAGAGGCTGGCATGCGAAACCGTTTTGACTAACGAGCCGACGCACGCTCTCTACCCCCATTCTTTATTTTTCTTTGCAGCCGAGAGCAAATGGGAAGAATTGCATCCTGCGGGAGAAAGACCGCCGGCACTTCAGGAGCACAGCGCGGTCGCATACAAGGATTGCCTCTACGTTTTCGGGGGTGAACTCGGCTTTTCGGCGGGCACGGAAACGCCACTGTGGGTTTACAATGTCAAGGTACACCTAACCAACGTGTTTTCTCTTTCCATCGAACCGCCTCGAAATACCGTCTAACTTTGTTAGCGAGGCGCGGCTTCGGTTAGTTAAATTTTCGTGATTCGCCGAGGCGAAACCCAAGCAGATACCCTCGGGCAGTTGACCAAGCCCCTTGCAACCATCGCGGTTCAAGGCTCGGCACCCCCGTTGCCCCTCCAATTTAGCAACCGAGACGATTCGGGGAGTCCAATCAACGCAACGGTAAGATTGACAATACCTTGCCTCGACGCGTCTCATCTACATTTGTAGCTCCTCCGACGATCTGACAGGCGGATCTATTGTATTTCTCTCGATTATCTATTCACTTCTATGATTGGTCTTATCTCCAAATTCCTCCAAATTCCTCCTGTTTCCGAAGTGCACGCAGTCTTCCTAGTTTCCCGTTTGACGCGTCGCGTCGTTCTGCTCCTCCCCAAGGACTCCTTGCCACTCGAGTGACTACTACGGTGGAAGAATCGCAACTGCTCGATGCGGTCGAGCCCGAGCCTCGTGGTTGTCCCTCGTTGCGTGTCATCGGTTGGCAAACACAATCTCCCCACCTCGAACCCCTCTACTTTCGAAGGATCGGAGAAGTAGCGGATGTCCTCGTGTAAAACTGCTTGTACCTGATGACGGTCCTATTGATTTAGCGGTTTCCCGAGGGTGCGATATTCTTTCGCTTCTCTCTTCTTATTCTATATCGGCGACCCCTGCATCCCTCGCACGCGCGCTCCCCTCCAGGACGAGTAAGATCATTAGGAGTTTCCTTTGCGAGGTACGACACCGAGTTACGACGAGATCGTTATCGGAATAGACGAGGGGTGACGCCAGGCGAAACAGATTCGAGCTGTCCTCGAGGAAATATTGTCCGTTGAATTATAGAAATCGGAGAGTAGACTTCGCTTAATCGGGGACTCACCCGCCGATCGATCATCGATCGTAAACAATCGACTGTCATCGAATACCGTTCGACGAAAAGAAGATTCTAGGAAATGTTTAATACGCGTGTGGCGATATCGCGAGGGGGAGGAACCGTTGGCAACAGCCGGTGTCAACAGCTCCTTCTTGCGTTTCGTACCCTCGAAAGTGAATGGCGCTTATCCTCCCAAGGGCTCCTGCTCTCAACCCGCGCATCGTTAAAAATTCATCAACTTGGAGTAAACAGGAAACGCGGTAGATAGCAATTTTACGTCAGCGATTCCTTGTTCGACCTTGTCAACGCCAGGTGCCATCGAATAGGAAGAAGCTGGAGTCCTCTGGGGTGAATCTCACACTTGTGATCTTCCTTAAGGAAGGAAATGAACATTCCCCCATTTTCCTCTAACCCCGTCGGATATTAAATACTTTCTTATCCCAGCTTCTCGAAGGATTTATGCCTTTTCCACGGCATTAGAGAATATCCTGGTCCACTCGCGTTTACTTATTGGACCGGCTTCGAAACAAGGGTGGTCTCGCCATCGTGTATTATTGAAATCCATGTTACGAATGCACCACCAAACCCGATTGGTAGAATAGGGAGGGCTCGTTCTCGTCCCGCGTTCTTTTTCTACCCTATCTTATCTTCCCCCGTGTTCCATTAAACTTGTCTGCCGTTCGCAACAAATCGGATACAGAAGAAATATCTCGCTCGGGTGAATATTCGATGCTCCCGCCGCCGTCCCTGCATCCTTCGCTCTTCTCGCAGCGGTGAAGATCAACCAACCGCGATCTCGAGGTTCTTTGAGGTTGTTTTAAAAGAGTTCGCGTCGTCGGTGATAACTGTTTTCTCGCTAATTTTACAGCGTTTTAACGTCGATGGCGAATTTACCGACTGCTCCACCCTTGCGCGACCCCCTCGCGTCGTAATGCGGGGTAAACGCAAGTGGCTGTACAGACCTATCAACTTTAGGCACGTACTTCAAGTTACGTAATTACTTTCAGCACCCCTGCTATACAGCCTATATACCTTGCTTCCTTCCTTCCTTCCTTCCTGCGTTCCATCTTCTCTCCTTTATACGTTCCCCCCCTGTTCTTCTTGGCGGTGCAGTGTATGCTACCGAACGAGTTCGAGATCCTTGATCGCCGATCTACGAACCTGCCGTGCCGTCAATTTCCGTTTTACCGCATTCTTTCGGAACGATCGGCGAACTTCAGCGAAATTGATCCACCCTCGTCCATCGATTGCGTCGATAAAATTAAACGCGGGGCATGCATAAAAGCTCCCCTTTGTTCTCGAAGCATCTCACGCGTCGGTTGTGCCCTATATTTTTCACGAGCAGTGTTTCAGGGTACAGATAGAAATAGATCGGTTCGTCAACACCGGAGCTCGTCGTTCCTTGTCTCCGAAACATTTCGCGACTATTAAAAACGCGACTCGTCGAGAAAGCCGCAACCGGTACGTTGTTACCAGTTACGACAGCCTCCAGTATTAAACTCGAGTCTATTCAAACGAGTAAAAAGAAGGGAGTGACAAATTGGAGCTCTCCTGTACCTTTTGTTACGCGCAACCCCGTTCGGGGTTGATATTCGGCATTCAGAAGCCTTCCCGTCCAGACAAAATTAGTGATTTTCTTGGGCCATTGTCGTCGGTGCCGTAAAAATTGATGAACGAACAAAGAACACCGTGATCATGCTTTCACGGAGCGGGCACGCTGCGACAAAAGCAGCACATCAGTCACCGCCCGTTCGTTGTTCTTAGACGAACATGTGGAGGAAGGTGAGAGCTCAGAGAGGATGCACGGTTCCTAGAGGACGAAGAGGCCATACGGCTCTGGTTCATCGCGGGCAAATGCTCATCTACGGTGGTTACCAAGACCTTCGCGGAAGTTCTCCGGAACTGTGGGCGTTCCACTTTGGTAAGACAACGAAATACAATATAATATAACAATTGGCGATACACGCAACTTACCAACGACTTACTCGCTAGAAACGGAGTCCTGGCACCTACTGTCGTCCGGTGAAAGTGGGCCGGCGGCGAGGCACAAGCATTCCGCTGTTCTACACGGCGACGCCATGTATGTTTACGGAGGTATGACCGATCTCCAAGAGAGAAGCGATTGTTGGAGGTGGGACGTGAACACGGCCTCCTGGTGTCTATTGAAAAATAAACCAGGACCGGGACCCCTTCACGGCCACGCTGCTTGTAGACTTCCCAGCTGCATGCTGATATTCGGCGGAGAGAGCGGTGGTTTAGCTACGAACGAACTGTGGAGGTTTCATTTCGGTAAGAGAGTCCGAGACCGTGTATTCAATGTCCGGCTGTTTTACCGAGTTTCATCGTAGGTACGGAAACGTGGGAGAAACTGTCGGTACAGGGTCCCAAACCTCAACCGAGGGCGGAGAGCGTCGCACTGGCGGTGTCGGAGCTCCTGATACGAGGGACCAACATCGACAATTCGAAGTTGAAGATGCGCAATCAGAGGACGAGGCTCTACAACAACAGGATATCGCCGAACGAGGCACCGACCAGGCCGAGCTTTCTGAAGGAGATCTCGAAGCTGTCGCAGATCAATCTATCGCGGCTGAGTCACCCGACGAAATGCAGCTATTCCGTGTTGAGCGGCCAAGACGACAACGAGGAGAGTCCGCAAGAGGTACGCGACCGTTCAATGTAGCTGCTCCTCTAGATCTAGATTCTAGATGTTCTCCTGTCTGCAGGCGAACTCGTATTATCCGTTTCAGCAAGTGGACGCCGAGGTGATCGAGCCGTCCACGGGAATGGTGAAGTCTCGAAGCGCGAACGCGTTGGCGCGTCGAAGGCAAAAGCCGTCCGAGTCAATGTCGAAGACCACCGACCTTGGCAGCACCTGTAGCAACGCCAGCGGTTCGGGAATGACCAGGGACCCTACCTCGGTGCCGAATTTTCGAGCGCTCACTCTACCCACGCCGGTTTTGACACCTGTGGAAGCAGCCAGGCTCGTTTTCGTCGATCCGGACGAGAACAGCGACAACGACGACGACGAAGAAGAGGAGCGCAAAGAGCCCCCCACCTCCAGACTGATAGAAGTCCAAGAGGAAAGACGGTAAATTTTGTTGGAATTCGACGATACCATAGCGTCTTAGGTACAAGGGTGTAGGCGTAAGGGGCGGTTTATCCAAGGACGGGAAAGCTCTTTTATTTAGAGCTTTATAGTACTAATAAAGTTTATACGGTATAAAGTGACGTTTCTAATATTTTTCTACTATCGTTCGACCCACAACCAATCGATTCTTCTCCGTTTCCAGGGACTTCGCAGCCATGCATCAAGCCTGCCAGCCAACGCGCGGCGAGAGCTACAGCTCGCACCTTTACGAAGCTGCTCTGCAAACACCTAAAACCCCGACCACCTCGAAAATCCCTACGTCTGCATCTGTGCGATTTGCCGACTTGGAGGAGGGTGAAGAATCCACCTCGGACTACGCGAGTATAGAAGCCAGAAGCCCTGGCGACCCTCTGGCCGACGACGATTGGCCGTCGGGTAGGAAATGCAAACAATACCGCTCTATCGTCACCCCGTCGACGATACGTGAAGGCCAATTCGGCTTCTGCAATCCGAACTACCTCGGGCTGAACGAGAGCAGAAGCCATCAACAACAGCAACAACAACAGCAATCGCAGCAGCAGCAACATCAGCAATCCCAAGATGGGAAATACGCGAAAATGTTGAACAGTCCGCCGGATAGTGTTTTAGAGGACGAAGCGGGAAGATCCTCTTCGCAGACGTTCGCGGAGTTATTAGAGCTTCAAGAATTGAAAAGGGTGCCGAGAGCACCGCCGAAAAGTTTGCCGTTAGGATCTCCTTCTAGGAGAGCGGTTAGCGCGTCGAGGGCGGAAAGGCAACGGGCAAAAGTTGCCGCTGCGGACATTAATGACTCGGAAACGCCATCGTACGGGCCAGCGCCTCTTTACGTATTTTTAGTCGGAGGGAAGGAAAAAGGTCAGGTGACGGTGTTCGCTCGGCCTGTTTCCCTATGGAAGTTACAATTAGCGCCGCACATCTTCTAAGACCGTAAATCGTTCAGTTGCGATTCCTCTTTTTGTTGTTCCTCGTTACGTTCGTGTAACAAAGTGACTCGTTGTTTGTGTTCACTCGTGCAATTTTCTATTATAAGTGTAGACCAATCGTACCGTGTCATTTATACGGATAATTTCTTGTTTGTTCGTTCGATTTTCTCGTTTACGTTTCGGTAAACTTGGCAAACGCGTCTCGATAGCATATCGTCGATCGAATATATATATATATATATAGTCTTTGATAACGGAATGCATGGTTAACTATGCGTGTATCGATCATTTCTGAGGATCTGGATTCGACGTTGATTTAAGTTCCTTGCTTGGTCCACTTTGTTATCTAAGCATCACCAATCAATGTAATCGTAAATACGTGAAACTGAATTGTACGTTCAGATTGTAGTATAGGTTTCAGAACGAATACATACCGGATCGACGGTTCATATTGAACCGATTACTTTAAGCGTAAATCAAACGAGCGGAGGTGTTCTGTCAGTCTGAATCGGTACCATCCGTATAAATGATAAATCTTGGAAAATTTCTTAGGAGAACTACGGTTAAACCGAGTATCGTGCGGACGATGCGATTTTTCATGTTTGTAATTGATAAACAAATATATTCGATCTCTCCGACATATTCGAAAGGTATAGAATATTTTTCTGCGCTGACACGTGCCAATCGTTCAGAGACTCGATTGATTTGCGCTTTCCGAATACGAAGTAGAATATCCGAAAGCTTGAGGTGTAACGTTTAAAAAGATCCTAATTCCGATGCGGAGATCGATGTGTGATTGTGTCGAATGTGTATAATTGATGTACGGTTCCAATAATTCCGCGGAAATTAGATTTTTATAAAAAGACAACTCTCAATGGAAAATTCACTGAGAACCGCGAACGATCTAGAGTAGAATCTACTGAAAACACCCAACGAAGAACTACGTCGGTATCGGTTTCAGCTTTCATCGCGAGGGAAGACGTGTCTACTACGCGAAGCATACAATCGTTGTCGTGTTCCGAAATATAGTAGTTACGATTGGTCGAATTTTTACGTCCGTGTTACAAAATTATAAATCGACGAACCCTCTTGTTGTGACTGTGTCCGCGAGCGCAGCATTTCAGCCGCGTCGTGAACACAGAGAACGATCGAGCGGGTTTCTTGTTCGTGTAGAATTTTTATGCCCACAAAGGCCCAATACATGTAATCCATCCACAAGTAGCAATGGTGAATGCGGTGTTCCGTTGACTGAATATTACAGAATACTTTGCGATCGTACTTGTAAAAGCAGACGTTCATCGTGATTTCTTCTTCGAGAGCAAAGATTTCGTAATATCCAGTCGAGCACCGCTGACATTCGAAAAATCAATGTTTTCCATTCGTAGCAGTAGACAATTTAACATCTCCGTGTACGAAAGTTAAGATTAATGTTTCGTAACGTTCCATTCTCCTCTAGGACCCCTAGCTTTCTATTCGTTCTTTTCCAGACACATTAGTATGTAAAACACTGTGCGAAACTCCTGTTTACGTATCTCGTCCACTCCCTCGTTACTAGATAGCTCTTGGTTAGTTGCGTTCCGACAAAATGTATATATCTATGTAGTTCCGGTGTATGTACCAACTTTGGTTCAACGTTTTGCGAATTCGTTTGCTCATCCGCGTTCAGCCGGGATTTTCGAACGTGTCTAGTCTGTGTACTCGCCCGAGGCGAACAAGTTTTGCGAATTAGGATACAAGTGAAAGTAAAACGAAACAACAACACGTACTGGAAGTATATTAATGCCGTAGGCGTGGCTCGATCATTTTCCGTTCTACAGACAGGGAAAGCGCGATCCGATAGTCAATTATATCAGTATGTCGATGAATGCGTCCGTTGCCGAACACATCTCGTTAAGGTGCATGGTACTTATGCTCCGTAAACGAGATTCAAAGTATAAGCTCGAAGACGTGGGCTGGGATATCAAAAGGAAAGGAAAACAAAGAAAAAAGAGAGAGGGAGAGAGAGAGAGAGAGAGAGAGAGAGAGAGAGAGAACTACCGGTGTAGCTGATTCGAGTGCCTGTACTTTTTGCAAATATACGCATTCCATATTTTTCTGGACACAAGCGACTCTTTTCGGAAATGAAATCATTCGCCATGGTATCTTCTAGCTTATGCTTCCCTCCAACGATGGCTACGTGTCACGCCAACGACACGAGTCACCGCAAATATACATTAAGATACGGTGTTATACAACATAATGTCGACAAAAAAAGAAAAGAAAGAGAGAAGAGAACCAGAAAGAGAAATAAACCGCGTCTCATTCCAGTAGATTTTCATATCACAAAATGCAGTATTTTTTCAACGAACAAGCCTTCAGATAGAGGACCCACGCTAATTTTTCTATGTTAATAAGTATTAGACGATGTATCAATATTATATGTACGTGTACACGTATATCTCCTCGCACGATCGATACGTTTTCCTAAAAGAATATTATACGATTTCAATATAAACGGTGGAAATTTCAATCACGACTTGCTATACTTTAATCTCGCGCGCAAGTAGATCTTGTGCGATTCATGGTGGCGAGAGGGGAAAATAGAATTCGTTTCTGGCGTGTATTTTCTCCAGCTACGGGCTGGGAATAACGCGTATTTGTAGGGACTTATTTCTGGGGAATATTTCGAGAACGCAGAAACAGACCGTGCGGTTGGCAGGTTGGTCATTCCACAGGAAGAAAAATATTTCTCCAGGAAATGTGGTCGGGGTGGGTAATCTCCCGCCAAAGTAGTCTAGCATGTCAGTTGTCAGGTAACAGTAACGTACGACTCATCACTGTCCGATGTACAAAGGAACGCCCGTAAAGAATTCGTCGTCTTCGTCGTTCGCATCCTGACGCATATTTTCATAAGTAATCATGGATCAAGAGAATTGTTTCGTGACGTGTTCGGTGGTAATAGAACGGAGCAACTCGCAAGGCTCGATCTTAAAGAAAGTCAATCATCGAACGGCGACTTTACGCTTGATCCGAAACAACTTTCGTGAAATATTTATCGAAGTACGAGCGGAGAAGGCGAACGCGACGACGAAGCTGTCGCTGAAATCCATTTCCGTTTTTAACAAATTTATGACAGAAGGAAAAGCCTCTATCAAATTCAATGCGGACAACTGCACTCTGTTTTTATCGAATGCACCGACAGCGCAGTTGACCACTTTTCTGAAAACGATCTACGTTAAGATCACCAACCAGGACGAGACGGTGAAAAATCCGTTGAAAAATAAACTACTCTCGAATAAATCGCTCGGAGGTGTTCAGGATATCAGTCCCGCGACCACTGCTGAAATTAACAAGGCCAAAGAGAAGGCAATCAGCGTCTCTCGGGCAACGATCACCACTCCATCCCCCAGCAACGCGAAGAAGAGGAAACGCATGGACGAAAATGTGTCGAGACTCGTAACGGGAAAGAAACTCTACGAAAATCCAGCGGCAGGAGAGATGACGGAAGAACAGAAGAGGATTTTGGGTGCAGTACTCGGTGGTAAGAATCTATTTTTTACTGGCAGCGCGGGAACCGGAAAATCGTTTCTCTTGAAGAAGATTGTAGCAGCCCTACCCCCGGATGTTACAATGGCCACAGCGAGTACCGGAGTGGCTGCTTGCCATATCGGAGGAATCACCTTGCATCAATTCGCCGGGATTGGCCTGGGGACTGGAAATTTGGAGAGATGTATTCAAATGGCTTCCAGAAATTGCGTTGGTACTTGGAGAAAAACAAAGCATTTGATTATAGATGAAATTTCTATGGTAGACGCAGATTACTTTGATAAAATAGAGGCTGTCGCCAGGCACATCAGGAAAAACGAAAGACCGTTCGGTGGAATGCAACTAATTTTATGCGGAGACTTTTTTCAGCTGCCTCCGGTCTCTAAAAGGGACCAGAAAGCAAAGTTCTGTTTTCAGAGCAGCGTGTGGGAGAAATGTGTACACTTCAACTTCGAATTAAGGACCGTGCATAGGCAGAAGGATCCGGAATTTGTGAATATCTTGAATAATATAAGAATAGGTAGGGTTACGGATAGCATTGCAGAAGTTCTTAAAGCGACAGCTAAACAAAAGATAGAGAATAATGGAATTTTAGCAACTAGACTCTGTTCTCACGTTAAAGAAGCAGAAGAAATTAACGAATTTCAATTAAACGAACTAAAAGGAGAGTCTAAAACTTATACTGCTCAGGATTCAGATCCGTCTATGACACAGACAATGAATCATCAATTGACTGTTCCTGGGAAACTTATATTAAAAGTAGGGGCTCAGGTAATGTTGTTGAAAAATATTAACGTATCCGATGGTCTGGTGAATGGAGCAAGAGGTGTAGTTATTAAATTTCAAGACAATGCACCAGTAGTTCAATTTAAATCCGGTACTCAGTACCGTACCACACTAGAGATGTGGAAATTAAGAACGGCGTCGGGCTCTATCGTTCATAGGAAACAAATTCCGCTTAAACTAGCATGGGCCTTTTCAATTCATAAAAGTCAGGGATTAACTTTGGACTGTGTCGAAATGTGTTTAGCAAGAGTTTTCGATGCTGGTCAATCCTATGTAGCATTGTCTAGGGCACAAAGTTTACAATCTTTGCGGGTCTTGGATTTTAATAATCAACAGGTATGGGCCCATTCGGATGTACTCGTATTCTACAAAAAATTTAGGAGAAATTTGCAAGAAATGGAAATAATTCCCCTAGGGAAAAAACAAAAAGTGTAATAGCATTAGTCAATTAAAAAAGACACACCACCGCGCTTTCGAGCGTTCTTACGATAACATTGTATAAAGTATTATTTTCTCGACGCATAGAAATATTTTCACGACTTAAATATTGTAAAAAGGCTGTACTCATGATCTCAACTCAATGTATTGTCAACTACTTATACCTATTTTATGCGAGCGACATAGCGGAGTCTAAAACTGAAATTCCTGTTTTTGTAATGATCTTTTAAGGAAGATTCACTTTTAAGTCCTGTATTGTAACAGATTTTACGCATTTAATTATAACAAGGCATAGGTACATTTATTTGTTGCTTTTTTTTTATACAAATATTACAAATTCGCGGATTCGGTTACCGTACACGTGGCTAACAGTCGTCGACAGTTATTTCTATCGACGGTATGTAACGCCACGTATGTCCGGCATTTATTAACTCTGAGCAAAGCACCGGTGTACTCGGAGCTGCTTCTGTGCTACTGCATTGAATATCTATTTTGTACTGTCCTGCTGTAAAGAACACTACGCGACATTCATGATAAATCCTTCCGTACTCCTGCAACTGAACAAGAAAGTCTCTCGTTATAAAAGTAAAACAGATCTGAAAGTTGTTTCGACGAGATAATAACTCACGACTGGCAGCACAACTTTATTCGCGCCAGCGATGGACAGCCTGGTTTCCAATTGATAATTGTTCACTCCGTTATGATGGTCTTGGTAAAAGTTTATAGACAATATAAGATCGGCCAACGGATGTTCCAACGTGTTGCATATCCCTATGCCGACGTTGACGCATTCACCGAGATTGCACGTGAGCTCGTCCTGTGCCTTTACGATCGCATCGTTTATTTTGATCTCTGAAATTGATTTACATCGCAACTGTTGATCGAATAACTAGCGACAGTAGTAGGTATCGTATACGATAGAAAGAAATATACCCCATTGCAAAGGACTCATTCGAACAAGATCTAGCATGTCTTGCGTGAGAGTAATTCCAGAAAGAGACGCTTTCCCGACTAACTCGGTACCTAATAATTGCCATCGTAAATCAACCAATGAGGCAATATGTTCGGAACAGACCTTTTGTAGTTCCCCAATGTCTCCAGCTTCGTTTAACTGCGATTCAAATAAAAAGCGAATTACAGACGCTGTGCACGTGTACCAAAACTACCGAGCACCAACAATTCTTTTTTTACCATGGACAGTTTGTTGAGTGGACAACGCTCGACCGGTACAGGAATTCTACAGGGCTCCTTGCCTTCCATGTATATGCACTTGGTCTGAGTATAGTGCAATTCCATTTCTTGATTGGTCATGTTCGTCAAGTCTAGTACAAGATAGAACTGTGCCGGCCTGAAAACATATTTTGAGAACGCCACGAGCAAAACATTGCTCGAATACGTCGGATCACTTACGTTTCCGCTGGGAGCACATCCCAATTGGTGATCTGAACGCTGAGCAACATCTCTATAGTGACAAACACCGACGAAGTACGACAATAGCCTGCCGATAGACCATCTCCACCGGAGTACTTGATTTTTAACTGACCCTCGATAATATTCGAAGCGTGTAATGGTACGGCCAGTTTCGATAAACGTGAACTTGGTAAAGAACTGAAGCCCGATCTGAACGAGGAAGTTAACTCGGACTGTCTTTTCGTGTGCGAAGGTGAACTTAATCTAGATGGTAAAGAACTGTGTCCGGATTGAGACATTAAACTGCTTGGCTGACTGAGATACGTACTGCCGGTAATATCTAAAGAAAATACGTATCGTTAAAATATCTGTATGGTCTAATAGCACAATCATCGGTTATACTACTACCATTGCGAGACCCAGGTGCTATAAAATCGGTGGCAGCGTACAAGTACAAGATAAGACTCGCGCTAGTCCCAGGTTGAAGAGGTAATTGCTTTGTCAAGTTTTCATTGTTCCAATTGAATATTATGTTTTCCGTGGCCGCGTCTAGCGTGGATTGCACCGATATCTCGATGGTTTCGATAGGAACTTGTCCGCTGTTTGTAATAGTCACAGTGCATTCGGCGCTACAGTGGAAACATAGGAATATACCTTCTTCCGAAAAATATTGTTACAATAGAAATGACTGAAACTTTAAATTATACCTTTCGCCACCGTACAACGATACGCTCGCGCTAGTTACTATGTTGTCCCCGGAGCTGAAACTTGCAGTTTGAGGTAAACTCGTGACCACGTCTATCCTTGGTAGAGCTGGAACTACCTCGACCGTGTATTGAGGGTGCACCATCCCCTCCATATATCGTAATCTACAGTTCGACTTCACTCCCAACGTATGAGTACTAAAACCGAGGATTTCCAGGTCACCGACCTCTTTAGGCCTGCCTGCCAACGTTACTGCAATTGGGCCTGACTCGGCAGGTAGCGTAATACTTTCTGGAATCGACTCGAATACAACTCCATTCGTAAGGAGCCTCATATTGGAGACGTGCAACTCGAAAGGAAGCGGATTGATCAGCTGCATCGACACCTCGCAAATGTCACCCTCCACCCACAAGTAATCTGCAACCGTTCAATTTTAGTTATGCGTATACGCGTACACGTTTATTATACAATGATCGAGACCCAAACGCACCAACTTTACTTTTTGACGTGTTCTTCCTCTCTAAGGAGCCAAAATTAATCGGCGTGAACAAAAATGGACCATGATCCTCCTTCACTCTTTCAATCTTTTGCGGTTGAAGATGCGGTTGCATGTTTTTCAAAACAAACGATTTCGTTTTCGGGATATTCGTTAAATTAGCGGGCGGTATAACTGTTCCGCTATCTAAAACCTATCAGGAAACCTTATAATTCTTTTCTAGATTCTCCCTGCCACGAATTTTCTTAACGTTTACACTTACGAGAGGTACGGGAGCACCTTCGCATTGTTGAGAGATATTCTGAAGCTGCAATGCGGTCTCCCTACGTTCGTTGGGTGTCAAATAATTGTACATTGTTTGAAGTAAAAATGTTACATGTCTAGTTGCTAGTGCTGGATTGCCCATACGATTAGCGGCAGCAACGAGATCGTTTATCACTTGAATTTGGATAACTGGCCAGCCCTTATGGGTATCTGTACAAATAAGATTTATCTCAAAATTGATTCACTTGTTGTAACGTTAGTAAAAAATATGAATTACCGGGAGACATATCAACAGGATCTAAAGACAGTTTAAATCCAGACGTAGCTTGCAGCATTAAATTATAACACTGTTGCCAATCGGGATTCGGATTATTTTTCGATACGTGTCGCGTTGCGGCCAATCTTAAGCAGAAAGATGCTTTTCTTATGAAACCAAAGCTCATATATAAATCCGATAACGTAGTAAACCGATCGATCTGTAATGTTGTTAAATTGTATTCCATCGAACGAGCGAATCGTATTGTATCATTTTCTCGTGCTACATACTTTTTCCTGTTCGCTTAACGATAAACTTATAAGTACGACGTTGCTCAGATACGAGGCAGCCTGCAAGGTACAGTTTTGCTCTATCGAGATTCTCGTCGCTTTGAAACTAGCTTCCGTTTCGATTATACCAGCATATTGATATTTACTATAGTGAACAATTGCTTCACGATACTTCTTCGATATTTCTTCGGGTAACAAAATATGCGGCATATTACTCTTTACCACCTCTATAGCGGGTGGAGATGGTAATGTCGCAACAGCCTGCGAACCCCTTCTATATAAAATAATCCGTTAACAAACCTTCAAAGAAAATCACAATTGCCATTTGTCGATACATCCTGAATATTCTTATACATACCTTTGCTTACCTGGACTTCCTTCCTGAAGGGAAGAGTTTCTTTGTAATGGAAGACTTCTGCACATATTTGGATACAATACTAGAGCTGATGCGGCGCACAAGCCCTCGAACGCAGCTCCTAGCCACAGCCAGTCATTCACCGCTTGCAATATACTGGCCGCAGAATTGTAGTTGCTTAAAGCATCCGCCGGTAGTCCGGCTTGTAAACATAGGTCACCTAAATGTTTGGTCATACGGCCGACGCATCTTTTCTTATTGTTTCTAGACTCCAGATCCAATCCTATGAAATCTTTCTTCTCGAACGGTGCTAGCAAAAGAGAAACTCTATCTACCTTCTCTCTGGATCTTTCTAATCTTTTTGACTCCAAGATCCAGAATAACGAATTCAGGCACTCCATGATGTGAACCTCCAGATAGGGACACATCTCGTCGACGTAAAATACAGCACGTGTTTTAAAGTTTGATGGGGTAGTAAACGAAGCCGGTGGTTCATGCTTGTTGTTCGAGTCGATTGGACCAAAAAGGATAGCACGGGAGTCGTAAAGCGTGGCTGTGTACTTTACCTTTAGGGATTCGTGGACTCTACATAATTCATTCAGCTCCGTTTGATTGTCGTATTTCCCAAAAGTGATCAATCCCAATAATTTTCTGTGCGTTTGAAAATCACCCCAATCGTTGTTCTCGATAGGATGTTCCCTGACGTATCTGGCAAGGATTTCCCGTGTACCACCGGTTGAATCACTCACGGTGAATCTACTGCCCGCTTTAATAATCCTCTCGCATAACCTAGTCACAGTTTTCTGCTTAATTTGCGTACCGATCGGTCTCAACAGCAAAAGCAACGCTGCGTGGTCGTGAGCGGTTTGCTCGTAATCGGGATGAGACATCTTATTGTCGGGTACCGGACTCGACAAAATAACACTAATCGCAGAGCGCATTTATGTCACTCGCTGCCCAACAGTACATTCAAGTACTCGGATCTATATAAATAACAAGAAGTCTTTCTATTCCGACGTAACTGGTGTACGATGATTCTTGAACGTCACCATTAAACTTTGTATGCATGATACTGTTATTTACTGTTACATGTCACGTTGACAATCATTACACTACAAGCCGATCCAGACAAAACTAAAACAAAACTGCCATCTTGAAAACCTGTGTATGACAGATCTGGACAGATCCGTCATGTTGAAAACCTACCGCGCAAGATTCGCCCACTTCTCGCCCTGACTGGCTGGCGACAATGATTTTAATTGGTTTAATTTTCGTATTTTGAAAAATAGATTATTTCTAAACTAACTTTATAAAGTAATTTCTATGATTATCAGGAAGAACGCCGCATATCGCACATGTACTTTCACTTTCGAGATATTGCCGTTTAAAGTTGTGATCACTAATGCTTTGACATTATTTTTTTGAGCCTTTCAAATTTATTTTTATGATTTTTTTCTGGTAAAGACGTAATCCTATACTATAAAGCTCAATTAATGTATAAATTCAAATTTTTTGAAATTGTGACATGCGGCGTTTCTCGTAATGTCGCAATTAATTGAGCTTTGTAGTATAGGATTTACGTTCTCACCAAAAAAATATCTCGAAAGAAAAACAATATTTAAAAATTTTGTCGAACGCTCAGGTCTGCTTGAAGGGAACCGGAAATGGCGCCAAAGTGTTTCGAGGAAGAGGATTCGTTTTTTTTTTAAATCGTTGGCGAAAGTGAAAGGACAAGGGATAATGGGAAGGTATAATTTATACCTTTTTTTAAGAAATGATCGAAGCAATGAATTTAGTAGTCCGAAAATTTCAGGTAAGAACAATTCGTTTTAAATACTAGTTTGCGTACAACATTTTTTATTTCAACCTTAACCACCCAACTACATAACTTGTAATCGCTATTATTGGCACGGCACGGCACATTAACGAAGATGAAGAATATATAACTTACAATTCAGTATAATATTTCATCTAGAGCGTTAATTGTGTATCGTAAAGTAGAAATTGTAATAACATCGATAAACGATCTACACAGATATTTACAAAATAAAATTGTATAGAAAACCATTAACGTTATAGAAACTTTCAAGTGATACAATCTATATTATTTTGGGCACATGATTTTAAAGTAAATACTCATTGTAAAATTGTCCCTAACGCGTGATTAATACTACGTACTATAGGTTTTGTAAATAATTGTATACCTATTTCGTACAGTGATAACAATATTTTGGCAAAGTTATTCGTACAATATAGACACTTAATTGTAAGAGAATAAATAATTGTATTGCAGTCGATTCAATTTGTAAGTAATCATTGAATGTTGATCTTTGTGCATGTCAAGAAATAAATGCATAGAAGTATAGGATAGAGTGCGAGACTTTAAATAAATTCATGAGTTTTGTTTTTTGAAAAATAGTTTGCAATCGTATCGATAATCGCGTGTATGATTACCGTATAGCATTTGTTACATCAAAAGAGATATCAATTATTTTCGAATAGAGATCGACAAAACTCGGAGGTTGCTTAATTGTTAACTTTAAAAAAACTTACTCAATTGAACTTGATCGTCCGGAATCGAATGGTCCATAAACGTTTTCAGTAAACTCGAATTCATTCTAAAAAGAAGTGTTTCAAATTATTATATTATATTTCCTAAAACTAATTATACCGTTACCCATGATTTACGACGTACTTCTTAACCATATGGTCGTAAATGTACGATGGTATAATCGTGATGGTAACCACGTTCTCAGTATTTTTAATCTCCGCCGTGATTTCTTTGTCCATTAGACCGATGACATTCTAAAACGTAAAATACGATCAATATAATTATGTTATACCAACCAAGAAACTCATGTTACACTACCTTTCCATTAACTTCCAATATTTGGTGGTCCGTTAAGAGGCCATTTCGCGCGGCCGATGAGTTTTCAACCAGGGCGATAATCCGTCCATTTCTAAATTGAAATCCGATTGTACCTGAACTATCCTTGTGCATGGTTACTGTGCGTTCGAATGGTCTGCAATCGATAGAATAAAAGTAAACAACCTCGAGCCACGCTTCTCGCTTTAAAACGAAAATAAACTCACCTGTCGCGTATCCCTACCCTGATGCCATTAATCTTCGCCTCACGAAACATTTTGTGAACTCGTTCCATCGTGTACCCAGCGACAGCAACATCGTTAATTGTTAAAATCTGGTCCCCAAATCGCAAACCAGCCAGCGAAGCTGGAGATTTTTCACTTACCAGGCACACGAAGATGCCGTTGTCAACAGCGTGTACTCTCAAACCAATTTTGCCATCTTTATCTTTGCATAGTGTCAGCTACAACAGCGTAAGAGCATACTTCAGTTTTTAAGTCGAGCCTTGGACACCTGTGGCTTATAGATCCATTAAAACATATAGGGATCGAGTACCTCTCTTATGCCATGCGTAACATTTGCCCTTTGTAATCCTACAGATTGGCCAGACAATGGTGCAACCATACCAGCCAATGGCCCCGATGTAGCAGGTACGCCGACAGTCATCTGGGAGGTATAATCAATGTTGCAAGTGTTTCTAATTCTGCGAATCTGTGTGTTACTTACATTGGCATGGCTGGCGGTAAGAGAATATTCAGGCATGTTCTGTTCTATTACTTCCCGAGTCAACTCCAGTCCCATGTATTCTCCTAACGACGGATACAATACCATGGACGAGGTGTACGGTGGTGCAGATGGGACATTTTGGATTTGTGGCAACGATGGAGTGTTGTACTGCGACTCCACTTGCTGTTGGATCTGGAAATAGAAAATACAAGTTATAGGTCTATAATTGATCAGGTAACGATTCATGTAATTATTACCTTCATCATTTGGTCCACCTTCATGTCCTCGAGCGTAGGATATAGCGACATTTTGTATAGTTTTTCTGAAAGTACATACGCACTGTTACGCACAATATCGTTATGCTCGATAGCCGTGCAAGTTTAACAGATAAGAAATAAGGAAGAGAGCAAGGGTGTTATATTTATTTATTACTACATGTAACGCAAGCGTTACAATATAGTAAGCATAGACACATGCACGAGACGCAAAATGAATGAGATGACACACGATGTTCAGTTAATGTTCGCCTGCATACCAATGCGATGAATCTGCTGGGCATTTAATACAGATACTTTGCATGAACGTATGAACCTACGAATAAAGCTCGGTAATATACCTTCCGCACGCAACGACTAAACTAAAATTGCTGTTTTCCGATGTAGAATAGTTTCGATCAAGATTGCACTGTTTCGTGGAAGAGGAAGAAATCACAGGACTCAAACGTCACAAAGATGCTTGAAACGCCGCTGATAAGCTACGAACAATGAGTAAACGATCCGGGAAGTGGAACGATATCAACGTCATTTCCGTTGGAACGGCGAAACGATTGGTTCGAGATGGTTTCTATGATGTACCACCGCAAAAGAACAATTGGTTCAACGGCTCGATCATATGACATTATGGCCGTTTTCGAGATAACGTGCGCCAATCGATTCTCTTCTGACATTCCGCTGTAACCCCGCGAAATGATTTGAATTTCAAACGTCGCATCACGGAATCTCTGCGTTTTCGGAGACAATTGCCAAGATAAATCGTACGCGATCGTCGAGGCGAAGAACGGAAGTGAAATTTCAAAGAACGATTAGAAAAGAAGAATAAAAACACGGTAAAAAGTCTTTGAAGAAATTTGTTTAAGACTCGGAGCGACGTCGAGGTTTAATCTCTTGGTGAAGCGTTTTGAAACGTAATACAGAAGTTTCGTCGAAAAGGAATAGGACTGGAAAACGTTTGGGAATAGATCGAGATCGAAACGGAAGAACTTCAAAGCGTATAGAACGTGGCGATTGGTTTCTTGCGCTTCGAGTTGATAGTTGACAAGGAATTCGGTAAGGAAGGGGAAAATAGATTACGGTGGGGGAATAGCGGGTCGTTGGTTAATACGTAGGTAGTATTCAGTGGTGAGGCCTGCGTGCGGGCCGTGGCGAACCAACAGGTGTTTTGGACTCAGTTTTACCAGTACCGGTTCCCTTCTCGTCGTTTTCTAGTGGTGCTTGCGCCGGTGCCTTTCACTGACGAATACACCGTCGTCTTCATCTTTATCCGTGGATACTATTCGCCGCGACAAAACGTAACATGATGTCCGAGACTGCGGTAACAATGGACGGTTCCACCAACAACGCCAGTAACAATCCTCGACAAGTGCCCACGGTCAAGACGGAACCGGGTCAACCGAACCCTTTGGCTGGCATTAGAATAAACGTTCCTTACTTCAGAACGATACCCGGCATCATTAAATTAGTGCAATTGGTGAGTTTCGGTCGCGCTATGTCCGTTTCGTATCGTTTCTCCGGTGTTCCGATAACACCGAGTTTTTAATTGCATGACAAATTAACTCCTCGAAATACTACGCGACGCGACGTAGCATTAGAACAGATTACAAGTTCGATACTCTTCCTCCAAACGATAACGGGTATTTTCTGATATAACAACATAATCGTGGACGCGCTTCGTTAATCTCGATTGGTATTTCCGTTTCGTCGAATGCCCGCGACAATTGACCTAAAACGTTCCCTCGACGGAAGGAGGGTACTCTTGTTTTGTATGGTGTCGTGTGTCGAATTGAATTTTGGCACTCGACCGTAATTGCTCTTGGCGCCAAGATCCTCCCCACGGTATCTTTTATGCGGCATTGTTATTTTAAACGCGCGTGTTTTCGGAACACCCGCGCGAACGGTGGCGTTGCGCAGCGAGAGACTCTAGTTTTTCGTACGATGCTAATTACGTTGATCGGCAAGCACTCGATAGGTATCTTTCGAGCAAGCAAGCAAGCAAGCAGCAGGCGTACGCATACTTTTGCATCGCGAATAGCGACGTTGAACCTGCTTGCAACGGCGTAACCACGTAACGGTAAACTCCTCGCGGTACTCTTGAAAATCTGTCCCTAAGCAAGCGACAGAAACAATGGCTTCCGTTGACCAACGATACGACCGATTCCGCGAGACTTTGTGTTTTCTTTTTGTTATTACGAAGGGCACCGTACGGTCCTTCTAGCCCGAAGCCTGTACCACGTTCTCGTGTCAGTCGAAATCGTGGATACCGTTAGGTGATCAGCATCGGTAAGCATCGTTTCTCTCCGGTTCACGCACGTGCAGCGAAAGACACGCCCGGTTACGTTTCGTCGTTTATTTGCCGCGGATAAACCACTGGTTACTTTCGATCGGTGCAACCGGGTAAAAGTATACATCGATACGACCGGTCTCAAAGTTAGGTGCGTAACAGATAACGCGACGGTATTCCAAATACAACAGGCGTCGCTCGGCTAGCCTGGGAATGGGAATCTTTGCAATGCGAAAACGAATCGACCATGAAACCGTTTACAAATATGTGCGTAAATGATTTATCGTTGCCCCGTAACGGAAATAGCACGAGCACCGTACAAGAGAATTCGGCGAGATCACGCGCGCTGGAAGACGACCTTCGACTAGCGGTCTAGCGGTCTCCCGGTGCGCAAAAATAGGAAAATGGATGCGTGACCAATCCCGACGGTGACTTTGCAACAGCCCGATTAAATTACCCACAGATGGAAATCAAATACGGCACGCTGTTATTTCATGAGAGAGTTTTGCCGTCGCACGACAATCTCGGAACACGGTCTTTTCGACGAGAATCGTGTGTGTATGTTCCTTGTATGTACGCTTGCGCGCGTGTATATCGGTACGGTCGCGTATTTACGCGGCTCTCGTAACTGGCACAATTAACGCGATGACGTTTTTCCGTGTTTGATCGGCTCGCGACACAAATATTACCCGTTGGTATCCAAATTTTCTCGTAAATCTACCGTATTAACGCCGCGCAAGAACCGGTTCTTCCGGAGAGAGGACGATCACGCTGCGGAGATGAATAAGAAAAAAGGTTGGAAGATTCACGGCGACGTCCACGGTGGCATAGTTTCTACGCGATCGGACAGATCTTCCTATGAACCAGACACGTTCGATGGCCATACATGTTCATCCCGATGACCGGGACCATACGTGGCGTCCCACATACTCCGAGTTCCATCCTACTGCCATACGCCGAGGCCGTGGTCGCGGCCGCGGCAACGGTATCGAATCGTCTTATTAAGAATTCAGAGTGTCCTTGACCTCCCTCCAATGATTTTCAATCCGGCGTCACCGATTTACTGCTATCGTGACTATTCGTCGCGTGCGAGCTACGCGAATTTCAACGTTCCGCCCAAACAAAAAAAGCCGTAACCACGGTCGAGAAACGTCAAAGCATTTCTGAGTATCGCCGCGATAATGCTTTAAGAAAATACGTATCGGTCTTATCGTTTTTATCTCAATAACGTATACCGCGTCGCAGCCAAAACGCGAACACGAGCAAAGCTATGCAAAGCGAACCGCCGATTTCAACGAACAACAAGATTTTCAACCGCTTCGGGTTAACAAGCGAACAGCTCGATAATCCAATGAGCATAGTACACACATACTATGTACGCTCTATGTATCGTGTATCTCGCACGCGTCATATTTATTCCCGGCTACGTACGTACTTACTACTACACACAAACGCTCCAGGTATAGTTTTACGTTACACGCGAACCGAATGAGCCGAACATTTTTCATGGTCACCGGCTCTATATCTATGGGCCGTCAACTATTCCCGAACCTGAAACTATTTCTTTAATGCGATACGAGTGTAAATTCATGGTCTATCGTTCCGTTGGCCAGCGATAAACGAGCGAGCAACTTCGCCGCGCCCCTTTTCCTGTTCGATCAGGAAATCGACTCGTGCCCGTCCGGTTTCCTAAAAGGTTCTCCTTTTCAGACGGATGCGTCCGTTCAGAAATGGATCGATCTTAATAACTCGGGTCACGTTCGAGTTTTGCTCGCGCATCGATTGAATATGCCTGCGCAACGCACTCTCCGGTTCGATTTCGGTCAGGGTAATTCGAACACGGTTTCTTCCTGGCCGACAATGGTCTTCTATCGACCGTGGGAATAGTCGTGTGAACATTTCTCGCATTTTTACAAACGTAACGCGGAGTACTCTCGCTGATATGCAACGGCACGGTCTCTCCCGCTGATAAGCGTTTCCCAATAAGTTTATCGCGCGGAGCTCGCAACCGTATACTGTACGAAAACTGCTACTTTATGTTTGCGATTATGATCGATATTTCACACGCGGTTCGTACGATTCTCGTAGAAAATCGTCTCCGTGTTCTTCTTTTCCTCGTTCTCGGGACGTGCAGAAACTTCTCTCGGCCACGCCAGACGGAACGAACGGCTCGAGGGAATTGCGCAATGGCGATTATTACGAGCGTTCCCCGAGTCGTTGTGCCATGCGTTCTTATGGTGTGTAGGTTGGCCGCGAAGCATATCGGCTGGTGCAACAAGTTATGCACCGCAGTTAATTGCACGCGAGCGCTTTATACGCAAGGACAAACCGCGCCTCGCAAACGTAGAGTAACCACGGCATTTTCAAGTCGATACCTTCCAGTCAGGTGAGAATGTTTGTATTGTCGCGGCGATATAAATCGACGGGAAATCGATTAGATTACGTTCGGGAATCATTAATCCGTCAATGGTTCCGCGATATCGTTTAACGCGTGTTTTCGGAAAACGATTGCTAGCGAGCGATCGACCATTGTTGGTCACAGACACGTAGTCATCGTCGGTTCTCGTCTTCGCGGAATGATGCAAACGTATCAAGATGGAAATTGCGTGGGGGTCGAGATGAAATAGGTGGTGGTCTGTTTATGAATGGCGATGTTGCGTCGAGTAAACATGATTCATAGCAACAGTCTCTGTACGTATATACGGTGGTCGACGAGACGGATAAATAATTTTTGCGTTACACCGTTTGTTGCGAGAACATATCGATGAGTAAACGGCGCGAGTTGCGGTACGATTCCGCACGTTCACGCGCGAGCACAAGCAAAAACGCTCCGTCGTAAAATCTGCAACCTTATTTAACGCGATTTGAATTGCTAATTACGCGGCCACTTCTATAAAAGACGCGTGCATATATCATCGCGATTGAACGCGCGCGATATCGCGGTCCCGGTCAAACTCTAAATCAGAGAATTGCACAGCCCGATCTCCAGATAAAACGGCAGATCTTCGCAGAATAAAAAAAGAAATTGCAACACGGCAGAAAGTAGCGTAAATCCTGCTTGTTGGCCAATTATTCTCGAACGAGTAACGAGCACGTCCGATTTACGCGAGTCGATCGACACGCGGTTATTTATTCCGTGCGTCTTCGTGATCCGTGGTTTCCGGCGTTCGCATTCTCGTTCTCGTTCTCGTTCTCAATCTCAACCTCAATCTCAATCCCCTTATCGGCGATCATTTATTTCGTTGAATTCTGTCGCGTTTTGCGTTCTCATCAGCGACAGAGAGTGCCAAGTCCGTAGATAAAGCGAAAGGATAAATCGATTCCAAATAACTTTATTTTCGGAATGTTGAGATAAAGTCAGACGAGCGAGTAGGAGTCACCGCTGCTTTAGGAGTACGCTTACGTCACCGGCTCGACATAATTGTATCCCGTATCGCCGTCGTACAGCTTCTTAAACAATCTCGCATTTATAAACTCCTAGTCGGAAGATTCTCATGTCGCCGAACCGCTGTCTGTCCGTCGAACAACCGATGCTGTGCTACATACCTTCCTGCGCGGTATCTATCGGGTTGTTCGTTAATCGTAATCAATTGAATAAGTAACGAACATGGACTAAGCGAAAACGGACTTAACTGCATAAGTTATCGGCGTAGGTTGTAGCCGGTAGCTGCTTAGTAACCGCGTATAAGTATAAACGGTGCATGTGGGTTGTCCTAAGGTTTCTCTTCGAGTCACGTTTTACGGTTCCCCTTACTCGAGTATTTGAGCGATTCTCTTCAGCCGTCTAAGCGGTTTCCATCGAGCAGATCCGCGGTTTTGGATTGGATCACGTTACAGATGCTTGCGAGCGTGTCTATAATAATTCCACCGTCGCGTCGTGCAGGGAGTCTGCAGACTGCAGCATTCCTTCCGTCGCAGCTCGATGCGAAAACTTGACGACAACGGTGTTAGGGAGATCGGTGCACCGACGATTGTCTCAAAATTAGGGTCACCTTGTCGTTTCCGGTCAAAGCATCGCTTTCCCCTTGCGTTTATCCAATAATACCAACAAGCTCAACTAGACCGACCCTTACCGATACTAGGTGGGAATCTATTTCGCGCAACATTCCCATAGAGCGGAATCGGCATCGACGCTGTCGCGTAAATCCGAGGCGATGGAATTCGAGGCGGGCCTACAACTGAAAAACGCGTGGATTTGAAGCGGTCGATACGACGTCTGTTGTGTTTCGCTTAGCCGCTCATCGGTTCCACGTTTGCGGGTCGAAGTGAATGGGATTAGGACGTTCTCGTCAGCCGTGATTACTACGATCGTTAATACGATGCATATGCGAATGCGACGAGCGTATTATATCACGCGCTGGAAGTCGCGCGCCGAGCTGGCACAGCGTACCGACCATTCCCCCCATGAATAATGTAGAACGCCGCGCCGATCTATATTTTCAAGCCGGTAGTCATTCTCCTCAAAGTTATTTCGGATTCCTCGTGAATTCTCCGAGTAACAGCAATCAATCGGCGAGAACGATTTCACGCCACGTAAAGGAATGTAACGCATATCTTCTTTTATTGTAGAAAATCGCACAAGATAAATATTTACAGAATAAGAATATGCAAATACTTAAACGTTCACCTATTCGTTGGGCGTGTACGTTTGGCGAGGCGATGCCGGTCACCGCATCGCGACGAGACGTTCTCGAAAGGTCGGCCTTTGCGCTATTTTTATGCGAGAAAACGAACAACAAAAAACAACATCGCGTTCTACGGTAGAACAACGATTGATTCGTCGATCTATCTGTATTTTGTCTCTAGGATCGTCGCCGCGAGACTATTAATAATTCGAGCGATAGCGCGAGAAAGTTATCGAGCGTTAGGAATTCTTAGTTAAACGCTAAATGCCCGGTCGACGACGTTTTCAATCGGTGAAAGTAGAATTCTTCCTTCGGTGCACGGTTCCAGCGTTCCGATCCTTCGCACTTTCGCGCCCATTTACCCCTCCACGCATTCCTATCTCTACTATAATATTTATAGCTTTCTATCGATCGTATTTCTTGTTAATAAAATTGTTAATGCTTTCGGCGCAGGGGTTCGATCATTTGTTACTTACTTTACAACGCAATTTTGCACGATCTGTGGGATGAATGGTTCGTTGTGTGCGCGACGAACCAGCGCCGATATGTTTAGGAAACTCGAGTGACTGAGACAGCGTGAATGAAGAGTGTTTAGAACTGAGCGATTGGAGAATGTGTGGTTTTCACGAAGATAAACTACGGATGCAAGAGACAGGGTGCAAGGGGGTGAAAGAGTATAAAAGCGTGGAAGTTCGGCGAGCGAGGCAGAATTCGGAAATGAGCGTTAGAGTGCGAGCCGGTGCGTCTTGGAGTACGAGCGTCTAATAAGCATAGTATTATTTAAAATCGTTGAGTAGTTGAAATCCCTTCCTCGCCAATCCTACAGATCTGAATGAAGATCGAAACGTCGGAATTACTTTAGTAATTTGCAAAATTGTTTTGTAAATAAAGTAACAAATGATCGAACCCTTGCGCCGAAAGCATTAACAATTTTATTAATCTACTATAACATGTATACAGCACCGTACACCAGCGGTTTCCAACTTGGGAGGCGCAAAAATTTTTGAATAAAAAAAACGCGTCTATATACACTCGCCGAAATTTCTATAAGTCACTCTGTTTTGTAATGAATTCTTATCATTATACCATACCAATGAAAAATTTGTAATTGGTAGCATTTCGGGATTTCATAAAGAAAGCATACACACCGATTTCAAAACACAAGTATAACATTTATCGGTAAAAGGAAGCAATAAATATAATTTTACGCAGAACAAACTGCGAAATTTCTATAACGTCGCTTTCGTTTTACACGGATAAAGTTGAAATTAACGATTGTTTTTTTATTATTTCTATTTTAATATCTGGCGTAACCTCAATTTTTTTTAATCACATTAAAAATACGATTGGGAATCGACGAAATTAACTTTTGTAGCGTTTCTGTTTTAACAGACGGCCACGCTTCATTCACCGCAGCCTTTGGTTCGATGATGGAGTTGTATTGTTTGCAGTTTTTATAAACTTGTCTCGCAACGATACCCCAATCATTTTCAATGGTGTTTGTATCAGGGGAACAAGCAGGCCATGGCAAAACATTGATGTTTCTTTCAAGAAGCCACTGCTTTGCGTGCTTCGCGTGTACCGCAGCATTATCATGCTGATAAATAAAATTGTATCTTCAATATTTTCTGTAAAGGGTATTAGAACTACGTCTAACAAATCTGTATAATTTTCCGAATCCATTTTGTGATTTATGTAACGCATTGGAATTTTTTGTCAGCTTTGAACGCAGCCCATATCATTAGGGAACCACCGCCAAAGTTACGACTCGTTGTCACACTTTTCTCATTTCTCAGATCATGCGAATAATATTTACAGCCATCAAGCCCATCCAAATTAAATTTTTTCTCATCTGAAACAATGACAGACTCCCACTCTTTCGTCCAGGACATGTGTGCCCGTGCGAAATCAAGACGAGCCTGTTTATGTACTTCTTTCAGGCCTGATTTACGTTGCATTTTTGTCCACACAACTTGCCCAGAAGAATTTAAAAGTTGTTGCGCGTGTCTTGTTGTTACTGGAAGCTCCAATTCCGCTCGAAATTGTACTGCATTTTTCCTTTCCTTAGCCGCAGACCTCGTTAATAATAAATGTTGTCTTTTCGACAATTTTTTATTACCTCCTTTAAAATGATTTTTTCCGTAATTTTCGCGTAAATTGATATAATTATTAATTATAGTGTACGAACGATTAATTTTCTTAGCAGTTGCGCGATTAGAGCAGCCCATATCTTTATAAGCATCGATCGATGCTTTTTCTTCAATTGTTAGTACTTTTCCTCTCGGCATTCACAATACACGCGAATCAAATGATAAGAAACAGGATTTCTATGAGTTCTAAAACTAGTACTTTCAGAATATTTCAAATTTTCCGTAGTTCTCTGCTCGGAATTCAGCGAAACGCCAAGTGACTTTATAGAAACTTCGCACTTGTGTTCTGCATCGCGCAGGAAAAATTCAAAACAAACGTAAATAGTGAACATAGCGGTCTAGAGTGCGTAGTCCCTCTATCCGAGTGTGAACAAGGCACGAGACCAGATACGATAAAACAACAAAAATGGTGATATTTTCCAAATATCTATGAATATGAAGATGACTTTATAGAAATTTCGGCCACTGTATTATCATATCTATTATAAATATAAAAGATAATGAGGCACGGAAAAATTATATTTCGATGATTCGCAGCATCGGGAAGGTAGGAAACCGCTGTTACACACCGCACACGTCTGCGCGCATACGTGCATACGCGGGAACGGGTAGAACGCCCGAAACAGAGTGCTATTTTGAAATATCATTCGCCGGAGAGAGGTAATCGAGCGTATCGATTTCCGGCGGAGTGGTAAGTTTCTCTCGCGAAAATGGAATTCCGAGCAACGGTAGGACAAGAACGGTTTCCAGGGTGCGAGAAAGTTTGATCGATGCTGGCGATCAGTGGTCGAGCCGAGGCGGTAAAGCGGTAAAGCGGTAAAGTTTTCCGCCGCGCGAAAAGCGCGGAAGATGTCGAGAAAGGGGGTTAAGTGTCCGCTGGGGTGGACGCTGCTGGCCGAAAATATCGAGGATGTGGAGCGCGTGAAGCTCGATCTCGAGACGCAACGGGAACTGGGTTGCGTGGTCGGAGAACACGTGTTCCTGGAATACCCATGGGCGTACGTGGACAGAGACGTGGTCGCGAAATTCGCGAAGCTGTCGACGTCGCCGTTGGCAGCGTTCAGAGACAGGATCGCGGCGTACGAGGCTGAAACCTTTCTCGTCGGTTATTCCTCGGATCGGTTGATCTCCGACGATTTCGTGATCTGTTTGACCGTGGAAGCGAGACTGGCCGTCGCCGTCCGAAACAAGATCGTCGCGAGAGCTATCTGGGACAGAGTGATCGATAAAGCGAGGAAAAAACCTTCTGCGCCATGGAAATCGTTGGGCAGCGAGTCCGAAGTGGACGAGACCGTCGCGAGAGACAAGAGGGAGCTGTTCGAGATAGAAATCGTGTTACCTGGAACAGCGGTGGGCTCCGCTCGAAAATTATGCGACAGAGGTTCGGACGGTTGCCGGGACAGCTATTTGCAGCTCGTAAACGCGAACGAGGACTTCGAGAACATCGAGAGGAGACTGGTTTGTCGATCGGTTCAGACCCATTCGCAGCCGCGGGAGATTTACGTTCAAACGTATCGCGGCTACTTGAAGAACGCCTGGACGCAATACGCGTACGAAGACGCGTTGAACGGGGGGTCGAATCCGAATGGAGATTCCGAGGAAGGTGTAGAATCGAGGACAGAGACGGAACGGAACGACGACGAACGATCCAGAGGTAGAAGCGATGCCCGTAGCACGGCGAGCGAAGACGAGCTTAGAGAAAAGACACCGCTGGATTTATTTCTAGAGGCACGCTCGCCCGAAATGATCGACGTCGTCAAATACAACGCGGCTGTTAACCTCCACGTGGACGACATCGAAGATCTGTCTCGGCGCGCGGGACGCAGAGTCGAAAGCGGCGTCGAGACGGCGTCGCCGGTTTTCCGCGAGCTGGTATCGTTCGTCGATGCGAACTTCACGGGAAACAGGACTGTTTCCGATATTTCTTTGCACCGATCAACGGAGTGCGTAGCGATCTCGTACGTCACCGGTTCGACCGAATCTCGTCCGTCGAGAAAGAACAGTTCCAGCGTGCTGGTTTGGAGGTTCAACGATCCTCTTCTTCCCAGTCTGGAGCTCCGAGATCGCAGGGAGATCTGCTCGATCTCATTTTGCCCGTACGACGACGAAATCGTGGTCGGAGGGTGTTCTAACGGACTCGTGGTCATCTGGAAGACCAATTTAGCTGGATCGAGAGGAGACAGTCTGCCGGTGGTTCGCGTCTCGGCCGTCTCCGACGAAAATTGCTCCCATCGTCTCGCCGTTCGAAGGATCGAGTGGTTGCCCGCCAAAAACGGAATAGGACCGGGTAAAACCTCGAGCACGCAATGTCTAACTGCTTCGGAAGATGGTACGATAGCAGTCTGGAATCTCTGTTCTTCGTTTTCGAGTTCCACCGATTCTTTCCGGCCGAGTTTTCGCCTAAGAATCGGAGACTCCTCCGAGACACCCCAGACGCTCCTGTCGTTTTGCCTCCCGTTATTCGGAGAGCGCGACGACGATTCTCCAGGAACGTATTCCGAGGAGAACGGGTGCAAGAGATGCCTGTGGGCTGGCTGCGCGAACGGATTGGTCAAGTGCGGGTGGGACGAACAACCGATGGTCACCGGGGAAACGTCGAACGTCGTACAGTGCGAGGTTCTGAGTCGCTCGCACGTACACGACGGTCCTGTTACGGACATTGTACGGTCCCCTCATCTTCAGGACGTTCTCCTGACGATCGGCGGACACGTCTTCGCGATTTGGAAAGACGATTATCCGGATTCCCCTTTGTTTTGGCGGCGGACCGGTTGCCGATACACGGCCTGCTGCTGGTCCAGCGAACCCGGCGTTTTTCTGCTCGGCGATCTGCGCGGCGAAGTCGACCTGTGGGATATAAGGAACAGTCTGAGCGAGCCGACGCTCTCTAGAATCGTTTCCACGGCGTCCATAAGTCGCCTGATCTCGTTAAACCGTTCCGTCGACGGGAAGAGCGTCGTCACGATAGGCGTCGGCGACGGGGCTGGATTTTTCCGGGAATTCCGGGAACACGACCATGCCGTTCCCTGCGATGAAACTTTGGAGAGGCTCGACTGGTTCGAGGAGTACGCGTGGAGAGAAACGCGACGGAAGAAGGTTTTCGCCGTATGGCAGAAAGATTTTCTCGCGAACGATCCCGCTGTTGTGGCGAGACGATCGGCCAGGTGCGACGAACAACGGAGAAAGGATTTGGAGGAGGCGAGAGCAAGGCTTCGGAAAGAGGATGAACAACGGGCGAAATCGAGAGCGGAGAAGCGTGCCGGTGCAATTCCAAAATCCGCGGACGCTGTCTGGAGAGATAAGCAACACCGCAGAGTAAGGGCTGTTCTGTTGAAGAAGAAGAATTTGGATCCGTCCGACTTGGAAAGAAAGCAGCTACCTCTTGTTCTCTCCAACGCTGAGAGAAACGCGAAGCTTAAGAAAGCTCGGGACAATGTCGAGCTTGCGGGAACATACCTCTCGAACGCGCTGTCCGTGGAATTCGCCGGTCTATTCGAACCGAGGAACGATAGTTCGGATACTCGATCGAATGGGTCCACGGCTCGACCAAGCCCAGCGAAACCCGTCGACGAATACGCGAAACAGTTCGCGTCGATACGAGACAAAGCGTCCCGTGTATTGGCGGAACGATCGAGATCGACGCGGAACGATCGAACAGGATAGAATTGCTCTGGTTTCCCTTCAAATCACGTAATGTCAAATATACTATAATTTTTGTAGACAAATTTGAAGAAAGTGGTACCGAATAAAATTCTATTTTCATTGGTAATCGCGTTTGTAGATACAAAATAAATGAAAATCGTATCAAATTCTGTTGAATTTAGTAATTAGTCAGTCAAATTACATATAACCAACTGTAAACCATGTGGTCGCTGATGACTGTGAATGCGACCACGTTAAAATACACTGCAAGCAGATAAATAAATAAATAATAGGCGGGAACGATGTACGTGCGAGTACCGGCACGCGATACGAACCAACGCGACGACTAATTGGAAAATTTCCGATTGTTTCAGGGTCTTGGGATAATATGCATGGCGTGCGCGACGCCGGCGCGAGTCAGCGCCACCCACTGGTTCCTGTTTGTCGCGGTCACAGCCTTCATCGCCAGCCTGTTATGGTGTTTCATTTATTTCCTGTCGATCCGAGAGGCGCTCAAATTACCGATCAATTGGATTATGTCGGTAAGCGAACGATCTTCCTGGTGGAATAGCATTTACAATTGAAGAGGCGCGTTTCTGTAAACAACTTGTTTTTTTGCAGGAACTTCTAAACACATCGGTATTCGCCTTTTTATACATGATCGCCTTCATTGCTCAGCTGTCCGTCTGGAGCGCGTTGAGCGGCAGTTATACAGCGTCAAACATCGCTGCCGGGGTAAGTATCCACGACAGAGTAAACCCGAAGAGCAGTGCTGGATTAAGATAGCGCGGGGCCCGTAGCAAATGTTACCTGGGAGCCCTAGGTTTTGCATGATAATAAAACAAAACACAACGAAGTACCTTTTTTTTTAGCAGAAATATCTGTTAATAGTAGCCAAGGCTTTTTCTGCTGCAAGCGCGGGGCCCTTGGAAGAGCGCGGGGCCCGTAGCGTTTGCTACTTCTGCTACTGGGCTTAATCCGGCTCTGCCGAAGAGTCGTTAGTTGGCTAGTCGTGAATACAGTAGACTCCCATATACGCCACGCGATGAAAAAATTGTTAAAAATTACTGTGTATCTATATCTTCCGTGGCGGTAAGTGTACAGTCGTCTTACGCAACGTTTTGTACATTTACTGCAACATACAATGCATATACAGGGCGTTGAAAACGTACTTGACTACAAGAAGTATCCAAACGAGAAGTACTTTTATACGTAGGATGATAAAAGGGATCGATTACCAGAATCACCCTGTATACAGTCTTTTTGAACAAGTTTCTGGTCGCGTTACGCGGCGGTCTACTGTAATCGGCTTTCGAACGAAATTGCGAAGTCATGGTTGCTCGCGCTAACGTTTCCTTGGTGTTTGCGCCACAGGTATTCGGGATCTTTAATACGGTCGCTTACGCCGCCGGAGCGTACTTCCTGTACATCGAGTGGAAAAGCAGCAACACGCAGTGAAGAAGAGCGGTCAGGGTACTCGAAGAGGCATCAAGGTACCTGAAGAGCACCTACGGCCAGGCTACTGCACCAGGGATCTGTCTCCGATCTTACGCAGCACGATCGATCAACAACAACGAGACGAGGACAAGGTCTTCGACGAACGAAGGAAAAACCACATAGTATCCGTTGACGTCTATGTCGACGGATCGATGCTAGTCCAACGAGAAGATCCCTTTCCTATCGAGTGTCGTAGCTCAACCAGAGACTCTGTAATCTATGTGCCTTAAGATTATTATACATATACGTATAGTTGAATCGGCTACGCGTGCTACGTCGATGATCGCCCTTGCCGCTGTCCGACTCGATCGTCCCGCGATCTCGAATTGGTAAACTCGACTCGATTCGCGACCGAATTCGCGCGAAAGTGTCCTGGATGACTACGAGCGGCGATAACCGATCGTTGATATCTATAATAAAGAAATTGATACGTACAACCGTAAGGAAAGTTTTATGTCAGGTCAGGACGGGTTATCCGACTGCGCGGAACGGTATCTCTTGGTCGCGCGAGAAAATTCAACATTTCCTCGATGGGAACGGTTGTAATTAGAGAAAATATTAGTACCGACTGTCTCGAAATCGCACAGCGAGGTCGATGATATCCATATTGGATGCGAATCTTCCCAGCTGTCTCTCGCGAATGTCAAGTTGCAAATAAGTACACAAATCTTGACCGTTGGCACGAATATAACGCGTGCACCGCTCTCCCGTCCAGTTAACTTTTCTAACCGCGTACCTTTTGTCGCACCGTCGCCAATTTTTATTTATAATAATATATGTGTACACAAATTATATCTATATACATACATATACTTTTACAAACATATATATATATATATATACATCTACATACTTTGTATAGGTAATATATTTGCACGAATCGAATGCGGTACATTGTTATCTTTCCTTTTCTTTTATTTTCTTTACTCTTCCCTCAGTTTCTTTCACTCGTACGCAAAGGGGCCCTCGTGTAATTTCGCGTTCGTCGGTGCATACGTGAAACAGAACAAGATCCGTTACGTTACGTTGCGAGTACGTTGTATTCTCTTCTGTGTACACATTACCATTGAAATACACGATCATTTTTAACATTATCTCGCCGCTCCGAACAACGTTCCTGTGTTTCCTTTTACACGAACTCCTTTGTAGGGTTCTCGTACAGCGCTAATACTTCCTGAACGGAAGCAGGGTTTTGCAAGACCCCAATGATAAAGATCGATAGCGAGACGGAAGCATTTCCTTCGGAAGAGCTTAATCAGAAGAAGTGCAACTTTGATTTCACATCGCGTTAAATTTTATAAGCGTGTCTTTTCTTTCGAAGCAACGATTTCGTCTGCAATTTTCCATTAATATAAAAATAGTCGCGTTATCTTCGATTATCCCATCCGTGTGTCGACGATCCTTCTTTGAACTGTTCGCTTATGATATCACCAATGACGTCATCCACGCTACCGCGTTGGTAACGCAAGCGTGCACTTCAGTCAATCGCAGACGCTCGCCGCGCAACCATCTACCTCATTAAGGTCAGTTTAAGTATTGTATACGGTGTCTACGTTTCTCGGTTTTGTGTGATCGTTCACCGGGTGTCACTGACCGAACCAACAATTTTCTCATCGAAGCGATCGTTTCGTCTTTTATCAAGTTTCTCTTTTCGATCGAATTTCCCGGTCGCACCTGACAAAGAACACTGATTTTATCGTTATCTCGCCGCGTTGCAATTATCGCGAGTAATATTAATAGCAACGATACGAGGAAACAGTAAACTACGATAGATATGGGCCAGTTAAAGCTATGCGTTCCTACCGAAACCGATTATTTTATCAGAAATTTCTCCTCGCAACCGTGAACACGTAGGTGTTTACTCATACAAAAATAACCGGTGACTGCGTCGCGCTAATTTAGGATATGTTCGCGAAACGCGATGAAAAGAAAGATTGTTCGAGCGTACACTTCCGATACACATGTTGCTATAAGTTTCTAATTGTTTCGGAACTATTTCTCCTCGTGCATAGTTCCCGTGCCGTCGCACTGCGAAGAAAGAGAAAGCAGTCTCGTAAAGTCATTCACGCGTTAATATCGATCGGCTGGACGCTCCGAGGGTGTGTCGCGATCAATGAAACGAAAGGGAAAGCGTCGGTGTTCTTCCTACGGACACAGTGCATCTTCCAGTTAATGTTTTCACGTGATTTCAAGGGGGAAAAAAAAAGTTTGCAGCGTAGCATTTCTTTTTCGAACGAAACATGAGAACAACGCGATATTCTTGGGCATCGAGAAAGGGAAGAAAAGAAGAAGAGGAGGAAGAGGAGGAGGATGCTCGACGTGAAATGTAGGCCGCGCCTCGAAATTTCGGCCTTGGCCCTCTTCCCGACCAGCAAATCTTCGAGCGAACGTGCTGGAGTCGAGGTCTTTGAATCGTGTAACCCGCTCTTCTCTGACATTTCAGAATCGGCAACGAAGAGATCCACAATGGCGCACTCGGTAACCATCAGAACGCAAACCGTGACGAGTAACTCCACGGCAGTCATTATCAACAGCGGCTACTTGAAAACATGGGGCGGCGCGATCAAAGTGCTACAGCTGGTAAGTACTCCCTGGATCATCGGGAGGGAAGCACTCGAAAAGATCGCATTTACAGTAAATGTACCTGTTACTACGGGTGTACGTTTTACTGCAGTATTTTCCCCAATGTTTTGTTTAGACACCTTTTTCGATACGGTAAACATACAGGGTGTCTCAGCATCGGTGGTACAACCGAGGTGGAAATAAAATTACATTTACTTAAATTATTAAAATAAATTAGATTAATT
>CM052187.1:7385931-7567241 GCA_028455805.1 Lasioglossum figueresi
AAAAATTTTTGTTTTGCATGAGATCCGCTGTGTAATCATTACGTTATAGCCTTTATGTTCTGTTAAATTTAGTGGTATTCATGGACTGAGTATCGAGATATTCATCTTATTATCAGATATTCATTTTCCAATGCGGTATATAAAGCAGAAGCAAAGTTACAGATTTTCGATCGCCGTTAGGTCGTTTCGTCCTATTATGCGCCCTCGATCTCGTTTAACGATCTTTCAAAATCATTTCAGGAGATGATGTTCAACGGTCTAGCGTCGTTCTTGTACGTAAGCTCGGCCTCTTGTTTGGCGTTCTCGACGAAGCTATTCCTTCTTCCGGAATATTACATAAGACCAGGATTCGATGTTTATCCTGCGATGACGGCCGCTTACGTGCGTATCTTAATGTCCTTTTCTGTTCGACCGTTCTCCTGTACGTTTCGTGTGTTTCCACAGATGATGAGCGGCTTCGTCGGGGTATTGCACGGAGCGGACGCTTATTTCTCGTACGTGCACTACAAGAGCGGTCGTTGAATCGGGTATCGTTCGTCCGAAATGCGTCAAACGACGATCGATAATCGGATCCGATAATCACTGAAATGGGTCGAGTACTTCGAGAGCCGATACCGGTCTCTGCTTACGTCCGAGGAACAGCGAGGACCCACCCGATTGGCTGGACCTTGAGGGGGAACATTTCGAAGCGACGCGACGACGCCACTATTTTCATATTTCTCTACCGAATTTGTATAAAATGTGTAATCGATTAAAGGAACTTCGAAAATTGATTACATAATACCCACATATTTAACCTCTTAACTGCGGAATCTAGTTTTAAAAATCTCCGACCGAGTGCGGAAGTAAAATCAAGCAACGACAAGTATACACGTCGAACGCAGAGCAAATGGTCCTATTATAAATTTTACGAAAAACGAGGAAGGATTACATTTTCATTCGATAAAAAATTAACAATTCATTCTTGAAAAGGTTATTGTTATTGCACCGCAATAGAGTTCTGGATTGACGTGTATACACGTCGAACGCAGTTAACTGGTTAATCATGTAGATGGCACCGCAATTTTTAGCGGTGACTCTGATTCACCCCCGTCTGCTAGGGGTTGAAAGTTTCCTGTATTAATCACTTCATCAGCGAAGGTAATCAAGCAGGTAATTCGAGTACGAAGCGACGGTTCGACAAGTTTACCTGGAAATGTTTATTGTGCTAAGCAGAATAAACTGCGGATTCGGAGGTACGCGCGTCTCGCATCTGGCAGGGGCGCGGTTCGCCGTGACATATTTAAAATAATAAGAGTAAAGTACAAATGAACGAGTCGTAAAATAAAATATATATTACAGTTACAGTTCCCATAAACATTTATACAGAATGAGACTGCGACTTCTGAACAGACTATAGCACTTTGCCCACATCCGACATCTGGCAGATGAAGTAATCTTGGATCAAGGCATGTTTTCTGAAGCCGGGTCTGGAAGTATACACCTAAGGTTCGGAGGAAGGTGACAGGACGCAAAGCGACGCCTGTAATAGAATTTTGAGGGAGACTGTACGAAAAGCGTGCAAGTCGTTCCAATGCGTACCAAGTTATACGTGGTTCCCGGGACAGTGAATGGAAGTTACACGTCGGTCCTCATGGACTCTCCTCGATGGAGACCGTGAGGTTTCTCTTTCCTCTCTTTCCTCTCTTTCCTCTGTTCCCCACCCCCTCGCCTCTTCCCGCGATCCGTGAAGCGTAGCTGGCCTCTCTTTCTTCCACTTTCGGTTCGGAGCGTGCGGTTCTTGTTCGACGCACGCTCGGTTTCCGTTGCTCTCGTAGAGGCCTCACCGAGCATATCGCATGACTCGCGAGGCATGAGGCATGTGGCCGACAGTTTACTTCGGGATCTCGAACCGGTCGATTCGCGGACGATTTCGAGCGCGCGCAAAAGGCCACGGAACTCGATCGCACAAATATGAGACTGCGCGAAAAGATCGTCAACAACACTCATGGACTAGACTCGTCTTCGTCGAGCGGAGGTATTTCTGAATTTTTTTTTTTTTTTTGTTGCGATTATCCGTTTTGATTTAATCCCGCTGTTCACCCGGATTTATCGCAAGGAGAACTTTTCTTGCACAGATCCCTCGTCAATGTTATTTGTGAGCGGTGTCCTCGCGCGCGTCTCCTAATTCGTCAGTATCGAGCGAAACTCAACAGGTGTCGAATCCGTCGACCACCTCTTCCCTTGTAGCGTAACGTATATGTACCTGCGCTTACACGGATTTACCAACGTGTACCTGCATCCTTGCACCAGACGACGTTCCGAGGAATTGCTAGTTACAAGGCTACCATTATCCGTTCTTTTGTCGACTTCTTTCCCGTCGCGTCGTTTCGGAACTGGAAAGTTTCGAAGCGATTCGCCGCATTATCGCTGCGCAACCGCCACACAAAAAATGATACCGATACTTTCCCCGGTTGCCAACGAACCAGTACCTATACGCGCATAGAAATCAGGTGAACCTGTATTTCCGTGAACAACCGAACCCGTCACGGATAAGATACTCGTGAAATTCGCGAATGCGAGAACCGCGCATGTATGTATGTATCGTACGTATGTATCTGTACATTCGCGGTCGTCTAACGGGACGATTGCTGCGAGGTAATTAAATTCCGAACGGGAGCGTCGCAAATATTTGTTTGCAACAAACAGGAGCTAAAAGGAAACACGGAATAGTGCCGCGTCGATGGAAACACGCGAAAAGTCGATCTGCTATCTGTGAATCAGCGCGACGCGATCGTTTCTACATAAGTATAATGACGTAGGTAGCAATCGAAATACTTTATCTGGTTAAACGTTAAGGCAATCGAACAAAGCTCAACGTTCGCTTTTCGATAAATTGCAGTTACAGCGAATCGCGTATCGTAGGGTGTAGGAAGTTGTCGGAACAACATTATCGGTAACTGCGCAATCGGATCTGTGTACGCCTCTCTTCATCATTGGGAATTGGGAATGAGTTGTTTCGGTTCTATAGGTTTTACTCACTCCTTTGCAAGTCAAATTCAACCTTTTGTAAATCAATTTCATCCATTAGCAAATCAATTTCACTCTTTCGCAAATCAAATTCAACCTTTTGAAAATCAATTTCAAACGTCAGAATTGAAAGGGTGTCGGATGCGCCTTCACATTTCTCGATAATGCAACGATGGGGTTTTTCAGTAGTCAAAATCGCTAGATAAGAAATTAATTTAGACCGCTGTCTCTCTTAAAAGTCCTACTTTTACGTTTACGAGACGTAATTTGCATTATTCGCATCCATCTTTGCATTATCGAGAAATGAGAAGGCGCTCCCGCACTCTTGCAATCCTGGGAAGGAGAACACCCCCTTAAGAACATTCGAAATTAATTACACTTCAAAGTATCTCCCTTGAGTGCAGAAGTCACCGTGGACAGGAGGGTACGGCGAAGCGACACGCGTGAACGGTGTAATTACTGCGAGGTAAATATAAGACTCGATACTCGATACGCATCGATAAGTACATATGTACTTTCATTTTTGAAATTGATCAATCAGAAAATGGCTACGACGAATATACACATCCACACACAGTTTTCGCACATTACAAAGTTAATGAATTGGCAATTACTTTGAAATAAGTATTTGATGTACATCTTTTTGAATTTCTTCTAAAATTACTTTATTTGCAAAAGGATGTATTTGACTTGCAAAACCTGTACACACTTGTAATATTGCTATTGGACGGATGCGAACTGGTTCCTTCTATGTAAAAATGGAAATCGATGCAACCAGGATCGCGGGTCGGTGTCTCCAGCAATTTCCTAGAGAATTTCTCGAGGGAAGGTACTATAGTCGCCGGCACGCAACGAGTCCTTGGTGTTACGTCAACCACGCATTCCTGATAGGTACCGATTGCCATAGCGCGATGCTCGGATCTCCGATCGATGAAAGGATATCGGGTGTAATTCGAACGCGTGCACGGCTACTATGAGAAACACAGAGACCGGTCTATGTTCCTGCCAGTTTCTTGGTAGCTTCGACGGCTCACAATTACGTCAGATGAACCAGTTTCTCGGCTTTGATCATCAAACCCTCGGAACCCTTTCCTACGATTCCAACTAATCGCAGACAGGGTCCTTTGCCAACGCAGTCGCGTTCTTTCTAGGACTGTTACTTTTCCGAAGCTTCGACTCTTCCAAGATTCGAAGCAACGAAGGGAACTTCAAAGCGCACGAAGTTTCGAATTGTATGAAGTTGTAACTTAATCAATCTGTTATGTAGGAGAATCTGTAATTGTATTAAATATAACTTAGCAGCGAAATTTCGAAGTTCAAAGCTTCGAAACTCCGTTTCTCTTAATCCTCTAATAATTTACTACGGAGTTTCGAATGTTGAAGCTTCGAAAATTCGATTCCCATCGCTAGACTGCGGATCTTTATGCATTTACGAAGAAATTGAATGGGTGAAATATAATACAATAAGAGATTCAAAAAATTCAAGAATGTTTTAACATTGCTTTTAATGTAACAAAATTGTTAAGGGATGAAATCAATTTTTATGTTATTCCTGCTTCCCGCAATCAATGCGAAACAGTTTTATTTTGCAAAAAGATCCGTAGTCTACTCATCGCCATCGAAGTTTCTGAAATCGATGCTTCGAAGCTTCAAAATCTTCGACCTTCGAAGGAAAGTAACAGTCCTAGTTCTTTCCGCTTGTTTCTGTCCCCGATTGGTCAAGATGGCGTACGTGCCCCGGAGAACGTCACGCGAAAAATCAGAAGAAGATGCGCTCGCTCTGACGATAATCCGGTGACCAAACATTTCGTGCTCGTTCCTTAAACCCGGTGACGATGACACATCCTTTAAGCACGATCGACGCACGTCAGCATTTTTAATTGCTTACCTCTGCGGAAGTGTGCACACGTAGTTGCGCGACACCGTTCGCGTTCGATCGTTGACCGCAAATAATGCGCGAGAGGATTCACCCCTTGTATTCCGCACGATTGCGCGACGATTAAAGAGACCACTGTTTCAGGAGAATTGTTGTGGTCGACGACGGAAACGCCTTTCACTCCCGAAGAAGAGGACGCGATAGTGACTCTGGTGATAGTCGTGATCGGTATCATCGTAGCCATAATTATACTCTTCTCGATGGGGATATTCATCGATTGCAAACACCAGTACGGAAAACATTTGAATGAATTTATATAAATATATGTTTAACCCTTAGCACTCTAGTGGTGGCTCACTCAGAGTCCCCGCTAATAATTGCTGTGCCATTATTCCCAATATTGGTTACATCATTACATGTGTTGTTATCTGATCGATTGCTAAACATTTAAGTATTGTACTAGATATTATATCTGTTTTGTATCCATAAAATGGAAAGAATCGTATAGAATATTAATTTTCGAACTCAAATAGCTGCGAGTGCAAAGGGTTAATGTATTATTCAATGATATAATTTCCATTGTTTGTAACAACTTGTTACCATCTCGCTTCTTTCGGTCGCTTCTTTCAGGAAGCAAGATGCCCAGAAGAAGAGGAAGCTGAAATTGAGAATGCCGCCGATATCTCGATCGAGGAAGAGCGAGAAGGACGACGCGAAATCACTGGCGTCGAATATGTGTCCGAACGGGGCCAACGACGGTGGATTTCGAACGAGGGACGCCATAGTTTGATGGTTCCACGGCCAGCCTGCTACTCATCGAACTTTGTCGAGATGGAAAAAATAGTGGTGTTCGATCAAAGCTAAAAAAAACTGTCCAAGCGATTTTACCGAATTCGGTTCGATCTCTGGACAACCGTTAACTGGATACGGCGAATCACCCGCGCGAGCATCACGAACTTCTCCTGCCAGAGATTATAGTTATTCCCTCGACTGTGATTTATATCTTTATTTATCTCATGCGTTAATTAGAACTTGTCGATCGTATCGATCGGATATCGTGGCACACGCAGACGTAAATGGTATTCTTCAGCTCTCCGTCTCCGTCTTCGTCTGTCGCTCCTCCTCTCGGTTCGAATCTCAACGTTTGCTCTACTCGACGACCATTGTACGCGTTGTACGCTCGCGAATACAGACTGTGTACGCATCTCCGCGCAAGGGCAAGCTCTTTTACTCTTTACAATATTGAGCAGTTTTATATAATTGCGTTTCGCCGCGATTCCAATTGCGACAGCGCCGAGATGTCAATGTCTAGTCATTCCTTCGGCCTTGTAGCTGATTAGCTGTTGGAGTGTCATTCTACCCGTGCAACGATTTTATCGCGGATCATTCAATAAATCGTGGCCAACGACTGGTCGCGCGCATCCACGCAGATTACAGCGATGGAAAAACATGCCGACAGACACATCGCGATGATTTCGTCGCCCATGTTTTCCTACGCAACCTTCCAAATAATTCTACCTGGGAAAAACCTGTAGGAATACGCGAAGACAAGATGTATATACGCGACGTTTCGCCTGAAAGAAAACAATATGATTACCTGGCACATGATCGTTTCTTTATTTGCATTCGCAGGCGCAGGAATAAAGCGGCCGAAATGCTACATTATCGCTCGCGTCGTAAGCCGTCGTCGTCTCTTGGTAAATATACATGTGTTTCGTGGGTACAGAGGGTTATCAAAGTCTAATATATGTATTGTTGCGCGTGGAATGTTCGATAAAAATATTCTTCTCTTGCAAGACGCGCTGTAAATTGTACAAAGATGCCGCTCGCAAGAATCGGCTTCATAACATCCGACAAATCGTCGATTTTCGCGTTGTTGTTCCCTTTGGTCGAGTATAAAATATATTGTACACGAATCACAGACTACTTGGGAATACGATCTCGTCCAACATCGTGCAGTCAATTCTCCTCCTGAAACGTTGCCAGTACAACCCGCCCTGTTGTCCCGACAGGTATCACGGGCGCCGAAGAACCATCTCCAACAGAGCCATTCGAACGTAGACTCCGTTCTCGGCTTGTCGGAAATATGCGGCTCGCGGATCAGTGTCGAACTCGGGGCTGATCTCGAACACGCGTGGCAGCGGATGCATCACTATCATTTTCCTCTTCGCGCGAGACATCAGCTGCGGGGTTATTACGAAGTGTCCGCAAACCTAGAAAATCGTAAAGCTCGTTAATCCAGTCTCCAGTGGGACAGAAATATTTTTAATGTTTTTACCTGTCGATACTCCTCCTGCGTGGCGAATCGTTCCTTCTGAATGCGAGTCATGTAGAGGACGTCGGTGTCGGGAAGAGCTTCCTCCAGGGTGGAGAACTTCTCCTGAGGGATTCTACGGTCGGACACGTACTTCACCACGTGGTCCGGCATGCCGAGGCCAGGCGGGCAGACGTAACGAAGCTCCACATTGTACAGAGTCAACAACCTGCGCATGGTTCAATGCAATCATGGTGTACAAAGTATTCGTACACCATTTAAAAACGACAAACTAGAAGGAGTAGCTTACTAACTAACGTGTAAATAATTTCTTTTTATTGTTATTGGTTGCAATTGCGAAGGGAAAAGTAAAGGTCGCGTTTTTTAAATGTTATTTTCTTTTCAAGGTCTTTTTTCCGGAGTTTTTAAGGTTATCGATATTTTGTTTCTTGCAAATGTATATTTCGTTTCCTTGCATAATCTAGTTGACATTAATGCGATCTTGAAGTTCCATAGAAGGATTATTACAATCTGTCGTCGATCGTTTTAAAAGGTGTTTCAAAAGGTGTACGGATACTTTGTACAGCTATGGGCCGAAAAATGGTGGCGCGAACTGACCTTGCCAAAGAATGCACCGTCCTGCCATGCTTCAAGTCTCCGACCATCGTGATCGTGAGTCCGTTCACCGTGCCGATCTCGTCTCGTATCGTGAAGATATCGAGCAACGCTTGCGTGGGATGTTCTCCAACCCCGTCGCCGGCGTTCAACAATGGCTTCCTACAGTGCTGCGCGGCTCTCTGGGGAATTTTCAAGGAACGCTTAAAAATCTTGCGCTTCAACAAAATTTAAAAGCGGAAAGCAATGCTCACCGATACTGCGCCAGGCTCGGGATGTCGAAGAACCACCACGTCGGCGTATCCAGCCATCACCGCAACCGAATCTGAAACGTGATCACGGTGGTTGATCTTCCGAATCCTCTACCATTCAATCGCGTTAATTAGCAAACCTTCAAGTGTCTCTCCCTTCTTCACCGATGAAGTGGTTCCGTCCATGTAGATCACACGACCTCCCAGACGCTTCATCGCCGCTGCGAAGCTGCAAGACGTTCTCGTGCTAACTTCGTAGAAGATCGAGGCCATCAGCTTTCCCTGTTCGAGGTAAACGCGATACGTGAAATCACGATGTTCTATCAGAAGAAAGGACGAACTGGCTTACTTGTAGAATGTGATCCAGAGATCGCTCTCTCCTGACCGCGTTGCGCAGCATCTCGGCGACGTAGAAGAGATCTTTCAGAATGTCCTTGTTGAAGATGTCCACCGACAGTATATTATGTCCGATCAGGCTGTTACTGGTCTGGGCGGAGAGGACTGGAGGGACGGGTGCCACGTAGAGATTAGGGTTGCTGTCGCTCTTGAACTTCATCGCGCTGCTTATTGGAAGAGGCGAGATGTTCCGTTGAATCGTCGGGACCTTTCCGTGCTCCCGAAATTCCACGTCCGAGGCGAAGTGGACGTTCGACTTGTGCAACGTCGGTTGCAGCAGATGCGCGAATCTCTCTGAGAAACAAAACGAGACCTTTAGATCGAAGGATACTTTACTGTAGAATAGAGGTCGGCAAGAAGTGCTCGTTTTGGCCGAGTTTTCTGGCCGCACGTATCGCTCCCCGCAACGATCAAAAGGGGTAGTCTCGTTTCCAGAATTGCAAGCGTCAAAGATTTGTCTTCTCATTTCTCGATAATGCATGCGATGGAAAAAGCGCTGCATAAAAGATTAATCTAGGCCGCGATCGCCCCCAAAAGTCCTATTTTTACGTTTACGAGGCGTAATTTACATTATTCGGAAGCATGTAGCTATCGGCGCTTTATTACGCTGCTGAATAATGCAAAAATTGGACTTTTCAGGTCAATTGCGGGAAGATTGATCTTTTATCAAGCGCTTTTGACAACTGGAAACCCCCATCTTTGCATTATCGAGAAATGAGAAGCCGAATGACGTTCCCTTGTAATCCTGCAAAACGAGAATGTATCCCCTTAATTCTCGAGCCATATTAGGCCCGCACCATATGAACTGCGCGTGACGCATTATGTCGATACCTTTTATTTCATTTGTTTTCTTTATAGACTTGCGGAAAAGTAAGAGTGACCAAACAAAAACCGCACGTCTGAGGCCGAGGAGCCTCTTCCTCCCAATCCTTGCCCAGGATGTTGACAAGGCTCCGTGTCAGCAATTCTCTTGTCGAACATCCATTTTTCCGGGTTGACCATTCGTGTTCTTGTCTTACGCATTACGTCGATACCTCTATCAACATCAGTTCATATGTTGCGAGCCTGACGTGGCTCGAGAATTAGGATCGTCACGGGGAGCCAGACGCGCGGCCGGGAAAAGGGGGCGTAGCCCTTGAAAATCGGCCGAAACGAGCACTTCTTGCCGACCTCTGGTGTAGAAAGTGGACCACGCGAGACCCAGACTCGGCGATCGTTCTCTCACCGTGTTGCTCCTCCTCAGACATGTCCCCGTTTCGCTCGGAATAATTGTATTTGTCAAGGTTCGGAGACAAGAGACCATCCAGGGCCGAGTTGGGCCGACTGCTTACGTCGACCACGGGCGCGACCATAAGGGTTTGGAGCTTCGTCTTTGCTTGAATTTCCCTGATATCCTGCCCGAAACCGGGATTCACCAGGATCTGACCCTCGATGTAAGCCACTTCTCCTCTGAGAACCACTCGGTGCACAGATCCGCGTACTTTCATCCCGGCGAACGGGGTCCACTTCGACTTGCTGAAGGGCATGGCTTCCGGAATGACCCACGAGTCGTCAAGATCGACCTCGATGTAGGTATTCGGTTGGTCCGGGATGTTGAAGATCTTCTTTGGATTTTTGTAAAGTTTCTCCACCACGTCCTAGAAATCCCCTTCCACAATTAGTTCCTTAGTCATAGTAGATGACCACGATCAAACGGATCACCGGGCTCAAAGAGGATACGCGGAGACATTGTCGGACGTTTAGTCACGATTCTTTTAATTATTACAGTGCACCGGTTGCGTTGCTTTATCTCTCTCTCTGCGACAGATATCGAAGACAATATCCTAATGAGTCATATCGGAGAAGATACGTTTCGATCGATTCATCAATTAGTACTGTAAAAATCGTGAACCGCGATTACAAGGTGTTGTATCGAATGAATCTGTGCACCTCTATTGTTAATTTCCCCTCGTGAACAGCGGTGAGCAACAGCGGGAGCATAGTCTCAAGGCCAGGAAATCCGGGCGGTGGTTTCTCGCTGGATTTCTCTTGGACCGTGTGCGGTGCTTTGGGCAAACAGAGATTCTCGTTTAAAGTCAAAGTCAACGATAGGTTGCGGTTAAGGGTTGCGCCTTCTCATTTCTCCGTAGCGAAGCTGTAGTCAAAAGCGCTACATAAAAGATTAATCTACACTACTTTTACGTTTACGAAGCGTAATTTGCGTTATTCGCATTCATCTTTGAATTATCGAGAAATGAGAAGGCTCATCCCGCACCCTTTGCAATCCTGGAAAGAAGAACACCCTCAATAGGGGCAGAGATGTACCGTGATCCGTCGCGAAGCAATCGATCACGTCCAAATTCTCCCAGAGGGCCTGCTGATCTTCCTTGGTTCCTAGAATCGGTCTGACTTGGCCTCGACCATAACCGATGCGCGGTAAATCTTCCTCGCACAGGAACAAATGATGAGGACACACCTCGCAAGTTACCGCCATGCCCTGAAAGATCGAACGAGCGGTAAAATTCGAACCATCGAGCTGTCGACCGCGTACGCACTTTTTCCTTAGCAGCGCGAATTATTTGAATCTCCTCCTTTCGAGCCACGTGACACACGTGAATCGGTCGATTGTGCAGTCCGGCTACCAGAAGAATGGCGGCTGTTGTTTGGCCCTCGGCGTGCACGCAAAGAGGATACTTCTTCGGCCAGCTTTGGAAGTGCTGCAAAAATATCGATGCTGCAATACTCGTACGTTCGCGCGATATCTATTCTTATCCTTACGCATCACATGTAATAATAGGTGCAGCAAACGGTGTTATCAACGCATCGGGGAACTACGGAGATCGTTCTCGAGGATCGCACGATATCAATGGGCATTCCAAGACCGCGGATACGCACCTTGATCCATACGGTGAGGTCGGTCAATCGAAGCGTAGTAAACGTCTCGTTGAGGTACATTTTCAGTCCAGCTGCGAGAGGAGCCAAGTCCGGCGTTATACTGTAATTTTCGGATGAAGCGCCGACGAAGAGGGCGTAGTCGCATCGGGCGTTGCTATCGGATCGCTGAAATGTAGCGAGACAATCATTTTTCAAGTTTGACGGCCGACGATGGCTGAACGTGCGTAAAAAACGTGCTAGGTAATTAGTAAAGGGTGAGATGTTTCGATGAATGCTAAACGACGGTATAATTTAAGCTAGGAACCGTAGAGCGAGATGTAAAATTTGTGATGGCGGTGGTAAAGAATAGTGTGAGAAAATGGAGGGTGAGCTGTAGAAATGGTCCAGACGCTGTCTTAAATTGTTATTGTAATGGCTCCTGAACGTCACCGAAAAAATCGGACTCAAGAGCCTTCGACTCTTAGACTAATTTGTTGCCGCTAATCGGGTGGTCGAAATCTTTGGCATTCAGTGTCATATTCTAGAGATACTTTACACGTCTTTCGACGCGTCTCAACAATGGCTGACCAAGCTTCACGCATTTACCTCTTTGGCCAGCGCGAACGACTGAGGGTCGACGACCGCTGGACTCGTGTTGGGCATCGCGAAGATCATCGTGATGCCTCCGGCGAGGGCGGCGGCGGTGCACGAAGCAAAGTCCTCCTTGTGAATCGCGCCGGGATCGCGCGTATGCACGTGGACGTCGATTAGGCCGGGGAGCTTGATCATCCTCCGCGAGGACACGCAATCCGCGTGGGTCTTCATGCGGGGCGCTCGCCCGCCGAGCATTCTCATGGCCTGCAAAATGACTCGTCGAGCAATTGAATTTTCGATCGCGCGATCGGCCGTCACCTTCGACCCCTACGCGGCGATACTCACTTCGACGAGCAGTTTCGTGCATTTCACGTCCGTGATCAGGGGCACGGAATAATCGACGGCGAGCCTCCTCGTGCGGTAGCCGTGCGTCATGAAGTTCGAGACGCGCCGCGCACCCCCGTTGTTCATCGGCAAATTGATGATAAGATCGAACTGCTTCTTCGAGAGGAAATCGGCCAGATGACAAAGCTCGCTCGGGCTGGAATCTTCGTTCATGCTGATGTTCTCGAACGTCCAATGAACCGGTTCCACCTACGATAATTAATTTCGGTTCGTAAAGGCTGATGAGCTATCCCAAAACGTATATTATGTTTTTCGGCGCGATTCAAATCTTTATCGTAGTCCGAATCTCTTATCTTCCCCCTGCTGGTCGATTGCTCCTATATAAATATTCGATAACGATCATCGAAAACTTCGGTCCCATCTCCCTCCAATTGTAATCGATGTAACTCGGTGGAACTAGATAAAGCAGGCCGGAGCTGAACGAATCGTTGAAATATGCGATTGGTCGAGTTACAATATCGCCGATTACAACGCATTCCATTCGAATTATTCCTCGATTCGACACGTCACGGTTTAGACACGCAACAAAGAAACGAATGTAATATTAACGATTGTCGGCTCTCAGACCCGGGACCGTCCGAAAACGCCGAAGTTGCTATCATTGATATTGTTGCAATCGTTTGGTCTTGAAATCTCGAAGGAAACGATTTCTCGACAGAAGAATTTTTTTAATGGCCGGTCGTCGTAGATAGCCGATAACGAGGTACCGATTAAAACCGTGCGCTGCTTTCTAGTTCGATAATCAGATAGGTAGTTGGTATTTTATCAGCGCGGTGATCCGAAACTGTATTACTGACTTGTCGATGAGCGGCGAGTGCGTGTCAACCTGTGCTTGCGCGATCATGTTCGCGGATGTTCGCTTATCCTCGAGGCGGTCGAATCGACGAATTTGATTTAGTAGTTGGAGGCTGCGACGGTGCGCGGCCAAATCGCGTTTCTACAACGGTGTCGTGAACGGTTCGGAACAAGTGCAATGGGAAGGTCTCACTCGAAAAATGAGAATGGATCGCGATCGAAACACGGCAAGCATGGAGGGAAGAACGTCACCACTCCGGAGGACGAGTACGAGGACGTCGAGCTGGTTCGACTCAGGAAAACGATTCAAAACAACCCAGAAAGCTTCGTGCTGAACAATCTGATGATGTGCGTCCAGTTCTTCCGGAATTACGAAGAGTAAGCTCTGAACATCCCTTAAAATTCATTAGCGCACGTTTCGCGACACTTGAGAGGAACTTACATTCTTCGGTTTCGTAGTGTGCGACACGTCGATATCGATAGCGGTCCAATTAATCGTAATCTAATCTAGGCTTGTAGTTGTAATAGATCGGGAAAAAATTCTATTTCTCGGCGCGATGAGCTGGTTCGTGTGACGCGACAAAACGCGTTTTTTCATGAAAAAAAACTAGATTACGAGTCGGGTCTGTGAAAATCGTTTTTTTCAGGGAGATCGAGGAGGCGAAGGGGAAGTTGGTGTCGCCGCTCGAGTCGGCGATGAACAAACGTTTGCCGCCGCAGAAGCACGTCCTGTTGCCGGACGTTCTGCAGGAGCGCGTCGAGGGTAATGTGAAATTCACGTCGGCCAGACAGACTATGCGTCCGACCACCGAGCCGCTGCAGCCAGTGAGGATCTTCACGGTGTACGACAACGTGGACATCTTGGATAAGAACACGTTGTCGCACTACAGCGGCATGGACGATGCGGTCATGTACAATATCATGCTGCAGACCACGCAACACGAAGGTAAGAGCCACAACCAGCGGCGGGTTTAACGGTAAGCGGACTAAGCGGCCGCGTGTGGCCCCGAATTTCGCAGCATTCATTTGTTTAGTAAAAGATTGAAACAATTTTTTCAATTTTCAATCGTGAATTATGCTTACTTTTAATACCACGAACGTTATAGGCTACTACGTTAACTCCTTGCCTTTCGATTTATCTTGCGGTTTCAGTGATTAGAACTTTTTTGTAGTTCGTATATATTTTTCTACAAAGGGAGAAGATTTATATCTATTGTTTATATTATTAATATTATTTATATTAACAAAACCGAAGTAAAATATAATTTCGATTTAAAGGAAATTAGTAGCATACGTATTAGATATATTCGATTCTGTTTAGAATCTTCATCGCGAGTCAGGCACGATGTCGTAGGCCCTAGGCATGGGCGCGGTTGGCTCGCGCAACAGATGTTGTTGCTTCTCCTCTTCACTTGGTCGGCAAGACCATCACCACCATGGCCACTCCGATTCTTCCCTTAGCGAGCTTAGCGGCCTAGCCTTAGCCTCAGCACGAGCCCCCCATCGGCAGGTAAGCATCCTTAACGGCTAAGGGAAGAATCGGAGTGGCCGTGGTGAGGACTGACTTGCCGACCAAGTGAAGAGGAGAAGCAACAACATGTGTTCCGCGAGCCAACCACGCCCCTACGACGTAGGGGAAGGGGTTAAAGATTAAAATTTTCTTTTTTTATGTAAAAAACAAAAATTTTTACCGCTCGGGGCCTCCGCTTGACCCGAGCCGCCACTGGCCACAACAAGCCATTACTCTCAGCAGTGTTTTCAGCGAATCGTTTTCTTTTCAGGGTACATTCAGCTGCAACAGATCACGGAGGACGACCACGAGTTTTACAGCGATGGCGACAGCGTTTACTGTATGAGACCGTCGATGAAAGCGTTCAAGCAGCCAGCGCTGGCGAGATCGTTGCCGAATCTGCTGCTCGAGGAGGACGAGGTGGAGGAGGCTTCGTACGAGCAGAAATTAGCCATCGGTCGGTCGAGCCGTAATCTGCGAAACGCCACCGACACCGATTCAGAGAACGGTTCAGTCTTGTACGAGAAGCCAATAAATTCGGCGAAGAACTCGATCGCGCAACGTCGTCGGTACGATAAGACTTCGCCGCAAGCCAAGTTTCAGGGGACTGTCAATCAAAATCAAACGACCAGTCTAAGTTCCGGGTATCGTTCCGATAATTACGCGATGGACAGCGATAGCAGTTATAATCCGAGCCAGAAATCGAGGGTCGGACAAAGTTCGACCGACGAGGGTATAGACGAAGGTTGGATAAGGAACGCGGTACTTCCAGACGCCTGCTTCAAACGAATCACGTTCGGAGCGGACGGGAAGGTGTACGATCCACAGGAAGAGAAGAAACAGTTGGCGAACAGCAAGATACGGAGATTGAAGGAGGCTATGAAGCGGCATAATTACGATCGATTTTACGCGAGTAGCACAGAGTTCATGTTGTATTTCACGAAGGTGTTCGCGTTCCGGTTGGCCGACTGTTTAGGGTTTGATAAGGAGTCGGTGGACGACGCCAGACGCGAAGGCTGCGTGATCCATTGCGACAAAGTGATGGTGTCTACAACGATGAAGCAGACTCGCGTGGAGCAATACGAGATCATGCCCGCTGTGTGGATGCAGTGGCCCACCTGCGCTCAAGAATGGTTGGACCGATCGCGGAACACTTGGCCCGACCCCTCAGACATCGAAAAGATCAAACTTTCCGGATGTTACGTGGTTCCGGAGGGTTTCGTGCCGAAGAGAGGAGATCGCAACAACCTCGGTCAAGATCTCGAATGGAAACTGACCTTCCCAGCCGCGGAACGATACCTCGAAACTTGCATGACGCACACCCAAGTGCAAGTCTATCTGATCGCGTTGATGCTGCACAAGACCTTCATCAGACCTGTCCTGGATAGTATGTACGGCCTGACCACCGCTCATATCAGACACATGCTCTTCTGGCTGATCGAGAATCACGACAATCCGTCCAAATGGTCAGCCACCAGATCGGGCGACTGGCTGATCACATTGCTCAAATCACTCTATCACGGCATGAGCCAGTTCGAGCCGACGCTCACGGATTACTTCGTCAGGGGCAGGAATCTCTTTCAGAGGATACCGTGCGATCACCTCTTGTACACGCAGAAACAACTGAAACGCATTACTGAGAACCCGGTGATGTACGTTTTCCACGCGATGGAGAATATTCGATACCACGGGAACTTTTATCCGAGACTGGATTTTGCGAAGTTGCTTAATATATTAACGGGAGACACGCTGACCGTGATGAATCCGGTTCTGGCGTGGCAAATCTCCACATCGAACACGAACCGAGAAGTCCCGACCGCCGAGGACAACGAGAAATACGTCAAAAACGAATTTTGGAAGTCCGTCAGGGATCAAAATGTGAAACGCGCCTCTCGAGTGGTCACAAACAGGACCCTGATCAGCCCGCAGAAAGCAGCGGATTCCATAATCGAAATCTCGGTAAGGTTTTAGTGTTTCCTCGATAACTTAAAAGTTTCCTCAATAATCCTCGATAACCCAAACACGGGTCCGGTCAGGGATACTGTTCTTTGACTAAACGAGAAGTGTAAACATGACGAATCCGATAACAAAACTTCTTCCTTTTTCATTATTATTTTATGAGACTTTGGCCAACATACTCGTGGCATTTTTCTAATGAAAATGCAGCATGCAGCTGTCGCAGCTTTTTGATAGCTACGTGCTGTCGTTATAAAGGCCAGACATTTGGGACACTTATCGCATCGTGCTATTCGTTATCTGGTTCAATAATGACGTACATCCTCAATCTCTCTCCAGATATTATCCCTTTAATCCCTTTTCACAGCCTCTACGCATACCTCTCTCGCTCTCTGTCAGTCTCTCTACTTATTTATCTGCGTGTTAATCTTATCTGCGATACTCTAGCAAGTGGCTGTCACAATTTTCAGATACGCTGCGCGGAGCTGGAAGGTACAAGGTTGTTCGCTCTACTAGATTTCTTCATACAACATTTCATTCAAATAGCCGACAGATGCAATCAGTACGGAGCTTGTCGGGAAAAAGCTCTGTACCTCGATCACGCGGACCGTTTGGCTATGCTTCTTTTCGAGGAGCCGAGGTACAAAGATCTCGTGAGGAGTCTTCGCGACAAGATCAACGTTCTTCGAAAGAAGTCTCCTCGGTCATGGTCGCAGAACGACGGGCCTGAAACGCCCAAGAGAAACGTGGAAGCTGCGGTATACGTGTCATCGTTGAAGGACCGATTCGCGCAAGAATCCGACGATCGCGCCGGGACGTCGGCGTCGTCGGGGGCGGAGAACGATGCGACCAACATCACCGTAGCCGCAGTCCACAAGGAAGAGACGGCCAACGCTCCGAAGAACAAATCGATTCGGATTCTCCCAAGGACGTCAGCGAGCAACGAGACATTCCGTCAAGTCAAGTTTCTCAATAAGATCGCCGACGAGTCCGTGGATTCGTCGAACGTATGAGCGTATCGACGAACAACCTTTTGCTGTCCCAACCAAGTCGATTTATCCGTCAACGAATCCGAACAGTGTTAACGTCCATTTGTACTCGAAAAAGACTGAGAACGCGTTTTGTTATTCCGTGGATTAGCAAGGGCGTATCATCCGTTCAAACCAGATAATCGAAATCATTCGTTTGTAACCATCCTTGTATAAATACGTGTTTAAATATAGTGTTCGTTTGTAAGAATAAATATCTCTCACATCGATTCATGCCGCGCTTACCTCGACTCCTTTCTCGGTGTAGTAGTCCGCGGTTCCCATGCTGGCGTACAACTTGTATCCCATCTTCTGAAGGCTGCGGATCGACGGCAGCAATTCCATTTTGTGCTGCAATCGAATGCGAACGATCGATGGGTCTCGTGATTCGTTTCTTGGTACCGTTCTTCGTCAATGAGTCTACTACCTACCTTGTAACTTCCTACCGACAAGAGGATTCCCTTCTGCGGTATGTGAAATCCGGTGCTCATCATTCCTTTCAGATACGCCTCGTACCGATTGTCGCCGAAACAGGCCACCTCTCCCGTGGAAACCATCTCGACTCCCAGCATCACGTCGGCGCCTAAACGCAAATAGAACACGTAAATGTCTCGGTTGATTCCCTTAGAATTCAAAGCCTGCGGGCGGACTTACCGGCCAGTCGAGAGAAAGAGAACTGCGGCACTTTGACGCCCACTTTTCCGCATCCTGCGAGAACGTCCACAGGATCTACCTGCTCTCCGACTATCAACCGCGTGGCCATGGCCACGAAATCGTGGTCCAAGGTTTTCGACACGAAAGGGAACGACCTCGACACTCGAACGTTGCACTCGATCACTTTCAGCACGTTGTCCTGCAAAGTACGAAATTAGCATCGGTCGTCGATCGTGCAACACGAACCGATTACGACGGTTACGGCTATTACATTCGGAGTTGTGACAATTTAAATACATTGTAATTGAATCGCAAATTGCATTGTGCATTGTATTTTATGTACCCATTATTTGAATTGCATTGTAGTTGCATTCATCATTGCGAATCATGAGAGTAATCGAAACACAGTGTAATTGAAATACAATATCGTAATGTAAATTACTCAATGAGTTTCTCCCATTCATTCTTCTTCTAATTTATAATTCATAATTACACTGTACTTTGTAATTGTATTTCAATTGTAAAAACGAATCACATTGTAATTCAATTGTCTAAGAGACCAGAGTTACAAATTAAATTATAATTGAATTGAACGAAGCGCCTAATTCCGAATTACGAAATAATCGAATACAATGTAATTATAATTCGCGAAGTAATTCAATTGTAATTCAACGGAACTCTGATTACCTTGGCTATCAATTGCATGTTGAACGGTCCCGTGACGCCGAGCGACGCGGCAACCGCTTTCGAAATCATTTTAATCTTGGCCAGTGTTTCGGCGTTGATGTCCTGCGGCGGTGTCACCAAAGTAGCGTCCCCGGAGTGAACGCCCGCGTTCTCCACATGTTCCGAAACGGCCATGCAGAGAATCACGCCGTCGTAGGCGACCGCGTCCACGTCTATCTCCTTCGCTTCGAGAATAAACTTCGATATAACCACCGGGTGCTCCTTGTTGACCTCGCTCGCGTTCTTCAGATATGATTCGAGATCGTTGTTCGAGTGCGCCACGTTCATCGCGGCACCGCTCAACACGTAAGACGGCCTCACCAGACACGGATAGCCGACCTCCTCGCAGAAATCAATGGCGGACCGCAGATTGGTCAATTCCTTCCACCTGGACGACCAGATTCGCGTTAATCCTTCGACTCAATCAACAGCTCGATTATTAATTTACCTAGGCTGCGATATGCCGATGCCGTCCAACATTCGAGAAAACTTGAATCGATTTTCCGCACCGTCTACGGATTCGGGGGAGGTACCAAGAATCCTTGCTTGCTGCCTGTGAAGATCCATGGCGATGTTGTTCGGTAGCTGACCGCCCATAGATAAAATAATTCCCTCGGGACACTCGTGGTCGTAAATGTCCATCACCACCTCGAACGATATCTCCTCGAAATACAATCGATCGCTCATATCATAGTCCGTGCTGACTGTTTCCGGATTGTAATTGATCATGATCGTTTTCCTTCCTAGATTCCGCAACTCGCGCAGACAGCTCACCGCGCACCAATCGAATTCTACCGAGCTGCCGATTCGGTACACCCCGGAACCTGCGACACAAACGATCAGTCGTTCTGTCGAGTCGTCTGGAAATCCGCTTTTTGTGGCCAAAAGTTAATTTTCCAAGATTAAGATATTGAAGGAATTTTTTGCAACAGAATAAGAACCTTTCACAGCTTCAAAATTCAAATTATTATTCGTTTCAGATTATTCTGTGCTGAGATATAACGTTCTAAAGACGAACTCCGTAAGATTCAGAAACAAATCTTTTTAATTAAAACGGGATCACCTAGATTTTTTAAATGTTACTATATATTTCTGACTTCATAACATTACAGCTGGTGTCAAAAAGAATTCAACGACCTAGCATACTAGAACGTTTAACTTTGAAATAACGCTATAAAATACTTTCGGCCACGAAAAGCGGGTTTCCAGACCATAGTGCGGCGTGCGTGGACGACCACGCGCTTTCGCTTACCGATTACCATCGTGTAACCGCCGTGAAATTCGACGTCGTGCGTAGTCCCGTTGTACGTCAAATAAAGGTAATTCGTGGTGGCCGGCCACTCGGCTGCCACCGTGTCTATCTGCTTCACCTTCGGCCGAATATTGCTCTCCTGTCTTTGGATACGAACCGCCAGCTCCGAGCTCTTCACCACGGCAGCGATCTGTTTGTCCGAGAAGCCTATCTGTTTCGCACGCAACAGTACCTCGTGCGACAGTTTCGTGTGGTCCACGTTCTCCAACACCAGATAGTAGTCGATGATGTTCTTCATCTTGTTGAGGAACCACCGATCAATCTTCGTCAGCTCATACAATCGATCGATCGTGTACCCAGCCTTTATAGAGGCAGCGAGGACGAACATCCTCTTGTCCGTCGGTTTCTCCAGTTCCTCGTCGTTCGGAGCCTTCACGTATGGATCGAACCCGTTGTTGCTCTCGTCCACCATTCTTAAAGCTTTCTGGAAGGCTTCCTCGAATTTCCGACCGATCGCCATCACTTCTCCCACGCTCTTCATCGAGCTGCCGATCTGAAAGCAATTTATTCATTAACGATCGCGGTTATTAATCAGGAGAGAACGGATTTTATGAATTTAGAACAAAACGTTACAAGAATTTTAGAACACTGTTATGTTATTTTTGACCTATTAAACGTATTAAGAAAGAAAATCAATTTCTATTTCACTCCAGTTGGATGCAAATCATGTAGAACATTTTTATTTTGCATGAAGATTCGCTGTCCATTAATCAGCGTACGGTATATCGCATTTATAATAAAAATGAATAAGTGCAATTCGACACAGTGAAGGAAATTAGAAGAATTTAAAAACATTGTTGCATTATTTTCGACCTATTCAACATATCAAGAAAGAAAATCAATTTGTTTTACTCCAGTTGGTTGCAGATCAGGTAGAAAATGTTGATTTTGCATAAAGATCAGCTGTCTATTAATCAGCGTACCTTTGTGCTGACTCGATGAAACTTTCCCAGGTCCCATCGTGGAATCTTGACGACGCAGTAATCAAGACTCGGCTCGAAACACGCTGTAGTCTTGCCGGTGACGGAGTTATGGATATCCGGTAGCGGAATGCCGAGCGCCAGTTTTGCCGCAACGTAAGCGAGCGGGTAGCCGGTCGCTTTGCTCGCCAGCGCTGAACTTCGAGACAATCTGGCGTTCACTTCGATGATGTAATACTCCTCGGAATATGGGTTCAGCGCGTACTGGATGTTGCATTCGCCGACGATGCCAAAGTGCCTGATCACGGTGATCGCAGTGGTACGAAGCATGTTGTATTCCCTGTTGGACAGTGTCTGACTCGGAGCGACCACGATCGATTCCCCGGTGTGAATCCCGAGAGGATCGAGGTTCTCCATGTTACAAACGGTGATGCAATTGTCGTACGCGTCGCGGACAACCTCGTACTCGACTTCTTTCCAACCCTTCAACGACTTGTCAACGATCAGCTGATTCGAGTGAGCGAACGCGTGTTGCGCAAGTGTCCTCAGCTCTTCGTTGGAATTGGCGAATCCAGAACCCAAACCTCCTAGAGAAAACGCTGCTCTAGCCATTACGGGGTAACCCAGCTTCTCGGCGGCTTCCAACGCCTGCGATACGAACGTCGATTTATATTAATATGTATCGAGTCTACTCATACGTACAGTGACTCCCGTTAATATTCGGACGCTCTCAAAAAACCGATAACTTTTTCAATATTTAACTATGCGGTTCTCAGAATATGTATAATTGACACAGATCTACAAAATGTATTTCTTTAAACTTTCAATATAGGCCCCATGGAAAAGTTATAAACAACAACTTCTAGTATTTTCTCTGTAATTCCGACAACTTGCTATTTTCTTCGAAAAGTTTTGTCATGTTGCGTAGCAAACCAATTGTCCTAACTTCTCAAAAAAAAGGTTTAAATCGTATGGTCCCATATTAAAAAAGTAATCGTCTTTTTAAGAGTGTCCAGCTCACTTCTTGAATCGAATAGACCGCGGCGCTCGGCGCGACTTTTTCGCCAATCTCTCCGATCCGCTCAGCGAAGATCTTCCTGTCCTCCGTCTCAATAATGGACTGTATAGGCGTCCCCAAAATATTCACGTTGTACTTTGCGAAGACTCCGTTCTTCTCGAGCTCGACGCCGCAGTTGAGGGCGGTTTGCCCGCCGAAGGTCAGCAGGACGCCATCGGGTCGCTCCGATCGTATCACCTGCAACGAGACAAGAGTAAATTATAAAAATCGATGCAACACAGACGATCCACGTGTAACTCACCTGCTCCACATATTCTGGTATAATCGGCAGGAAGTACACCTTGTCCGCCATGCCTTTCGACGTCTGGACAGTCGCGATATTAGGATTGATCAATAGCGTCTGCACGCATTCTTCGTGCAGTGCTTTGATCGCTTGCGATCCAGAATAATCGAACTCGCCGGCTTGGCCTATGCTAAGTCCACCTGAGCCAAGAATCAACACCTTCTTCGGACGAGTCGAGACGATCGGACTCGGTGGTCGGTAGCTCAACTTTTCCTTCAATCTTTCCTCGATTGTTTGTCGAGGTTCCTTGTTGATCTCGTCTTTGACAGCGTCTAGAAACACGTCGAACAAGCATTCCAGGTCTTCGGGACCGGCAGTGTGTTCTGGGTGGAACTGCACCGAAAAATATGGTAGGGTACAGTGCAGGACTCCTTCGTTGCTCTGGTCATTGGCGTTGGTGAACAGAGGCTTCCAATCGGCGGGCAACTTGTCGGCGTCCACCGCGAACCCGTGGTTCTGCGAGGTCATGTAACATCGTCCAGTTCCGTGGTGAGTAACCGGCTGGTTGTGTCCACGATTCCCGTAACTGTACACGAACGTATGGAACATTTAGCCCTTGGCACTCGAGTGGCGACTCTGAGGCGTCACTAAAAGTTGCTGTACCATTATTTTGTATGGGGTATTGCCGTATAAAATCGTAGAGAACGGAAATATTATTATGGAAATATTCTAGGTCGGAAGGAATGTTTGATTTTCGTGTTAAACTATCTCCGAGTGCAAAGGGTTAACCCTTAGCAAATATAACGGTATCTAATAAATTACTAAACACTTGGGTATTGTATGGGGTATTATACCAGATTCGTATCCACAAAATTTAAAAAATCATAGAGAATGGAAATATTCTAGGTCGGTAGAAATGTTTAATTGTCGAGTTAAAATAGTTCCAAGTGCAAATGGTTAAAATCGGACGGGGACGGGTATACGTACTTCATCTTGTACGTAACGCAACCCGCGGCGATACAGAGCAACTGGTGTCCAAGGCATATGCCGAAAATCGGTTTAGTCGACCGCGCCTTGAGAACCGATCTTATATTTCTGACTGTTGCATTGCACATGCTCGGGTCGCCCGGTCCGTTGCTGAGGAACAGACCGTCGTAATCCGTTTCGCGGAAATCGTGGTTCCAAGGCACGACGTCCACGCGAGCTCCTCGCCCGATCAAGCATCTCAATTGATTGTACTTGAGGCCGCAATCCACCACGCACACGCGAGGATAGCCGGTCGGGTTGTACGTTTTCTTTTCGGGCTGAAATTTCACGCGACAACGTTAAAATCAATTTTGTTCAGAAACGATCGATCGATCTCGAGATGAACAGAGCGCACCTGAACAACCTCCGCCACGAGATTTCTCTTGTTAGGATCAGCTATCGGAGGACTCGGGGAGGCTGGAAGATTCAAGGGAGGAGGGTCGAAAACGATTCTGCCCAATATCGTGCCCTTCTCGCGAATCACTTTGGTCAGGGCTCTGGTGTCGATCTCGTAAATGCCGGGCACGTTTTCCTCCTTCATCCACTCGGACAGGGTTTTCGTTTGCCGCCAGTGACTCGGAGTCTCGCAAATCTCGCCGACAACAAGGCCGCCCGCCCAAATCCGATGCGACTCGAACCATCTGCGAAAGAACTCTAGTATTTTCGATTTCCTAGGCGGAAGTTTAAGATCTTACTGCGGAAGTTTGTGCTCGTCGACCTCGTTGCCAAACACGCCGTAGTTTCCGACGAGTGGATACGTCAGCACCAAGATTTGCGCGTGGTAGGAAGGATCTGTCAGCGACTCCGGATAACCCATCATGCCAGTCTGGAATACTGAAAATAAAACGTGTCGATACGAACAGCCTGCGCAGTGTACGTGTAGAATATCTTCGTTCGAGCGTTAAGGGGCACGTTCTATTCGTTCTATTCGCGATCAATCATGTTGTGCAACAATTATTGTGCAGCATGATGTTGCGCAAATCCATATTGTATTCACGTTGACACATAATTGGAGCAATCAGACACACAGCAGCAGCCGTGACGAGATTCGTCTGACAAAATTTGTGCAACACTGCCACTCGCAGTACAAATCGTTGCGCAACCCGTTTGTTGCGCATCATGATTGACCGTGAATTGGCCCCTTTACTCGACCCCGTAACTCGCTAAACTATCCTAAATAAAAGAAAAACATTGCGCGTCGAGAAACGAGTCGATCGAGCGTCGTGGCTGGCACCAAACTTGTTTCGCGACTGTACGATCTCACCGCATACGATAAAGGTCGTTCTACAGTGTAGATTCTACAAATCTACAATCTATCTGGTGTAGAATATCGTGGACAGTTTTAAAACGCATGTTTCAATATTTTGTCGTGCCCGTGCCGGTCTATGCCAACGCGCGGAACGTGCATCTTTTTTTCCGCTCGCAATTACCGGTTGTTTGTAAATCAATAAATCGTCGCTCGCAATCGCGTAATTATTGGTTCGCGCGAAGGACTGCCGAACACCCGCGGACAGAGTAAACTCGCTTAATTTACATGCCATCAGGCGACGCGTCATTTTTTAACAGGGTTTTTAAACGATTTCGTTGGAAGAAACATATTTTTGTTTGTCGTCAGTCTGCGACTACCGACCAACGGCCACCGGTATACTGATAAGCGATTTACAATACATAGATAAACAGCGCACGGTGGGGATAGCGAAGCTGTCAACGACTCGGAGACACACAAATCACGGCGAATAAAGGTACGGTTCGTCGTGATTGCCATTCCCGCTGGATGGTCTAATCTAAATTCATGTTAACCGAGGCGACGTGACGGTCAGCGCGAATCCGAACCCACGTGGCCGCTCGACCGGCAGATTGATTGTTCGCTGGCAAACGTTTGCGAACGTAGCCCGACGCGTCGACGCTCGGATCGTGCACGTGCACGCATCGATCGCATAATCGAGCGAATAGTTGTTTTGGCGGCTGTTCGAGAACGGAGTTGAAAAAACTCCGATCCGTTGGAAAATCGAAGCAAAGCTTGCTCGGCCGGGTAAAATGCAGTGCACGTGCGCCTGCCAACTGGTTGCACAGTGCGAACGAGAAACACGTGTCGCACGAATATACTCACCAACTTCGCCGTCGACCGGTTTTTCCGCGCCGAAATGCTTTCCTGGGAATACCGAGCCATCCTCCAGCAAGAGGAAAGCGATTTTTGCGTTTCCGCGAACGGCTGCCGCGTGTTCGTGCATTTTCTCGACGATTAAAAATCCAAACAGCGGTTCGAGATGCGAGCGTGCTCTCACCCGGCAGACACTACACTTACTACACTGGATCGACTCTGCTCCGTGGCATCGTGCTCCGTCGGTAGAGAACACGTTTTGCGGAGCATACAAGCAGGAGACGGGTAGGTTTGGTAGGGACCTCGGCAAGTCGACAAGCGATATGCGCAGGTCTGAAACTCGCAGAGAGTCGACAGCAAACCACTTGAGGACGTAGCTCTAGCCGATAGGTGTCCGTTCTGCTTCGTCTTTCCTCGGTCTGTTGTGTGAAATCGCTTTGCGCATGCCGCGTGGGGATACCGGTTCGATAGATACGCTTTTCCTCGGGGAAACCTATTCGCTCGCACCGGCGCGCCGTTTCTCGCTGCACGGCCGTTTTGAATTCAAATTTGAAATTGTCGTTGCGGTTCGAACATTCGTTATTTATTTGGTACATCGGTAAAGGCACAGGGATAGAAAGATAGAAACTGCTCCGATGAATATCGAGTAACTCGTCGACGTAGAACGCGTACCAGCTACGCGGCAATTCGTTGGTGTACCCAAGACTCGTCCGATCCGTCCTTCTTCCGATAAATGATCCGGTCTCCTATCAGGCGATCCCTCGCGTAATAAAACTCCATCATCGTCGGGTACAATTTATAGCCAATGCTGAAAAACGATTAAAAATTCAGTGATTACGTTCGAGACGCGTACCACGTCTAGAAACGAAGAAAACGTACAAATGATCCGGCACCGGTAAATCGGTCTCGTTTTTACGGACCGAATTCAATATCTCGTCGTGTCGCCGCTTCAATTCATCCCAGCAAACTTCTCTTCCCTGATGGCACAGGTGCGATCGAATTTTACAATACAGCGGTTCTCGATCGTATATAGCCTGATACTGTTCCTTCTCCAATTCCCTCACGATCCCTTCGACCCTGACCTACGCGTCGACGCAAATCAAACCGTGTGGGTACGCGTTTTCGTTATCGAGGATCCATCGATCCGCGAGCATCGGCTACGCACCTGTCTGATGAGGTGCTGTCCTTCCTCGTTAACGTAACACCACAGATAACACATCGCGGCGCTTGGCACGTTTTCCTAAAACGATCGCAGTACCGTCAACAAGGAGAACAGGAAGGAATCCGTTCGAAGGAACGAAGGGAACGTCAAAGTGTCCGAAGTTTCGAAGTCTTCGAATCGTATGAAGTTTTAACTTACCGAACTCACGTTATATCACGATTAGACTGCGGGTCTTTATGCATTCGTGGCTTCTAAAAATGTTCAAAAAATGATAAAATATAAAATTTCACAGAATTTAATAACGATTTTTACTTATCTATGATCTACAAAAATTACTACCACTGAAAATGAGATTCCCCACTTTCGTGAAATTTAACTGCAAAAATTAGAAATTGCATAAACGTCCGCAGTCTAGTCGAGAATAGTAGTAGTCTAGAATAAAAATATAGATAAATTTCACAGAATTTAATAACGACTTTTACTTATTTATGATGTATAAAAACAACTACCACTGAAAATAAGATTTCCCACTTTCGTGAAATTTAACTGCAAAAATTAAAAATTGCATAAACGTCCGCAGTCTAGTCGAGAATAGTAGTAGTCTAGAATAAAAATATAGATAAATTTCACAGAATTTAATAACGACTTTTACTTATTTATGATGTATAAAAACAACTACCACTGAAAATAAGATTTCCCACTTTCGTGAAATTTAACTGCAAAAATTAAAAATTGCATAAACGTCCGCAGTCTAGTCTAGAATAGTAGTAGCCTAGAATAAAAATACAGACAAAAACTTCACAGAATTTAATAACGATTTTTACTTATTTATGATCTATAAAAACTACTACCGCTGAAAATGAGATTTCCCACTTTCGTGAAATTTAACTGCAAGTATTAGAAATTGCATAAACGTCCGCAGTCTAGTCTAGAATAGTAGTAGTCTAGAATAAAAATATAGATAAATTTCACAGAATTTAATAACGACTTTTACTTATTTATGATCTATAAAAATTACTACCACTGAAAATGAGATTCCCCACTTTCGTGAAATCTAACTGCAAAAATTAGAAATTGCATAAACGTCCGCAGTATTAGTCTAGAATAAAAATATAGGTCAAAAACTTCACAGAATTTAATAACGATTTTTACTTATGTATGATCTATAAAAACTACTGCCAATGAAAATGAGATTTCCCACTTTCGTGAAATTTAACTGCAAAAATTAAAAATTGCATAAACGTCTGCAGTCTAGTCTAGAATAGTAGTAGTCTAGAATAAAAATACAGATCAAAAACTTCACAGAATTTAATAACGATTTTTATCTCATCTATGATCTATAAAAACTACTGCCACTGAAAATGAGATTTCCCACTTTCGTGAAATTTAACGGCAAAAATTAGAAATTGCATAAACGTCCGCAGTCTAGTCTAGAATAGTAGTAGTCTAGAATAAAAATATAGATGAAAAATTTCACAGAATTTAATAACGATTTTTACTTATTTATGATCTATAAAAGCTACTACCACTGAAAATGAGATTTCCCACTTTCGTGAAATCTAACTGCAAAAATTAGAAATTGCATAAACGTCCGCAGTCTAGTCTGAAATAGCAGTAGTCTAGAATAAAAATATAGATAAATTTCAAAGAAATTTAATAACGATTTTTACTTATTTATGATCTATAAAAACTACTACCACTGAAAATGAGATTTCCCACTTTCGTGAAATCTAACTGCAAAAATTAGAAATTGCATAAACGTCCGCAGTCTTAGTCTAGAATAAAAATATAGGTCAAAAACTTCACAGAATTTAATAACGATTTTTACTTATGTATGATCTATAAAAACTACTGCCAATGAAAATGAGATTTCCCACTTTCGTGAAATTTAACTGCAAAAATTAGAAATTGCATAAACGTCCGCTGTCTAGTCTAGAATAAAAATATAGATAAAAAATTTGACAGAATTTTCGCAGAATATAAAAAATTTAAAAAAACTTAATAAGTAACAAGGAAAGTAACAGCCCTAGTTCCGACGACTTACGAGATTGTCCGTCTTCCTGCTACGACGATCCGTCACGATCACGAAGCCGTCGTTGTCGAACTCCCGGAGGGCGACGTTTCTCGCGGACACCTCGCAGTCCCTGAAAGAAGTTTTGTCGGATTAAAGATTTCCGCGAGCCGTGCCGGTTCGACGAGTATAGTTGTTCGATCGTGCACAAACTTTGAAACGGTTGCCAAGCAACAGGCGTCTGGCGATTGTGGATTGTGTCTGCGAGCCTCGTCGTGCCAGATCCTGAACAGATCCACCGGATGGTCGAGAATCCCCTCGATCTTTGCCAGGTCCGAGAGATCCGATCCCTGCAATCCCTTCGCAGAGGACGTTTTCCGTACAGGAACCGGTTTGGTTACGCATCGAACGGATCGTAGCAAAAGCAAATGTAACATCAGCTCGGCTTCTACCACCGAAACTGTATCGATCAGGATCGAGATTGATCGTATCGAGTAACGCTTTGCTTTTACGTTACCTTGAATGCAAACATTATACTTTGTTCATGTTAAGCCGAGTCGAAACGACGCACAGTGGTCCCAAATCCCCCAAAAGCTGACCAAAGCCCAAACTTTGCTTTCGTTAGACAGGCATTTTTCACGAGCGCGAGCTTAGGTACGAAGTATAAGTGCAAAGTGTGTAAGCTATATTGAGAGCTAGCGATTCTTATACTACATAATGGATACAGTTTGTGGAGGTAAGTTCAATCGTTTTTAGCGCTGAATTGTTAATGTTAACCGGTTAATAGTTACACGGAAGGGCAACGTAAAATTTGACGCTTTTTAAAGACGTAGAGATAACATAAATCCCCTAGCACATGCCGTCGAATAACTTACATAGGATCTTAGTTTATACAATTATCTTGCAATATCTAAAAAATTAGCTACCTCTTCTCCCGTAAAGCCATTTTGTATAGTTCGGAGTAAACATTTTATTAGCTTTCACCAATATGTATATCTCGGAAAGTATGACTGATACTAAAAAACGTTTCAAATAAAAATGTTATGGTTTGAAGGAACACATTTGACGGTGGTATCCGTCTGTCCCTATAGTGACCTTGAAATGTCCTGCAAAGGTCATAGATGATATTCAGACATTTTCAAAACACTATAATAACATTATTTTTAGTCAATTTGTTACCGAGATATAGAAAGAAAACGACCTTCAACGGATAGGTAGGTCTAATTGTAAGTAAATTCATTGTTAGAAGTAATTAATTACCTTTTTAATTAATTCTTAGCCAATGTTTTACATATTTATTTCTGTTATTTACTTTCAGGGTCTCGTGATAGCGAAATCCGATGTACGAGGAAACAAATTTTTCAATTTATTAAATATTACTTGAATAATAATGTCAGTATAATGTCTTTCATATCTGAAAGCCTTCAAAATTCTGATTCTGAACGAGCTTCTACTCGAACAGAACGGGAGTTTAATTGACACAAATTGTGAAACAAAGACTGCTTTAGGGAAAGTAGTTTCTAAAATTAGGACAAAATTTTTATAAAGTTTGCTAGGTGGCATAATGGCTCTGTCGCATTCCGCATACCTGCAGACAATGATAAAGTTGGCCGTCCTTTTTCAGAATTTGAAACCTCCAGCGAAAGGTGAAAGCGGAGAAAGACAGAAGATATTCGGTGAAACTTTTCAAGTGAAGCATTTTTTAAAAGAAAAAACAATTTTGTAACGTATTGGATTCGCCATTTTGTTCTTTCGAATTTTGAATTCAAATCTGTAATCAGCGATCACGAAAACCATAGGATACTGATGTTTTAACAGAACTAACGATTTTTTAACGTACGCGTTCGCCATATTGAATCCGCCATTTTGTTTTTTCGAATTTAGAGTTCTGATTTGTAGTCAGCGATCCCGAAAACCATAGGATACTAATTTTTGGCGAAATTGAAGGACGTTTAGGTGTTTTGAGCCAGCTTTTGGGGATTTGGGACCACTGTGCGACGCGCCGATCGATCATACGATTATATAAAAACAAAACACCTGGTGCCACTTTATTCGTGAAGCTGTACTGTACAACGACGTTTCAGTGTAATCTACCGAACATGATCTACAATGCGTAAAAGCCGCCGCTCTCGCTCGAGAGGAACGCCAAAGAGATTTAAAGAGCTTTAATTGTTCAGTTTCCAATTATTTTCTTTATTTTCGATCCGACTTTTTCAAATTGAAAAATCGCGCGCACCTCTACTTTCTTCTAGAAATTTGCCTCTCACAGACGGTTTAGCCGAGGAGTCGGAAAATATTGGGAAACTATGGTGTCTAAACGATATCCTTACCATTTCGTCGAATTCACCGAACCAGTTTCGAAATCCTCTGTCCGTTTTTTCACCGTGCGCGTCGCTCCAACGATCCCACTGAACCAACGCCGTTGACACGCAAGCACTGCGCTTTTATTTAGCAACTCTACCGAGGTCTCCCACCATCCCTACCGGACTCTGCGCTGTGCTAGGTTCGCATCAGCGACAAAGGTTCTCGCAGAATGTATCAGCTGTGCGCGTCTACCGTACGGCGAATCTGAACTTGATGTAAGGTATCTCCGCTTATGTAAGGCGCTGGCGAGCAAGCGAGCGAGCGAGCGAGCGAGCGAGCGGCTAGCGGCCGAGATCGCGGTTCAATATAAATACATACGCTAGACTCTCGTAAAACGAAAGCAAGTCCGTGCAACGAGGGTGACACGTTGCCCGAATATCGTCTCGCTCATACTATTCTACTGAAAGAATCGAACGTTCGTGTACCTACGCGACACGACTCGCGCGCATAGAAATTAATGCGATCAATGTACAATGTTTCCGCGTGTATTTCACAGTCGCTGAAGGGAGCGTTTAAACAGGAACGATCGTAGCAACGGAAACGATCCGTTCCCTCGTATCCGTTCTACCAATGGGCCGACAGATCGGTCGTCCGGTTCCAGACCGACACTCGCGTACAGTTTCAGACTCTGTTCGTCGAACTTTGCCCAAGGAAATCACTCGATCGTCGATCTTATCCAAGCGATATTCGACGAAACTTTGTCGTAGAGCCGAGGCCTTTCGACGCCGGCTTTCGAACAGGCAATACGCCAACTACCGACCCCAGTCAGCGCCCAGCTCTGACCATCCGACCGAAGACACAGCATAGGACTGCCGGCAACCTCCTCCTCCTACAAACAGAAAATAACGATCCGTCCTCAACGGTTTGCACCCCTGCGTCTACGCCTGATTCCGCGCAATTTTCGAAGAGACTTACGTTGCAATCGTCGGTGGAATAGGCGGGCTCGGTGCAGACGCTATTCACCGACGCGATGCTGATATTTTCGCATCTTTCCATCGCGCTGTGCCTAAGCTGCACCCTCTGCAGCAGATCGCCTGATCACACAACAACGGCTTTGTTAAAACGATGGCAAAAAAGATGGAAATCGTTCTCGATCGATTTAATCGCGTTAAGTAATCAATCAAAGTTTGGTAATATACTCTGGAAATATTTTTCCAACGCAGTCTTCGCATTGGAAAAAAAACTGCAGGTCCCGTCGCTAATGACCATAGCGGTTGTGCGACGTAAAACGAATAAACAAAGACGTAACGACCATCGCGTATCGAAGAGTATCCTTCTTGTAACAAAACTTGGTGTACGCGCTCGCGTATGTACAAGCGTACAGTGTATATTTACACGAACCTCAAGGATATTCGTTCCGATTCGAGATCGAGAAAGTTGTCGTCGCCGGCGATTGTGTAAGTCGCCTCGCCGCGATCTAACATCCCTCTAAGGTCGATGCAACAACGCGTAAACGATACGCGTAATTACGTTCTTATATAACGCATCGTAAGACGAATAGCGCGGCTTCGAGGTTGCGAGACACACGCGTATGTACATATACGCGTACCGGTAGACACGGCGAATCGATCAAGCGGAATTCTTACGGTTTCTAGCCCAGCCAAGAGTGTTGCAGAGGGACGAGTTCGCCGGCGGGTCCTGATTCGACGGCAGGCAAACTGGTCTGACGAAATCCGAGAACGTGGTCAACGGTCGGTCCAGCTTCAGCAGAACGGTCGTGCTTCCTTCAACCGGCGATTTGATCATCCCCACGATTCTACGCTCCTGCTGCCACGGCGACGTGCTCGAGAGTCGAACGGTGCCCATTCTCGCAGACCATTCCGCTTTCGATTGACTGAAACGCGTAACGACGACGTTACACGGCGCGGCTCGAGGACAGGCGTCGCGTCGACGATTAAAAATGCGAACCACAGCAACGAAACTAACCCTTGGAAACAAGACGCCGTAGTGATCAACCAATTTTCCGCGACGAGGGTGGCGTCACACACGTGCACCTCTTCCTTGAACAGAGCCACGTGCCAAGGCCAATCGCCGGGTTCCGCCATTTTATTCAAACCGCGGGTGCCGCTCTTTGCACGCAACGATTGCACGCCGCACTCTAGACAAACATTCCCCGTAAAACTTTCAACGGCAGCAGTTGGTCTCGTTCTCACCGTTCCGTTAATCGTCCCGCTTCGGTTTTACAATGTTTTTCGTACCTAGTTCGGAGCATCGGACGTACATCGCTTCTCTGCTGGGACAGGGAGCCCTGACGAAAGTGATCTCCGTGGCGGATGGATCCTCCATGTGCACGTATTGGACGTCCTCCTCGTCGTCGATTCTGATTTCCACGGATTTCACCCCTCTGCACAGAAAGGATCGAATCTAGGATCTGTCGCGACCGTTTCCGCGGTTTCGTCCGAAGACTGTGCTTACGCGAACGTCAGCAAACCGCACAGAGAGCTGGCAGCGGTCTGAAGAACGGTTTCCATTTCCGTTCCAGGCAGCGTCGCGTTCAGATTCGCGGTACACAGCTTGCCGATGGTACCCTTCTCGTTGAACACCACGAATCCTTCGCTGTTATACTTGACGGCGTGCGGCGTGTCCGAAGGCTGAGACTTCACGGCTCGGATACTCGGCGCCAAAGACACTGATCAAGAAACGCGCGAACGGGGATGTAGAATGATCGAGGTCGAGATCGAACCGCGCCCTTAAGCTTGTTCAACGGTACTCACGACAATCCTTTTCGTCACTGCCGTTCGCGCAGTCCACTTTTCCATCGCATCTCTTGCTGTGCGGTATGCACGTTCTACCTACGCCGCAGTGCATATAACCGTCGCGACAATAAGCGCAATTCTTTTCGTCGGAAAGGTCAGGGCAGTCGATCACGCCGTCGCAAATTCTTGAGGACAATGCTTTCTCTTGGAGCGACTGCACACATCCTACGAGGAAATTCAACGAATTATTTCGGACGCCGAATCGTGCTCGCTAGATCAGCGTTAGATCCCGCTGGGTCGGCTACACGATATTTACCGGGTTTCGCTCTGCAACCACCCTGGTCCGCGTACTCTGGGAAGTTCGAGCAATCCAACAGCCGCTTGATTCTATCGGGAAGTCGGCTGCCGCATCCGCTCCAGAATTCTCTGCAGAAGCTCCTGCACGGCAGCTGTAGCTGATCTTCCGGTTGACTCGAGACGCACGCCGGCTGAAGAACTTGGCAGACAAACTCGTAGGCCAGCCGGTAGCATTCCGCGTCGACCAGTTCCCTGCTCGACAACGCGAAATGTACGTGAAACAGGGTTCTGGAGCTTGGTCGGCAAGTTTTGCACTTTTCGGCCTAATTATTCGATCTACCATCGTAGAGGCTGAACGATGTACAGGATGCCAAATATTTATAAAGATACAGGTTGCCGAAACGGGCACTGCTTGCCGACCTGTGATCTAGAGGAAGCCGGCGATCCTACGTACCTGAAGGCGATCACGTCCGCTTCCACCTCGATCAAGGAGCCGTGGCCCAACACGTTCGGATAAGAGGTGAAGTTGTAAGGCAGGTGCTTGCAATAGGACAGGTCCACCGGGCTGCATCTTCTGGGCGGAGGTGCCGCTGCGGTTGTCGGCGGTGGCGTCGAGACCGTGGCCTGCGAGCTCACCTGAGCGTTCAACGCTTTTATGCTCTCCTGAACTTCGAGGCTCTGCGAGTCTATCGTCAAGTTCATCAAGTATTTCGAGGTTTCGGGATTGATCTCCCGAGACAGAATCTCCACGATGTCTGCGGTCGTGATCGTCTGGTAGCGAGGATCGAATCGGGCATCAAAGTGCACCACCAGGTCACCGCCTTCGGTTCTGGAAAAATTTTCGAAAATTCGTTCGATCGTCCACAACCCGATTTCTCTAGTTGCAATTGTTTCCGCTTCGAATTCCAACCCACTTACCCATCGAGCGCTAATATCTCTGCGGCGAGGAACGAGAGCTTCAGCCAGCTACGGCGAAACACGAGATTCAGCCGATCGCGATACTCCCGCGATCGTATTCGAAAGGCTTCGGTAGAGGGATCTGCCAGCTCCGTGGCGAACGAATCTCCTTCGGTAACTCGGAACGTGGCCAAGAAGATTTGATCGCCTGGAGGATCCGACGTCAGGAACGTATCTGAAATCAGCGGGAAACGCGCGCTGCCGTTAGAAGTTGGAAAGAAAGTACACGGTCTTTTTTAGACGCGCCGGGTAAAACTATTCGGGTAACCGATCGCAAGAAAAATCCGAACAGGTACACACAGATGTCTAAACAGGGACAAGGAAATCGGGGGCGCTCGAGTCGGTTTGCTCGACGACCGAGTCGCTCGAGACTCACCTTTCACCGTGTCTTTGGTCAATCGTTTTTACACCGCAAACATCGTATTTTTTCGAACCTGGATACTCGTTGCGGACGGCGAACGATCTTTTTTTGCGGCTTGCGGACCGACCGCGCGAGAGTCGCGCAAGAACCGCCGCGACGTACCTGCCGCCAGGTTTCCCTGGAAACCGCATTTTACCGCTTCTCACCGTGTTTTCGGAACACGATTTGTTTTCGCTTTCCTCGTAATAAAAGATCGATTGGGAACACGGCGCTTGGGATGTCGTGCCGGTGATGTCGCGCCGCGAATAGTTTCGAAAGGAGAATTGGGTTCGCACGGTGACGAATCGAAACGATTCAAGGACACGGATTCCCTCTTTAAGGTCGAACGTCGGAGGGGTCGGAGACGCGATGGCTCGACAACTCGGTCAGACCGTTAGCTCTGCTACTTTCAAGGCCTCGCTTCGCTGGACCGACGCGTCCTACAACTTCTTCGACTCGTTCGGTTCGTTTCTACGGACCGCTTCTAAGGACCGCGAGTGCTCGAAATCGAAAAGATCTCGTCTTCCGTCGTCGAACGGTTACGTCGTGCGATGAAAAAGATGGTAGCCCATTCTTTCGAGCCGTTTGCCAGAGACGCGACGGAAGACGAACGAGCCGGTGCGGTGTTTTCTTCGAAGAGTAGTCGGTAACTCGGACGGACCGTTATGTTTGCGCGCTGAAAGACCTGAATGAGCTCTGGCCGCATCATCCTTCTTTTCTTCGACCGTTTCTCCGAGAGCGCGCAACGGAATAACGACTGCGCCGCGCCGGCAAACTTTCTGAAAGTTTAAAAGGTCGGCCGATCTCTGGCGTGTTTCTAGTCGCGTCGCGAGTTTTTTCCGCTATTCGAGAACTCGAATCCGTCTTTCGTGGACTTTAGCACTTTGTCCTACCGTTCGACGTTCACCGTTACTTTCGCTCGTTCGCGTCGATTAGAAGAAGCCTGTTTGTACGCTCGCTCGAACACGCGTTCCTCCTCGTTTACTCGTTTACTCGTCTGCTCGTTTATCGCGCGATCGAGCTCGATCCCAAGGTGAAGTGCACCCGTTCGCGGCGAAAAACCTCGTCCGCGAAAGAACAAAGGAAGACGTAGCTCGCACTTTATACCTCGAGAAACGTTCAAACACCGTAAACTCGTTCGTCTCGCGGAACGATCACGGGGGCTAGCGTGCATATTTCACCGAGTAATTTCATGCCCGCTAGACCGGCGTCGATCGTCGCTTAACCGTGGAGCGGTAGTTTCATTTGTTGCACGACTCTGTTCGGCGCGGCCCACCGTGGTGGAGCACGACTGGCAAATCGCGCGCAAGTCCGCGGAGAAAGCGCCGAGAATAAAACGAGTTTCGCGCGTTTCGATTCTCCGACCGAGCGGATCTTCGTGCCCGACCAGCAATGCTACCGAATAGATCGCGTTCCAGAAAAACCAAACGATCACGAAACGATGATACTTACAGCCAAGGTAGATCGAGACACCCGAAAACAGAAGGAACAGCAAAAACGCAGCCAACACGCAGCACCCGCAACGGTACTGGCCGCCGAGTTTCCTGGTGAATCGAATGTCGCTGTCCGAGGACAGAATCGAGCTCGGGGTCCCGGCACGGCTGAATCTTCTGGTGCTGACGGTGCTCACCGAAATCTGCAAAAATACCACATTCGTTCATTCGAGCCGCGACTTCGCGTTTCGAAAGTCTCGCTTCTTCTGCCTCGTCTTTGGTCGCCGGATCCGCGATAGGCGCGAGGCAACCGCATTACCGAGATTTCTCGGCTCGAGGCACGACTTGTATTAGCAATCGGCATACTTCCGTCTTACGGGCGAAGCGGGAACACGCGGATTAAACCACCGAAACGATCCAGCGGTCGAGAAGCGTTTCCAAATCGCTGTTCGATTCCGGCGTTGTCCCGTTGCAGAGTCCGTTCAGATTTTTGTTTTGAAAACGCTAGTGTAAATGAGATACGCGCGATCGAAAACGCGTCTGAACGGGTATCTTAGATATATCGAATCTCGAGCCGCGAGAAATTGTACGCGAACGTAATCGACGCGGCTCCGAAAAGAATGGATTACGCAACGCGAGCGGCGCTGCGTTTCACGCGGTCGATCAGACTCGAGCGTGATCCGCGTGCGTCCGCAACGAGCACGCGATACCAGATCATTCGGATAATACGTATTTGGTGGACCGTGTACGAACGGTTGCACTCGGTGTCGAGAGAAACGAGCTTATCTCCATGGGCGAGCGCGCGCGCTCGCCAGAGCAAGCGTCCGTGTAATCGTCCTGATGCGATGCGACGCGACTGCGACTGCATGCTCGGAGATGCACGTGCACGTCCATCACAAACACCGGCTCGCGAGGCGCGCGTGTGTTCGCGCGAATGCACGATGCACGATGCGGCGCAAAGAGGCCTACGCCCTCGTTCAAATGTTACGCTCGGCACACGCTCTGAAGGAGAGCCGGTGGATCGCGCGCGCCTTTTTCTTATTCGAGCGACGACAGCACCGCTCAAAACATCTATTTCGAAGTTGAATAAATCGTTGACCGCGGCACGGTCTGAATCGACTTCGGATCGGCCGATCCGAATCGACGATCGACCTCGCTCAGCGAAAAGAGCACGGACTCGGGTCGCAGCGGGTAGGGAACGCCGAGTAAAAGTGAATTCGCGAGACTCTCGCGAATCGACGAGGGTCGATTTCGTTTTCTCACGGGAGTCGACATCCTACGCTCGTGTGTAGCAGCGACGATCGCGTTTATCGGCGCAGAAACGGGAAAGCGATTTACCAATACCCGCTATCCGTTTAACGAGATTACTATCTGGCTCGATCTCCGTTTTCGATCGCTTCCGTAGCATAACGACAGGAACCGGCGCGACGATTATCTCGTCGTTGCTTAAACGAGACACGGTGTACGCACGGTCCCAATAGGCAGCTATTAAATTGATAAAGGCTCGAGCAATTAGGATGATTTCGCGGACGCGCTCCCTCCCTCGCTTGTAGCTTTTGCGAACGCGGACGAAATTCGCACGGGGACAGGGGCACATTACGATCGAACTCGGTGCACTGGCGCGCGGCACGGCGAATCGAGATTTTGTTGTCCGGTTATGCAACCGATTGCGATCCAGCGCAAGGGGTGTCTTTGGCGAACAATGGCGCTGGGATATTACGAAAGTCGAATGAAAGTTTGAGCACGAAGTCTTTGTGTACACTCTACCTAGTTCGATAATGGTCTTCGGTTCGAGTTTTCATAGGCATCTCTCGTTCGACGAACCGTGCTTGCGAAACGCACGCTCGCGCGCCTCTTTCGATTTAATTGGGCGGATCTTTCGGGAATTCGTGGCTCTTCTCTCTTCTCGCGTTTTTGTTCCGATCTTGGGAAACAGGATCGAAAGTGGAGAGCGCAGAGATCGGTCGGACAGATTAGGCAGAACGACGCAGCGGTCGTACGGTCAACGACTTCGAAGCGTTCGAAGTCGAGGAAAATACGGACTCGGCTCGTTAGGAAAGTGCTTTCCACGGCCGATGCTTTCGTGAAAGTTCGATGTCGATTTTCGTTCCAAAGAGAGAGAGTCGCGCGATCGTCTGTCCGTCGTTCCGGTTCCGCTGGGACGGTATCGGACGACAATTATTATGGCTCGATTTCCGATGCTCGGAGGAGCAGATCGGTGTCGCGTTCCGTTCGTTCCAATTTCCCATCGATCGAGTCTCGGCATCGCTCGCCGATAATTGTATCTGGCGAGTCGCGGGACGGTTTCCGATTCTCGATGGTTCTCGAGAAACGAGAGCCGTCCCGCGGAAAGAAACAGTGTCGATGACCGGCGCGAAAGAAATCGAGCTAGTCCGAATGGCTCGAGCCCGTGGGTCCTCGTGTCTTTCTTCGCCGTTGTTACCGTTACTCTAAACGTCCGGCGAGCTACCTTTCCAAAAGAGCAGGGATCTAGGAACGAGTTTTACCCGCTTGAAATTACAATCGTTTACCGGTACACGGTCGCTTGCCGCTCTCGTGATCGCGCGATCGCACGTGCGTGCAGCCAACCGTACGACCGCCGTAAAACATAGTCGTTATCGCTCGACGGTTTATCCGTTCGCGTGATAATCGTTTTCACCGATTCAGAGGAATTCTCGTTCGTCGCGCTGCTTTCCGTTATGCTTTATCTCTGATCGATGTGTCCCGAGCCACCGATTCTCTCCGGCGAAATTACGGATCGACGCGCACGCCGCTGCAGCTATGCGAGCTGCACGAACCGCGTCATTCGAGTTCGAAGTAAAAGTCGGGAAAACAGGGTTTTCGTGTCTTCGAGACCGTCGATCGCGAATCACGTGACAAATGTCATTCGCGTATTCGAGCGGAATGCCAATCGCGTGATTTGCCGGTACCTAGCGCCGATGTAACGGTATCGGGAACAGAGCGGATATATGTATAGACGGCCCAACCCAGGCCAGGCCGAGCGAACCCGAGCTAACGCATCGTGTTCTTCATTCCAGTTCTCTTCAACCTAGTTCTCCGTCGAGTGCGTAGGTATTCGGTGTATCGCTAGCCATTCGGGGTCAACGGAGAACAAGGCCAACCCGTCTACCGGAGACGCGATACATCCACGGTCGAAAACACGCGACGTAACGCGGTACGCGACGCGAGGCAAAATCGACGCGAGATCATGTCCCCCAGGAAAAACTAACTAACTAAACCAATCAACTAACTAAATTCGATCAAGTGATTCGAATGGCCCGAATGAAAAGTCTCTATCGCGAAATAACACGAGCCTCCCGCCGCGCCGCGCGGTTTGCACTCTCGTCGAACAAACAATACGCGTTGTTTCCGTCGGCATAATGCATCGTTTCTCTTCGATTTTACGTTTTGTTTCGCGTCCGATTTCACACAGGGGCCAACCAGCTAATTAACCGCGGGACAGAAACGAGAAGGTAACGAGCGAGGAAAGCGCGTGCAGGGGGAAAGTGCGCCACATACGTCTCACCTTCGAATCCCACGAGCTCTTCCGCTTGTGTTCCATCGCGACGGTCATTTTCGTGCGGCTCCAACGATTCTTCTTTGCGGCGCCGTCAACGATCCTTCGGTATGTTTGCCGCGTGCAGCCGAGCAAACATCATCCTCGCGTCGAGCTCCGTCGCTGGAACCTTGTGGTCTTTGTCGACGATTACGATCCCGACGAGATTGCTTCTACGCTCGAGGATACGTACCTGGCTATCTGTACAGATAAAAACAACAATGACAATTAACGCAGAGACGTGCTCGTGTCGCGTTTTCTTCCCGAAAAGAAATCACGCGTTGTCACGTGCGTTTTCACCCACCGATTATCGACTCGAGAATCACCGACAGCAATTTCCGTGGCGCGTCGCGGGAAATATAGTCCACGGCTCGCGTGATCTACGAGGCAACGACTCGAGCAACAGGTGCACAAGAGTAATCGTAGCCGGCGCCGCTCGCTGCTACCACAACGAAAAGTTCACGCGGAACCCCGGGAACGGGGAAGGTAGAGACAGGCGAGGTGTTCGACGCTCGACTAGATAAGCAATTCGATCGTCGGGGCCGTAGAACAATTTCTCCGACAGCGAGTCGAGAGACCGACTGCCAGGCGAGAGAGATTGTTTCGTACCGAGCGAAACTGCCAGAGGAACGGAGACTCGCTCTCCAGCTCGCTCCCTCGCTCCTTCGTTCTTGGATGCACTTTCACGTCATTACCGGTTCTCCCCAAGACGCGTCACGACCCGACGCGGTGCGCCGCGACGCGCCACCTTTAACCGCCTTTCCCGAAGACGAAGACGAACTTGTTCGATCGTCCGGCTCGTCGCTTTTCCATTCAACGCGATATCGTTTTCGCAAGCACCTCTGGCGCGTCCCAACGGTCGTGATTTTAACGCGAGATCATCCAGACTGTTTCCCCGAAGTGGACGTTACGCGAATCGCGACGCGCATACATGAAAAAGGATATTTTTAGGTTTAACCAGTTCCCGAGGAATTCGACTGCAGTCGAAACCGCTCTTCCGAGGCAACTCTCAAGGGTAACTAGTTTGACTCTGGATTCGGTCGAATAACATCGAAGTCGCCTGTCGCCTTCCCCGTCTCCAACTTCGAGCGGACCGGTCGACTGTCAATGAACCATGTTTTCTATATCGCGTGGCACATTTTTCTGGCGATATACTCGTGGGACTATCGCGTTTCAAGGGTAGCTTGCGGATAGAAATGAACGCCGCGGTCTCCGAGCGGTGTCGATTACCAAAGTCGCGATACTCTTTCGCGCCGAGCAACAGCATCGTCGTAACGTCGGAAATGAACTTTGCGATCCGAAGGATTTTTCGCCGAGGGATTTCTACGGCTGAATGTTTTGACCGATCAGGAATGCGGAGCGCGGTCCGACATTGGTTTTAAAGGTGCTCCACTTTTCGACTTACCTCGTCTGCGCTCCTTTCCCGCGATTATTTCGCCGAGAGGTCGGTAAGCTGTCTACTCCAGAATTTATGTCACCGAGCGTGCCATTCGTCCTTTCGGCAGGCGAGATCGGCGGTCGGATCGTTCGAATGAAGGGAACGATCGATACGCACGCGCGATATTCACCGAGATCGATGCAACATCGTGTTCTCGTGGTCTCGCTCGAAATAGTACTCCAGGTCGAGGCGACAGCTGTTGGTCAGACCGGAAGCGCTTCCCTCTCGATCCACGTGAACGTTACGAGCAGGGGCTCCCAGCGCACTATACGAAACAACCGACGAGATCGCGCGGTTCTCCTTCTTCGTGTCACGGAAACGAATAACCGTTAACGCGATAGCCGAACCTTCCAGGAGAGAGGTACACGCACGAATGTGCGCCGCTCGACAGTCGACTGCCGATTAATGACCTGGCGAACGAACGCGCGCCCTTCTCCGTCGCAAGTTCGCCTCCGGTATACCGTTTACCAACTCTCGGACTAATTCCCGGCATTTGCATAGGTTGCACAAAAACACGTGTCAATGGGAACCCTTCCCTTCTCCTCTTACGATCGCGCCCAGAAGACTCGATGAATTTCTTCGCGAACGATGGTAGCCGTCGATCGACCCCTGCGATCAATTCGTCATTTTCAATTCCGAACGATTTGATCTCCTCGCAATCGCAGATTTCACTGAGCACGTTCGTCACCTTTTTTCCACACCTCCGCCCGCAGCAGTCCCCCAGGATACGTTACAGTGACATTGCTACCGAGGAGATGGTCGATACTCGTCGTACCGACTCCCGACGCTTTGAACGCGCAACGTTTCTGTGTTTCCTTGTCTCATTTTGTACATTATTTTCCATTCGGACCATTTCCCCGTAACTGTTACTATCTCTTGTTAATGCTATTAATATTCTATGATATTTCCAACGATGTCATGAAAAGAGAAAACGAATAAAAATGAGTAAACACACAAGTAGACTGCGGATCTTTATGCGAGATAAAAAATGTTCGCATCGTTTGCGGGACACGGGAGCCAAATAAAAATTATATTCTTCTTTTAATTATCCTATTAAGGTGAAACAACATTGATGTGCTTAAATATTTTGAACGTGTCAACTGGTTTGAATCGTATGCGCCCATTTTTGTCATAAACGCATAAAATCCGCAGTCTACACTCAAGTCGGTAAATAACTACGGTACCTTCGCGGTGGTCTTCCAAATAAGGTGTTAGTTTCGATGACCGGATCGACGAATCGGTAAGCGAACGTGATTGCGCGAGAAATCAGCTCGAAGCTTGCTACCGAGTACGTTGAGCCGAGTCGAAATTATAAGGAGGTTCTCGATCCCGGTAAACAGGCGAGTTCGAAAGCTGCTCGTTCGCCTAACAGTAGCACGCGATACACGATTCGCGATAACGGAGGTGAAAACTAGTAAAGTAAGCAACGCTTAACGCAGTTCGAGTACTTAATCGCTCAGTTTATTCGTTTGGACAATTAAACGATACATATACATGGTGTTTACGAATTACATGTCTGTCACTCTTTCTCTCGCTCTCTTTCTTTCTCGCGCGCACTCTCTCTCTCTCTTTCTCTCTCTCGCTCGCTCTCTCTTTCTCTCTTATAGGTCTAAATACATCGACAGCGATCGGAGGCGGATACGTCGGCATCGAACGATGCAAAGTACTCCGCGCCACGATTGCGTAGCTACGTTTTTTTTTTCATGATAATAATAAAAATTAAGTATAACTACCCTGTAAAATACGTAATGCGAAAGTTCATTGATATTCGTTTATATTTATTCGTGATTGTAATTCACTGATACTCGAGAATGATACTATCGTTTCGGGGTTAGCGGTATAAATAGGTAAACGCTCTCTGCAATTCAATAGATTCGCAAGTTTCGAAGGAGACCTATGATATAATGGATTAGTCAGGCAATCGACAGTGTCGGGCAGTGCGTTCTCTCCGGTCGACTCGCGATACTAATGTAGAGTGTGATGTAAACTCTACTCGTATATATATAAGGTTCGTTTCGTTCTAGACACGTTAAAGGACTCATCGGTAAGGCTACCTAGCGGGCCCTGCTTTAGACGGTGTAATATCGGCAGTTGAGGACGGTGTAAATATACAAACCGGTGGCAAATCGGATCTACCGGGCAAGGATAGCGGCAGGCTTGGACTAACTGTCCATCTGGCGGCATAGTCGCAAGTTAAACGCCGCCACATTACCCCCTTGCCAGTGAACAACGAAACTAAGATCCGGAGGAGAGAGATGGTGAAGAATCCGCAGGTAGAGAGCGAGCTGCTCGAATGGAAACACATCGTGGCGAGGCACTAGGTCGCGCTCAAACCAAACGAGTGGGCCGTTGCTCGAATTGAGAAACACATCGTGGCGAGGCAGTGAGTCGCGCTCGAGCCAATCGTGTGAAGATTTTACTCAACAGCCGAGATATGCGTAATTCTCTCCTCGTGTAGGCTACCTATCGCAAGGTTGCCTGTACACAGATCACGTCGGGGTCACCAATGTAGAGCGAGATTTAAACTCTACTCGTAATGTGACGGCGTTTAACTTCCGACTGTACCGCCAGATGGGCAGTTAGTCAAAGCCTGCTGCTATCCTTGCTCGTTAGATCCGATTTGCCACCGGTTTGTAGATACACACCGTCCCTCAACTGCCGATATTACACCGTCTAAGGTAGGGCTCGCTAGGTAGACTTATCGATGAGTCCTCTAGCGGGTCTAGGACGAAACGACCTTATATACGAGTAGAGTTTACATCGCACTCTACACTAAAATCGTGTGTTCGATTTGACCGTAACGCCGCACCACGAATGGGTATGGCGTTTGTACAACGAAATATGTACCGGTGACAACCGTGATACGCGGATAAAAGATGATAACGTCGCACGGACACGCGAGTGAAACTCGTATGTGTACGTGTTTACGTGAATGAACGTGTATGTTGATATTCGTGTCGAAGTGTTTAACCCTTTCAGCACGGGCGCACTGTCCGCCGTGACACAAATTTACGTTAAATACAACTACGTTAATACAACGACGTTGAATACAAATTTCGAATAAAGTGCATTCTTTCCAAGTGGCCTTTAAACCCACTTTACTCGAAATTTTGATTTCCATGAAAATTTTGCCCAACTCTGCGCTGTACGAGGCGCCGCTCCGAAAATGCACACATAGCGCGTGGTCAGTCCTCTTTTCGTATGAAGATTGAGATCAAACAACAACTATACCTGTAGCTGGTTTTTTCAGAATTCTTGTAAGAAATTAAGAAAGACTTTTTATTAGAATAATTTTTATTGTATAAGAAATATCGCTCCACTGTCGAATCGATAAAATCGGTTTAAAAAAGCAGAAAACCTGTACACACAGGTTATCAGATGAATGCCGGATATATCCGGCACTCGTACACACAGGTAATCGGATGGATGCCGGATATATCCGGCGCTCGTACCGAAAGGGTTTTAAATGTGTGCGTGAATGTGTTTTGCGCTGGCACAGTTTCAGAGATCGGTGTCGTACCAGGCTGCGACCTGGTTGTTGTCTTGCGGCGGTGCAGGAAGCTCTTCTAAATGATCGAAACTCAGGTCACCCTCGTGCGCTACGTCCATAGTGTCCATCGCGCCATACGTCGACCCTCCTCCTATTTCCAACCCTTGCATGGAATCTACTGGTATCTGGCCATAACCTGTTTCGGTAGAAAATGTTCATGATCAACACCAAACGGTTCCTCTTCGATCCGATCACACGAATCGACAAGAACTACGCCGCTAAAGATTTGTCTAAAATAGTTTCCTCAACCAGTAATAAGTAGAGCACAACGGTCGCTAAAGTATTCGCAAAAGATCAATTTTCTTGCCGAGAGAGAGAGGAAAACAAAACATTCGTTGCTCTTTCTTTACAAGATACACGATAAACGAGTAAAAGGTACGTGAACGACGACAAACGATAAACTTCGAACAACGGGATCAAAAAATCAAAAGCAGAACGACACGCGCGAAAGCAAACCAACTTCTCGAGGTAACGAGAGAAACGACGAGGAGTCATCGGTACGAGAAAACTAATAATTGAAACTTGAAATCGCATGATTTTTCATAGTGTTTTTCATTTTAGCGATCGAAAGGCGAGCGGCGGACAAACGAATTCGTCGCGACTCTCTTGCGGTATTCGTATGACTGAGCGCGTTCTCTCGACACGTTCGCGAAAGCGAACACCTTATCTAATTACTTACGAATACGTTTCTATTCTTCTTTCCACCGTAAAGTAGATTCAATTAGGGAAAGGATAACGAAAATACGTCATGCATGAAACTTTTTCTGCGAGTAAAAAGATTACGGAAAAAATCCCTAATAGAATATGTGTGTATGTGCGTGTAATACGGTATTCAACGAGAAAGAAAAAAATGTGCATTCGCAAAACGTGCATTACAAATAGGATACAATTTACAAAAACTCAGCGATAGATACATACGTGTGGCGACCATAATAGAAATATTAAACGTAGAAACAATGAAATGCGTGTGAAGACATGTAGCGATTAATATAATCAAAGAAGCATAGAACAGTAAGTAAGAGAGCTGAGTGTCACCTATGTTACTGCGAGATACTGTTGATAGCCTGTATTTTAATATAAGTCCGTGGGTTAAGCTGCTGTTAAAACAACATTGAATTAAATGCGCTGCTTTTCTTCTTATCGTCGAGTAATAGTAAGATACAGTATTCTAGAGACGTGTTATTCGAGAGAAAAAAAAAAACTCTTTGAAATCCGCGAAATATCCTACGTACAGAAGTATCATAGAAAACAAGAAAGGCACGAGCACACGAAAACCCGCAAACCCATTACAAATCTGTTCCCATTCCAATGCACGGAGCCATTACGATTTGGGACCCGTTCTCCTACGATTCCCACCGTTAATGCGTATATTCTTGTTCCCGCTAACTCGCGTAAGGCGAGATGCTACGAAAATTCCCGAAAAGATTACGGTGACGTTAGGATTGTGTCTCGAGCAGAGAAATTTGTAAGTTCAGCTACGTTCCACTGAGGTTTTCGATCGTTCGAAAGCGATAATCGGATAGAGAAAGGATGACGCCAATGACTTACCGTGCGGCTGATACCCTCGACCTCCGTGGCTGCTGTGTACGCTAGGAGGTCCTTGTCCATACATACCATCATAGCCTTGATCAGGGCCAAGCATGTCCTGAAGATTAGGTAGGCTCAGTTCAACACAAAACGTATCTTCTCGTGTAGGCGTGTCTTTAACACCGCGTCGAGAGTAAAGGGCGAGTAAAGATACTACTCGTCGTCGCAGTATCGTGTCGGCAAATCGCGTAGAAAATTAGTAAAGGCGGCGGCGATACGATATATGCATATGTATAATATGAATACGGGTGTAGGTACGGATACGGATACGGATACGGTTACGGATGCGGATACGAATACGGAGAATAGAACGTGTGTCGGTGTGTAACGCGTTTGTTGTTGCGTTCGAAAGATGGAATAGATGAGGAGAGAGAAAGAGGAGAAACAGAGAAAGTGTTAGACAGAAAAGTAGGTAGGTGAATGATAGAGTAAAATATCGCGGTAATGTCGTTTTCGTTATACTCAGCTTTGAAAAAGGGATTGAAACACGAATGGAACGAAACGCATTCTCATGCATAACGCAACGTTGCAAACTGAGGATGATAATGATAAAGTCATCGCTGTACATTTATTACAGGTTCCATTGCTCCATTAGGCACGACCCTGGCACTCGATCTACATTCGCAAACAACGCGTTCGATAGGAATGCATTTAACGATACAACTATACCGAAATAAGCCCGAGTGTGATCGCGAACGAACGTACGACTCGCGAGATTCAAATTATTCTGCTGCGACACGACGTTGATTAAAAAGAAAAAACGAAGAGAGAAGAAACAAAAAACAAATAAGGCACGTTTGCGTTTCTCGTCGGATTCGTTTATCTTTCGAAGACGTTTAAAGTTGTGCAAACTGGAATAATGGATAACGACATTTACTTCTGCAAACTATCTAGTCGTACACTTCTAAACTTACATGGCGGGGAAGATTACGTGTGCAAGTATGTACCTGCTGTGTGACTAGGTACTAGGTCAGGAGAGTATTCGCTATCGCTATTCCGTTTTCGTGGCTCAATTTACTTAACACTGTGTAACCGATCGTGTACAGAAGAAACTCGTATGTGGAAAATTCTCCTCGATAATCCGATCGCCTGAAATCTATTCGAAAGCTACACACGGCACACGGTACAAGGAAATATTAAATAGTGCATATTCTTATCGCAGCACATGCCGCCAGATCAGAAAAATATAAGGAAAACGAACAAAATGGTCCGTGTTACAAAGTGTCGGTAAAAAAATAAATTTAGCCACGGCGTAAGCGAGGCATGCATCGATAACTAGTAAGTGTTGTACGGTACCTGTAGATCCGGGGGCATCGCGAAGTCGCCATTGTTCCATAGATTTGTGTCCTCGCGGAACAACGAGTTGGTCAGTTCCATCGAGAGCCGTTTTTTTGTATTCCTGCGGTTTGTCGTCGCTCATGCGAAATAGCACGGCAGCCGCGTACGTGGCGACACCCTCATTTCTAGAGTGGAGCAGCTCCGTCAGAGGAGAGGTAGCACCTTCTTGTTCTATCATTTCGGCACCTTCTTTGTCGGCGGCGAGCTCGCAAAGCACTCCAGCTGCCACGCGTTGGATATTCTCGATCTCGTTGAACAGCAGCTGCGTTACAATAGAAAATCGTTAGCCTCCGATTAATAGAACCAATAAAGAACCAACAATTAGAACAAACCTGCACGAAAATCGGAATCACGTTGTGCGATCGGATGATCACCCTGTTATGCGACTCTCTCGCGAGAATATGAAGCGCTCCCACGGTCCCCTCGACGATTTCCTCCATGCGCACACCGCCGTCCGCGAACGCTGCCGAAGCCTGCTGGCTTCCGGTGCTCGCCACGGACGATCGTTGCTGCTGAACAAGAAATTTCATGATTCTACGTATAGAGGATGCATCGAGGATATCGTAAGAGAGATTAGCCGTTAGCCTACTCGTTGCGTCTCGGGGAAAGCGTCCATCAGAAGTCTGACGAGATCGCGAATCGCACCCTGATCGCGAAGCGGTCCGTGATTCGCCGGGCACAGCGCCAAGTTGCGGATCAATCCAATAACCGCTTTGACGAGGGGCCAGCGCGATGGTGGTTGCAACAGTTTCACCGTCACTTGGATTCCATAATTCAGACGAATGGAGTTCTGCGCTGTTTCCGCCTCTCCGTGGCGCGACGTCAAATGACGGAGCGCGCATACCGCTGGTTCGCTGATCTCCTCTCGGCTATCCGCGTAAATGATGGTGCGGACCAGGGCGTCGACGCCTCCGACTTGGCACACCGTTACTTTGTTGCGCTGATTGTTGCAGGTAAGATTCGACAAGATACCGGCGGCGCAGGTGACCACGTTTACGTCGGTCGAGCTCAGCATCTGCACCAGGCTCTGCAACAATACTTCCAATCCGTCTACCTTAGTGCCGGCGTCGGACAAGTTTCGCAGCGTCCATAGACAATTCTGGACGAGCCTCTGACTCGGATTCCCGAGATGCATCGACAGCGCTTGCATGCCGCCCGCATCGACGATCGCTGGTTTGTTGCTCGGGCAAACCGACAACACCTTCAGCACCCGCGATGTCGTCCACAAGAGCTTCTCGTAGTCGTAGGAACGCATGATGCGTACCAGCTCGATCGGTCCTTGCGAAGCCAGTATGATCAGCTTGCTCTCTTGATTACCGTACGCCAAGATTTGCAGGCAATCGGTCACTATGGCCAAGAATTTGACGTTGTTGCGCTGAAGCAACGCGACCATCTTTTGCAAACCACCAGCGATGCGTACGGCCATCTTCGAGCCGTCCTGGTGCAACAAGAGATTGTGAAGGGTGGTGATGGCATAGAAAAGCACGGACTCCATCTGGGAGCTGAGCAATTTTACGAGGGCTGGTATACCTCCGCTCTTGAATATAGCCAGCAAACCTTGCCTGTGATGCGACAAGTTGTGCAAAGTGCCGACCGCAGCTTTAGTCGACTCGAGGTCGTTGCTCTTCGAGATCGCGTGCACCAACGCGTCGACCATTTGAGAACTGTTCATGATCGCATGACGAGACGCCTCTTTTTTCGAGAGCTGGTGTACCATTATCGCCGCCTTGGACACGACAACCTGGTCCTCGTCGTTCAACAGCTTGATCAATTCCGGTATCGCGCGAGTCGCAAGATCCGCGTCGTCTTGGTAATTGATTAAATTGACAACCGCGTGTTTCAACATTTGACTAGGCTCTGCTAGTCTCTGCACGGCTGTGGGTTGAGCAGGATCGAATTGAGTGGAAGGAATCTCTATGCCTTCCTCCAACGTTTCGGGGAACATTGCTGCTCGTACCCGCTGGGACCTTGTGTGGCTCAGCTGTTGGTTCATCTCGTCTACTTGATCTTGGGTAAAACCCTGGGCGAAGCCCTGGTCCAGATCAAACATTAGAGGATCTCCCTCCATCTCGTCATCCTCCTTGCCCGAGAGGGATGGCGTTTGGGTGACGATACCGGAATGAATTCCGGAGTCCACCATGTAGGAGTTTTGCTGCCACATCAGGGTCTGTTCTTTGGTGGAACCCATGGGCAGGTCTCCGGGTCCCTGGTAGTTTCCATGAGACACTGCGAGAACAAGGGAGAACAAGGGAGTACGTTAATTTGGAGCGGTCTGAAATTTCTGTGGCACGCTTGCAAATCATACTTACTCGGTCTGGATTGATTCATAGACATGTAACTCATGGCTCCTACGGGAGAGTCTATCCACACCTGCGGACAGATAAACGTTGTAATATGTACGTGCGACGTATAATCAATGGTTGTAAAATTTCAAACACGGTCGTGTGCCAAAGTCCGCGATATATCGAGTTCCGTATCGGGAAGCGATAAAATTTTCGTATTACATGTCCGCGAGGCGTAACCGAACGCTATTCGTCACGTTGCGGGGTACAATCTACAAAGACGCGAAGACGCGCACAGGGTCAGTGCACCGTGTCGCGAATAATGGAAGGAGGACGAGCCCGCACGGAATGTGGCCGAACTCGAAAAATTCTTCCGTGCGAGCGTCCCCGCAGCTTCCGCTTTCGTCGCGCGACAGGCCGCAAGGTGTTGCTCGAGGAACGACGCGACGAGACACGCGACACAATTCGATTCGAAAGAATGTGCTAGAAAATCACGGTGGCCGAGAATCAGCCAGAGGTGCGGAGAGGAAGCGCGAACGATTCTCTCGCTCGAGAGACGGAAGGTGGAGGGACGCGCGTGGGCGTGCGGCACACAACAAAGCCTCCGAGATCCGAGAATCCAATGCATCACCATTTTCCGAGGATCGACGACCAGCGAAGAGCGGTGCGCGGTGCGCGGAGAGCGACAGGGAAGCGAGAACGGAACAACGGAAGAACGGCCGAGAGATACATTAACCGCGATATACGTGTACACTGCCGGAACAGAGAGAACAGAGAACGGAGAAGAGAGAGAGGCACGCACACAGTCGGACAGACAGACGGGGAGAGAGAGAGAGAGTGAGAGAGAGAAAGAGAGAGAGAGAGAGAGAAAGAGAGTGAAAGAGGAAGAGAGAGCGAGAGAGAAAGAGAACGAGAAACGAGAAGACGGAAGAGAGAAAGAAGCCCGAGAAGAAACACTTTGACACACCCAGCGTAAACACTACCGTCACGGAAATGACAACTTTTTTCCCCCCTATCGGTCGACGTACGTACGATGTAATGGCGAACGAACTTGGTATTCTACTGTGCTTACCGTATCGCGAGGATCGGCCGAAGGCGATTTCGTGAATCGTGCTCGAACGAGGACACGGCTGGTTCGGTACCGCGACACTCGATCCACCAAATTCCCTTTTGCCCCCGTGAACCGACCGCTTCTTCACCTTATCTCTTCTCGCCACGGAGCTCTCTTGGCTTGTCTCTTCGCTCGGGTCCGTCAACTAAAGATGGCGGAAAACGACGCGCAATCTTCGACCCTGTCGCCACCTGTCGGCCACACCGACACTCGACGCGTCGAGAAAAGTCGTCGCGCAGCGCCGTGCAGCGCCGCTATTCGCCCGCTATACGTATACGTGCACGGTGCACGATGCACCTACACTCTGTTCACTTCGCGACGCAACCTCGATTAGCCGGATGTCTCTAGGAGGGTATTTATCGATTTTTACCCGTCACGAATACTCGATCCCGTCATCCGACACGATTCGCCAATCTCCGTTCACGAATTTTCCGATTTTTACCTTCATCCGATCGTGATCCACCTACGCGCAACCGACACCTCCACGTTTTTGAGTAATACTTTCCACAGCATCTACTATTTACCAATACGAGATGTAAGGTTATGAAACGGGCCGAACCCGAACGATCGACGATTCACCGATATGCGATCAACGCGCGACGCACCGTTCGCATGGCATTCCAATGACGCATCGGTGATTCGTAAGCGCAAGTTGCGGTCGTTGCGGGGCCCTACCTATATGCCCATCACCAGTGCTGGTTTTAGCACCACTTGCACCTCGGGCGAGATTGTCATGGAGCTCCGGATCGCGAACACGAATTAGCAGGCCAATCCAAAGGGATATAAATATAAATGAATATACAAGAATATACATGAAATATATACGTGAACGCAAAAGTTCTTAGAACTTTTCTTAGCTTTATCCAGAGCTAACGTCGCAGACGCGGTAAGTTTTGTATTTCTTTTATTCTTTCATGTTTATTTTTTAATTTTTTTAGCATTTTCATTTCTTGTCTCTCTTATCTTCGAACGAGAATTCGGGTTGAACGGACCTTTTTGTCGGCAAACGCGCCAATCAATTTGATTTTGATTTAAACACGGTTTTATTAATTTCAGTTTCGAAGAACGCGGATATAGTTCCCGAGCATCGTGTTGCTTTATAAAGTTTAAAACGCGACAGGCACAGGGTGTATCGCATGGCGGGAGAGGGCGGGGGTGCGCTAGGCAGTGGCGCCCCTACAGGTCTGGCGCCCCGAGCGATCGGCTGACTGCGCCTTACCCTAACACGCCGGTACTGCTCATGACTACATGCTAACTATGACTATCCGTAGGGTCACGTGACGCCGCACGCCGGCACAGATATCGCAAACGTATCGTACTTGGCACTTCGGCACCTCGGCAGCGAGAAAGTATGCCAGCCGGTGGAACAAACAGCGCCCTGTAACTGTAACGGTCCAATATCTCCGACAAGCCGGCAGACTGAAGGATATAATATCCTGTGGTCAAACAGATCAATTTCAATTAAAAGACAATTCTCCGGGACACGGCAATTTTTTAATGGATTCCAGTGGATATTTGTCCATCCACTGCGGCCGAGAATTTCTGATCGAGACCGGGAGTAAATCGTGTAGCCGGACAGCTAGAATGCGCGGAAAATAACAGACACTGGAGTACAAAGTAAAATATACTGGCCGTTTGGCGGGAACACCATTCGTTATCGGCTGCGCCCACGCCGATTAATTTTCGGATGCGTGATGGCGGTACCGTTCCTTCCGTTCCGTACAGTGATGATACATTTTACGTCAGCGCTGATATTGAACGGATAATCGGAAAAAAGGAAAACACGCTTCGAAATATATCACGCCGCGCCGATATTTCAATATCGACGCGCGCGCGCGCGGGAGAGGCGTACCCCTCTCTCGAATAAATTTACGTTCGTTCTTTTAATTAATCACGAGCAATAACTGCGTTATGTTTCGCATAATGCGAAAGATAAACCGCACGCCGGTACTTTGTCGACGTTCGACATTCGACATTCGACATTCAACGTTCGCGCACACGCGTCGTCCTAATGAACGATGATCGACGGGATGGAAACCACCGTTCGTACATCCGTGTTCGGCGAACGAACAATTTACGGATTTCTTATTTTCTGTCCGTCGGAAACGTTTAAATAAATCCATACGAGATTAATCGTTCGAGGAAAATCCGCTCCGCAAATATTCCGCGTATTCGATTATTCGCTGGTCCTCCGTTCGCGCAACAGGACCGTCCGGCTATGTACCCGTACTCGACGGCGCGGTACGCTTATTAAAACGCTCCGAAAAGGATAAGGAGTTAGGGCGGACACTTTTACGATGATTCATCGCGCGGGCGAACACGCGTATTTTTCTGGTACCAGTTTCATTTGTTTATATAAAAGTCGACCGCGACGTATTCTCGTAGGTTTCGTTTATTTACGAGCCTAAACGGGGGGATCGCGTAGCCCACGCCTCGCTATATCCGGAGAATACCTCTACGCGAGGCTGCCCCTTAACCAGATCGTTGTCGGCGCGCGTTGCCGATTCGCGTGGAAAAAATGACTCGTGGCGATCGTTTGGTCGATTCGAGGAAAAACGCGTCGATCGAGAAGACAGCCTAGTTCCGAGCAGAAAGACAGAGATTTCGTTTCGACTCTGGTTCGTTCGAGGTCCCGTGTTCCTTAAATTTCGCACGGCTCTCGAAAAAAAGGCCGTGGTACCGTCTCGAAGGCGGACCAGGTAAAGCATAGAGGGTGACAGATGCCTGTTCAACGGTGCCTCCCCACCTACGCGGCATGCTGCTGACACGAGCGTTTATGTCTGCATAAATTCTCATTTGAGCCCCGATAATAAAGTAAGCACACGAGGGGGACGGACACACGTTGCCCGGTTCGGCGAGCACAGGCTGATACATAGATCACCGTTGAGCGTGGGGCAAGAAAAGGGGGGAAGAGTGGAACGGGGTTGAGAGGCGGGTCGGCGGGGATGAGGAGCTCAAGGGCTGAGAGGTTCGCAGGGGTGGAGGGACCAACGATGGCTAGGCATATATTTATGCGTATCTATATAAGGTACACACGAGCGCGTTGCCTCTCGAACCAGTCACTACACAAAGCCGAACGCACGCGCGTATACAGCATTCTTGAGATGCAGCGTGCTTAATTATATGCATTCTGAGAATCTACGCGAGGGTCTCTCCTTCGCCTAATGCCCGTCCCGTGCGTGTACCGCGATGCTTCGTGTTTACGCAGGGACAGAGAGAGAGAGAAAGAGAGAGAGGTAGCGAGAACCCAGCCACCCCACCGTCTCCCGTTTCCCGATTCCCGTTGTCGTTCTCATTCTCGATCTCGGTAACGATCGACCGCTATTAAAATCGAAAGTAGTTTTCCAACGATCTTAAACTGTTCGAGCAATGGAAATTTCAGAACTTGAAGACCGGGATGCGACGCCGGTCCATCGAACTTGCACGAGTATCGGCCATTTTCCCGAAAATCGGAGAGGTGCGAAAAGGCGTGGAAATGACCACCTCGGTGTCCCGGGGGAGGCAAACGAGTCGACGGACACGGAGAACTTTCACGGACACGGCAGCGCACGGTTTGGCGCGGTTGATGGAGCACCCTCGTGGCTAATGTCGAGCGAGGGTGGTGGATACAGTCAGCGTCGTGGACGACGAACGATGCCCGATTCATCACCCGGTTCAACGGAAGGGATTCACGCAACTCCCAAGACACAGACAAATCAAGGGAGTGTCGAAAATCAGCGGAGGTATATCGCGGGAGGGCCGATGCGACGCGACGAATAGTTTCGCGCCCCAGGATCGATGGCGAGCAGCACACCCTTGGGAACTCGCGTGTACGATCGAGAAAGTTCGGCCGAATTATAACGCGTTGCACCCCGCGCGCGCTCGCGAGTCAATGGACATCGGTGATATCGATGACGATGAAAAAGATCGACCCGATCGATTTTAAGCTAACCGGATTACCGGTACGAGGCGGTATGGCGATCGTAGATCGACGCGGAGGAGTTTGACCGAGCGAGAAGATCGAAAAGAAGAGGAGGCTCTCGGGATGCTAATAGCGGAATGGGAATGCGAGTGAGCGCAACGAATGGGTACACGGGACAGCAGGACAGGGGGCTAGGGGGATAGAGGTACATAGGGGGACAGAGGGATAGAAAGGATAGGAGGGACAAGAGGGATAGGAGGGATAGGAGGGTAACCGTGGTACGTTGGTACCGGAGCAGCTCGTCGAGATGGTATCCGGGGCGTGCCTCGTGTACCGCGGCGTCGTCGAATCGAAACCCTTGGCGAAGGTCATCGAGATCAGCGCACTCGGCACGTCGATCAGACGATTTTGTGCGGCACACCTGCGCTCGGGCTTATCCGGTCTGCGGTGCGCGGCTCCTCGCAGAGCGCGGTCAGCGTGTGGGTGCGGGCTGACAGCTCCTATCGGAATGGCTCGGATAGGTTATTGGAGGTCCTCAAATGGTATCGAACAAGGTTTTGCCGGAGCGCGCGGGAGGGGTGATAAGAGGGAGCGGTTTCTCTAAGTATCGCGAAAGCCACGCATACAAGACGGTATACGCACACGCCGATGACCATGCACCGTACCCGTGTGGCGGTGAACGGTGTGCGTTGTGTGCCGTGTGCCGTGTGCCGTGTACCCCGTAACAGCAACAGCGACAGCGTGGAGGGGCCTCGCGTATACGCGTGTACGCGTGTACTCGTGTACTCGTGTGCGAGCCGCGCGCATCCAAATACGAGTGTACGGGTTACCAGCACGATCGAAGATCGTTTCGAACGTACGTCGATTTCCGTACGTGCGACTCTCGGCCCGGTCGCGATGTGTGCGTAAATCGAATGCACGCGCGTGTACGAGTCCGAGATTGGCCGGTCTACTCGATGCCGAGGGAAAAGATACTGCGGGACGTGGCCATCACTGATGAGCCAACCCACACCGTGCGACAGCGACAAACAGGACAGCACCGGGACAGGACAGGACCGTCTCGCTCGGTATCAGGACTGTAAATCCGGGATTTTATTCGCCCGGTATCGAGGTTTATAGTGTCCTCAGTAGTGCGAGGATGTGTGCGCGGTTCGCTCGCGTACGTGTGCCTGAGTTATGTTCAACCGTCTCGCGGCAAGACGTTTGCATATCTCCGCTCCTCCGCTCTCCTATACGAACCAACGTCTCCGGGGGAGACGAGCCGAACCAGAGGGGGAGGAGGAGAAGCTGTTGGACCCGAAGGAGGGAGGAGAGCAGCGGAGGACGATCCTCCCCGTCCTCCTTCCCTTCGGGAGAAGAACTCCGTTTACCTCGGTCCGTCATCCTCCGCCTCTGTCCACGAAACGAGACCTTCCTGAAAAACGCGCGGTTTATCTTGGCCCTTGGTATCCCCCGTATACACCGGGTATTAACCGGCTGTCCGGCGAATCGAATTTATCGGACGGCCGGGCTTTATCGAACGCCCCCACTTAACGTCCCGCTTAATTAGACATCGGCCGACCGGTGTGCTTAATGACGAAGGAGTCCCGATGACGCCAGGACCCTCTTTGACGCCCTATCGCGACGACCGCGTTCGCTTCTCGTTCTCTCTCTTTCTCTCTCTCTCTCTCTCAGCTCGATTCGTTGCCTCGAACGCTTTAAGTTCGTCGGCGAACAACCAAAAATCTTCCATTCGTCGATTTCTTTCTCTCCTCTTTCCATCCCTCGGCGAAGAATCGCGCGAGATTTTCAGCGAGGTTCGTCGGAGGGATGCGATCGTCCTCGCCACTGCTGCCGTGCTTACTGGCGGGTCCCAATCGGTACACAGGAGGACGAGGATAGAGAGATCGTGGGAAAGAGAAAGGGAAAGTAAGCGAAAGGAGGGAGATTCTAGACAACGCGACGCCGATTACGGCCGATGGCTGTTTTACGGTCAAAGTCGGAATAATCGTACGAGTTCGCTCTACCGACCGTTTTAATAACAGGGGGGAGGGGGACGATAAAGTTGAACGCGTCTGGACGTTGGCGAAAACGTCGGGACACGTTACGCGGCAATTAGGGAACGATACTTTTCGTGTTACGCGACAGCGATTGGTCGGAGCTACCGGCGCAGCGCGGCGGATCAGCCACTGATACTCTTTGCTCCTTCTTTCTTCTGGTTCGATACTCCGTCGACAAGAAACCAAGACCATTGCCGGTAATCAGGGTTGATGGGAATGATATTAAAATTATGGAAGAACACGCGCGGATTCCTTTGATCGTTCGCGTACCACTTCCACGCTTCTTTCCGTAGAATCGTTGAGCGTACAGTCTGTCGAGTGGATGAACGACGCGACAAGAGAGGCTTGCGGGGTGGTATCGCGCAAATACGTAAGAAATATTTACGTTACCGATAATATGCAACCTCGACTCCACCGAGGATAACGATAAATTATCGGGCTGGTATTAGTATTAGAAATTGATTACGCGCCATTGATTATTCGGGCAGCGGTAAGTACTGGTTACTCGGTAATAATTTATCAGAGCTTACTATTAGTTCTGTTGTTCTCGTTTACTCCTTTGGGCACTGTCGGGGCTGGGGCTTCGGCTATGGCTATAGCCATGGCTATGGCTTGCGCTTCGAGTTGATTTCGCGCACGGAAACCAAACACTTTGGGATCCTATTTCTGGCGAACGGAAGCGTTGTCCACACGAACGCTCGGACAACGCCGAAACGAGACGAAGCAGGACGAAACGAAACGGAACGGAACGAGACGAGACGAAAGACGGTTTCGCTGTGAAAAAGGGCACCACCCTCGGCTAGCCGTGTTCGCGCCCCTTTCGCACGCGACGTATCGCGGCGCAACGGGGGTTGAACACGATCGGCACGCAGGAACGCCGGTGACCGCGACCAACGGACTTATAGAAATAAATTCAATTGCAAGAATAATTATCGCCGCTTATCCACGTATAAAGTAGGATATCCTACGGCAGGACTCGTGACAGGTACCAATTACCTTCATAAATGAGAAGCATTCAATTCAATTTTCATAAATAAGAGCTATTCAAATGAGGGGGGGGGGGGGGGGGGGAGGTGACGCGGGATAAGAGCAAAGGGAGCAGAAACGGGAGAAACACGAGGAACGGGAGGAACAGGAGGAAGAGGAGGAAGCGGAGGAAGCGGAGAAAGAAAAAGAAGAACTTGCTGGGGGAAGGAACGAAGAAACGAAGAAACGAAGAAACGGAGAAAGAGATGACGATGATGATGAAGAAGAAACGCGAGCGGAGGAGGGGAGGAAAGGCGTCGAAGAGGCCGAGGAAGAATCTGGGAAGGGGGAAGAAGAGAGAATCGGTCGAAGAAGGTGGAGAACGAAGGAGGCGGGCAGGCAGCGAGTTTTGGTGGCGGGGAAGTGATCTAAGCGATGCGACAGCGGGGAGTAAGCTGGATATATTGCCGCCTGAGAGCGCGCTGTTTTCAACCAATTATTTCTACTTGTGGTTGCATGACGGGTACGGGCATGGCCACGGCGGGGTGGGTCGGGGGCGGCAGCGTACGAGAAAGAGGCGAGTTAATGCCATAAATACATCAGCGTTATGGATGCCAGCAATTATATGAGCCCCGACGAGGTGGAGCGCCTCGTCGTGTATACGTATGTATACACCTATATCCTCCTGCTACGCGTCCGTCTGTATACACACGCGTACGTGAATGTATGACATGATCCTTCGGCCCCGGATACCTCGGCCTCACCTTGGTTGCAACTGGTCCGGTTCTCACGTTAAATCGAATCCGCTGCCAATCGAATTATTTTCGTCTGTCGTCCGCGCATCCTATCCGATGCTTTGCCTACCCGAGCCATTTTTATCGCTTATCGTCGCGACAACCGCTCTCTGGCTCGTTAATTGCTCAACGTTTTTTGCTCGATCCCGCGAAAACGATTAGTCCGTTACCCGGCAAACGATACGATCTGCGAGTCTCCGAGTTTGCTAGTCTTCGGACTGTCGACGACCGTCATCGGCGACTATCGACGACTATCGACGAATGCGTTAAAAACGCGCGTTATAAAATGTCCGACAGCGAGCTCGACGCGTTCGAAGCAGCTGGAGATGGTAGGCGGTATACGGTAAGCGGTAAGCGGTAAGCCGTAAGCAAATTCAAATTCGAATATTTTCGACAATATTGCGAATACGAAACGCGGCGCAACGTCAGACTTCCGACCATTTTCCCAGCGTGCACGAAGATAAGGCAGGCACGGACGAAAATGAATCGAGTGATTTTATTCGCGGTACAAATCAAGAGATTATTTCCTCCTCGCTGGACCTTGGTTTTGCTTATACGCCGCGCCGTACTTCGTGGTCTTGTGAAATTGAATCGTTGCGTTCGCAGCCTTAAATTATACGTCGTCGCCAACACCCACGCGCACCTACCCCGGTATATTCACGCGCGCGAGACTGCTTCCATTCGAGAGTCCCTCGTGTTTTCTGGATTAAAACGTTTGTTTCGACGGGATTGCCCCGAGTCGACCTCTTTTATTACTTTACTCGGTGACTTTGCATTTTCTTCCCGACGATGTAATACGCCTTTAAAACGTAGGCCCCGGCCGCGCGCAAGGACGTTTTAATTTTCGGCACCGTCGAGATTCTCCTCTAATCTCTCTTTCCCGTTGGAACGCTCGAAAGAAAATGAAACGGATAAACGAGATCGGAGGAGAACCTCTGGATCGGACGGGATCGCGTTTCGTGCGGCCGCAGCGAGGAAGAGCAGAATCGAACGTCCAGAGGACATTAATCGATCAATCTTTGCGAAAGTATCCGACGGAGAGCGTAAATCGACTTCGCGCAAAAGTTGAAGCGTCTCGCGAGCGGTTGCGCGCGATTCTCGTGCGAGGAGCCCATAATTCTGGCCCGTCCATCGTGCCAGGCCTCCATCCGCGGAGGCGATTGGCCGTAGCCACGGGTGTTCCCGACGCTTTCTGGCCCCTTTGCTATACTCCTTTCCTCCTCTGCCATCCCCTTTCCTCTTCGCCGCACCGCAGCCTCTGCCTCTGCCTCTGGCGCTCTTCTCCTCCTTCGGCATCCTCGAGATCTCTCTTTTAATTCTCGGGGGCTCAATTAAAATCGGGACCGGCTCTCTCCCTCGCCAACCCTGCGCTCGCGTTATCGGTATTATCTGGAAGGCGTCGTTGCGCTTTTCATGGATCCGTTCGAGTATCCGTTCTCTAAACCGCTCTTGCTAGATCCACGATTCCATGGAAACGATTCCCCGTGGCCTGCTCGAGCTGGCCTGCTCGATAAGTGCCCTCCAATTAGTGCGAAAACATTTCTCTGTTGCTTTTTGCCGCGGAGGCACGACCGCCGCCGCCAGCAGGATTCGATAAAGATCTTACGAGCGAGGATTTCGTGACCTCGGCTAACTCCCGCGACCTCCGTATCGTGGACATCGTGGTGTTCCCGATGTTCCTAGCGTTCCTACCGCTGCCAGGACGACGATCGGTAGCCGCTTCTCGCTTTCATTGTCCATCGAATTTCAATTGTCGCGTCACGATGATCGCGCGCGCGCGCAACGAACGACCACGCGACGAAGTGCGCTCCGACGAATCCCACGATTTGGATTATCCCTTGCAGAACGTGGAAGGTGGACACCGTAAACACCTGCCCGGTCGCGTGGTCGTTAAGATATTCTCGACAAGGTTCGGAAGGCCTTTTCCAAGCAACGAAGGAACGCGAACGGATAGCCAAACGCAGACAAAGTATCATCGACAAGTTGTAGCAGCGGGACGGCGCGCGGCGCTCGGTGGTATACTGTAAATCGTAAAAGACCGTCCATTGAACCGGGAGGACCCGGCTATTAGGACCATCACCGGGATGCTAAATGACATTGGTGGAGAGCGCTTAGTCCGGCTAAGGACGACATAAAGTTGCGTGTACGAAAATGAATGTTTGCTGGAATTTATTATTGCCGGGTCCGGCTCGTAATTCAAAGGAGGTTGGCGTTATCTTCATCAGAGGATGCACCGGCTCCGGCACCGGCGAAACGCCGCATGAGCCCTCGCGATGCTCCGCGTCTCGTCGGATCGCTTCGCGTCGCGTCGCGTCGCGTCGTTCCTATTAGAGTAATTCTTCTGTACGATCCTCCGTGCAACCATCAGTCGCTGCTCGATCTCATTAATTTTTCGATCCGTTGTCCAAACGTCTCGGTAACGGGGCATCGCTGAAACCACGTTGGTCGACCGATGCACGACACGCTTCTCGAAGAGGGTGTTTCACCCCCGAGAGTCAGTCGATAAGGGAGAAGATGCGAGTGGATTTGGCAGTCGCTTCGTAGAAATGCTCAATATTTACGCGGTTGTTCGATCGCCCGTCAGAATCGGGTAAAGTCGCTAGGAAATAAGAGCAACGGAAGGCAAGCTGACGTGGGAGTTACCCACGGTAGAAGAGGGACGGACATCAAGCGAGTAAGCTACGGAGGCATCGCTTGGCAAGCTTTCGGGAAGATGGCGCCAACGGTACATTAGAACCTAGTGGAACGTTTCCATCGGTCTCTCTCTCTCCCGTTCTCTGCCTCGATCTGTCCGGTCCGCCTTTATCCGATACGATGCGTCTACCTTAGCATGGTTTTGCTTTTCAATTAGACGGCGACGCCGTCGCGTCGCCTTTAAATTACCTCGCCAAAGGGCTCGGAACGGTGTCTTTTGCGGGGAGAGATTTTGTAGATAGCGTGGCACGGAATCGGAGCCGGAACCGTAGCGAAAACGCGCAGGAGAAGAATGAGAGAACGGATATCCTGCGAGAGAATGGGAAGAATCCGAAAGAAAGGTGAATCGTTTGTAGAAAAGGAGTCGCGAGAGTCCCGATCGTGGAAGAAGGAACCAAGTGGAAGAAGGAACCAAGTGGTAGAGGGAGGAGTCGAGCACCGTTGCTGTCGGGAAGGGACAGCAGGTGCTTGGTCCCCGCGCGAGTAAATCCGGCGAATTCTGGGATGTTGGGTGCAGATTGCTCGGCTCGCATCTTCCGCGCGCGTGCTTTTGTACCGATGACGCCACTGAAATACGGTTGGCCCTTTCTCGTCCGAGCAGAAACGCACGGACCGTGGAGGAATCGTGGGGTCGTACGCGACTCGGAGGCATCGTTGGTACGATGAGCGAACTCGCGCGGGCCTACAGCCAGAAAAGACAGGAGGAGGAACGGTTTTTGTTTCCCGGTGACATTTATTTGGGTGCAAGGGGACGTGGGGTTCTCGTTTTGCATAAGTCAGGTGTATCCGTGTGTGAGTAGAGGCACCGTGATATAAATCCTCGCGCGAGGAGACTGCCCAGTGGCTATGCCTCCGTCTTTCTCTCCTCCCGTCTCCGCTCTCCCCATCTTCATCTCCCTATCTCTATCTTTCCGTCTTCTCGCGTCGTTCCGACTCTCTTTTTCTCTCGGATCGCAATGCCGCACCGTCTCTCCCTTCGTCCCTTTCCTATCTGTAGCTCCCATCTTCTTTTTCGCTTCTTCGTTTCTTCGCTTCTTCGCTTCTTCGCTTGTTCGCTGCTTCGCTTCTTCGCATCTCCCTTCTCGCCCCCTTGGCCACTTGACTGGACTCGAGCGCACTATGGTGCACCCTGTTCTGCATATAATGCACCGGCCACCGGCCACCGTTCCACCCCTCTTCCGTGCCAGCAGCAGCAGCAGCAGCATCACCACCACCACCACGACCACCACCACCAACAGCATCGGCACCGCCACCCGCCCTCCCTTTCTCCCGTGGCCGTTCGCCGGAGAACTCGCCTCCGCACATGCATGTCCACCGGCGTAACGTTGATGACCCACGAAAGGATCATTACCGAGGCAACGGGCACTGCGCCGTTCTCTCTTGCCTCCCTCACCGACCGGGCATCCAAGGGTTCGTTTAAATACCGTCGCCGCTACCGAAAACTAACGAGCCGATAAGCGGACGGTTGTTAAAACGCGCGAGTTCGCTCGCATAACTCGCTACCACCGTGTCCCGTGTCCCATGTCCCGTGGCCGCACTCTCGAACCGCTCGACGCTCTCGATTCGAACCGGAATCGAGCCGGCGCGGCGGAAGACGGTTTCCGTCTTCTTCGAGGCGAAATTCGCGTCGACTCACGAATTCGGTATCGTTCGTCGTTTACAGCGCAAGACCCGTATCGTTGTTTTCGACGATCATGGGCACGACCAGAAGAACCGAGGAAGGAAGAGGAAAGATCGAGAAAAGAGAAGGGCGAGGTAGGCGCCGAGTGGAAAAAGGAAGACGACGATGCCACTTTTGGCCGCGAATAATTCAGACGGGGGAGTCGTTTAAACGTCGGAGCACGTCGCCCGACAGGTGTAGGCATCGATTAGCATAAGGTAACGACGCCAACGAGCACGTAAACACGTCCCGGCCAGGCGATCGATGGATCACGATCGCGCCGATCTTTCCAGCGATCATGATTAAAGTGGGTCTTTAGAGTGTTCGACGTAACGGATCGGTCGTTCGTCGTAAGAACGCGTCCGTGAGCCATTCCGTGTATATTCTTGGTCGATCCTTGTCCGGTCTTTCGCTCTTTCTCTGTCTCTCCTCCCTTCTCCCTTTCCATTTCCGTCTCTTTCTCTCTCTCTCTCTCTCTTTTTCTTCTCTCCCTCTCTCCCTGCTCCTCCTCCTCCCCGCCCCCATTCGACCGTCTCACTCTCCCAGTCCTCCGAAGCTTCTTTCACCTGTACCAGAGAATCCCGGGTGACCTTGGCTGTGATTAACACCCAAGAAAGTAGAAACACCGGCTCGCACATACGTCGACCCGAGTCGGCGGCAGCAGGTTCAAGGTCATTCCAGAAACGCACGGATAATCGACGGTTCGTCTTTTACACGAAACCTCGAAGACGACCGCGAAATCGGTTCGAATCGAAATTTTGCGAGGTCGCGCGTCGTCCTTTCAAATTTGATCGTTTCCTTTCGTTCGGTTTCGGGCTCGTTCGATATCGTTTCGCTCGGTAGCTGAACGCGCGTCGAAGGGGAAGAAGATTCATATACGATTCCTCGCGTACCAGCTCGTTACCGGCATCGTATCGTTCGAGCGCACCGGCCGTTGTTAATAGGGACACACTGAACTTTTTGTAAGGTTGCGGTAAGCGCAGCGTCATTGGTAGTACTCTCGTTGTCGTCGGAGTTGCTGCTACCTGGCTCGAACTCGCGCGTGCACGGCAAAAGGATCACAGGCATCCCTTATATGGGTTGTCACCGAGGTTGCCGGGATAGGATAATAAGATACTACCTTCTTGCTCCTGGATCCTGGACAACGGGCGGTGGCCGTACAGATCGTGACCGTCCCGTCGCGGGACGACGCACACCCATACTCGCGCCGCACCGCGCCGATCCGTGGTCGGCACGCTTCTTTCTTCCACGGACTTTGTTTACCGAACGCGTTACCGGTTACCGTCGTTGCAGCCGTTCAAGCCGTTCCCTTGTTCTCGTCGTTTCGACGATCTGCCTAATAATCGTTCTCGATCCTGGCAAAGAAATCTCCCTTATCGAGCCGAATGCCTCTCTCTCTCTCCTTTCGCTGCGAGACACCATTAACGATGGCTCGCCGCGCCGCGCCGGTGAGGGAGCGTTCCCGTTCCCCACCCCGAAAAAAAAAGATCGATGCGACGCAACGAATAAGGATCGGGTCTCGAGACCCGGATGTCGATCGGTGATTTTTCCGGATGGACATACGAGTCGGACATTAGCCTGGCTATCGGTGATTCGTGTTCGAAAGTAAATATTAACGCGCCGGGTCCCGAGAGCGACCTAAACCGATACTTTACCGTGCACGCGGAACGGAGCAGAGCAGAGCGTCGAGCGTCGAGCGCGCGTATAAGGCGGTCGAGCATCGAAGTTCACGAGGATTGGACGCACCAGGGCCCCGTAGATCGTATCTCCCGAGCGAGTTTACGTAGAAATCCTCGTTCTACCGACGAGCTGGACTAACCTAACTTAACCGCTCTCGAACAGTCAGACCCTTCGGCTGCTGGTATCGCACTACGAATCGTCTACCGAATCTTTGGCGCATATATTATCGAGCGAGGACTGTCGCGGAAGGTTCGCCGCTACAAACCATGGAATCGTCTCCGGGAAAGATTATCGAATTCGTGGCAAAGACCGTGGGTTCGTGGAGAACGCCGAAATCGAAATAGCCTTAATTCGAATTCGGCCGCGTTCGATCCGTAACACCGTGATATCTCATCGGACGTGGACGATTTTCAATGAAAATTGCTACCAATCGACGGACGAATCGCTAGATCTTTCCGTTCGTTTTTTCCCGTTGGTTTCCCGAGGATCAACAGCGAAATAAATTGCGTTTCCGATACGGAACGGCGAAAGTAAAATCGCATCGTTCCTGTTGATCTCGAGCGGCGCTGCGCTGTGCCGCGTCGGTCTGCGCCTCTCCGCGTTCTCTCCGCGCCTCTCCGCGTCCTCTCCGCGTCCTCTCCGCGTCCTCTCCGCGTCCTCTCCGCGCCGCACCGGTCGAACGGTTGGCGCTTCTCCTACCCGAAAGCCGTGACACGTTTATGGGCCCGTACGGTGGTCGCTCGAAGCAAGCTGATCGGTTCATAAAGCATCCGACCGCGATTCCCTGGTAGTCACAAATCAACTCAACTGGATCGTTTGGGCCCTGTGTTTCAGCGGTCTGTGGCGTAGCCAGGCTATATCTGTCGGAATGTACCATAGGTATGGTCTCGCGCTGCTTCACCAAGACAAACGCAGGTTCACGGATAGGTACGAATGAACCGTCCCAGAGACAACACCGAACCTTCGTCTTCTTCGTGGTCTCTCGTAACGGACGGGCCGCGGTGTGATACACGTAAAGCGACGCCCTTAAATCACCACGGGACCGAACGCCTCGTCCTTCCGTCCCCCTTTCCATCTCTCCTCCTCCCTCTTCTTCTTCTCCTTCTTCTTCTTCTTCTTTCGCTGATGGTTCCCCTGTGCTCCTTCTCGTTCCCCCGTGGACTCGAGAGGAAGGTGCATCAGCGAGTTGGCCGCAAGGCCCACACGGTCCAAAAAAAGATGGATTTATAAGGATCCGAAGGGAACCTAGGGTTTCGAGGATTCCATTGGTTCGACTCGCGACTCGCGTCGCCTCCCGCTCCCGCTCCCGCTCCCGTTCCCGTTCTCGATCTCGATCCCGATCCTGGTCCCGCAACCCCTATCCCGCGTCGAGATATCTTACGCCATCGATTATCGATTATTTCCGATCTTTCCTGTTTGGATCGTGGCCCTTTCTCGTCCTCCGAGAGGAGCACGAGAACAGATTTACGATACCAATCGTATCGGACAAACTCCAGCCACCCGTCCGGCCCGTTTCGTTTTTTTTTCCTCTCTGCTCTTTTTTGTTTTGTCATTTTAAAAGAATACCGATACTTCCGCGCGTATCGACCTCGTCATCGTGCCCCTCTTTACGCTCCCCTCCCCTCGCGCGAACGTTCCACCCCGCTCTCCGCAACCCCGACTGTTCGCGGGGAAAGATGTAATCGGCGAAAACGCGCAAGATCGATACTATATAGAGTAAATATGACGGCACGTTAACTGGGAATGCCGGGAGGAAGATTTCCCGATGACATCTCCCGTGGGAGCAGCAAATGCCTCCGCGTCCCCTCTGTGTTCTTTATCACCACCCCGGAATGCTTGATAACGTTTGATTTGTTTCAATCGTAAATATCAAGGACGCGCAATATGGCTCTGCTCTTTCTCGGATAACTGGATGCTGGACGCCGAATGCAGCTTGCCTCGTCCCGATGTACGAACGTGCAGGCACGCACTCGCCAGCGCACGCACGTACCCACGCATCCTACGGGCTACGATAATTGCGCGCATTGTCGCGAGACCGAGCATTAGCCGTAGCGGTGGCGCGAGCGCCGCTCTCTGCCACCGTCGCGTCGATGCCACCGTCGTTGCCATAGGCGCAGCTGTCCACGTACCTTTCCTTCGAATCGACGGTCAAGAGACGCCGGCCTGTAATTTGCGTGTTTGGTTAGCTCGCGATAAGGAACGTAATCTCGCCGGTGCGGCGCGGCACGGCGAAAAGTTCCTCGGTGTTTCGCGCGGACGCGGCCCTAAATCCCCGAGGGACGAGAACACCTCCAAAACGAAGCAGAAAGCTCGAACGATCGCGAGGTGCGGACAGAGAACGAGCGGGGAGGGCGAACCGGAGGAAGAGGCCGAGTGGCCGACGAGACGGAGAAAGACAGGGAGAAGTCGATATACACGCACGAATGCGCGCTTCGTGGTTTTTCAATCGGGTTTCGGCGCATTCTTTAATTCGTCGCTCGAGGATAACACCCCTTCCTCCTGTTGACCGATCGGACGCGTGTACGCGCGTACGTGTGCACACGTAGCCACGCACACGCGCGCTCGACACGTTTCTGCATTTGCATTCCCGACGCAAGAGGTGCGCGCACGCCGCCAAGACAGGAGGCATCGAATGTTTAATTCAAGATACGTGAGAGTGTTGAGCCGGAGAAACGGAGGGAGCGAGACGGGGAGAGACCGCGTGAGCGCGCGCGCTCGAGAAACAGAGAGATAGAGAGGGAGGAAAGGAGAAAGGTGGAACGGAAACAAGATCGGCGACAAGAAAGACAGAGACGGCGGCAGAGTGCAGCTCAGACCCGACGAAGCAAGAGATACATAGAAGTTGAGCGCGTATGAGCGAGTTCGGAGGAACGAGAGAGAGAGAGAGAGAGAGAGAGAGAAAGAGAGAAGTTTCAAAGGCAGGAGGGGAGATCCGGAGAGCGAGAGAGCGAGAGAGGAAGGGAGGTAGAGAGAAGCGAAAGCGTAGGGTAGCAATTGATGGGACAGGGTGGCGCGTTTGTTGAGCTAATTACTGTAAGGCGAGGCGCTTACGCGCGCCGCTACATACAAACGGCATTAAAGGTGGTGGCCATCAATCCCCGTGGGTCCCCTTTTCCAGTCCTGGCAACTCGCCTCCTCCCATCCTCCGTTGTCTTCTTCGGGGTATCTCTGTCTCGGGACCGCGTCTTCTTCCACCGGAGAACCCCGCGCTCCTTTCTCTGCGCCCACATATGATTTCTTCGCTATTAATCGGTTACAATTCATGTTCGTCGCTCGTCCTTCCCAGGTTTCTATTGCCCCGTTCGATGTCGGGGGGAAGTCCCTAAGAGCGTCACGGTAAAGAGCAATCCGTTTGGTCGCGGTCGCGGTCGATGAGAGAAAACCCCGCGAGCAGCCTCGAAAGGATCGCATAGATCACGTTGTCCGCTTCTTATCGGTGCGCTCCGCTGTGCTCCGCTGTACTTCGATGTGCTCCGCTGTGCTTCGCTGCTTCGCGGCTTTGCCGTTCTGCGAGAAGAGAGCACGGCCAAGGGCGGCGTGGGTGCAGGAACGATCGCGGCCGTTTCCGTTCAATCTCGTCGAGTTCGCAAAGGGATGCCCTGCGATGCACGTGTCTCGGCGGACGCGGCGCGCCGTTGCGACGCAACATAAATAATCACGGTCGATAATTAAGACGGCGTTTCGGCGCTTGTGCGTGTACAGGCCGACACCCGCTGTCTCCTCGCGACGTGACATCGAGCTCACGCGTGTAGACACGCGAGACCGCGTCCGAGCCACCGAGGCAAAATATATCGGCCGCCCTCGGCCATTCCTCCTCCAGCGTTCGTTCGGTCGCTCTATCTTTCTCTCTATGTCTCCGTCCCGTTCTTCGCCGATCTCTCCCCATTGGTTCCTCACCGGGATGGAATCTCAGCGATTCTCGCGAACTTTGGGACACCGAATGTCGCGAGGAGCACGGGCCCTTGTCCGGTCTCGAGCGAGCAGAACGAAACGCAATGGAACGCGATGAAACAGAATGGAACGGAAGAGAACGGAAGAGGGAAAGCGAAACGCAAAGAGTCAAAGAGGAGCGAAAAGAAGAGAGGATCCCGTGCCGTATGCGAGAGCTCCGCTGTCACGGTAGAAAGTATTGCGCGGATTCATCTGGATAAACCTTGGTACGATCAATCACCTCGCGATTAACCGAACTGCCTACGAAATTGAACTCCAACGGCGTAATTTATAGTGGTTTTTCTGGGAGAGATAAGAGGAAGAGGTCGTCGTAGCCGGTGACAGAACCGTCCTACTCCGAAAAACCGTGTTCCAGGTTTTGAAAAAGGGGACCATCGTAGATCGTCGCACGGTGACGGGTACCACGACCACCGCTCAGACACGACGCGACGCTCCGACACTCGATAATTGTTGGTCCTGTAAAATAGTTTGTAACGTTTCGGCCATTCAACGTTATTAACTGCCTAAATAAGTGACGCGGCGAAGCGGCCGCTCGCGGGAGGGAATCCTGCTGCCAGTGACATAAGTTCCGGAGTGTAATTAGGGGAATAAAGTCCGCGGAATTTCGCGAGCCAGAGCCACGATGCCCGGCTACGATCGTAAAGAGGACGAGTGTCCTGGCGTAATCCGAGGCCCGCAGACTCGTTGCGAGAAGGGGCTGCCGCGGAAACGACGAGGACGCGTTAAGGAACGATGGCGGAGGGCGTCTCGGTGCCGACGTCGTCGTGCCAACCCCACGGGGCGCCAGGCTCGTTATATCTTCATTAAGCGGTCTACCTAACCATCCTGTCGCGACTTCTTAGCACTTCGCAGTTCACACTAATTTCGCGTTACCTTTTTCTTTCTACATATCGGTTTCCTTGTTTCCTTGTTTCCTCGCTTCCTCGTTTCCACCCCGGCCGCGGCCAGACAAACCCGCAATAAACACGCTCGAAAAAGAACAACCGCTCGACGGTATTCCGTTTCTCTTCGTTTCTTAGAGGCGCAACCTTTCGACTAAACCCTCTTCTTTACGAACCTCGCATCGCCGCGAGAACCTACCTCTCGATCCTCGCGTTTGCGTTGCGATGCGCTGGTCGATTCGCGGGCTCGATGCGTACCAATGACCGATCCTGCGAGCACCGAAAAACGATCTCGGCGACGACGGGCTATCGCTACCCGCTCGTTCAGCTTTCCCACCCGAAGAGACTGTATCCCCGGTCGATATTTTTCTTTTATCCCACGACAGGACGAAACTCGCGGAAGCCGGCTCGCGCAAAATTTAAACGCGATCCTTTGTCCGTGGAGTAACGCCCGCGAGGTTCGTGCTCGTGGTCGTGGTCGTGGTCGTAGTCGTGTCCGACGCAGGATCCCCCTTACCAAGGAAATTCCAAGTCGCCGAATCGCCGTAAGATCGGGACGCGTCGTTATGGGTCCGCCTGCTCTTTTCTCCCCTCTCGTCCTCCCTTGCTTTCTCTCTCCTTCTGCGTCTATCTTTCTTTCAGGCTGTGCACCTCTCGGTTGGTTTCTCGAGCAGGGACAGAGGTAGGAGCAGGATCGGCATCGGCATCGGCATCGGCATCGGCATCGGCATCGGCATCGGCATCGGCATCGGCATCGGCATCAGCATCGGCATCGGCATCGGCATCGGCATCGGCATGGGCATCGGTATCGGGGCGGAGGACCCGGTCCACGGCCAGAAGGAGGACGCGGTCGTAAATATTCGGGCGCCAAATAATGCCGGTTCCGAGCGAGAGCAAGCGACCACGACTGCTGCTCGACCCGTAATGAAGGACATCCTCGTTAATTAGTCAATAAATTATCCTTCGCGCTCACGACGCCCGTGGTCTCCCTCCTCTCTCCGTCTTTCTCGGTCGCTCTCGTCCTGTTTGCCCGAGAGAACTCAAGGGCCGCATACTTTACGACACCTATCTCGCGCGACAGCACGATGCATTTCTCACAATCAGGACCCTCGAAGACGGAAACGCGTCTTGTAAGACGATCCACGAGGTGGTCCGCCGCTGGCTTTCAGCCACGATGAATTTTTCAACGACCGTTTCGTCCCGTTTCCTCTCTTCTTCTCTTCCTCTCTGTTTCTCCTATCCGCGGCTCCCTTTTCGAACCAACGTTCTTCCACCTCCGACCGTTCATTCGCGTTTTCGATATCGCGCTCGAATAGGACAGGACGAATAAACTACACGCAAGGAAATTAGCGATCTCGTTCGATCGTTCGGTCTTTCGAACCGATAACAACAGTCGCATTGGTAATTAGCAGTTTTATTTCGGAAACGACACAACCGATCGACTTTACGAGCTAGCGCCTTTGTTTCTTGGATTCGCTTGTGTATGCGTGCGAGATGTGTGCGCGTGTATGGGAGGGATGTTGGAACGGTGAGAGCTAAACAACCCGGCGACAGGTGGACTCGAGCAATCCTCGCCTCTCGATGACCACGCCGGGTTTCTCCACCGTCGCCGCGTTGTGCACGGGGCGTAAAGATTCGATCGTATACGCGTCGAAAGTCCGTAACGTGCCACGTGACCGTACATCACTTTAACTATTTCCTGGCGTGGTACAGGCCTACCGGTTCGCACAGCCACGAACAACCAACTCCCGACACCGATGTCATCGTTGTCCGAGACTAACGTATCCGCGTAGGGCGCTCCCGTCCCTCAAGCCGAAAGAATTTGTTTTCTCGCGGGATGCGAATCGAACGGTTCCTAAGAGCTTCGCCGTTCCAACGATTCGAACGCGGGCGCCATAAATTGTCGCTCTCTCGGATCGGTAGACGTTCTCCGCCGGAAATACGAGGCAACGGGAGCCTCGGGGAAAAACAATCTCGCCAGAGTTAACTCGGCGTTTCAGCGAAGCTCGTCGACGAATCTCGGGAACGAACCTCGAAAATACCGAGGACGTAATCGGTCGCGTGACTAGGCGTAGGAAAAACGTCTTCGTGCGCCGCCAGAAGGTGCGCCCGTAGTTCTTTCGCGAAATTCGTCTGGAACAGGTCCGCGTTCTTTCCTCGGCAAACGTCGCATTCGTAGATCGTCTTTCCCGGATGAAGATTAGTGGAAAGTACGTGTTTCCGGAGATTCTCCTGCAACAAAAAGAAGAACGTGTTCGAATGAACGAGTCGCGTCCGTTTCGCGGTCGGCTGGTAAAGAAAGGAAAGGTGGTGGCCTGCTCTCCTCTCGGAACTCCGGGACTCGTGAAAAGCGACGACGAGAAGTGCGCGGTTGGTCCGTGTGAATAGGCGGTAGTCGGATGGCGTCCGTATGTTTCGAGAGCGACGCGAGTCCGGTCGGGTCGAGTCGAGTCTGAGTCTGAGTCTGAGTCTGAGTCTGAGTCCGGTCGAGTCGAGTCGAGTCGAGTAGAGTCGAGTCGAGTCGGCGTTGAAACGAACAGGAGGCTCGGAACGGGCTTTCGTTGGTATCGGTCGACAGTGAATACCTGCGACCAGAATCGGTCTGCCGCAAACCGGACGCGTTCATTGGCTATGCCATGGAGCATTTAAAGGCGCTTTACCCTCTCGGGCTAAGTAGCAGGCCGTAGTCGTAAACATCTTCCTACCAGGCGGGCTTATACGAGCCGTTGATGGCAACGGCAACATCAAATTTAATTTCCCATAAGTAAATCTTTCCACGGGCAGTGCTCCGTGACGGTCTCGGATAAAGACCCGTTCACACCGTCATGGGCGGTCGTCCACCTCGCTCGGTGAAACGTTGCGCCCCTGTGTAAAGCGAGCACCGTCACGCGAATCGCGTATCAAACCTTTCGTTAAATCCAATCGATTCCGATTTCCTCGGACATAATATTCCCGTAGATCGGGGATGTACGCGCGATGGCTATGCCTATACGTTACCAGACCGGGCTCGCATTCCGGCTCTCTCTTTACGAGGACTTCGTTCTAGGATCTCGATCCCTCCGCAAACGCGCAACTGTTTATCTTCCCTCCGGTTTTATTTCTTTCCGGAGATTCCGCTCGGTTAATATTAATTTCCTTCTACCTGTGCGCAACCCTACCGTAACTCGAAGACGTAAACGTACTCGTAACGTATGTATGAAAATTATCGAAAGCAGCAATAAGTCCGATATTCCCTCGGACGGGGCCAGCCGCGCGCTGCATGCCTTGTAAAATTACAAGCGCGAACAGTCGAGGGATCTTTAACTCGGATCAAGATTATATCGAAGGAATACCGAATGGCCAGCCTGCGCGAGCTTCCAGGTTTTACATGACGTTGAATAAATATACGCGTGGTCACAATATATGTACACGTTGCGTTACCACGACCGGCAACAAACCTGCGAGTTCGGATCGTTTTTGACGGATTCCGATCGACGGGTCGATCGTTTGATCGTCGGGAAACGATTTTCGCTCGTTATCGCCCCCCGAACCCCTCGCGAATACTTTACGAGGCTCATCCAGCCTGGAAGAAAATTGAAGAGGGAGATAAAAACTGGCAACAGCCGGGGTAAGATGCGTGGAAGCGCGAAGCAGATCCGAAAGTAACTAGCGCTGCCTTCGAGAATTACCGCCGCTGCCAGCATCGCCCCGGCACCGAACAACCGAACCGTAAGTTTTCCGAGCGCGTTGCCACGCCAAGAGGAACAGAGATACCGCGGATCCGCCGAGAAGTAACAGGGGAACGTAGACGCGGAGGATCGAGGCAGACTGGAACAGAAAGACTAGGAAGAGAAAGGAAAGAACCATGTAACCATCCGAGCTAAATCATAACCTGGATGCTGCCACGGAGGGTGAGGGAGAAAGAGAGAGAGAGAGAAAGACAGAAGGGGAAGGATGGCAGGAAGGAAGGAAGGAAGGAAGGACGGAAGGCAGGCAGGCAGGCAGGCAGGCAGGCAGGCTGGCAGGCAGGAAGGAAGGAAGAAAGGTGGCGCGTGTAATCTTGTTGACGCAAGGCAAGCCACTCGCTACGTGGGTGGGAATTTCGTCGTTAAATCGGCTCGTACGCTGCTCGCGCGTTTCTTCCTTATTAAAGTCTTACCGGGTAAACGGGCATCGCCGATCTCGATATTCCGTCGCAGCCGAAGCGATATCTATCGGTCTGCGTTTTGGGTATCGCGTATCTTCCACCCTAATACGAAATTGAGCAGGGCGCGTCGCTTTCATCTACGGTTAGGCGTTTCGAATCTCCGTCTCGATCAATTTCTTGATCGTATCGGTGGATCGCGCGCGTGCGCTCGCGAACCAGCTAGCAACACACCGGCGTAGAGATCGCAGCAGGCCGATCAAAGTTTTTCGCGGTGCGAAACGCGTCTCGGCGCGGTTCGGAAGTGCCTACCGTTGTATCATTACCGATGCAAGACGCAACATTCGCAATTCTCCGTGCCGCGAGATTACCTAGGCTCAAGTTATCCCAGGCTGAGAGCCACTGGAATGAGTTTATGTCGCTATCAAAGAGACACGGAGCCCTCGTATGCGAGTCGCATCCTAACTAAAGCTTCAAAGGGCATTAGCATACCGGCCGCTCGGTATGACTGGCCCGTGCGTGTGTGGGCATCCAGTGAGCACAATTAACTCGTTATCTTATCGCGCCTCGGTGGCGGCAGAGGCGGCGGCATGGTCCAAACGTTAAGGTGTACTTTGCTTAATTTACGCCACGAAGTCACCGCAGGAACAAAAATTGAACTGCGAGTCAACCTCCGCAGCAGTCGCAGCAGCCGAGCCGCACCGAAACGAGACACGACGCCGCGCCGCACCGCGCCGCACCGCACCGATTTGATCGATTCATTGCGGCGCATTCGTCGTAGTTTAAACACGGTCGAGATCCGTGCCGCGATCCTTCGAAATCTGCCCGGATTCTCTCCCCGGCGAGGATCTTTCCGTCCGTAGGATCAAATACCAACTTACCAAGTTGTTACTCGCGTAAGCGCAATGTCGACATTTGTACGGCTTGCTTCCCGTATGCAAGCGCACGTGCCGCTGCAAATGAGAGGCGAGTTTCGTTTTAAAACCGCACCCGGAATAAGGACAGGCGCGCAGCGACTCCGATTTCATTGCGTTCGCGGGATCCTCGTGGCGACTGCGATGTCTGTAACCAACAAATTACATTTTCGTTTAGTCTTTTTCTCTTTTACCCCGTTGTAGAGTGAGATTATAGGGAAACCATGGACACGGAAAGGAACGTAGGACGAAAGGACGTGGGTGGGGGGGGGATCGCCTGTAAATTGTAGGTACATCTTGCTGGGCTGGAAGACGCGGCCCAGCTCGGCAAGTTCATCGTCGCAGCGACACCGGTGATTATGAACGATGCGATATGCGTGCGCGATATTACGAGGGAGCCATTGGCCACGGCTACGTGTATATCAGGTTCGAAATGCGTGACACGTTTAATTAAAATCCTGCGTGATTTACTCCGCCGCACAGAGTGTAAACGAAAGAGACGGAGCGAGATTCACGGTGGGAGGAACAGGGGCATCCCGGCGACACTGCCGGGGAACGATGAAAAAGAGAACGAAAGAGCAAACGAAAAGGGAAACAGAAGGAGAAAGAGGGACGGAGAACCGAGATAGAAGGGGGTGGCCTGGGGTAGCGAACCAGAGGGAGAAAGAGCACCGTGTACACGGACGGGAGATGGGAGAGAAAGAGAACTCGTGACACTCTGTGGCTGCGTTGAGTTCGACTCACGTAGTAAGTACTCAATTCGCGATGAAATATCGCGTCGACCATCGCCATGCGGACGATCATAACGGGTTGCCCGCACTTGGCCGGCTGCTGCACGCAACTTCCGCTTTTGGTGCTCTCTCGCTCTATTCCATCTCTCCCGATGTCTCTTCTCTCTCTTTCTCTCTCTCTACCACCCCCACCCTCTCTCCTTTTTCCTCTTTTCCGCTTTCGACCAATCCACCTCCCCCGCTGTTTCTATCTCTCTTTCTCTTTCTCCTCCCTCTCTGTTCGTCCTCTCCCGTTTGGTTACACACGACGCGAAAAAGAGGAAACAAAACGAAACGGCAAATCGAACGAGATGAAATTTATTAGCAACCTTCCACGGTACAATGCCCTTAATAAGGTAGAATTTAAATCGAACCTCGCGGATTCGTGCGTAGCGCGCGCGACAAACGATCGTTGCATATTTTCCGGTATTAGCGTTCCAGTGGCTGTCCCGAGAGATAATTAAGAATCAATCGACCGACGGATAAGAAATGCCTCGCGCAATCACCGCGCGCTGGATTCCTCGATTAAGGGGCTCTGCGTTCGAGTTGGTACGAGCCAGGTACAAACACGCGTCCTGGCGCGCGAGCAAGGAGCTCCGGCAGAAGCGCGAGCGCGAGCCTGAACGCGCAAGTACTTTTCCATTAATTACGGTCAACGATTTATGGCTCGAACGAAACAAATTATATCGATAATACTCGAGAGATCCTTTGACCGTCCAGGTTCGAGCAATCGAGTACGCGCACCGACTACCGCGGCCAACGCAATTAATTTTCTACTTCCTCGAAGACATCGGTCATGCATCGTACATACGCGAGCCACCGGCACGATTAATGGTGTAGGATCGCGCGCGGAACCCACCGGGGATCTCGATTAGAATTAATGTCAATGGTATCTATCGATACTAGGCGAAGCCGCGCGGCCGTGCGCCCGCGGTCAGAATCTCCTTCGTTCTTCTTCTCGCGTTTTTGGATTTAAATGGTGCGAGTAAAACGCACATGCGTCTTGTAAAAATGGAAACGGGGACCGCCGCGCCGCGGATCGCGGGAAACACGAAAAAGGGTAAAGCGACGAAGCGAGCGGGCAGAGGTCACGATTTTTCATTAACCCGCCGTTAGTTGGGTGGGGTCTCACAGACCCCAGAGATTTTAGGTTGATCGTAACATTGTAACAACGCGTGACAGCGAGTCGGGCCTGAGTCCATTTAAAAATTTAATTTCGTGGGTTAGCGTTTTCACTCTGAAAATTTACAAGCGTCTTAAGCAATACCTAATCTTATATTCATGAAAAAGGTATTTATTTCTATAATACAATATATTATTTCGGTGGGGTCTGCGAGACCCCACCTTACCACTTTCGATACATTTTCTCAGCTTACCAACGCCGGGTTAATAATGCAGTCTTTTGTTAGCCTTCGCAATCGACACCTGTTCGTATATTCTAAAAAAAGTACCGTAACAACCGCGACGGCTGAAATCACGGGAATCTTCGAACAGCCGCGATTCGGATACGTACCTGCGCAAGTGCGACTCCGTTTTCGCCGTGTAAACACAGACCGTGCATCGGAATCGTCTGGCGGCTGCACCGGCCTCGTGCACCAAGGTCCGGTGGGATCTCAATTCGGAAGCTGTTCGTAGGACCGTCGGACAGCCCGGAAGTCCGCACTTGTACTTCTTCCCGGCATGGCGCAGCATGTGTTGACGGAGAGCGTGCCTGTAACACGGCCAAACGAGACAATCTTATTTATATCCAGCTAGACGTATCACGGTAGCGAGCGGCCGGGTTCGCTGTAATTTTTCAAGTAACTTTTCGTGTAAGAAGGCGACGTATGCGAGGTGCGCGCGTGACCATCGGCTGTTCGCACGCCGTACGATCCGATCGCAGCTGTTGCATCCTACATCAACCTGCCGGCGAGCGCACACAAGAGCCGCACTTTAAATAGTTTCTGTCAAGAGGTGACGATCTATACGGTTAGCGAACTCGCTGCCGGCTCGCGTCGACTCGACTCGACTCGGCTCGTCTCGACGCGACAAGCGAACGAGCACTCGTTCGAGATCCCGCTCATCTTCTGAAATCCTCGCGAAGGATTCGCCCGTGCTACGGGATCGGCTGGAAAGAAGATGACGCGTGCAACGAACGCTCGCGGGCTGGATAGGGCGGCAAGGACGCCGGTAATACACCGACAACGCTCGGCAAACTGCTATAAAACCAAACGAAAGCTCGTCGATGTTATCGAAATCGGCAGCAAATTTCCGAACGTGGTAGCCACGATCTTCGCTCGCGTATCTCTCGGGCCCTGTCTCGAGATCTTTGCCTCGGCGAGCGTGGTCACCGTGCGGGAAACCTACCGCGGTAGCAGAACGAAGGACACGCTACGGATTTTTCGAGATGGCAGCTCGACGATACCAGCTAGCTCCGCGAACCTGCAACCGATCGGACGGAGAAGGAATCGCGGGAGGGCGAAGGACGGCCGATCCAAGAAAAAGAGGATGGAACAGCGGCCGAGAGGAGAGAAAACAAGCGGATGGAGTGCAATGGAATCGAATCGAATGGAACGGAACGGAACGGAAAGGAAAGGAAAGGAAAGGAAAGGACAGGAGAGGAAAGGAGAAGGACACGCGGACCGAGAGAAGGAAGATCGGGAGCAGAAGAGGCTACGGGCTCTGGGCCGTCCTAGAGGGAGTCCCGGCCTACCCAATTGGCTACGCAAGTGTAACGGCAACTTTTACAATGTCAGGATATACACGCCCTCGCACGAGCTTCGGACGTACCCTCCGTAGGTACCGTGTACACCTGCATCCAGGTAGTCTCGGCAAGAACGTTCCCGAGTCACCGCGATCTCCTCTCGCTCGAGCGAATTTTTCTATGAAGCGGCGATACGCGACGCCACGCGAGAATAGGATATTCGCCTTGGACCAGCCGAAGAGTCGACTCTCGTTGCTCGGCGAACCATTAATCGGCCCGGACAAGTTACCCGGTCGTTCGATCGCGAATACGAAGCGACGTACGCGTTATGTAGACTGACGCAGCATCGGCAACTTCCGCAAACGAATATTTCCTCGTTGCGTTTCGTCCTGCTCGGGGAAAACGGGAGGAAGGGGCGATGGGGGAAGGACAAACGGGTCGGGGAGATTACCGGCATTCCCGGAATGCTACGAAAGAGAGGCGTATCCGCGTTGAACGTTCGTTCGATGAACGTTAACCGGCGCGGCGCGGGCACGGCGATGTAACCGTGATCCCGAGGCTCGAGCACGGCGAACGCGTACCCGTAATTGCTCTGAATTATGACGTCCGAGGTATTCAGCGACAACGGTTTTCCGGTGGATTCGAGTCCCGATAAAAAAGAATATTAATAGGACGTATTCTATTCAATCGCGTTTTCTCACGCGGCAGACGTCGCGTCGCGGCCGACGAGGCAACGTTCGCGCGATCCGCCAGGATACAGGTCGGATCTCGCGACCCGCGTTTCTTTGCGTATAAAATCTATCGGACGAACGTCGCCGACCAGACGGACTCGACTTCGAATACGATGCGGGCCTGGTCGGACCGGACCGGACCGGATCGGTGAATTATTGCACGGAGAAATCCTGTGTAGTCGGCCCATTCCGGAGAATTGGAATTCCGATAGAACAATATTAATATGGTTACGGCGACAGAAGCGCGTCCAGCGGCGACGACGTTGACGAAAGGAAGGCGAAAGGGGAGAAGAGCGGGGAACGGTCTCTCGGCGTGTGTTTCGGTGGAATGTCGCAGGCGTGACAAGAGGCCGTTAAGAAGAGAGTCTCGGGCCGATTGGGCAAGCGGATGCGGTCACTCCGGATGATTTAGCGCGACGTCCACCGTCATCTCGTGAAATATGTGCCGGCCAGGGACTCGAGGTCATTTAAAAGTCTAATCCGCGACGGTACGATCGTCGTTACAATCGTCGATAACGGCGGTGATTCCCCGCGACGGGATTCTCTCGATTCAACGGGAAAGTGAAAGAAAGAAGGAAGCAAAGGAGGAAGGAAGGAAGGACGGAAGGAAGGAAGGAAGGAAGGAAGGAAGAAAGTCGCGCGCGCTGTTAACCGTTGGCTGTCGGCTGTTAGCGGTTAGCCGGCGCGGCCGGTTCGATGGCGGCCTCGGTAACCTCGGTTCCCGCCGATCGACGGATATAAATCTCTGCGATGATGGCTGATCGACGCGTAGATAGCACGCACAGTCCCCGGCAATCTTCCAGCGAAAATGCGTATAATTAAAACGGAGGAGTTAACGGTGGCGGACCGGAGTTTGACGTTGAGCCGAAACGAGTCGAGTCGAGTCGACCGAGACCGAGACCGAATCAAATCGAATCGAACCGCGAGCGACGGAGCGAACGGGCGGGGGCAGTGCCGGTGGTACATAGATCGAGGAGAGAGTAGTACCTATCCGAAGGTAAAGTCCGGCAGGATCCAGCGACGCACGGGTTAATATAGCCTCGATCGTTCTGGGATGGGAATGGCGGAGCCGTTGGTGAAGCGATCGTGTACTATCCGAGAGGAGGGAAGCGGATGAGAGCGAGCGAGCACGGGCATTAATTAAAAAGGTTGCGCATTAAAATGATTTGTTTTAATTGGCTGAACGCGGTGAGGTATTTATGGCCTCGCGGTCCTTCGCTCGCCGGTCCGTCGGTCTGCGGCCTCTACAACGAACGTCGACTCGGACTTCTTCTTCGTCTGCCTCTCCTTTTCCACCATCTACTCCTCCTCATCCTCCTCCTCCTTCTCCTCCTGTCCCTCCTCCACGTTCTCCTGCTCTTTCTCTTCAAGCTTGTCCTTCTTCTCCTACTCGTTTCCCCTTCCTAGGATGCTTTCTCGTCTCGTTTTCGCTCTTCTCTTCTGTTCTCTCGTGCTCTCTTCGGGTTTCTCGCCTTCCACGCCGACATCTTTCCTGCCGCGCTAAGTCCTCTCCGCGCCCTAGTCCCCTCCGCCCCTGACCTCTTCGATTATCTCGAAATCGGACGATCGTTCATTCCGACTAGCCACGAGAAAGAGAGACAGAGAGAGAAAGTTGAAAGCCGATTCTCCTCTGGCGCGGAGCGACCGAGGGCGATTCATAAATATCGGACCACGACAAGTGGATCTTTATTACCGCGAATGATTTACAAGCGACTTTGCCGTGCTCTTTCTTCGACTCTTGTCACCGACGTATCCTCGTGAGCGAATAGCCCCGTTCTCGTCTCGCCGGGATGGCGATGCGCGCCTCTCTTCTCGTAATTTACCAATTCTTCTTCGAGGCTTTCTTCGAGGAGTCCGACACGGATCAATTTATCCGGAACCGTGCAACCGTCTTTCTCTTTTGCTGGGTGAAACGAGGGTTCGCGACCGATCGCGATACTCGAAGACGCGCTTGAACCGGGCTTGCGATAAAATGTAAACACGCGAACCGCGAATACGTCCCGAGAAACTGAGAAGCCGAGAGGCCGAGATGTCGAAGAGCCGGAGAGCCGAAGAGGCGAAGGCTCGAGGGGCCGAGGCTGCCGCGGTGGGTGGAATCAACGTTTCCAGCGGACGTTGGCTAAGGTGGGATCGTGATGGGCCGTGATGGTGGTGTGGCCGTGGAGCGATGCCGAAGAGGAGGCTGGACCAGAGTGAACCGAAGGTGATGCATGGCCGACGGTTCCTACGGCGGGGCCGCAGACGGAGAAATAAAGAATAAGAAGAATATCCGCTTCGTCGGGTTCAGAGCCGGCCCCCTGGAGCAAACGCTGTCATAACTCAATCCCACCTTCGTCCGTTCGTTCGTTCGTTCGTCCGTCCTTACGTTCGTACGTTCGTACGTCGGTACGTCCTTCCCGCACCGGTGCAACTTGCACTCGGTCTTTCGTTCGTCTCGCTCTTTAACCGACTCTTCTCTATCTCCGAGCCCCCCTCGTGCCCCCGTCATCCTCTTCCCCTTTCTCTTCGATCCATCTTCCTCGGAACCCGATCTCGATCGCGCAGATCCGTTCTTTCGATGCGGAATCATCGAGATCTTCCCTCTCGCTCGTCGGATAGTCAAATACAGAATTCTCGACTCACGCGGATTTTGAAAAGCGATTCGTAAGACCAATTCCGAATTGTGAAATTCGTTTTTTGATTGCGAGAACGGGAGCTTCGTCGGTACATACGCGACAGAAGCGAAGATGGCATTCAGCTATTTACGAGTAAGAAATTTTCCATGAACGTAGTTGGTTTATTTCAATTTTCCTTCGCAAATCGGATCGGACGAGTTCCGTGTCTGTGCGGACAGTATAAATCAGGAACGGTGTCGATTTTTCGATGATTCTTCCAGGCCTTGACGCGGCGGTCAGAATTTCCCATGAACGTGGCCGATGGACGGTGTCGCGTCAACGCCGCGAGTCATTCCAACGAAATCATAGTCGCCGGCGTTTCTTTCGTCGAGCACACCGAGACCGAGACGAGAACCGGTTTAACCAATGATTCACGCGTTATTTCGATTCCAGAAAGAAAAGGAATCGCACCGTTAATTATAGATCGGTCCGCTGACGAAGAAATTCGAGCCGATCGATGAAAACGCGGCTCCGTCGAGCGATCACCGCCACTCCCGATCTTTCCGACCCCTTCCGACGATAAATCTTTCGGGCAAGAGAAACCGGTCGAAGCGGGTACGATTGGTGGGCATCGTTTCGACTCGGCGCGAAGGAAGACGCGAATCGGGACAAACGATCGGACTGGCAGACGTCAGTCGCTGCCCGAAAAAAAACCGGCTTCATTCGATCGTGCGTGACCGCGCGTCAAAATAAGTTGAAATTAGAATCCCAATCAAAGACGTAATTCTGCGGGGACAAACGAAACGAAATTTCGTTTGCTGCCGATCTCCGGGGAGTGGTTTGTTAGTCTCGTGTTTGGCGCTGATGCTGTAAGTCGGCGAGATCGAAGGAGAGACGGAGTCAGCGAGACGAGAAGCGGAAAGAAAGAAAGACAGAGAGGGTGGAAGGAAGAGGGTAAGAGAGGCGAGCGCATCACGCGGAAAGAGAAGCGGCGAGAAACCGGGGAAAGAGGAGGGAGGGAAAAGTGGGAGAGAGCGAGAGATTCTAGCTGCCGCGTCAGGGAGATTAGGGGATCGCAGGGTTGGTTGTTGCCGGTAAAGCCAGCGTGCGCAGGGAGCGGAGGGGCGGTTAACGCTTCGCAGCCGAGGCTCAGAATAAACAACAATATTATAACGCGAGCTTAATTGCGCCAGAGGGCTCGGTAACGGGCGCATAAATCGGAGCAGCGAGCGCGCGCGCCCTCCAAACTACCCTCACCCCGTCCTTCTCTCTCTTTGCCTCCGTCTTCGTCTCCCCGATTCGCCACCCCTGGAACATGTACCAGTCTTCCACGAGCCGCTCTCGGAGTAGGATTCATTTACAATAAACATGTCCTCCGCTAATTTCGTCGGCGGAAAAGGAGGAATCTCCAGAACGGAGGAGCGTCTTAACCGTAACGTACGTCGACGTTTCTGCCTTCTCGTTCACCGGAGACGATCATTCGTTAGGGGAAGATCGCGAGTTCTTCGCTCGCGGGATACGCTCGCTTCCGGGAGGCTGCGAGCCGAATTTCGATCGCGCTCGCCTACCGGACACGTTCGTTCCTCTTCCGATGTAATACCAGACACTTTGGCTAGTCGGAACGAAATTTTAATCGAACGGGGAACGATGCGAGACCGGCAGATTTTATTTCGCCTCAGCTTTATCTCTTGACACATTGAAACGGCCGCGGTCCCGGAAAATTACACCGGTCTTGTTGCGGGACCAGGGACGGCTAGAACGTTAGAACGCTAGGTCGCGGGCACGATGGTTGCGGTTTGGCGACGTTTCAACCGGCAAGAAACTCGTCTGGCCTCGCTGGGAAGAGAGAGAGCCGTGGATACGGAGAACTGGTCGCTAACCAGGATAAAGAGTCGATGATGCGACGCGAGCTGGTTTGGCTAAGCGGACGAACGCGAAGACGAACGGACAAAACAGGACGGAAAAGAAATAGCGGTGGTGGATGGAAGTCGGGGCTTGGGGGCTCGGGGGCTCGGGGGCTCGGAGGCTTCGGGGGATACCGGGTTTCGAAAAGAGCCGGCGAAGGGGTGGAGAGAAAAGGAGAGACAGAGGGGCGGGTTAGGTCTGGGTTAGCAGCCGGAGGCAGAGGCAGAGGCAGGAGGCTATATCTACGCGTCCTCGACCGCAGGCCTGTTTTATTTTATGAATCGCAATATTTCACGCGACAACTGGACTCGCGGGGCGGTCACCGCTAAACTGTCTGCATACGGGGCCGTGCTTACCGCGTGCCACCATACCAAAACCATACCACACCGCGTCCACGTACCATCGCTACCGACCACCATTGCCACCACACCGTACGAAGAAAACCCACGGCCGCTTCCACGTACGTGTATACGTTCGACCACACGGCTGCTCTCGCGACACAATGCGCGCACAACGGAGACACCTCACTAATACATTTCGATGCGACGAATGCGGTGCAACAGCGTCGCATTGTTCCTCGGGGGGCATGCAGAAATCTTTCCTCCTCCTTGTTTCCCCTCGGCGCGTAGCGGCCGAACGGCTGAACGAACGGCCAGGCCAGGCCAGCCCAGGCCAGGCCACCGTTTTGCTCTCGGTAGCGCGAACAATCCCCCGCGGGATTCTCCTCCGGCCTGATCGTCCTCCCGAGCGAACAACCGAACGACCAACCGTGCCTGCATCGGGCCGCAGGCTCGATGTTTAAGGGTGCTCACGGGGTGATTCGTAAAGACGACACCGTGCCTCATTAGCTGCGCCGACGGAGGTGAGAGAAAACGATACACGCGCTTCGCGGAGACAATGGTTGCTCGGAGACGGGATGCGACGACCGACGCGCCACGGTCCTCGAGAGCTCTCGAAATTTACGGTGATCGGAGATTTATGTACCGTTTCGATCCGAACACGCCTCGCGGTCGAATTAATTGCGCGACGCCGCGCCGCGTACGGTTGCTCTCGTCGTTATCTCGAATCCGGTAGCTCGAGCCTCCCGGTCTTTGGCCTTCGGTCCGGAGTCTCGAGTCTCGAGTCTCGAGTCTCGTGGCCGTAAGTCGCGAGTCACAGGGACCGTTCCCGTTGACTCGACGCTCGATCAAACGCTCGATCGCCGCTCGTTTCGATTTTTCTTCGCGGGAAAAGAGGGTGCCGGAAAAGAGCGCGGCGCCGCGCGCCGTAGCCTGGCCGAACGTCAACGGGTGGCAAAGTTACGCCAATCTCGCCCAGTATGCCTATCTTTGCGCCGTTTACCCGACCGGCTACGAAGGAGGCGGACGCGCCATTACTGCTATGGAAGATAAAAGATAGGCGCGCGCCACGCCGCGGTCCATATATGTAAATACCTCTGGGGAACTCGCGTACACATCGTCGGCCAGGAACGAGAGGGTTGCCGGTGAGTAGAACGCTGCGAGGGACCGAGCGGACCAAGAGGATCGAGCGGATCGAGCGGATCGAGGGACGCGAACAAGAGGCGAAGGGCAGAGGGGGTGGAACGAACGAAACGTACGGTCAGTAGCTCGCGTATGTAACATACTATCTTGAATATGCGCATACATCGAGAATTGCCCGCTTATTCTGAGAATTGGTTAGGCGATCGAATACGCGGGAGCTGCCCGTCTTCTCGTAATTACCTCTCTTTTCTCTCCTTCCATCCTTCCATCCTTCCGTTCTTCCCCCTCTCCCTCTTTTCTCTCCTCTTCTCTCGTTTCCTCTCTTCTCTGTTCGTTTCTTCTTTTTCGATGACTCGAGCGCGAGCGCGCGCGCGCGCGTTCTCTACCAATCCTCGATCGTTTCTTCTCGTTTACACGTTCGTCTCCTGGTATTTTCTCTACACCGGGAATCGAAGAAGACCGAGGCCGCTGCGAAAATTTGAGGACAGCGCTCTCGCGAAAACGCGGCGCATCCTTTTACCGGCGGTGTTCGCCGCAGTCCGCCCGGCTGTCGGGTTAATCGGTGCGGATAGGTAGCCGGTTCCCGGAAAAGTAGAAAAGTTTGTAAAACGTTTCGTTCCGTAACGTGTTCGTCAGCTCGCGGAAACGGGGCCAAGTTCTGGGATGCGACATCGCCGACAACTGGCGCCCCGGCCTCGCTCGCTCGGTCCGTTCGTCGTTTCCGACGAAAATTGAGCCGGAGAAAGTCCTAATCGAGCTTTGCCCACCGGAAGTTTTAACTGCCTGCGGTCGAAAGATGACGCAGAGTTCCAGGTATATGAGTCGGCGCGAAATCCTCGGAATGGGAACGATCGCGACCAACGGTTGCTCGAGACCCCGAAGAATGGTCGAGGAGACCGATCGATCTCGACGAGACGCCGATCATCCAATATTCCCCGTGGCTTCTCTATAGGAAGGTCGTCTGTATCGCGGGGTAACAGAGTCTGCGATGGTCCGGCCTAATCCTTCGGAACGGCCGAGATCGCGACATTAAGCGAAACCCTCGTCGTTCCGGAGCGACCATCCGACTCGAAGAGTCGGGTAGTCGGACGTGGAATAGGTAGCGTTACAGAGTGTAATGCGTGTACGAGACGGGCAGCACGAGTGGCGAGAACGCCGTCGAATGGCCCGAGCAAAGGGGCGCAGGAGGCGAAGGGAACCGAGGGGACCAAAAAGGGACGAGAAAATCGAGCCGCGAGGACCGAGAGGAGAGAGCGGGCTTAGGTGTTAACATTTGCTTTATAGCGATCGCTCTACACTCAACCAATGGTTTAATACTTGGGTCGACACGCGAGAGAAACGGCGTGCTGTGGCGCCTAGTTGCGGGCACCCACGTACGCTCCCTCTGCTCGAGCGCGTTCTCGCTCCGCATCGGAGAGCCACGGAATACGTATTTCCGTGGCTCGTTTCGAGCATCCGTTGAACGTTTCAGCGGTCGGCGACGCCGTTTCGCCCGTCTCCTTCCACCGGCTTCTGAAATCCTTCGCGCCGCACAGCCTAAACTATGCATCGCCTCGGTTAGTTTGGCCCCTCGGGAGCACGAGGTTGTCTTCGAATCGTATCGGCTCCCATCGACTCCTATCGAATCGGTGTGTATCGGCGAGATTCTTTTCGCCGAGGATACGCGACTCGACGCAGCGACCGGCTACCCGTACCAGTAATTTCACTAGTATATCGAAGCATTAGCGCCGGCCGGCAGGATTCTATTTACATACGTTGGTATTAGAGACTCGTAGAACGCGCACTTGCACGGACCATAATGCAGGCCCGTTAAATACTAGAATGACCCGTGGGGCTTACGGGCCGCTATGAGATGTTAATACGAGCCGGTGGCAAAGAGCGAAGTCGCTTCCTCCTAGCTTCTCCGTCTACTCTTGTCCCTCTGTCGCGCACGCCGTATCTCTCCCTCTCCCTCTTACTCCGCCTGTGTCTTTGCTGCCTTCGGTTTTCCTCTCAAACCAGACTCGTACCTACCGACGATCTCCTCTTTTTGGTTTCCTCCCCTCTTCGAACGGACCGCGGATACGGTCTTTTATTTTATAGTTATGCAGCGAGGACACTTTTACTACGACCGCGCGCGAACGTTTCGTGGTTTCTGCCCGCAACGGCGGCTTTTATTGTTCTACGGTTTTTATCCCGCGTACGCGCGTCTTTCCAGCAAAGACGAGAATTCGACGCGCGAAACCTTCAAAGTCTAGAACCTTCGAATCTTCGAGTTCCTTCGCGTCGAGAGATCCACGAGAGATGCGACGTAATTGTAGCTAACGGGAAATCTCATGATAAATACGATCCTCTCGTCGGCGGGATAACGCGGCGAGTTTTGTCCGTTGAAACCCATTGTCGTCACGACACGATGTTCGCTATACGTCACGCGACCCGTCCAGCGATTCCGTGCACGAAGAACGTGCCCGAGCAATTACTTTTACGCGCCATTCGCGAACGATCGTTTAAATTTATTAATCGACCGATAATTTTGTTCGAGCCGGAGAGACGGTTTCTCCCGATCGTAAACGGCATCGCGGAATAGGAACGGCGAAACGATGTAACAAACTCTCGGTACTCACTTCGTGTAGAAAGCGTCGTTGCACTCCGAGCAGAAGAAGTTGCGTTTCCTGACCGGTTCGTTCGTCGACAACGACGACGACGACGGGCCCGAGCACTCCTTTCGATGAGCGTTCAGGTCCGATCTTCTGGCGAACGACGCCGAACACTTGCCGCACGGAAACGGACGTTCCCCAGTGTGGCTTCTTATGTGGTTCCGCAACGATACTTTGGTGAACAATTTCTTGCAGACGGAGCAACGATATTTCGGCAAGGATTTACCCTGGCTCGGATCCCCGTCGTTATCCTCCTGAACGGTCCCCGCGTGGAGAGCCTCGTGAAAGATGAATTCCGCTCGCGAATCCGTTGAGAAACTACAGCTGTCGCATTTCCATTCGTCTTTGACGGCTGCCGTTCTCGTCGCGTTTAATTTGTTATCGCGCCGACAGTCGTTCTCCCTCGTGTGTCTCGTCACGTCTTGCGAAAGGGCAAAAAGCCTGCCGCATTTGGGACATCTGCGCAAAAACCAATGGAACGCGTGCATTCGAGCTCGAGACCGTCCTCGTATTTTCGCTTACCTGTGACAATCCTCGGGATGTTCGTGCAGGAGATGGTCCTTGTACTCGGGCAAATTGGCCAGTCTCGCCCCGCAACGAGAGCACTCGCGAGTAGTGCTCGGCACCGAATCTTGACCGAGCTTGCGAGCTTTCACCGTTTCCTTGTGACTGGAAGTTCTCCGATGCAACACCGCCTCCTGAGCAGTCGCGAAATTCATCGAACAGAACGAACAGTAATAGGGGGTGGCCAGTCGCGGGGCCGAGTCGTCTTTGCTCGAGTCTGCTTCCTCTTTGGTCTCCGTTTCGTCGGCTTTGTCGTCGTCTTTGTCGTCGGTTTTCGCGTCGACCTTCGTGTCGGCCTTCGCGTCGTGACGGGTTAACTGGTGACGCTGAAGAGCCACAAGGGATCGAACGATTTTCGGACACAGATCGCATCTGATCCGTTGCTGATACTCGTCGTTCGCGGTCGCACTCTCCTCGTGGCCGGTCTCCTTCGCGTGCAATCTCAACTGGAAATTGTATTGGAACCGACGGTCGCAACCGGGACAGGGCAACGGTCTTTGACGACTGATCACCACCGGTACGGATCCGTTTATTATCAATACCACCTCGCGATGACTCTCGCTCATGAGGTGTTGGTCCATCGTCTCGTTCTCCTCGCACCAGAACTCGCAAAGGCTGCACTTGTAGCTGCCGCTGATCTGTAACACGATCTCGTTTACATTAGCGTCTTCGTATTCGTTCGCTTCTGTCCGCGCGGACCAGCAGTCCAAGACAAAAATCACGCGATCGAAATCGCGCGGTATCCACCTTGTCTGAACGTAGTCTGAAAAGCTACGCGTGCTAGGAAACGTGACGTGTACGATGGAAACTGTTACAGCCACGTATTCGGGCAGTAGGAACGAATTTGGCCTTGACGAATCGATGAGTTGTGTGGTACACCATACACCGCTAGAATCACGTACGTACACGAGAATTGCAAGGGTCCTGTATTTAGAAAATAGCGTCTCGCTTATGCATATTGGGGACCTCTCCATAGTCGCAATCGCTAGATAAAAGATGCATCTAGCGCGCTTACTATAACAGAAAGCCTAATTTTGCGTTTTTTAGGCGATATTCGCATTATTCGACAGAATTTAGCGGAGCCGCGAGAAGAAATGCTGGAACAAATGAAAATGATCACTGTCGCGCCAACATTTCTTCTCGCGGCTCCGCTAAATTCATTAAAAAAACGCAAAATTAGGCTTTCTAGGATGGTAAGCGCGCTATTTTGTAAATACAGGACCCTTGCAATTCTCGTGTACGTACATGCGTCTAGCGGTGTGTGGTGTACCACACAACTCATCGGGTCTACTCCCTTAAGTATCCGAAGTATGCGAATCGGTATGGCTGTTTGATTTCCGGTAGACCTTTCTTACACGAACTGTCGAAGCGAGCGGCGCGCCATATTCACGAAACGCGCGGTAAACCAGTGTAACGAATAATTATATGTTAAATATATATATATCTATATCTTATGGACCCAAAAGTGTCTTCTAAATACATAACAGAAACAAACCTGGGCGAGTGTGTTGGCGTGAAGTTCGGACCGCCAATGAAGCAGAAACGTTTCCTCGGTATTGCAATAAAACCGGCAGGAGAAGCACTGGAAGGGACACTGCCGAACCACATTCGCCATATTTTCCAGTAAAAAGCGACGCGCCCGTGGCCCGCGAGGATTTACGCCCGCGACGCGGCAGTGATAATGAGAGAGCAAATGCTTGCCCATTTGCGCCCTCCTCACTCGAGCGTGGCACATCTCGCAGCTCAGGATCTCCTTTTCCCTCCTCCGCAAACTCTTCTTGACTTCCTTGGTGCTCGCCGGTTCCTTGACTCTCTGTCGGCGATCGGATAATTGGGCAAATCGATTAGCGACACGGCCGAGATACGCGCTGCTTACGGACAAGCGATAATTACTTGTTTGCGAGTTGAAGTCTTTTTGGCGAGGTGTAGGCTGGCGGCACGCGACTGCGGCAACACGCCGTCGATCTCGCGGAGGCTTCTTTTCGCGTGCAAATCGGAGAGTAGATGCCTGTTGTAGACCAATCGAGAGGCGAGCTTCCTGCCGCAAGGACTGCACCAATATCCCGACTCGATATCCGTTCTCGCTCCCGGTACCCATTTCCCTCGAGTGTGTCCTGGCGGTGGTTCTCCGGCGCTACTCTTGGCCTCGTACTCCTCCATCTTCTGAAACAGGATCGATCGTGTTCGATGAACGTGTACGTAAATTACCTGAGGTTTGACCGCGACGAACTTACCTGCGAGCTGTCGCTGGGCCGCCATTTTCCGCCGGTGTAAGTCGGCGGGGGATGCTCGTGATGCTCGTCGTCCGGGTCCGCGTCGTCATCGTGAAGTTGAGACATATTTTGAGGAAGATCGTTCAATCCGGGTTTCCATTTGCCCCCGGTATGACCACGAGGTGGACGTTCCCGATCCTCCCCATCCCCGTCCCCATCTCCATCTCCGTCGGCATCCCCGTCTCCGTCAGCGTCAGCATCTCCGTCGTCGTCACCGTCACCGTCACCGTCAGCATCGCCGTCGCCGTCGCCATCCTCGGACTCCGAATAAGAGTCCTCGTCCCCTAAATCGTCCTCCATCGTGTCATCGTCCGATTCTTCGTCCTGCTGGTACTCGAACTGATACCTCGGCCGGTCCTTGTTCTCGTTGTTGGCTACCAACTCTCCAAGTATCGTGTCCTCCAGCCAGGTCTGATGGACTTGCTCGATCCTTTGCGTCTCCTCTTGTCGTTTTCTGTCCGTCTGCTTGCAATTAGACTCGTGAGACGTCATCAGACTCTCCAAAGAGTTTTCTGGCTCGTGCTTGTTCGGAAACGCGCCGCTCTCGATGCTCGTGCCGACGTGGCTCATCGATTGGCTCAATTTGTTCCGCCCGCTCGTGACCACCGTAGGCTTGCCGGATGCGGACGCGGACGCGGACGAAACGATGTCGGGGAAGCCGACGAGCGACGGAATGCAGAGGTGTTCGGTCGGATCATCGAGCTCCGATACACCGGGCAGCATACCGTGCAGCTTCTCCTTCGCCGCGGACTCTTCCGTGTTCTCCGTCTGCATCTTCTGACCTTTCTTCCGTTTCTCATCTTTCTTGAACTTTCTGGTTTCGTCCAGCAAAGCGGATCCCCCGGGAGGATTCGGTTTGCTGCTACTGCTACGCAGCTCCAACGAGCTAAAGAACGCATCAGCGTTCAGTATTTCGGGGTAGGTAACGGTGGTCGGCGTGATCGGAGACACGCGTGCAGCCTCGTTCTTGTCGTCCTGCGGACGACAGCCGGACTGGCGGTGCCGAACGTAATTATCGAGGCCGTGCACCGTCTGGTGACATTTGATGCAAAAATGCGTGTCGTCGTCGTCCTCGTAGCTCTCCATGGATTGGCAGTAACCGTTGCGTGACCAGCCTAAAACGAAACGCATGCTTGCTTGAAGAGTTCTCGAGAGATTCGCGCGCGAATCGACCAATGTAGAAACGAGCAAACGAACAAGAAGGAAAATCCGTTCGGGGCGTCGCGTTTCGACGACTTCGCCGAATTTTGTCGGACCGTGATCCGCGCGCCCCGCTTCGAGTCGACGCGAAACTTCCCCGGGACGAGCTGCCGCCCCGAAGAAACTTTTGCAAAAAGTTGCCTGGTCGGAGACTAAGGTGCGTTTCTGCGTGGAAGCGTACGTGCGATCGACGGGACCTCGGACGTTGCCGGTCGAACGTCAAGATCGCGAGGCGATGCGACGCGCGATCGCTCGAAACGAGGCACGGTGCGGCTCGCCCAACGCGAGCCGCACCGGGCAAATTGAAGGTCCGATATTCGCGGAACAGAAGGGAAACAAGTTGACGCTTCGTACGAACTAGGGGTAGGAAGATCGGTCGATGCCGCTTGGCCGTTATTCGGACGACGACACTTCGCCTCCCAGTCCTGGCCGACCCTCCGCCGCCCCCCGGCGGCTCCCGCCGCCCTCCGTCCTCCGCCGTTGCCCTCCACCGTCCTCCACCATCCTCCCCAGCCCGTTACCCACCCCTGCTTACTTCCAACCATCCACCGCCACCCTCCTCTTCCCCTCCCGGCCGCCACCTAACCCTCCGCTACCTCCACCCCCGGCCTTGTTGCGCCCTTTCCGTTTCCCCTTTCCGAAGTCTGCGAACCGGCAGCGACCTCGTGGCTCCGTCTCCCTATATACCCTGTCTTGTCTCTCCCCTTTCTCTTTATCTTCCACCATCCTTCTCTCTTCCTCTCTCTCTCTCTCTTATACACATACACATGCACACGCTCTCTCTCCTTCTTTTTCCCTTTCTAGTTCTCGTCCGAGTCTTCTCTCTTTTCTCTGTTCGGTCGTTTCTCCCTCCCGTCTTATTAAACGGAGAAAACTACCAAATGAGATTTCCATCCGGCTCGAAACACGCTTCTTGCAACCCGATCGCTTAACGCGAGAATCCAGCCGGATCGTTTACTTTTGACGTGACCCGAAAATTTTATTCGCGACCAGAGGTATAACAGGGGGAACCAGCAAATTATCCGGAAGACGCGACCTCTCGACGAAGAAGAGTCCGTGCGCGCTTCGGGTGATGGTGGCGCGACGCGCGACGTTCCGCGAGACAGAGAAAGAGAGAGAGAGAGAGAGAGAGAGAGAAAGAAAGAAAGAGGGGAGAGAGAAAGAGAGGTTGGTCTCTCGATGTCCCGATAGCCTCGAAATTTTCGGGCGAACGAGCTTCCACCGTTCCGTCGTGGACTCGGTGGGACGAAAGGCCGTGTCCGGCGAGGCGTTTCTGTCGAGAATCGTCGAATATCGTAGCATCACGCGATCGGAGTGTTCGTCGAGCGCGCGTACATCGCGAACAAACAAGCACAGACGGGGCGGAACAAACGCGAGCCAATTAAGCGTAGGACGGTCGCGTAGTAAATTAAATATTTGCCAAGTAGGGGCACGCGCTCCGATAACGATATTAATTATTGTATCGTCTTGTAGGACACGCGTAGAAAAAAGAAACAATCCCGGACAATGGTAGGAACGATCGTCGAGCTAGAAGAACAGAACTAAATCGAGTGGACAGAGATCCGTCGAGATTTACGAGCGTTTGTCGGAAAAACAAGAAAGCCCGTTAATTGGCTGGTGGTCGTGGACAGAATCGAGACGTCGATACGTCAATATAATATCCAACTGTGACGCATCGCGCCGAGAGCATCCGGCTAACCGATGGTCGTCGCGTTAACGTTGATCGACGATCACCGATGACTAATCCCTTATTACCTTTCCCGTGGAAAAACCGGAGCGCACCTGCTACCAAGGAGACGCCGCTTTCTCTTCGATTCTCGATCACGAAGAATAACCACCTCCTAGAGTTACGGGCTACGAGCAACGAACAACGAGCAACGAGCGAACGGGCAACGGGCAACGAGCGACGAGTTACGAGTTACGAGTTACGAGATGCGAGGTCACTTTGCGATCTAACCGCGGTTACGAGAAGGCGGCAGAGCAGCCGAAGGAAGGGAGGGATGGACGGATACTTGTTGAACGCACGAACTAGACGAATTCCCTCTGTTCCGATGCCACGCGAGGCTAAATTAACGCGAGAATATACGCGCGAGCGAATCGGACCGTGGAACGCTTCGCGCGTTACGCTTCGAACGATTTTCAGCCCGTTCCAGCGTTGAAAGCGAAAACGAAACGAAAAAGACGAAAATAGAGGAGAAGAGGCGGAAAAACATTTGGTTTAGCACGAGTTTCGAATTCGATTCAACGCTTTTCCCATCGACGCCTTTCGACGAATCGTCGTCGACGTAACGATGCCAGACGTTGGGTCCGGCTACGCGAATCCTGCGTACTCGCGAAACGGTATACGAAACATTCTCATCCAGAAACGACAGCCCCGATCGGTGTCGCTAATCCGATCGGAATGGTCGAGGGTTTCGCGTCCCCTTCGTTCCTCCGTATCAACCGCAATTAACGATAATCAGAGCTCTGACCCTCGCGCACAAATTCAACCGATAGACTGACTGCCACCCTCCTTGCTCCGCTTTCCTGCCGAAATCGACGTTCGAACGAAACACCGAACGAGTTCAATTTTAAAACAGAACAATTTCGTTCGAACATTCGAATCCGGAGTACCTATCCTTCGTCGGTATCGCGAGTCTGCGTCTTTCGTCGATTTCGAGACGATTCTCTCGCGAGCCCATCGTTTCCCGTTTCGAAACGTCGGTTAGTGAAAACTCGACGAACGAGAATACGATGCGAGGGTCCGAAAAGCATGGGCGAGGTGGCCACCGCGAACACGAACACGGACACGAGCGTCCGAGAGATAGGTACCGTGCTCGGCGGTGGAGGAGTACGGTCTAGAAGGGAGATGGACCGGAGGTAGACGCAGGGGATGCAAGGTCCGGGGAATATTGAGCCGCTCCGTTAATGTTTATAACGACGTTAGACGTTGGTGTCCCCAGTAGCGTGTGTGTAGGTGTATAGGTGCTACAGGATAGCTAGGTAGCTTCGCCTACCCTCTAGCGTACCCTCTGCTTCCTCCCTTCTCACCCTTTACATCCGCATCTCTCATTCCCCCTTATTATCCCTCGCGCTCGGCCTCTCGGTTCGTCCTTTCGTATCTTCTCCTTTTCCTTCTCTCCTCCTCTCCCTCTCTCTCTTTCTCTCTCCTTCTCTGCTTCTCTCGTTCTCTCTTTCTCGAGGTTCGCGCGACGTGTGTGCAAGCTCTCGCTCCCTCTCGGTCAGTCCCCTTGTTTCCGTGCCTCGTTCTCTTTCCCAGCGGTGGCATACAACGGTAGTGGTAACAACGGTAGCACGGCCGAGCTAGAAGTAGAGGCAGAGGCAGAGGCAGAGGCAGAGGCAGAAGCAACGGCAGGACAGGAACTGACATAAGCGCACGAGTGTGTATGTAGAGCACGTACTCGGGGGCTCTCCAGTTCGACGGAGTAGGTGGAGGCGGGTGGTTGGGTGGTCGTGGAGACCTCTCGGTCGAGAGTATGGGTTGTGGGTGGTGAACGGGTGGATATAGCGCGGAGGGTGAGTATGTCGGTGGGTCGAGGAAGAGGAGAAGGGGAGGGCTGCATCCTAGCAATGGGACGAGGGAGCCTCTGTCTAATCGATGCCGCGGCGGTGCGCGCTCGCCCCGCTGGCTATTACGCACCTTAATGTCCTTTTCCCTCGCCTCCTCCCCGCGCCAACCACCCTCGCCTCTTCCTCCTCTTCCACCTTCGACGCCGCTATCCCCTCGACTGCTCCGCTGCCTCGCTGCCTCGCCGGCGAGCTGGCGAGCTGGCGAGCTGGCTCGCGCCACCTTCCTCGTCCCGCCTGTCTTTCTTCCGTTTCTCGCTCTCTTTCTTCCCACCGAAAAGCCGCCAACTTCTCTCTCCTTCCTTCAGCCTTTCTCCTTTCTCCTGTCTCCTGTCTCCTTTCGCCTTTCTCCTTTCGGGCAGCTTCCTCTCGGCCGCGATTCCCTCTTTCTCCCGCCACCTCGTCCGCTCGAACACCGAGAGGCGGCCATGACACGTGTCAATCTACCGCAGACGCCCGATCGATACCGACGGACCTCGGCTTCTCTCTGCGCTCCTCCACCTCTTTCTTCGCCCTATCGTCGACAACCACCCCATCCTCGTCCACCTAGCCACCCCATACCATCGTACCACATCAACCACCCACTCCTCGTCCCCATACCCGTTCCCATACCCATCCCCGTCTTCGTCCCCGTTCCCGATCCCGTCCCCGTCCCCCCCGTCCTCGTTCTCGTCCTCATCCTCATCCTCCTCTTCCTCCTCCTTTACCACCCCCGCCACCCCCGCGACCCCTTACGACCACGCTCCGCGCTCCCTATACCGAACCTTCTACGAATGCTGCCACCGCTATACGCATCGACGCGCGAACCCTGCGAGGCCTGCCAACCTCGCCGAGAGTATCGCGCCTCTTCCCGCGACAAACGAGATTTCGTTTTCCAGCAACTGGCCAATTGCGCGACGTCCGCCATCTCCGACGATTCTTTCTCTTTCTCTCTCTCTCTCTCTTTTTCCATACTCGTTCCGTCCACCGATCCGTGTACCAGTGTATACATGTACGTACTTCGTCAAATCCGACGGACATCGGCTCCGACGACCCTAAACCGCTGCAAAACTTTTCCCAACTCGCGAGCAATCGTCCAACCTTCCGTCGCGTCCATGCGAACGTCTCGACGAGAACGCTCGAAAAACAAACGCGTCTCTTCGCGTGTTACGTACGCGTTATAAATTTCCCACGGTTTCGCTCTCTCTCTCTCCTGGTCTGTCTTGCAAGAAACAACCGCTTCTTTTCCATCGCGGACCTCTTTCCAGGAAGATCGGACGTTGCTCCTACGGAAAAATTTCGCATATCCCGCGCATAAGTCACCGGTGCTGCGAGAGAGAGATTCGACGGTAAACAGCGACCATTCGTCCGCGATTTCTCACATATTCGATACAAAGTAATTCGCGGATCGACCGAGAAACATTTGGTTAGGTTAGGAACGCGGCAAGTTTATCGAGGTCGTAAACTTTCAACGAGCGCGAAAATACGCGCGCTCTACGGGGGAAGAACGTTAAAGTACGATCTCGCGCGCGTCTCTCGTCTCGTACCGCGGCTCCTTTCCACCGGGCATCGATGTTTTAGACGAAAGATACCGGGGAACGACGTATCGTTCGCTCGAAATAATGCATCGGGAACGATCGCGAGGATCCGTGGACTTTGATCGGTATGAAAAAAAGCAGGTGCGCGAGAACGAGCTCGTAGCGAGCGATCGACCGTGGGGGGTTCGTCTGCGATTTATCCGCGTTAAAACATCGACGAAATTATTTTGAAACGAGTCGCGTCTGGCCGGCTGCGTATTTCTCGTCCGGTACCGAATTCTACTAATCGTCGACCGCCTTCTACTCGACGAGAGCTCGAGCTATTTTCGAAACTAAGAAGGTTACGTCGTTTTCGGCAGGGATCGTTCCGCATTACCCCCTCGGACGATAGCAGCCTTCCTGCCTGTTCTTCCTGCGGTGCCTGCGCTTTTACTCGCTCTCGCCAGCTTTTACTCGCTTTCCCTCGTCTCCCGTCGCAAACACGAAACCCGAATTTTCAAAAGAGCCCGGACGAGTGCCGTCCTCGGTTTTCCTGTTGCGCAACCTCTCCTCTACGGAGAGCGGAGAGTGAAACGTTTCTCGGCTCGCACCGAAACGTCCCAGGTATCGGTCAAACGATATAAATCAACGTGCCTCCTCCCTTCCAAACAACCTTCCTCCCAAAAGAACGATCCGAACAGCGACCAAACATTCGGCCAGACCGATCGTCGCTCGGAATAATTTTGTACGTCCAATTTTTTGCTACGACACGATGGATGCCGATGAATGCGACGAACGAAACACCGATACTAAATCTATTTTCACGTGCTCGCTCGTGCGTGAACATCCACCGCGACCGAACGATGCGCCTGTGGTCTTACGATTCGTCTTGTTTATCCGCGACTCGGTTCTAAAAGCGAGAAAGAACATCTCGCATTCCGAAAGAATTCGAGCGGACTCGCTCGGCTCGGAATTTTGTCTCTCGTCCTCGGACGTTCGTCCAATTATTCGATCTGTTATTCGTTTCGAGCAAATCGTGGAAACGGTATTCCAAAGAGAGCGAGTCGACGCGAAAAGGAGAGGAGATCGAGTACGATCTGAATCGCCGATACGCGAACCCGTGTTCTCGAGACGAGTTTCCGATCAGGGGAAAAGACTGTACTCGGAGTCGTGATCGAATTATCCGAGGAAGCGACATCGAAGAAACGATTCGACGACGTTTTACCAGCGAGGCGCAGCGTCGCGTCGCATCTTCGGCGGGCGCGTATGGAAATTTCGGAAGGTCGCGGAATCGTGGCAAGATCGATGGTGCCGGTGCAATAGATAGTCGAGGAAAGCGACGCGCGGCACTTTATTTTACGAGGTGCACTTATTTCGGGTCTCGCGGGGAGCTGACGGTACAAAACGAGCAAACGTATACAATGGACTTGTGCGCTGACCCACATTGTCGTTGCATAACGGGACATCTTTCGAAATATTCGCAAGTTTAGTGCCTCCGGTCTCGTCGACCGACGACGGGAACGCTCGTAAAAGGAACCCCCGCAGTCACCGAGAGACACAAACGCAACTGACGCGAACCACGCGCGCACCAAACCGTTTTTCGGCGATGCTTCTCCCGATGTTACTCCACGATCCCGCGACAAATCGAAAATACGAGCGAACGAAGAAAACAAAGGAAAAAAAGCAAGCAGACTCTTCGCTCGGGTAAAACTTGATTCGCCGAAGGAAATTAAGAAATCGCGGGTTCTCAGCGGGCTTCGATGGCGGTTGCCCACCGAAATTCAGCCAATCGAAAACGCCTCGTCGTTGGACACATGTGCGCAACCCTGTGCGGCAGCTCCGCAGAGTTTTTGCCGAAACTTTTGCAAGGTGGGACGATTCTCGATGGCGCGTCGCGATAAGTTGGAATCTTCTCGAACGCGAGCTCTAGAAACGGGGAGAAGATCCAGCTACCGGTAAAACCACTCGATGGGAACGTCACCTAATAAACGATCTCGTAAACGTCGGGCCGCGAATGTCGCCGGCGTTGAATTGGCCTGACGCGCGTAGAAACGACACGATCGCTTCGCGACCCCAGAACAAAAACGTTGCCGCAATCGTCGAAATAAAATACTCTTTATGACAGTCGCTGCCGCCGCCACCTCTCCGTAGCCCCGCCACCATTGGCGTAAAACTCGAGCGTGACGATCGTCGCGAATACTCGGCGTGTCTCGAGAAAATTCCTTCGAGAAGGACACGGTTTCGAACGTGCGTTACTAAATTCGAAGCGGAACGCTTTGAAAATATTGCGTATCGTTCTGCCAATCGTTACCATTGCCGATGTTGTTGCGAATATTTACGTACGAAACGTTGACGCGGCTGCGTGTTTCGCCGCGTGCACCTCCTCTGCACGTATCGTTTCGAACGCGCGCGAGAATTTCTCGTCTCCGATCGAAAGCAAAGAACAACCGGTATTCGCGTCACGAGCCCGTCTCTCGATGTCTACGATTTTAAATAACGATGAATGGTTAACGAAAGAATTCCACCGATATTATAGCGAATCGAGTTGCCGGAACCAGTGAGTCACCGGTACGGCCCCGAGAATCGACGCGTTTCCATACAGGCGTACGATTCACTGGATTTCACGGATCGAATCGACTCAGAGGCAGAGGTTACGACGAATCGAACGAAGACGTTATCGCGAAACCGAACGGGCTCGACACGGCGAAGCGTCCATGGCAAGCGTAGCGGCGCGGCGCGTCGCTTCCTTCCGACGATTCCGCTTGGCTTTCGGGCGAGCAGACGTTTCGCTTCGACGAAAGCCGATCGCTGCGATACATGTAAAAAAAAAAAAATAGGAAGAAGAAAGACTCACTGGGATCCTACCAATATACCGAAGCCGGCAAAATGTGCCGGGGGATGGTTCTCACGATGGACGAACGGTGAGCTGGCAGTAAATCGGGAGTCGGTGCAGTTTTAATTGACAGGAATGTTTAGCGGTAATGAACGCAAGGTGGAAGGAACCGGATAAGTACGAGGTAGGAGTAGAAGAGAGCCACCGCGACGACCACGATACCAACGCCAACGCCAACGCCAACGACAACGGCGATCGACAACGACAGCTACAGCGACAACGGTAGCGGTAGCGATGGCAGTGCAGCGGTGGCTGCGCCGGCGGTAGTGGCAATGGCAGTGGCAGTGGCAGCATCGGTAGCAGCCACGGTAGAAAAGGAACAGCGCAGCGGCGGCGGAGCCACGACTAGATAGAGACGCACCGGCAAAAGCATAAACATCGCGATGCCGGCAGTGGTGGTGACGGCGGTGGCGGTGGCGACAGTGGCGGCGGCGGTAGTGGCAGTGGCAGCGATGACGACGACGGCGACGACGACGACGACGACGAAGGTAGCGGTGGCGGCCGGCAACGGCAGCGGCAGCGGCGGGGGCAGCGCGCACGTTCCACACCGTGGGCGTCGCCATCGCGTTCCTACCACGACGGCAGGGGTGTTCTATGACGCTATAGATCATGCGGGCTCCGCCTGGTAGGCGGGCACAACCTGGTAGTTGGTACGCCGGTGCCCCTCTTCCCGCGGCTCCGCCGGCCTTGCCAGCGCCACCATCGGTGCCCGCCAAAACGAGCTCCGCTCACCGACTATCCACAAACTGACCGACTCGTATCCTTCGACCTCCATTCGATTCTTTTCCAACTCGAATCTTCGCCAGAAATTATCGTAAACCAGTCCGCCGCGCGTAACCATCGTCCCCTACGATATGACGAATCGAAAACTTGCCCGGGAAACACCGATACCCTCGCGAATTCAATACTCACTCCGTCTTCGCCTCTCCACATTTTCCCTTCGAAACCATCGAGGCATCGCGGCTCTCGTCGGTTCTTATCAAGACAATTTTACCATTCTCAACGTCGGAGACGCTACAATTCTGAACCGAAGATCCTGCCTATTCGCCCCGCGTTTCACTACCATGCGACGATCAAGTATTTCCAATCGATACAACGCCCGATTTATTCGCGTTCGATTGCTCGTCATTCGTCGCACTTGGGACACTGCTCGATGGGATAGAATTGTGGAAAAAAAAGTAGAGTTTATACTCCGAGGCGACCGTTGACGAAACACGATCGTAGCGCGCTCGACGATTCGTCCCGAACTCGTTCCGCATCGAACTTTTCGAAAATAGCTTTTTAAATCGTGTTAGCAGTGTAACGTACGTGCGTATACGTGCATGCGTTCACTCAAAGATTAAGTTTTTCATACGCGTCGACTGTAACAACTGTATAGACCCCATTTAAGGGTCTGGGTAACCTTAAATAGAAAATAATAATAATGCGCGTCGACGTTTCAGCCGGTCGACAGCGGAGGGACAATAGATTCGCGTTCCACGAAAGAATTCGCCTTTCTAACGGTTCTATTCGAAATCAAAGTTGTCGTCCGCAAATTTTGAGGTTAGCTTCTAATGTCGCGGTACATCGAAGTAGCCTGTCGATTGCTGGGAATTGGAACGATATCGCGGGTATCTCGTTGGTATTCGCTATCGTTGGTGCACACTTACCGCAATTCGGGGGGTGTCCGATGGCTCGTAGGGACGAAAATTTCGAGAAACCCGCAAGTGTTGATCCGCGACGCCGTAGTACGGTGGAACGAGACAGCCTTGCGACAGCGCCTCTCGCGGCGAAAAGAAAAGTTAGCGTACCAGCACGGAGCTGTTCCCTTGCCCCCTCTCGCACGATTTACTGGGGCCGACGAGGTTCAGGGCCCCGCCTCCTTTTTCGACCACCTCTTGCGCGCGCGAGCGCAACTTCAGTCCCCCGGGCCCATCGACGAACTTTCGATCGTTCTTATCCGGTCTCGTCGTTTTCGCGCTTTGTACTTTTCGTTCGGTGAAAATCTCGGTGGTGATCGTTTCGGAGTAGAACAAGCTCGCGGGGACCACCGGGCGATCGTCGCGAAACGATCCGTTACCGCAGAGATCGCTCGAATACGGATGATCGGGAGGAATCGACGATCTCGAAAACTGATTTTCGTCTGGCCGGATCTTGTTCGTTCCGTTTCCTCGGTTACCCAACGATTGTTCAGTTCGGGAACGCTGTTTTTCCTCGCAGCCTCGCGATCGGGCATCGTTTCGTTCGTTTCGCTCTCGTCTCGTCCCATCTCGTGCAATCTCGTCTCGTCTCGTCTCGTTCGATCGGATTCTCTCGAGGCACAGGTATCTGCGTTTACGCGAACGCAAATCGTGCAACATCGCGAAGGAAGAAACGGCGAAAGAGACGGAACGAGTGCGCGAGAGGCAAAGGAGAGCAAGGAAGAGCGGGCAAGCGAGGAAACGAGAACGAGCGGAGGAGACGAGAGGGAAAGAGGACTACTACTCCTGGGGCCCCCCCACCATGCGGGCTGCCGCCGCGACGCCAGTCCGTAGTCAGTCAGCGCTGGACCGCCGCCCGCTCGATTTCGCGATCCACGAACGACGGTAGCCACCACTTCCACCTCCGCCTCCTCCTCCACCTTCGCTTCTTTTCTCTCTATCTTGTTCTCGTTTCTTGCCTTCTACCCTTGCATTTTATCTCTCTCCCCCCTCCCCTCTCTCTCTCTCTCTCTATCTATCTCTCCTTCTCTATCGGTTTCTCTGTGTGTTGCGCGTACACGCTATCGCTGCCTCTTTCTCTCGTTCGCGTTCCTCGCATCTATCCGTCTATCGAATCGTTCGCTTGTATCTTTCACGATTTTTTCTTCCACCGTATCGGTACTCCGTTCCTTTGTGACTGTGGTTTCACCCTCGCGCATTCAATCGGCGTCCCAGCATCGCACGCTCGGGGACACGCGCGTAAACTCGATCACTCGCTAGTTTCGTCTCGCTCCTCTAGTTCTCTCTCTCTCTGTCTCGTTCTCTATCTTTCCCTCTCTGTCACCGGGATACGTCTCTCCTCGTCTTTCTCTCCCACCGTTTGTCGGTTTCTTTCGTTTTCTTCTCCGCAACGAGCTTTCGGTAGCCCCGTACACGTACGGCGGAGTGTCGTGCGCGCGTCTCGAGTGGATGCAAGGCGTCGTCGCGAGGCACGCGTTCCTGCAGCCGAAAAACCTGGTCTCCTCGCGCGAGATCGACGAGATCGACGGTCGTAGGTCGCGAGGATCGAACACTTCGAATCGTCGACACGTTCCTCCGTGATCGCGTAATCGTATAATCGTATAAAATCGCGGAAACCCGGAGAGCATCGAGGATCGCGTTACGCCGCACCGTCAACGACACGGGACGAACGTGATCCAGTCAAGCGTCGTTGATCCCCTGCACCTTCGAAGTGATCATCGCAATCCAAGTGTCGACGCTCCGATTCGGATCGTGCCGGATTCGGTCTCGAGTTTGTGCGGACGGAGGAACGAACTGCTTTTGGAACGTGTCGGAATTTTCCTCGCGACGCGCCTCGCCTCGCCTCGCCTAGCCACGCCACGCGTCTTCCACGATTAAATACATCGCGGTCTTTCTTCGTCTCGTATGTATATCTTGAATCCTTCGTAGGTGCGGCCGATACACGTATATCCGATCCGACCGATGATCGTTGCTCGAACGAGCTAGCGTCCCCAACGATTTTTAAAGAGTGAAAACCGCACACAGAATCGCCAGTCCGTGCCATCGAACAACCTACGCCACCGATGTGATCGTTCCGAGTGATTTGGTTGCCTCTAGCCACCGTACAACCGCGCATGGATCACGACAAACTCGAAGATTTCGTCGATCGTTCGCAAGTGCTACCACCGGTGCGATATCACGCACCGATACGATTCACGACACGGTCGATTCGATCGAACCAATCTACGCGGCAGCCGATTCACGAAATCGCCAGGCGTTACGCTGCGTTCGATTCCGCATACTGTATACGATAGCCTGTAAAACAGTGTTCTCTCACGATCAGCTCCGTCTATTCGGTTGGTTCGCACCTGTCTAGGTGCGGCTGTTTCCGATTTCGACCAGAGAGAAGATAACGATGTCGCCACCGATCCTGGGAACACCGACGACAAACGGATCCGGCGTACTCGCGATGAGGTAGTCAGTGCTCGTTGGACACGTGCAAGTGGGTGACTTTGTGTGCGCGGTGCTGGAGCTGGGAACCGGAAAACTTGGAACACTGCTTCCCGCGGCGCGGAAGATCACTCCACGATCTTCCTGCAGCATTTTCAAGGACCACCGTCACATGTTTGGGATCCGATCCGAGGCTGCGTCTAAGGAGCAGAGACCTGGAGACCGCACAGATAATCGAACATCTCCGCAGGACGCAGATGCCCCGAAGGAAACAGCACGCTCCGCAACGTATGAAATGTGAGTCGGAATAATTTCAATCGTTTCGCCGATACGCGCGTCGAATCGGCAAAGATCGATCCTCGACGATAATGTGTCCCGATCGTGCCGCGACCGGCGAGCAACGAACATTCAAAAGTACAGCGAGATGAACATACTTGCAGGCTCGTTGTCGCCGGTGACGATTATCGTCGACGTTCAATCATTGTCCGTTATCCCGTAGATATTTACAGGCGCGACCGCGTACGTTCGTTACGCGATCAAGTTATTTTTACGAGTACAAGATATTCGAAGCGCGCGCGTTAAACTCCCTTACGCGTGGAACGAGTCAAAGCTGCTCTTCCATCTTGGTCCAAGGAAATTTCAACGATTCTGTGAACGCGATCGACCCGAGCGCGCCTCGTTGATCGGTTCATTCGATCGACGTTGTTTCCGAAACCGTGGAATCGATAATATTTCCCGCCTAACTGGAAAAAATGAAACGTCTTTCACCGTTCGCCTCGGGCGGCGAAAAGAAGCGAGATAGTGCTGGAGGTATCGAACGAGTCGAATCGAATCGGATCGAATCGAGTCGGACGTGAAAAATTTGTAAATATTGGTGAAAGAACGGCCGTGAAACGGCAAGAGGATCCCTCGGTTTGAAAGGTTGATGCGCGCCATGCTGCTTTTCCCACGTGGGGAAGCCATGAGGCGTAAACAAACTCGCCCCTGGTGGAGGACGCCATCTTGGTGAAGTTCTGCCGGAAACATTTACAATTCACTCAACTTGCCCTACCGAAACTCGGCCAAGCGCCGATAAATCTCGTTGTGCGCGCGCGCGCGGATGCTCGCCGCGTACATAAATCCACGGCAGTCTACGGAGTTTCGGCGCCGTAAACGCCACAGTTTTTCGCCAGCTTCCGCGGTGGTAGACGCGTCCCAGCTTCCGAACGCGCTCGACCTTCCGCCGTCGTTTTCCGAGAGAAATCGCGCTAATTTCTTCGATTCTCGATATTCTCGATATCCTCGGAGGGACAGGGTGCGAACGACGCGATTCTTCGTTTACGCGAAGAATGAACGCGACTTCCTTCGAGGTTCGAATAATTCCGGAGACGGTCAGCGAAAGTAGTCGCGAAACAGTTGACGAACAACAAAATCTGTCCGGTTGGTCGATTAGCGTATTTCTCGCGTTAATTTCTCCACTTAATTTACAATGTCTCGGTGAAAGGATCCGAGTACACACGTACGCGTACGCGTACGCATACGAGCTCGAGCGGTACGTACGAATCGATCTTCCGTCTATCGAGAATTACGTTCTCGCTGCCATTGCTATTCCGAGGAAGTTAATCAACGGTATATTACCGGAGAAAGATAGCTGCCACGACGGCCTGTCGTCGTTGAAAAATACTTGATAAAATATCGACGACGTCTGTACGAACGCCGAGAATCAAATGCAGCGCAGACAGGTTTTGAAGTTGCTTCGTTCGTCGGATCAATTGCGCGTCGAACGATCAGTTTCGAAAGAATCGAAATCTCTCTGCCATATTGCCGCGCCGCGTTGCCTCGCGTCGGCGAGACGCGCGCGATTCGTCCGGTTTTCCTTTTCGATTTCGACAGACGATCACGGATTCGAAAGCGCGTTACGCTAACGCGTCGAGCATTTGTCAGGAAATTCGTAGGCTGGCGCAACAGGTGCAGTTTAGGGGCATCTTCTCGTCTCGGTATCCGAAAAACCAACCTCGTCTGCAATTCGATCCAGCGCACCTTTCGATCGGACGTCAAGTTGGTCGCGTTCCGTGATACATTCTCGAAAAGATAAGGAGAAAATACGGTGGCGTTCGAGATCGTCCTCGTCCTCTCCGCGACGCGAGAGTTCTCGGGAAAAGTACTGTGTATCGACAACCTCGTTGTTCCACCTTTCGACACCTTTCGACGCCTTTCCAGAAGTCGAGGAAAGAGGAGTTCTCAGAAGTTGTAGACGCGAACTATCCTCTATCGGCGGCCTGTACTATATTATACTATACTGTACCGTAGTATAGCGGCGCGCCGATTATAATAACGCGACGACGGGACTGAATCGGAGGAGAGGATCTCGAGTTGGCCACCCGTCCGTTTTGTGCGCGTTTCTCCGTAACTCCGTGATCCACCGCTCCATTCATAAAGTAGGAAAAGTGCTTTGAGTCTGCGCACGCGCGTCCAAACGGCCGCCGTTCGTCTTTGCTACCAGATATTTTCGGAGGTCCGGAATTATAAAGCCAGCACGCTACTATATCGTCTTGTCCGCGAACGCCACGAGACTCGACGCTAGATTCACCGAAACCGGGATAACCGGACGGAAATGATCAATTCGCCGACAGACGCGCGCCTCATTTATTCAACGTTGAACTACTTCGGCTCCGATTATCGATAGCTCTCGGTGCGATTGTCGCTATTCGAGGGAAAGTATTTCGGTTCTCGTTCCGCGATTATTTACAACACAAACCGACGACGCGACGTTCACGGTGCATTCCATTCGAACGCGAAGATCCACGGATCCATTCTGTCTCGTCCGATCGCGTTGATGAATAATTGTAGGATCGAGATGGCAACATTCGAGTCCGTGCAGTGGCCCGGCCATGACCATTGGTTTTTTAAAAAGGCCAGACCTTGAACGGCCAAAACGGAGAACACGTTTTTCCCATGGACTTAGCCGTGACGGGTTGGGCCGGGGCCGGGCCGCAAACTGCACAGAAAAAAATTTACGACGACTCGCAACGTTCTGGAAAGGACGCTGCAGGACACGCGTGGTGCACAGGCTGCTCACGGATACCTGCTGCTCGCAGGCAGGGTGAAATTTCACTAGCGATCCCGGTAAAAACCTTCGGTGATCCGTGCCAGCCTACGCCCGTTGCGCAAAACTTTCACCTCAAACAATGCCGACACATTTTTGGGTCCCGAAGGCTGCCACCGTTAAACGTCGTAAATCCTTCAACCCCGAGGAAAAGGCGGTGGTGGGACACCTTTTCTGTTGGAATAGTGGAAAACACGAAACCCGCATATGCTGCGCCCTAAACCGAACAACGAACGGCGCGGCCTTTTCGACGAACGTCCCCGTGTTCTCCACGGTTCGCTCGCGATTCATCGACTAAAAATCAAGACCGGTCGACAGACACCGCGTTTCCGTGGAATCGACGGGATCTCGATGGATCGACGACGCGCGCAAACAGGCTTTCGACGCGCAACGAATTATCCATGCGTGAAAGATACGAAGCCGAGATTTCCGCGTTGCGCGCGTACATCGAATCAGCTTTCTAATCGGCTACCATTATTTCCGGTGACCATGATTTACACGCGATATCGCATCGACGAGCAAATATGCCAAAAGCAGTATATCTGGAGATAAATGAGACGCTTTGCCGACGAGTCTCGTTGCTTTCGTGTTTCGGTGCTCGGCCGCGGCGATATTTCTCGAGTAACTTTTGAATTCGTTCGAGTACGCGAACGGCTAAGCATGACAGATGCCCCGCTCGTATGTACAAGAATGCGTACCGCGAAAATAAATATTCCGCAATTTTCTCGTAACTCCGCTTACGGTGTACAATTGCGGTGTATCGGCCGCGAATTCGGTTCTCCTCTTCATGCGCTTTCCGAGCATAGCAGCGCGTTCTTGTTTCTTAGTTTTCGGACGAGGCTGTCGTCTTCTCTTCCATCGTTGAGCGAATCATTTAACGCGAAGGGAGTTCTCATCGCTTAAAACGCGAGAGCGCGAGATGCGAGCGATCTCGCCTCCTCTCACCCTATTTTCGATGCTCGTAAAACCGGCGTCACTGTATCCGACTGATCCGTCTCCCGATTTATACCGCTGCGAGAGACACGTTGCTCGAGACTAGCGCCTGCTGCCCTGCCGGATCTTTCTCCGCGCCCCATTCTCTAAGCGGCGCTAATAAATTAGCCGGAGAAAAAGACGCCGGTACGACAGATGCCCGATGGCTGCCATAAAGGAACTGCCACGGAACCGCTCGCGGGTGGTGGCAACACATCAAAGAGCATCCGTGTCGTCTCGATCCGCGGTGCCCTTCTGTCCGTTGTTTTACGTACACCGGGGGATTTGTTGCTGCTCTCGCATCCGTGTCCATGCTTACCAAGGAGACGGAACGAGACTATAATTTAAATAGCATCGGAGAATCATTCGTGGAGGATGTACGTTTCGAAAGGACGAAAAAAAGAGATGGAGAAGAGCGGTGGCCGTGCCGAAACTCGACGAGCTCGGAATCATCGAGGGGATCGTTCTTACGAATTCCTTTTCTAATTCTCTTTGCGCCACTCGGCGCGGCGCGGAGCGGAGTCGATCGGCATCGGGGACCGCAACGCAACAGCGCGGCCCGGTGCGGCGTGTCCTCGCAACGGCGACACGCCGTGCCACTCGAAAACGAACTGTATGTACCGCTGCTGTACGGCGCGGAACGGAGCGGGCTGGAGCAGTATGGAGCGGTATGGAGCGGCGCGGCGTCGAACGTGCCGGCACGCTTAAGTGACTTTCGGTGTTTGGCCTTTGCGCGCGGCGAGTGCCTTTTGCCTTTGCGACAACGCTCGCTTTGCGGCTAGGTTCGCGAACAAGCAGGCGGAGGCGGTAGTGCGTTTGACCTCTTCCTCCTTCGTCTCTCGTTTGGCCATTCCCCTCACGCACCGGCCACCCCCGTCGAGCCACGCCACGCCACGCCACGCCACGACACGCCAAACCACGCCGCACCGTACCGCGTCTTTTCCTCTTCTCCGCTCCTTACCTCTCCCCGAATTCCCTCGAGATACTCGCGTACAGCACCCAGCTATCCGCGCGCGCACGGATAACTAAATCGCAATGCGGCCCGCGGGCTGCAAGCGGCGACCCGCGTACCGCAACCAAAGGGGATGGCTTTTGATTCGTGTTCGAGCAAGAGCGGGACACGACGATGACGGACCCGTAAAGAGGGTGCGAACAGTGTGGAAGATAGAAAGGAGAAACTAGGAAGAGGAGGAAATTCTCGTCGTCGATGCTCTTCTGTGAAACAAACTGGACGTCGGACAAACGCTGAGGGAAATCAGTCTACCTCTCTCTGCTTCCCTTTTGCGGGTTGCGTGCACGAAAAATATTTGATCGCACCCCTCGTGAAACCTTCTTTGGTCGTGGTTGCGAGCCATCGAAACTGTCCAAGTTGTTCCGTTATCGATCGAGAGAAACGCGTCGAACGCAAACGATCGCGCGCCCCTCATTAAGAGGAACGATCGTTCCCGTAAAAATTCTGGAAAGTACCGAGACTTCCGTAACCGGAAGACAGAAGTTTGCCCCGTCTTCGATAGGAAGTTGGATGGAATGCCGAGCCAAAACTCGTAAATGTACACGCGGAATTCGTAGAGCGAGACTGTACAGCGGGGACGTAAGGATGGAAAACGGAGGAGGAGGAGGAGGAGGGTAGCGAATGAAAGGGACGGGGGAAGGAACAGGGGAAGGGAAGAGGAACGCAAGGGAAGGAAAGGAAAGGATGCACACGCGCGCGCACTCTTTTCGGTGTGCGACTGCCGGGTACGAGGAAAGTACGACGGTAGGAAAGGGGGATCACGACGGTATCGCGGTACAGTGGCCAAGCTATTCGGCCGTGCACGTACAATCTAGGTACTGTTTCGCAACGAGAAGGCCCCGAAGGGGAAGTAAGCAGTATCTCTCGAGTTTCCCTCGTGGCCCCTCGGTCCTCCGTCCTTCGTCCTCCGGTCGCCGCGATCTTTCTACATCCTCTCCCTCGAGTCTACTAGAGCTCGCCGCTTCATCCACCCTGACACCCGCGACCCTCCACGATACTCTCTACTCTCGTCCGTAGAAGGGAAGATCGTAGTGGGGTTTTCTCCGTTCGTCCGTACGTCCGTTCGGTCTTCTCGTCTTGTCTCGTCTCGTCTCGTCTCGTTTCGTTTCATTCCGTTTCGTCTCGTCTGGTCTCGTCTGGTCTCGTCTCGAGTCGACCCGACTCGTCTCGTCTCGCGTGACGGCCTCGTCAGCCGTCAGCCAAGCTCCGTCCGGATCGATACGCTTGCCACCCTTACGACCCCAACTTCCTCCACCTTCTCCTGTGAAAAGCAATGCACCTACCATCCGCACCCCTCGCCATCGCCATCACCTACCCACCCTACTCTCTATCCCTGCTCGCGTCTCCTCTCGTCTCCTCTCGTCTCCTCCGCGCGAACCTTCCTTTTCCCCTGACCCCCGTACCAGCGACTCTCTCTCTCTCTTTCTCGCTCTCCGACACATCGTCTCGCTCGCTCTTTCCCCCGTTCCTCCTCCTGCTCCTTCTCCGGCTGCTGCCTCCTGCCAGCAACCAGAGTCTAGTTGAGTCGAGTTGAGCCACCGGCCGGGTCAGAAGACGTCTGCTGCCCGGGCGAGCGACAGCTACCACCCTCCCATTCAAACACCCACCTCCGACCACCCGATTTTACCACCTCTTCCTCCTCGTCCTCGTCCTCCTCTTCCTCCTCCTCCACCTTCGACCGACCGTCCACCCACCCCTCGACCTACTCCACGACTCCATTCTACCGCGACGTGCCGCGAGATGGACAGCTTCGCCTCACCGTCGAATCCGCACTCGAAACTCGCTCACCCTTCTGTATCGTTCGCGTAAACGGTACGTGAAACGTTGCTGGTGGTGGTACTGGTAGTGGTGGTGGTGGTGGTGGTGAACGCGCCACGGTCCCCTTCGTCAACCACTACCACCTATACCGGTTCGCTACTACCACCACCGTTGTCAACTTTCTCCCTCTGCCTCCTTCCGCGCTGTTCCTTCGTTCTCGTAACGCTGCATCGTTGCTGCTCCTACCACGGTTACCCCGTATCCCCCTGCTTCCTTCGCGAGACGCCCTATCTTCGTTCGGTCCACACTTTTCACGAGAGAGTATTCTCCGAACATCGAACAAATCGAACGTACCGAACGTACCGAACGTTTACGCGCGACAGAGACCGTCGTCCTGACACGGAACAGTCTCCAGCAAACCTGTACCGGACAGCGACGATGCGCGACCCCGTTTTTGTCTAGAATCTCCTCTTCTCTGGAACATACTGTCCGTCTCGGCCGCGAGACGATTCGCCGAACAGAATTTTTCACGAGACGCGTGCAACGCGCGAAACTCTGAAAAACTCGCTGGAATAAGTAATCGCGACGATTACCAGTTTCCAACTTTGTCCTCAGTTCGGTTCGCCGGAGTGGCTCTTCGGTGTACCCGGCCAAAGATCCCTCGTAACGATTCATTAGTAGTCGAGAGTCAATCGAAGATTAATTAATCGTTAGGATTCGAGAACCAATTAAAGTTTCCTCGACAACAAATCCGTCTGGCCGCGAGCACCGTTAAAGATTTCGATTTGTTTCCCCGTGCATTCCCGAACTCGGTCTCTCGAATCTTCGTCGGCTACAGCTATACCGCTTCGACGTCCGCGTCGTTTTCTCCGTCGTCGAATTAAAAACACGACGTTTGTCGCTCGCTGTGAATCGTCTCGGGCCGAGATCAATCGGTCAGCATCGAGTCGACTCGAGCGCGCCTCGGAATTCCCGTACGTTATCGCCGCGCGGGTTTGATGGCTCGGTGAATCACGATGATCCGGCGGAGCGGGGCGACTGGAAACTGCGAAACGAATAAGCGAGCGGAAGGGAACGAGCGAACGAGAGAGCCGGCGAACGAGTGAAACGAATGAAACGAACGAAACGAAACGGAAGGCGAATCGAGGTGTAGCCAGGGGTAAGAACGGAAGATATTTGGCACGGTGTCAGTTCGCCGCACTCGTCGCTCCTCTCGCCAGAAAGAAGGTGGACGTAGCGCGTCAGGATGGGCGAAGAAAGCGGGGAACGAACGGATGGAAAGGGGAAGTGGTAGATCAGCGAGTGTCTGGAGCGACAGTAACGACAGGTCGACGTCGCGCTCTCCTCCGCCGTCTCGCCTCGTCGCCTCGTCGCCTCGCCGTCTTTGCCGCCTTTGCCTCGCCACCGCGATAGCCGCCTCTCGTCTTCCGTCCTTCGTTCTCCGTCGACGAAGCTCGATCGCGTACGCGTCAAAATCCATATTCTCCGGAAAGGCTAATCGGTCGACCGATGACGCGTCGATTTAATCGATGTCGATTATATCGAAGCCGGTGAACGCGCGGTCGCGATGACGCGTCGCAGGAAGCCCCGAGAACAGCAGCTCGGCTCTCGCACACCGGCCGAAAGTTTCGGCATGCCAGCAAAAGTTTATTCGTCCTTTGTTCGCGACACCTTCGATCGAGATCGGCGAGTCTCGTTTCGAGCCGCGAGCTTACCCGGTTGGCGTCTAGAACGCGAGCGGAAGAGAACACGGCAGGATGAACAGGAATGTTCGCGCGATCCTTCGGAGCCATGCCCAGTTTTTTTTTCTTTCACCGGCGTGACATACGCTGAAAATTATTGCCGTCGTCCGTGCTGCCCCCTCCCCCTCTGCGCTCCCCCAATGTTCTTTCTCTCTATCGCTCCGCCGGGCAGCACCGTTCTCCGGTTCTCTTGTTCTCTCTCTCGCTCTCCCGCTCTCCCGCCTTCTTGCGCATCGGACGGGTCGGAGTCGGAGGCGATCCCTGCCTCCCACGATACGGCACTGACGCCATCGTAGATGGGTGCCAGCTATCTAAGGGGTGATTTCTAATTTATGAGACTGGGGCGATGTGATGAACAGACGTCATAAAGCATGTCGCGCCCCGCGTCTGCAGCCTGCCACTCCTCCACTGCTTCTACCTATACCTCTGCCTCCACCTCTTACTTCGCCCCTGTTCCCAACCCGGTTACGCCACCCTGCCCCGTCACCCGACCAACCGTCCACCCGTCCACCCGTCCACCCGTCCACCCGTTCACCCGTCCACCCCCCTGTTATCGCTGCCTCCGACCTCTCCGGCCCTCTTCCACCTTCCGACGAACCCTACTTCCAACGCCCCACACCACCGTTCCGTGATTTGTGGCCTCTCGAATTCTCTTCGCGGGCTTCTCCTTCCCGAAACTTTGCCTCTCTCTTTCTCCCATTCCCCGTGCTCGCTCCCCCTTTCTCCCTCCTTTTCTCTCCCTTTCTCTCTTTCTCCATTTCCCCCTTTCTCGGTTTCTCCTTCACTCTCTCTCTTTCTCTCTCTCTCTCTCTTTCTCTCTTTCTCGACTCAACGCCCCCTTTTCTCGTCTCTGCTTCTCGCTTCCCCCATAGGTCTATTATCTCTCCTTTGCCATCTATCTATCTCTCTATCCGAGACTACAGCGTCGCTCGTCTATCCACAACTCGGTTGAATTCTTCATAAGGACAGGCAACGCGAACGTTCCTGGAAACGATTCTATCGTTCCTGTACAACGTTCGAGTAATTAATTAATTTTCGAAAATCGAGATCGGCAGCGGTGCCTATGTGCCCCGACAGGAAAATCGTGCGAGCGAGAAACTCGGAACGATAACGAGACAACCTTCGGTTTCTCACGAGCGAGAACTCGTCTGACGAGCGACGCGTCGACGTCGCTCTCCGCTTTCCTTCTCTATCGTTCGTCGAATCGTTGTATCGTGGATATTTCTACCGATTGACCTTAATACGCGGCGCGGCGCGGCACGGCACGGCGCTTCGTACAGATGCGCCGATGCAGCGTCGATCACCGTTGACCCGCGATCGAAAACCATTGCATCTCATAAATTCGTAATCGACGTTTGACGGATGTTAAACGCGACTAATCGTTCGGACAGTCCGTAAAATTCTTGTCCCCGAACTTAAATAGATTATCGTCGACCGGAGACAGGCGTGTCCCGTTTTCGACATACGTTCTCTATCCTGACGGAAAGGGTGAGAGGGAGTATGAGAAAAGGGACGGAAGCTTTCGTAAATCAGGACGAAGATTGACGCCGCCCGATGGGAGTTGACCGGTTTATCGGAGCACTTGGATGCGGTGCCGACGTCGGCGTCTACGTTGGATAGTTACGTTCGATCGAGGCAGGTAGTTGCCGAAGAAGCATCGGTAGACGAGTAACAAGAGCTGGTCTCGTCTCGTCTCGTCTGGTCTCGTCTCGTCTGGGGTCGGCTCGCTTCGATGCGTCTCGACTTGGCTCGGCACGGTTCGGCACGGCCCAGAGAACCTTTGTGAAAAATCGTGTTATAACCCTAATTTAATTTTATGGCCGGCATTACGGCGGATTGTGTTGTATATCGGGGCCTGGGCATAATGGCCGTATATGGCCGAGTATAATAACGGAGAAAGAGAGAGGGTCAGAGGACAGCGCGGGGAACGGAGGAAAGACAGAGAGACCGAGGAATAGGTAGGAGGAAGGGCGACTACTAATAATCAGTTGCAACGCGAACCGTCGTAAACCGCAAAACAACTAGAATCGAGCATCAAACTGGGTACGGAAACGAGAGAAAAAAGGCAGGGCCGCTGCGATAGCAACTCGTCCAGGGACGAAGGACGCGAACCAACGAGGGTGTGTGTTTATGCTTAAAGGGGTGGAACCTGGTGTATCATTATCTCGGCATCGAACGGGGGAAGAGGTCAGTTTGATTTGGTCCCGTACGTTCGTCGTTCGTCTCGATCGCGTTGCGATCTTCTCGATTCTTCGTGGTCGGCCGGTGGGCGACTATTTGGCGCCGGGAAACCGCTGCTAAACAGAGTATCGTGTCGTCGTCCGGTCGTCTCGTTGTCTCGTCGCTCTTGGTTGCCGTCGACGATTTCAGCCCGAATCTCGATCGATCGACGAACCGCAAGAATTAAACGAGACGCCCGTATAAATTTCACGGACGTAAAAGTTTCGGGATCGGGTTCGCGATCTCTCGATCCCCGTAAAACTTGACCGTATTTTTCCTAACGTTCGGTGCCGGGCAGAGGGCCAACGGGCGCGAGGGGAACGGGCGAAAGAGTAGAAATCGCGGCACGAAATTACTATAATACATCGGGTATATCGAGGTCGGAACAAGAGCTGCGTATTCCGTTATTATTATTGATCGGCGTGGAGCGATATTAAAGCGGCCAGAAGGTATTCTCTATATTTACCGGTGGTTCTTCCGAAAACCGTGAAATTACTGATAATCGCTGTTAGCGGGAAGTAACGCGGCTAGACGCACCCTTAACGATAACCACGACGCTATAATCACCGATCCCTTCCCGCCTCTTCCTTCGTTTCCCCCTTTCGAGACCCTGGCCGGGCCCTTTCTTCTTCCTTCCTTTTCTATTCCGCTTCGCATCCTGTCGGTCGATCGGACGAACGGCTGCAGATTCGGACAAACATCGTAGGGAGGGAGAGCATGATTTTTGGATAGGTACCGAACGAAATTTGCAATAGCATGAACCGTTCGATCGTCGATAAGCTAATTTACCGGTAGATTCGAGTAGACCGGAGCAAGAGTAAGAGCAACGAGCAGATGGAAAAGCAGACCGGGCAGAGCGGAGCAAAGCGGAGCCGAGTGGAACGAAAGACCGAGCCAGAGCGGGGTCAGCCGTATAGCGGGTAGGCAGCAGTTCGAGTTCGGCTGCCGGCCGCCGTAAAAACGTCAATTAAAGTGTTTTATTTGATCCTTCGTTAGAACGTTGAAATGGAATTTTGATTTATGACCGCAGCGTTGTTGGTGTGCGTGCGCGAGAGCCGTGGTGCGCTAGCGCGCGTACGCGTACGCGTAAAATAAAATAAATAAGAGGCTATAATTAGTCGGCGGGTACGGTCGAGCACTCGGTCGATCGCCGTACACGACCGGTTCACGAGCTCGATATACTCGGACGAGCAAATACTCGGACTCGATTTACGCCGATCCGTGGAAAATATTAGCCCCGGCGTGGACTGTGGGAGGTGCGCGAACCACCACGAGCACGAGGCCGTTTTCCACGTTCGTGCGCGTCCCGAAACCGTATCGCATCGCGATGAAACCAAACGAAACGGAACGAAACGATTCGACTTTTCGTCGGAGATCGGCCGCGAATCGATCGCGTCGCGAATCGAAATCGGAATCGGAATCGAAATCAGTCTCCTCTTTATCGCGTCCGATTTAATAGCGTAGTTATCGCGGAACAAGTGGTGGGAGAAAAAAAATGAACGGGAGGTTGAACGACGGGCCTCCGCGAGATGCCCACGCGCGCGTCGATGTCCTCGCGGAACGATTTATTATCGAAAACCGGTGTGCGTTCGGGAGCGTCGAGGCCGAGGAAATAACACGTGCGATCGGAGCGTGCGCTGGAGCGAGCGAATGACCGAGTTAAGTGAAGAAGAGTCGCACCAGCCGTCCCGCCAGCCGGCCGTCCAAATGTTATTGTTTATTGTGGCCCAACGACAGCTTGATTTATCATGCGAGCCGGCCATAGCCATCCGTGAAATAGTGGCATAATCCCGTTGATTTGTGGCTACCATTGTTCGCGCTACCACTCCGCTGAAAGTATTTCTTTTTTTGTTTTTCTGTTTTTCTGCTTTTTCTACCTTTTTTTTTTGTTTACACCCGATTATTGTCTTTCCCGTTCGATTCGCCGCTTTCTGTATTTCCGGGCGTCACCGGTGCGATCCGTTTAGAGGATCCGTCGAGCCCCGTCGAGCGCGTTTGCACAAACATTCCATTTCTGCTTTTCGTGTTCCTTTCCGTAATCGTCGGCTATCCCGTGCGAACGGGAACGCGGAAAAATATCCGCGGAGGGTTAGGAGACCAACGATAACGCGCCCCTGCGCCTCGGTCGATCTCTCGATCGGTTGGCTCGCGGCTATCGATAAATTGCCGAGATGAAGCGATAACTACGGGGCGACGCCGAGTAAGACCGAGCAGGTAATTTGTCGAGGATAACTATAGTTCTTGGGACGAGTACGTCGAGATTCTCGGGTACGATAACGCGAAGCGGTGTGTCGCGTGGAAATCGTTTTCTTTTCGGTCAGTGCCCGAGGTTCGATTCGGCACGTGTTTCTTTCGAACGATTAAAGTTCGCGCGTGCCGAGACGTGGACGGAAGTCGATACAATAATCGATGCGACGCGACGCGACGGCGAGAATAATGTCGGAACGGAGACGCGGCCAAGGGTCGAGTGACAAACAACTCGCGAGTCTTCGAGCCACGTAAGTGGCTTGTTCTCTCGTAGGTAAGTAGCGGTCCGGTCATCGATAAGCCGACCTACTGTGCTTCTTACGCGGACGCGCATTACGGCGCGAAACGGCGGGCGGTCCCTTCCGTTTGACGAGAACCATTCATCCTCATCCACCTACGTTGATACCCACACGCTGCGAGCGGGCAACGTGCACGCAGCCACGCGTGTTCTTCCGTTGGCCGTCCATCTATCAACCGTCACGAGTAAACGCGGCTTCTCCTCTGGCCGGATCGAGTACGAATCCGAGGATGCTTCTCCTATTTAGACGTTTCGTCGCGGGTCGGAGGGATTTCATCGATGACGCGACTACTTTGTCGTGGTCGTAGGGGTTGCCCGTTGCTGTCCTGGGACATAGTCGGCCGTGGTCCCTGCGGTGGTAAGGGCCTCTGGCGGCTCGAAACACAGGCCCTTTGGCGATAACCTGCCAACGGTTCGCGCATTAGCTCGACAGATAGCGCTGCCTAATCGGGCCTCATAAATTACCAAATTAATATCCCGCGTTGCCGACGCCAGGCTATCCGTCAGGTGTCAGCCACGGTGCAGATAGCAGCCGCCGCCGTCCGCCTCCACCTCTCGTTCCCAGTTTCCCTCCAGCGCGCTTGGCCGTTCGCCCCTTTGCCCCTTCGCACCTTCGCGCTTCGCTCTTCGACGACCGCGGACTCTGGCGTTTTTGGCTTTAAATACAAGTTGAACGCAAGAAGCGCGCGAATAGAAACGGGAACCGCATTGGAAAAAGATTTCGTTCGATCGAGGAGTCTTCGGTTAGCCTTCGCAATCGAGTTCGCGCGGCTTTTTCCGTTGATCTCATGAATCGGCAAGTCGGTCCGCGATTTTCCTCTTCCTTCGATCGCTATCGAAACGCGCACTGCTCCATCGTCGATCGTCCGAGTCTAAATCGTCCAGAGAGCAGTTCGCTCGGACATAGAAGCGATCGAGAAACAAATGCCGCGAGACCACCCAAGCTAGAGAGTCTGTGTCCCGTAGCGGTCTACGGTGCTCTCGAGCTCGTAGGTATGCAACGAAAGATACGTTGCTCTGCGCCTCTGGTCGATTCGGCCATCCCCGTTACTCTTTTTGTCGTTCGTTTCGACGCTCTACCTGTCAGCTTGTCCACTCCGTTTAATTCGCCCACGCGAGTCACGTGTAAACGCATAAAGGGAAGCGGAGCCGAAAGGCGTCCGCGGGAAGGTATGCGGGATAGAACGGGACGGGATGCTGCGAGATGGGACAGGACAGGACGGGACGGGACGGGACGGGACGGGACGGGGGTGTGAATAAAGCGAAAGCGCGAGAATCGAAACGATGAGATATTTGGACCAGAGCGTAGAGACGAGAGAAGAGAGTCGCGGAGAGAGCACGCGAGGAAGGTCGACCAAGGGAGGACTGACTGGGAGGAGGGAGCGTTCGCGAAAGAAGGGGCAAGAACCGCTTACGAATTACGCGACGAGCAGCCAGCTACAGAAACCGGCTTCGAGCTACCTCTATGCGACACGGCTGCCAATTAGCGGGCTGACATCGGCCTGACTGACCACCGTGCGCTGCCAACCAGTCTCGAACCGTTTCTTCGCTGGTCCTTTCTCGAACCTGCCTCGTCGTTGCTCTCGCCACCAAGCTCACGGCATCTTCGTCATCGATCTGTACCGCGCGGTGGACGAGCTTTCGAAATCGAATCGCCTCGATCCTATTCGACGTTCGGTCCCGACGCGGTACCCGAGCCACGATCGGTCGCGTCGCGGCGGTAGCAACCGTTTTACCCCGTCGCGATTCGCCACCGGTGGTGGTGGCGCGCGTGGGCTTCGACAAGATGCCGCGATGCCGCGGTCTTGGAACGCGAACAGGGGAATTAATTCGCGAGTGACGCGAGCTCGCTCCGGCCACGAAAACACGTGGGAAGTCGAAGAGGAGGGACTCGTGTAACGACCAAATCTCGGACAAGTTCCGACGCATCGGTGTTGGTAATTAATCGATCGTTACCCGTATAATTTACAATGCGACGCGGCGCTCATGGAGGAGCGGTCGTGGTACGTTGCAAACCGTTCCACCAGGAGAAACCGGGAGTCGGTGGACTCTGTCGGCTTAAAGCCCGCCGATCGATGTCGTTTTCTCGTGGAGTACCGGTCGCGAGAATCGCTCCATGTATTACCGATCGGTAGCGCGAGCAAGGCAATAATTATTACGCGTGTCGGCTGGTATTATTCGGGTACCTTTTAAAATGTCAATAAAAACCGGAGAACGGACCCGCTATCTTTGTCGTTTCCTCTTTTACGCTGGCCGACCTCTCTCCTCCAGTTCCCAACTCCCTGCTCTCTCTCTCTTTCTCTCTCTTTCGACTCTCTCGGCCCTCGGCCCCCGGCTCACGGCCCTCGGCGTCCCCACCTCCAACCCCGATGTCTACCCGCAGCCCTCGAGCATCGCTTTCTTCTACCCTTTTTTTAAATGCCGATGCAGCTGCACTCTTTTCAGAGGAGGCCCCGTCACGTTGCATTACGGAATGATATTTGCTAATTGGGCACGAAGATAAAACGACAACGGCGTGGCAACTAATAACCGTCCCTGCATCCTACGCTTCCCCGCATCTTCCCTCTTTCTCCTTCGCCCGTTTCGCGCGTCACCTCCACCACCGCTCAGCCACGGTTCTGCCACCGCTCTGCCACCTCCGCCACCTCCACCACCGCGTAGTTTCTCTACGCTGCCACCTCGGCCCCAGGGGAACGGATAATCATACGTTGAACCGCGTCGCAACTAGCCGCAACACTTGGGGACGATACGTCGTTCCCGTATCAGCCGCGTATCTCTTCGTTTTATCGGTTCGCTTCCTCGCCAACTACCTTCCGAACGGTCCTCGGTTGCCAGCGGTCCAATTCCAGTTTTCTCCGGTCTCCCTCTCTCCCTTACTTTCTCTCGGTCTCTCTCTCGCGCTTCTCTCTCGCGCTTCTCTCTCGCGCTTCTCTCTCGCGCGCGTTCCACGATTTTCCGCGGCTTCCGTAGCGGAACCAGACTCGCCGCGAAAGAAATCGAACTTTGCTCGACAAAACCAACGACGATCGTAGGCGATGCGCGAGCCGGTGTCCGTTCGAGAGACGAGTCAAGAGACAAGAGAAGACGAGACGAGACGAAACGAGTTTTACTTAATCGCGTTATTCCGTGGTTATTAAGCCAGCCCGCGAGCGGGAGTAGGTACGGCCCTGAGGCGGTAATAAAAATGAGGGGAGCGAGAAACGTGTGGCTCGATCTGACGGCTGATGGAGACGTCTTCGTTCCAGACAGACGCTTCGGACGTTCGCGACGTTTGATCGACGGTTCTCTCCTCCTTTCGCATACGTTGCTCCCGATCGAGCTCGCTCCTTCCATCACCGTCTCCCCTTCTCTCCTCTCGCCTCTTCTCTCGTCTCTTCTCTCACCACTCGTCTCCTCGGTTCGCGTTTCTCGCTACCAACATCGCGTCCCTTTTCGCTTGTCCTCTCGCTTCTCGTTCTCTCACCCTCCATCTCTTATTCCATCTTCTTCTTCTTCGCGCGATCCTCCAGTCACTCCGACGAGGTTCGAAGAAGGCACTTCGCTGGTCGCCGTCATCGTTCGTGTTTTTGCCGGGCCGCCTATAAATAGGATAGCCGCGCGTTGCTTCTCTTCTGCCTCGAACCGGAACGCTTTCTCGCGTCACGAGCTCGTCATCGTACTCAAGGTCGCGTCGCCAACGAGAGACCGAATTCGTCCTTTGTCCCTCGCGTTCGGTTCTCGCACCTACACAAGGTCGACGGTATCGCCCTTCGATCAAGCGCCCACGTTCAGAAATCAAGAACCTGCTTGTCGTACGTCCGTCGACGGTCGTTGCCGCGGGATCGTTGAGTTTCGCGATCGCGACACGGACGACGGAGACGATGTCGAAGCGACGCGCTCGCAGTTAAGTAAACAACGGAGGTTCGTTCTCATAACGGAAAGTTCCCAAAGCGGAGTTACGAACACAGTTGCAGCAGCCGGTGGAAGATGAGACGCGAGGAAAACAGGCTAACAGGGGCGAGTTCGCCGTTTTATAGTCGAAGATACGGTCGTCCTGGGTGCACCGGTTGCAAGACGACCGCGCAGGAGCGAGGGAGTAAGAGCGAGGCGAATGGCTAGACGAAGGTCGGGGAATCTCGAGGAAGGAGCACGAACTGCACAACTTGATAATAATAAACTGAAAAAGGAGCAGAGGGCCTTATTTTAAAAGGGAAATGCGGCGGCGCATTTTTATGTCTTCGCCAGAACTTTTCATCTCTCGCGCCTCCGGTAAAAGGGGACGCTCGAAGCTGCCTGTGCTCGCTGTGCCGAGGGCGTGCGGGGGGTTGCGAGGGTGGCGAGGTTGCCGAGGTTGTCGAGGATGGGGTAACAGGGGGATAGAGGGACGCGCGACTATCCGTGGAAACCTCGCGAAAACTAAAACGAACGGGGGACGAGAGGGAGAGACACGCGAATGGACCGAAGGACGTTGGTGGAACGAGGACGGCGAACAAGGGAAGACGGTGCACGGAGAAAGAGAGGAAGGAGGAAGGAGGAAGGAGGAAGGGTGGAAGGGTGGAAGGGAGGACGGGAGAACCGGGAAGAGTGTTTGGGGGTGGGATCGGGGGTGAGTAGGAGGTTAAAACGTGGAATGAAACGGCAGACTGCCGCTGATGAAATTCATAATTTAGATCCAATGCGCTCTCTGTACCTCGTTTAGAATACACTGCTATTTATAGTCGAAATTTTCCTTCGGTACGATCCACCCTTCCCGAGGTTCGCCGACGTTCCGGCAACGCTTCGCGGCAACAAACGGCGTGCCAGGCCGCGCCGCGTGTCCGTCCATTTTTCGATTTCCACCGATGTTTTACTTCTTCGAACCAGGAGGTTACGTATCGTCCACGATCCTTCGATTCGACGAGAGCGGACGAGCAGTCATCGTGCTCGAACGCGCGCGCGGCGTTCGCCTTCTGCGAGCGGACCGACGATGATCGCGTCGTGGATCAATGGGCGAACGTCGCATTATGTATTCCGAGGGGCACTCGAGACGATCGACTGACACGCATCTCTAGAAGAACCGAACACAGCCGCCCCTGCTCCGCTTCGTCCCTGCCCCCGTCGATCCTGGTTGGCTGTCGCGTTTCATCTAGCAGTTATTCCTCCCCCTAATAGGATGTAACATTATACGACGAGTCGCGTCCACTCGAATTCGCGGGCTTTAACGGTGGCCGGGCACGAAAAGGCAGAGAGGCAAAGACGCGGAGACACGATCGGGCAAAGGTGCTCGTGTTCCGCGTACGATCCTTTTCCCTCGCGCGGTGAACCACTCCGAGGCGATGGAAAAACTCTCCTGAATCGGTCCGATCCTTTGCGACCAAATACCACCTATAGCCTACTCCTGGTCCGAGAGGATAGCTGAAGAGAACACGAGTGGCATCGTAAATTGACCGTAATTGCGTTCAATGTTACGCGCGCACGAACGGATCAAAGTCAATTGCTCGAAGTGACAGAGTCGCGGGGAACAGAACGATAGCAATTGCTCCTCTTCACGAGTTGGCGCGCTCGCGAGCGATCTTTCTGCGAAGATCCCGCGAAAATCTTGAAGAGGAAAATCTGGAGGATTTTCGACGAGATTCGTTCGAGGTTAGAGATCGAACGCGCGTCATCGACCAACCTCGGAAATTCGTTGATAAAATAAGTCGCGGGAACGACGGGACGCGAAACACTACGCGCCTCGCTGAATGACGAGGAGGACAAAGACGAGCGTGCGCGCGCAAACAATAAACGTTAAACTCGAATGGCTCGGCACACAAAGCAGAGCGGCTCGTAGAAGAAAATCTAGGATATGGAAAGAGGGAAAGAGGGAAAGAGACGGACCTGACAGGGAGACGACGCGTCGATCAAGCCGGCCCGCAGAATCGGCATTCAAAGCTTCCTTTTTCTCCGACAGGCCGGACCGATCGTTAGGAAGCCGAGTGTCAAACTGTCCGGCTTGTCACGGCATGCACGCCGCCGCCGCAGCTATCGCGCGGGACGCCGCGCCGCTCCGTTTACACGCTCGAAAAGGGGAATGCGAGATTCGCTCGCGCTGTCTACGGAAGATGAACTCGTGCTCGTCGACGATAGCAGGTGTCCCTGACGCTGACCAAGCTTCGAAGGACCGATTCCCAGACCCGGCAAACCTCTATTCAACCTGGAGCCAACTTTTCGCGGCCATCCTTTTTTTTCCACCTTTCGTCGAATCGTTTGCTTCCACCGTTGACGGATCGCTCGATCGCTGGTTCTCGCTCGATCGGATCGGCCGACTAAACGATCGCGACGCGAGACCTTCTAATCGTCTCTCCGCCCCGACCCTTGGGATCATTCGATGCGTCGACATCGACGTCGATGCCGACGCCCTGCGGTCCAAAAGATAAAACAAAAAAAAAAGGAAAAGGTCTGGGTTTACTCGCGATAAATCGCGCGGTGCTCAGGTATAAAGAGGGCTGCGCTTCCTCCGACGATATTTTCCCTCTCGCTTCTTATCCATCGGTTCTTCCTACGGGTCGTATCCTCCGGGAACGCGTGTCCTCTTTGGTCGGATCAACGGCCACTGCTACGATCGGGTAGTAAAGAGAAAGGGACGAAACGAAGAAAGAAGGGCACCGCGTACGAGGCAAAAAGGGTTGAGAAAGAGAGAGTGAGAGAGAGAGATCGGGCGGAAGATAAGAGTCATAATGAAAGGCATTCATTCCACCGCGAACCCGACATGGTGAACTTGAGCGACGTGGTTGCAGACAGCTGCTCAAACCTGATCGGTCCGCACGCACCTCCATCTATCCGTCTATCCGTCTATCCGTCTATCTGTCCATCCTGCTCGATCGTCTCTTCTCGCATGATTTCCCTTCTATAATATCGTATAACCGTCTCCGAACCAGAGACGCGGACGCTCCTCGGCATCGACTCGATACGAAAACGCTAAACGGGATGCTGCGGAGCCGACGCCGCGGTCTTTCTCGATCTCGATTTTATCTCGTGGCAGAAGGCGCGGCACGGTTACGCATTGTTTAGCTATCGTACCTTGGGATGCTTAACGCGCCGCTGAGTTTTACACGGTTGTTCGCGACGCAAACGAAACTCGTTGCCGCGTTCGCGATACGCGTCCAGATAAATACCAACGACCATCCTAGAATTTCGCCGAGACGAAGAGGAGCGCGTCTTGCGTCGATCGAGCCAACGTTTCTAACGGCAAGCCTGACGTAAAGTCGACTCACCCACGATGTGCAACTCGGTTTTCGGACCGATTCTAAACGGAGAGCGGTAAATCTTGCCGCCTCGTAGACCTCCTCGAAGCACGAAACGCGTCGCTAGAAGCCCACATACCGGCCGACCAACACGGCCGCGGGAGTCTTCCCCGAGGAACCGATAAACGCGACACCTTGCCGCGCGAGATTATCGTTCCCACCTTGGTTGCCTTCTCGGTTGCTCCCTTGCTCCGTTGGAGAAGGGTCGAGGCGAAAGGGGTTTCCCTGGAAATCGCGGTGAACAACCTTGACCGATAAACAGGGTCGTATAGCTGGGGTGCACCGAGATCATCCCGAGAACACAGGATTTTTGATCCTGTCGACGGTACACGGTACACGATTGGAACCGTTCCAGTGATGTTTTTTTCATCCCGTTCCTTCTGTTACATCTTCGCAGGCTTCGTCGAGGTCGAGGCTGGCCCGAGAGCGTGACGCTGACAGAATTACGCCGGGGCCCTGGTTCTCTGCTCTCGGCGTGTAGCGAGACCCGGAGCAGTCGAACCCCTCGGCTCTATGGCTCGCCATAAATATCGGCGGTGACGTTTAGGGAGAAAAAAGAATCTGCCGGCTGGGAACCGTGGATGACCTCCGTTTACGAAACGGCAGCCAGGAACGGGTCGGCCAGCTACCGGTCGTTTCGATCTTCTGGTTCTCGAGAGCCGGATCCTCGTCGACGATTCGGCTGTATTTTTCGATGCTTCGTCGCTCGTGTCTCGCGATTCTCGGCCTGCAAATCCGATGACGTACCGAAGCGACGGTGGAACTCGCGCGCCCGTCCGCGATCAGACGTCGCGTCGATTCTCCGAATCATTAAGAGAGGACCGACCTCGGTCGTGTAACCCTCGTTTTCGCCGACTATATAACTCTTTCTGCTATCGATCGCATCATCGTCGCTCCGAAGTTTGCAACGACCTCGCTTATCCAGGATCTCGCCGAGCCGCGGTGCGGTGCGGTGCGGCGGATTTATCGAACAGGTACAAGAACGTCCCGTTCGTGTCTACCGTCGAACGTCGTTTAAATTCGTACGAATCACCTTCGAGCGTGGGACGATATCGAAACCGCGCGGTCGAATCCACCGGTCCGCGGTCGCTATTCGCGATTTCCTCCGCGAAGGCGATTACGAGGGACCCCGTTCACGACGGAAAAGCCTCTGCGATTTTAGAGCGGCAACGATTCTCTCTGTCCCTCTCCATTCTCGTGGAGCAAGGAAGCCCATTTTATTGGTATTTCCACGAAGGTCTAGCCGCTCTGAAAAGGCGCCTCGGCGTTGTTTTCGAGCTACCGACTCGTAAGGCCGTTCATCCTCGCTTCGGGATCGTCGCTGAATAAGCGACAATTTGTATGACAATTCCTCTCGATGGTCCGGTGCATTGTGTCGGCATGTGAAAGTATGAACGTGGGCACGTTGTATCCCAGCATGCTCGTTGTCTCTTTACCTCCGATTCCCTGTCTCGTTCTCTCTTACCGTTCCGATCTCTTCTTCGGAACCACGAGTGGACGAACAGTGTGTCCTACGAAGTATGAAAGCGAGCGAGAAAGAGCTACGAAACGCGAACCCGGAGGAGCGGAGAAGCGAAATGGAAGCTCCGAAGGATCGAAGTGAGAAAGCGAGAAAGCGAGAGGCAAAATCGTTGGCCAACAGGGAGAGGGAGAAAAAGGGAAGGAGAGAGTGAGAGAGAGAGAGAGAGAAAGAGAGAAAGAGAGAGAGAAAGAGAGAGAGAGAGAGACAGAGTCGTAGCGGTTGCTCGAGAGATCACGATCCACGGAGCAAAAGCAAAGGTCGATCCGTGCTGCACGTTGCAGCACGACCGTGCCACGACGGTAGGACGAACGTTTATTAGAAGCGCAGAGGAAGCGCCTCTGTGACAAATGGCGTGGTTTCATTGTTACACGAGGACCCCCGGGCCCACCGGCAGGCCCACAGAGGCCCCTCTGCGACGTCGTAAATCTGACCAACGCTGATGGATAGAAATCAGAACGGTCGCCGTTCGGTGTGGCGCGCGTGGTTTTCACGGTTAAACAGAACGAAAGGAATGCCGGAGATACGCGAGCGCGACGCTTCCACCGAATCGCTCGGGGAAACCGAATCGCCGCAGCCGCGCTGTTAAAACTGGTATACGCGCGACCGGTTTGTCGCGTTGCCGTTGTCGTTGTCGACGTCGATGATCGATCAACTCGTTTACGAAACAATGGCCGAAATACCGTCTATCGAATTCGGCTGCGTCGTCCTCGAACGAGGAGGCGAACCCGCGAATCGCGAGAAACAATTGCGTGCAACGGGTAGAAAGCGCGAAGCGTGTTGTCGCGAAAAGAAACGAGAGTTTCTCCGTCGAGCGGTGATCGCCGATTGGGCACGAGTCTGTCAATCGATTCGACTTCTCGGAGAAACGAAGGGACCCCAAGATGGCTGCCCGGGAACGTAATACACACGGGCCCCTGCCTTACCAGCATCAGCGACTTAGCATAAATCACTCCCGCTCCGCTCCAGTCGCTGTCTCGCTCGCTCGTCCGTTCGCTCGGTGGCCCGCTTGCTGCTCCTTCTCTCCTTCGCTCCCTCGCTCGTTCTCTTACTCTCTCGCTCTCTCGTTCGCCCGATATCCGGCTATGGAAACGCGACCGTACCGCGAGCACAGCCCCGACATCTTTTCCTCCGTTTCGATCGACGAAAATACCGATTCCCGTCGATTCGTTCAAGGTAACACTGGACCGTCGCGAGGCAACAGAGATTATCCTCGGATTCGGAGTATCGAAGCGGTGTCGCGTCGCGGATTGATAATTCTTTGGAAACGCGCGCAGGTGGCTAAGCAAGAGAAAGGTGGTTCGCGTTTCACCCTGCCTCGCGCTGCTCGTCGATCGCCGATCGCCGATCGCCGATCGCTGGTTGCTCGCTCGGCTAGATCGGTCGACCGGCTAGGTTAGAACGCGACGCGACCTCGATATTACGATCCGAAGAAATTCGGGGGTAAGGAGGAGCAAGAGCGACCGAACCAGTCGAAACGAAGGAGAGGAGAAGAAAGATTCGCGAGAGGTTGGGCGAACAGAGCAAACGGACGGGTCGCTTATTTATGGCAGCCATACTTCAGATATATGAACTGGTTCCCGTCGAAAGTTCGGGACGCCGCGTCTTTCCAGTTCAAAATGTATAGAGAGGTGTCCCGCCGCTCGCCTTCGGCGGCGAGATTCGCGAGAGGGAGAGAGAGAACGCTCTCTCACCCTCTTCGCGATATCTTCGAGCTCGAGCTCGATTCTTCGCTTGCAGCGTCCGATTTTGCCGCTGAGCCGAGCCGAGAAAGGATCGTCGGGATTACACGTTTCGCGTAATTGAAATTTTGGTCGATGCGCGGTTCGAAGCGCGTTGCGTCGACTATACTGTTTGCCGAACGACGGAAAGTCGTGTTCACGCGTCGACGAACGAAGAAGGCTCTCGGAGGAGGGGCGACGGGAACGAGGGAGCAAACGGACGCCACGACGGAACGGAACCGAGTAGAGCGGAGAGGAGCGGAGAGTAGCAGAGTGGAGCGGAGCATTGGGGAGAAGAGAGGCGATGGAGTAGATAAATAGATGGATGGGCAATATTATAACTCACCGGCTGTCATCCTGTACGGAGAGTCAGGCTGCTAATCAGACCCTGGCTCGCTCTCGCCCCTCGACCGACCCTTCACGAAAAATGGATTTATTGCCGTTCGCCTCGACTTCGGCACGCTATCGAGCTCTCTGATCCGTAGAATGTAACCATCGTCGTACTATTCGCGTCGAGGCTTCTACCGTGAGTCGGTCCCTTTCCTACCCTGTTCCTTCCCTCGCCCAGCCCCTCCTCGCCCATAGGTCATTCCCGCTCGTCCCTCCTTCCGCGTCGATCTTTCTAACGCGATCGTTTTTTCGACCGTTCAAAAATCCGGCGTGTTTCTTCTCAACGGTCTCGTTCGATTTCGATTTCGATTACGACGAAAGACGCGGCACGCGAATGCTTTCGTCGTAACGAGTCAACGATGAAAAGGCAAGACGATTCGCGATCGTCGATCGTTGATCGGCGATCGGCGATCCGCGAGTCGACGGAGGGGATACGCGTCGTTGGGCTCGGCCACGGGAACGATACCGGAGGGAGGGCTCAGGTGAGGGCCAATGCATCAAGCAAACGGTGACACTCGCCTCTGCACGGCGTGCATAGATCATGTCGACCTCGTTGCCGTCGGACGCGGTGCTCCGCGACGACGAGACGGGGGAAAGATCTAAAGCTTGGAGGGGTATGACCCCCCCTCCTTACGCTCTGCCCCGGCTTTTCTCTTTCTCGCGCTCGTTGTACTCCGAGAGCACAGATGTACGAGCCGAACGAGATAGACGCGAGGAAGAGAGTGGAACTGTCTGAGACCCTTGCTCGAGAATACGTGTACACAAGCACGAACGCCTGCTCTCGTGTACGTGTCTCTGTACGTGCGCGCGTGTGTTTTTTCAACGAGATTTATTACCGAACTCCTAATGCTTCGGGGCACGAGGAGAGGGTGCTGCCGCTCTTCCCACCCATCGACGCTCACCCTGCTACACCGCCGCTGCCACCGCGCCACCACTGTCGCCAACATCGTCGTCGTCGTCGTCGTCGTCGTCGGCGTCGTCGTCGTCGTCGTCGTCGTCGTCGTCGGCGTCGTCGTCGTCGTCGTCGTATTCGTCGTAGTCTTCGTTGTCGTCGTCGGTCTTGCCTCGCCGGCACTTCGTACCTTCTCGCCGTACCGTAGTTCGTCTTCGCGCGCCGCTTAATCCTTGGCTGCCACGCTATTACGAGTTGATTTACATTCCTGCGTTAACAAGGGCCAGTGGAACGCGCCACCGATTCGGCGCTTCTCCGTTCCACGGTTCCTCGCCACGGTCGATCAAAATTCTTTCGAAAGACGATATTTTCGTCGAATCCCGGCGAACGATTCGGAAGCGATCCCCCGACGATTCGGTTGGACCGGTTGCTCGGCCCGCCGAAGGGCGTGTACGCGTTTCGCTACTACACGCGGCAACTGCGAACGACATCGCCGAAATATTTACCGTCCCGCTAGCTCGCGATAAATCGTTATTAAGCAAATCGTATTACCGTTTACTAATTGTACATTCAAGGAAAGCAACTTTAACGAGATCGTCGCGAGGGATTACGTAATTTCGTCCGTTTGCCGCGGCCGCGACCACGTCCCCGTCACGGCTCTTCCGATTCTCGGAGAGTCTCACCTAGAAATAGCTATTCTTCTTCTTCTTCTTCTTCCTCGGGCCGACCGACGCTGCCTGGGAATTCGCCTATCAACCTCTCTCCGTCTCGTTCGTCTTTCGAGAAAGACGGAAACGAAGCCGAATCGAGACGGAGAGACTCGCCGAGGAATCGAGATCGCAGAAAAAAGAATCGCGGATGACTCGACGAGAATTCGAACGGCGACACTGTAGAAGATCGGTGAAACGGTAGGACAAGTGCGAAGGGTGGTGTACCTACTACCTTCTATCTACTAGCTACTCGGGAGAAGCGAACGCGAAGCGTCGCCGGTAGACGACGAAGAGGAACGAAGAGACTGCGAGTCGAACGAACGCGAAAACTGAGAAAGAGTGCGTGTACGCGGCGAGTCGAGAGGGACTGGGATGCGAGGCGAGGACGAAGAAAGGGGAGACGCGAAAAAGTCGCGAGTCCAAGGAAAAGAGTCTCTCCGTGAAACTGGGAAGAGTGGGATGGGGGCGTGGGTGGAATGAGGCGTTAGTGGGGAGAGAAATACGTCGGGCCGGTGCGTGTCGAAGGTGGGGATAGGTCAGGGCCGAGGGCGGAGGGGTAGTCGGTTTGTCGTGGACGAGAGGATAGGCGGGGAGGGATATGGTCCGTTCGTTTTGCGCGGGGTTTGGAATGGGACGGCAGCGGGACAGCGAGACAGCGAGACAGCGCGACAGGGAGAAAGGGAGATCGACGTAGGAGCGAGAGAGAAAGACCGAGGCCGAGGGAGAGCGTGACCGAGAAGGGAGGTAGGTATAGGTAGTAAAGGAGCGGTTCGGCGAGGAGAGAAACGAAGCGCGGAGCACCACCAGGATCGGAGGGCGGGGGGAGGGCGAGAGGGTGGCCGTGGACGGGCGAGGGGGTGAAGATTCGGTAGGAGAAGCGAGGCCAGCGCCAGGCGGGGAGAGTTGGTTCTCTTTCTCTCTCTCTCTCCCTCCCTCTCTCTTTTACTCTATCGCTCTCTGTATGTATCACCCTGTCTCTGTTTCTCTCGTTCTCTGTTTCTGTGTCTTTGTCTCTCTCTATCGCGAGAGAGAGAGAGAGATCGAGCTCGAAGAGGGGCGGCGGAGGGAGAGGGAAAGGAGAGGTGCATCGGCGGCATCAGCGGCGTCGGCGGTGGCGGTAGAGCGACGGTAGAGCGGCGGTAGTGCCCGAGTGGAGGGGGCACGGACGGGGAAGATGACCGCGGAGCCGTCAGTGCGCCACGTGCTGTCGTCGTGGGAGGGTCGTTGCTTTCGCTTCGTTTCGTCAAAGAGTCATGCATCGCGTTACCGCGAAATCGTGACTCGTCGTTCCGCAGCACCGGCCCGCGACGCTTCAGGGCCGCGCGAAACCTAACCCGGTCGAATCGTGAACCCGCGGCCATGCGAAATTACGGGCGGTGACGCGGTGACGCGGTGACGCGGCGACGCGCGGCTCGTCGAGCCACACCGAGGATAGCGGAAAGAGTTATTCGGGAAAGAGTTTATCGGGAAAGAGTTTCGAGGGAACGAGTGATAGGCGGCTAGCGAACGCCAAACCAGTTCAGTGAGTGGTGCGTCTTTATTGTCTTTGCGTGGGTGGGAAAATCCTTGGGAATGACGCGGTGATACGATGCCGAGGGAATCGCCGAGGACACGCGGCTCCCGATGCTCGTCGTCCATGCACAGGATAATCGCTCCTGACGTTTCACCGTTGTCGACGATCCATCGGGACTGACGTTTCCTGCGCGCTGGAACCACTACTTTACGGTAAGTCGTGTCCCGCGAAACCCGCACCGTTCGACCGAAAACCGATTCCGTCCAACCTTCCGAAATTATCGACGGTTCGTCGCGAACCCCTGTCAAACGGTTTCGCGACATCGAACTTTCTCTCTCGAGCCTTTCGTCGCTTCGTTCTCCTCGCTCGCCCGATGTCTTCTCGATATCCCTTCTTTCTGCTCGCGATGACTGTTCGACGTACCGCGTACACGGACGAGGACACGCGCGCTCTGTCGCGCACACGCGCGAGCGCATTCAAATCAATTTTGTTGACAACTCGATTCGTATCGCACGCCTGTGAATTACCATAATAGTTTCCAATTACTCCGGGTCGCTATTCGCGCTGGAAACGGTGAATTGCCGTGTCACGTTCGGTATAATCCCGTAGCGTCGCCGTACCGCGAGGATCGCGAGGACCGTGCGAAGGGGAAACGGATCGCAGCTGGTCAGACAGCCGGACGATACCCATCTACGAGCACGGGTCGAAGCGTTCTCGACGTCTCGCGATCCTTTCGGACGAGGTGACACGACGAATTGTCGTCGCGTCGGTGTCGCGAGGAGATGTTCGACGCGTTGCCACGTGGCAAAACTGTACCGCGTACGATGTACGCACTCGCTCGTGGCTTACGACCAACGACTCGCGACCCAGGTAACATACCACTCGAGTTCACGAGAAAACACCGGCCTACGAGCCGGCGCGGTGTGCGCGAATCTGTTCGCGTGGCTGTGGAAACATTAGGTCGTTAATTACACGTCGACGGTCTGACAAAAACAAGAGACTCCGTGTGGTCGTGACAGTTTTGTAAACAGAGGTCGCGGTAAAAATTTAGCGACTCTGCCGAATATAGTATCGACCGGTCGAAAATATCCACTTAGATGTTCTCGATTGATCCGGTCGATTAAAATTTAGGGGCGAGAGACCGTGTGGAGAAGCGACGTCATTCAGAAGGATTAAATTTGTTCTGTCGTCTGTCTCTCTCGAGACGTTGTTGATATACGGACGATAGATTCGGACAACTCGTCACGGTTCGTGGTTGTCGCGATCGCGAGGACGAGGACCGATTCCGAACGAGCGAGATTCGAACGACGTTCTGCATTTTTAAGCGATAGCCAATTATGGACCGACGCCGCGCGATGCGGCGTGGCGCGGCGCGGTGCGACGGATGGTTGCCTTCGAAACGCGACCCGTGACCGACGTCGATCAGTTCGGAAAAATCTGTGTGTCCGTCGAGAAAGTCCGATTTTCCACGAGTAAACTCGTCGCACCTACCAGCACCGTTTCTCGGTGGCAATGACTCGAATGCGCGATCAACAACGCCGGTACGCGAACGAGTATGCGCGCGACAAGTGCACAACGGTAAACAAACGCGTAGACACGGTTCGTGGGTGTATATAGGCGTCCGAATGCAGACGCGCGAGCACGATCGCGAGCCCGATCGCGAGCTCGAGCTCAAGCTCGAGCGCGAACTCGAGTTCTAACGCGTCAATAGCACACCCCCGCAATTCAGTAGCGCCTATTGAAGTCTGCGATGACGGGCCCCGTCTGTCAGCAGATCAAAGCCGAAGTAAGCTCTCTTTGTGATGCTCCACCGGGTCGGTATTTAATTATGTATGAGATCGATATTCGGGCCTTCGGGGGCTCTCTTTCAACTTCCCAGTCTCTCGGTGTCTCGGTCTCTCGATCTCTTCGTCTCTTCGTCCCTCCGCCTCTCCGCCTCTACATCGTTCCGTCTCGGTTCCTCGTTCTATCGTTTGCTCCGTCGCAAATCGTGCTCCCTTCCTCCCACTGTCGCTCCTTTCTCGGCATTTTCTCGTTTCGCATAAACAGGAAACCCTGCCAAATTAATCCTTCTTCTTTACTTTGGCTCTTGCTTTCGTTTCGCCGCGGATCAATTCGGATCGGATCGGATCGGTTCGAAGTTGATCGAAAGAACGATCTGTCCGACTCCGAGATTCGCGAAGGGTTTGAGTCGTAGGACTGCCCGAAGCCTGCTTGTAACGGGCAAGAACATCGTCGAGGCAAGAGGGCGAACGAGAGGCCCTGCCACGGGCGCCAACTTAACGCGCGCATTTAAATCTCGCGCGATCGTAAAGATCTCGTAAACGGGGAGCGTCCATCTGTCGAAAGGCACGAACGATCGTGGGAAGAAAGACGAGATTATTAACGTGGTAAACGTACGCGGCCGGTGGCTGTAAACTGTCGAGAGACGTCGCTTCCGAACGACGAGTACGTAACGTTTCAATGAACGAACCTGAACGTACGCGCCTGCTTAGAGTCCAGGGGAACAACCTTCCAGCTTATCCACGTCCCCTTCCACTTCTGTTGTCACTGTTCCTCCCTCTGTTCCATCTGTTCCCTCTGTTCATCGCTGCTTGCTACTCGCTCCTCTTCCTTCTTCAACTTGGCAGCACCTCTTTCTTAGTCGCCAGCAACGTTCTCGACACTCTCGACACTCTGTTCGCGTCGTTCCTTTAACCAGAGCCGGACACCCCCAACCCTCCTGCACCCCCTCGCACCGTAAGAGATGATCGCACGCGGTGGCCCTGCTGCCATTCGAAACATCGACGAGCCGACTCGACGCGACGCGACACGACGCGACACGTTCGTTTGGAATGTTTATTCGTTCAGTTTCAACGATAAAAAACTCTTTGATCAAAATCATGCCTCCCGATGAACGTGCTATCGTTTCATCGCGATGCATACGTCATGCAAGAAACAAATTCGAACAAAAAAAAAAAAGTTTACCCTTCGTGAACGCAAAAAAATATTAGCGAGCCTCGATGGCGCTAATTTGCCGCGACCCGCGGCGGTTCGGCTGTTCTTTTTTCTCCTGTCACTGTTCTCCCTGTTTCTCTCCGTCCATCTATCCGCTCACCCGTCCGTCCCTCGTTCTCCGTTTCTCTCTCGGTGATGCGCTCGCTGGTTCGTTCGCTTGCTTTTCCGATCGAACGAATCCATTTCGCTCGATTTCCATTTTCACGCATCGGTTGCGCGTGTGTGCAATCGTACCGCACGACGAATGACCACGAAAGGTTATCGTTGCACTTTGAATCGCGATCGGTGCGTACCTTCGATACGACGCGTTTGCTTCTGCTATCGCTGCTGCTGCTGCTGCTGCTGCTGCTGCTGCTTCCTCTGTTGTCTCTATTCCTGCTCCCGTTCGAAGCCGCTATCCTCCACTTTAGCTTCGCTTCCGTTTCTGTTTCTGTTTCGCCCTACAATTCGTTGTCCGTCACAATTTTCGTTGGAATCTCGAGCACCCTGTCGCTTCGTTACGCGTTCTCGCGTGCACAATTTTCTGGCGCTGTCGTTAGCGACGAAACGATCCCTGAAACGGTCGAAATACAAGAGATACGGTCATACGGATAAACAGAGAAAGAGACAGAGGGAGAGAGGGAGGTCGGCAGGGTAGGAGAAAAGACGAAAAGCCGGAGGCGTATCGGTCACGCGGATAGTCAAATGTTTGCATATAACGAGAACGTTAGCGGAGAAGAGCGATAGAAGGGAGAGCAACGGGGGATGAGCTGGTTGCGTGGGAGGGTGGAAGGTTGGCCGAGCAAGAGAGAGGATGGGGAGAAGCCCGGTTTTGATCGGTCGCACAGAAAATTGTATTTTCGAAATCAATTAATATCCAGAGAATAATAATACACTGGCTAATGATCGCGCAGCACGTATGGCCGTTCACCTCTCTCTCTCTCTGACTCTTTGTCTCGCTCGCTCCCTCCCTCTCTCTTTGTCGCACTCCCTCCGCACCGCTCCCTTTTCCCTTGATTCAGCCGCGATCACCCTCGGGCTACTTCGAGTTGGATTCCGCGCGGTTTGTGATGCGTCGATTCGACCAAAGTGCGTTTGACAATTTTTAATTATCGATAACGAGTTTGACCGCGAAGATAGGTCGAGCGAAACGCAGCGTGCATCGACGAATAATCGAAAAGCCCGGTCCGGCTCGTTTGCCGATGTCGTATCGCTTCGATGGTAAGCGCCGATGCGACGTCCATAAACGTTTTATCGAACTTCGGCGGTCGTTTGTCTCTTTACCGCGACGATCCAAACTATCTCGATTAACGCGAATAACTTTATCGCGAACTGTGTAACAACGGGACGACTTCGTCGACGATCGAGTCTCTTAGCTGGGATCGATTTTTTTTTCGGACGGTCCGAAACGCGCGGCGGCTCGCGCGACCCGCTTAGACGATATCTCGCGGTTACCGCTCGAAAACGCCTGGAAACGCGAACCGGAGCGACGTGCTTTATGTATTCGCGATAGACGATAAATTCTCTCTCGCCTCCGCGCGGAGAAAAATTCCTCCGTGAATCACCGGCTAGATTACTCGCGTCGTTGCTCTCTGGATTTCACGGGGCACAAGTACACCGCTACTCGGGGACAGAGTCGTATCGGCAAGGCGGGCGCGCGCGAGCGCGCGTGCGTCTCACCGCGGTCTACCTTGTAAATCATTCTCGATCCTTGCGCGCGCTTTCACGATTGCAGGCTGGACTCGGCTCGACCAAGCTAAAGCGTATCGATCGTCTTTAATTTCGACCGGTAACGCGGAAAAACGGAGGGGGGCGCCTGGCACACGCGTGCATGCTCGAAACACGATGATCTGCGATAGCAACGCATAATAATTGCGCGTGTTACGTCAGCACGGAGCATACGGGCCGGGTGTGCCACCCACTCGCGCGTAGATCACTCTCTCGGTAGCTCGCCCCTCTTCGTCTATCCTCTCCACTCCTCTGTTCTCCTTCTCCCTCGACGAACCGCATTCCGTCGAGAAACTAGGATCTCGCGGAGCGACAACGACATCGTAACGCGATCCATCGGCGTCGTCTTCGTCTTCGTCTTCCTCTCGATCGTCGTCGTTGTCCTTATACTTGCGAGCGCGTACCCCGTATGCCCACACGCGCGTAACGGTATCGAAGTCGCGTGTAAACCGGTGAATCATGGCTTCGCGAAGCGAGCCGCTCCGTTGCGTGGGAAGGGAATGGAAGGGACAAGGTGGTGGGACGCACGTCACCGGCATTGCGATCCGGACGCACCGATTCTTCGCGAGAGTACGTCGTCGCCTCCCCGCATGCTCCCCGACATCTTCAGGAAATCGACCGCAGGATACTAGGAGATTCTCTCCCTCTCTCTCTCTCTCTCTCTCTCTCTCCCTTTCTGCGATCACAAACGCGGCGAAAGTGCGAGCGTTGCGTCGTTCGTCGACAAGGGCAATTCGGTTCTCGAACTCGTCGAGTCGATCGTTTATTTTCGACAAGGCTGATCGATGGATGGCCGCGCTGCGCGACGGTCATCGGCATATGTCTTTAATTTGGTTAATTATTCTATAAGCTACGCTTTGTACCGTATATACGTACTTTATTGGTATCGTAAAGATGTTTCGCTAAATAACGTCACAGCGTTTCCGCGTAACTCGTATTTAATCTTCACGTAAATAGTGCGATATCGGTGAAAGCTCTGTACAAAGTTGGAAGCTGCTCAGGCCTAGCTGCTTCTACCTGACTGACTTTATGACCTTGCCGGGATCTTCTGTACTTGGGAAAAACCGCCCTTTATGCCTAAACCCTTCTACCTGAGACGCTATGGTATCGTTGAATTACGACAGCGAGAATACGTGGTCGTCTCGCCGCATCCTCCCCGACGTCTTTGGGAAATCGACCGCAGGATACCAGGAGATTTTCTCTCTCTCTCTCTCTCTCTCTCTCTCTCTCTCTCTCTCTCTCTGCGATCATAACTGCAGCGAAAGTGCGAGCATCGAGTCGTTAGTCGACAAGGGCAATTCGGTTCTCGAACTCGTCGAGTCGATCGTTTATTTTCGACAAGGCTGATCGATGGATGGCCGCGCTGGGTCGCGCCAGGCCCGGCCGACCAGTACCGTGCGAACCATGTCACTGTTATTATCGTTCGGGACGACACGGTTTTCCCTAAAACGCGGAAGATCGCCGGCCGTCGAGACAGATGGAAGCGTACCAGCTCTCTCGACGCGACTCCGTGACATAGGCTCGTCGACCGTGTAACCCAATTTCTCGGCGAAAGATTTCGTCGACGGTGTTACCGCTTCGTCACGAAGTGCCATTCCTCAGAATTTTATCGATCGCCGAGGGAGCGGAGAAAAGGCGGCAGACGGACGGCGACTGTCCGCGTCACGTCTCGTCTCGTCTCATTTCGTCGCGTCGCGTCATATCGATACGATCGATCCCCGGCCGATCGCGGGAGTACGATTCCAATTAACCCGCTTCCACGCATCGGTGATCGAGAACGATACAAGGATCTCTTGTACCGAAGCGTATCGATCGGCGGACTATCGGTAATTATGATCGAGGTGTACGGCTTTCTTCGGCCGGAGAGGAGGAACGAAGGGAGGGGATTCCGATTGCGCGGAGGAAGAGTATTCTTCTTTCAAAGACGAAAGTAAAGACAAGCATATTTAATGACCGATAAATGGAGGAAACAAAATGATATAGAATGAACTCGCTTCTCGACCTCCCGTGCGACTCCTCCCGCTAACGCAACACTCTCACCCGGATCCCACGTACATCTCATTCGTACCGGTAACATAGACACGCGCTTCTCGAGATCTAAAGTTCGCGGGATCCACGAGACAAGTACCGCACGGTGCGAGTTTGGATCCGAACTCGTCGATGCGAAGATGCGGTTTCACAGGGATGACGATCGGTTGTCGGATCGCGCGAAGGATCCGCGCGCGGCCATAGGCCGCTAGGAACGCGTAATCCACCGTTCGACCACGTGGTCGGTATAAAAAGACTCGTTGCCGACGATGCGTTACGTAATAGGTATGCTCGTTCATAAACAGCTCCGCTTAACTATGAATGAAGCACGCGGGTCCGTGTTCGTACCCGTACCTGTGCCGTGCCGTGTTGAGCCGTGCCTAGCCTTGCCTTGCCTTGCCTTGCATTGCCTTGCCTTGCCTTGCCTTGCCTTGCTTTGCCTTGCCTTGCTTTGCCTTGCCTCGCCGTGGTGTACCGTGTCGATCGTTTGCTCGCTCGCTCGCTCGCCCACTTCCACGCATACCTATTCTACGCGTCCGTACGTCGTACCCGGTCTTGACCTGCCTCGAATCACGTATATCCTAATCCGTTTGCGCACAGCCGTTGAACGTTCCTGTTCACGCTCACGCGCATACAACGCGCTCGGAGACGAGCGCGCGCGCGCGCACACGCACAACCGCATTCGCGCATTTTGAATAATTAATACATTAACGAGTAACATCGACGCACCTGGCGTGCTCGTTCGTCTGTTAATTATCGATAACCGATTCGCTGTATTCCAGCCCGTTAACAATTAACGGCGTGCAACCGCGCAGACAACGAGTAGACCAGAAGAGTTTGTCCCGATCGTTTCGAACACGCCGAGAAGAAATCGCGTTTCGCGAGGAGCATCGCGTCGCGAAATTCAGCCACGTCGGATCTCCTCCCTTTCTTTCCAAGAGCACGAGCAGGCTACGCAACCTGTTCAGCTGTCGGAAGAAGGAAAAAAAAAAGGAACGAAAAACCGTCTAAGAGGCTCAGGTGCAGGTATCTCCGACGCGGCGTCCGGCTCGAGAGATCGAGTTGCTCGATGTCTTCTCAAATACCTCGAGAAATTTAAAACGTCTAAGCCGTCAACTTTTCCGCCCCTGTTGCACGACGCGCGCACCTTCCCTTTTCGCGGTTCCCCTCCGTTCGTTCTCGTTCTCTTTTCTTGCTCTCTCTCTCTCTCTCTCTCGTTCGCGCAGCACCCTATCTGCTTCCTCTCCCTCTCCCCCTCTCTCTCTCTCTCTCACTCTCTCGTCTCAAACGAAAGCGCGAAATAATTCGATCGAGAGAACGTTGTTGCTCCGGTCGTTTCCCTTTCGCGAACAAAAATGCCCGGGTCTTTGCCTCGGGTGTTTCGTCTCGGTCGGGTCGCGTCGAGGATTCGCTCGAGCGCGAGCGGTCCGAGCGGATCACACGAAACCGTCGAGCCTCGGACAGAACGTGCCCGTGGCGTGGTTCTCGAACGATTGACAGCTGCGAAGAGTCATCTTCCACCGCGTCATCGTGATCGTCGTTCTTACAGACGGTACCACGATGATTGGCCGAAAGCGCATTTGTTTCGTGACGCAGCAGAGACGAGCGCGAGATTCGTTCGTCCTCGGATGTGTTTGTAAAGGAGCAACGGGGGCGGCAACGCTCGCCAACAGCCGCCGCGAGCTCTCTTTTGTCGGGACCGGCCGCAGTTGCGGCCGCTGCCGGTGCTGGAGCCGGTGCGCCGTGATAAATAGTCTTTGCACCGAACGGAAAAATTGAATCGATTCGGAGCCGTGTCGCGGCACCGATTTGCCGGCGTGTTTCTCCAGGAAACGCGAGCCGTCTCGAGACCGTCTTCGAACGAGGATCTCTATACCTGTCGTGGATCCGTTGCTTCGTCGCCAACAGTCTTTCGATTTTACCGGTGGCGGCGGTGGTCGAGGCAACGCGCAACTGTGTGGCAGCGCTCGAAGAACGAAAGAACGAAAGAACGCGAGGACGAGAGAAACGCGACGTACCTGGAGCAAAGTATCCGTAGCGGCAAGGATAATAAATAATAAAGGTATAGGTACGGGAGATCGATGGCTGCAGCATGACTGACGTTCCATCAATCATCTCTTCGCCCTTCTCACGAAGCATCGACCGACCGTGTCCGACCGTCCATCCATCCATCCGACCGACCGACCCGACCGATCGGCTTCTCGGTTGGCTACGACCCAACCATCTCCGGTATCGTTTTCTTTCACGATGCTCGGCGCCCGTGCGCGCCTCTCTCGCGTTTCTTCGTTCTCTTTTGAATTCGCGAGCGTTTACGCGCTCTCGCCCGTTATCGCGACGAGCCTCGTCGACTCGATTACCGTTTTGCCCAAGATCTTGGGAAAACGTCGGTGTACAGGTTCCGAAAAGGAAGGGGACGTCGACGACGCGCTTGTTCCGAAAAGGAGGCCGAATCGGAAGGGGGTGGTAGGACTCGGGGGAAGTTGGAAGCACGAGAAGTCTGCCATCCACCGACTAATCCGTCCCCTTCGGCGTATGGTGAGTGGCCGGGACGTATCAATCGGAAGGTTGGTATAAGTTTCCGCCGCTGTGGTCCGCCTGTACCGAGGTTAGCTGTCGTGGTCAGTTTCGAATTGCGGCGATGTCAGTGACAGCTGTGCTCGAGGGCCGCGTATTGAACTCGCGTCCAGTCACGCTCCTTTATACCTACTTACCTTGCCCCTTCCCCTTCCATCGTTCTCTCTCTCTCTCTCTCTCTCTCTCTCTCTCGCTCTCTTTCTGATCGGCTCTCCGTCCGTTAGCCGGGCCGCCAGGCATCCGTCTCTTTCTCTCGGTCTGGCAACCCCTCTTCTCTCCCGTCGCTCTTTTCTTCCCTCGCAGTATCGGGCTCCTGCCAGCCGTGTTTCTTCTACTCGTCCGATCCTCGACACGAATCGAGCGGATCGCTCGAAATTCTCGAAAACGTCTGTCGATAAGGAACGGCCGAAAGCAATCGGGAGATTGTCCCGCTGGTTTCTCAACGTTTCACTTCTCGCGCGACCATCTCCCATCGTTCCTTCCACCGCGAATAGAAACGAAACGAAACGAAACGAAAGGAAAGGACGTTGCTCCGAGAATCGAGAGGGAATCCATTGCTCGTCTTCTTTAATTAAAGCTTTCCACTTCTCTCGGGAGGGAACGGCGGCTATAGCGTATACCCGTGCCGTGCTACTATTCCAGTATTTCGGAGGCGAGGAACGGCACGCGAGACCAAACCGGAAGGGAAAAGCAAGAACAAAGGGAAGAAGTAACGGGGCGGGGAAAGCGAGCTGCATGTCGGAGGGCTGTTTAACTTCCCAATTACTAGAAACACCGAGCCATCGAGGCGAGTATTAAACCGGCTACCACCCACTCGGGTTTCGACTCGCCCTCGCGAATACTATCCACGATACCTCGACGTATCTCGTTCGGCTGCCGCTCCGAAGGGAGAAGCGGCGGGAGAGCGGAGAGAGAACGAAGCGCCGGAAGGGAGAACAGGGTCGGCGATAGTCGAGGATTTCGCGAACGCGGACGCGTTCTCTTCGTCCATCCCGTTTGTTCGTCGACACCGAAGAAGTTGGCGTAACGACGCGCCGCCGGGAGGAACAGCGAGAGCTAGCGCAATATCGCCCCCCGGTCTCGACGATGCTCCGGAGAACGAGACCGGCGGTCGTTACAACGGATAGAGGTGAGGGGGTCTGGTAGGGACGCTTCAACGTTTCGAAACGCTCCGGGACGACCGTCCGGGGACGTTTCGTCGCAACGAGCGCCCCTTATCTTCCCCATACTTTCCTCGACGAAACGCGGCGGTCCTCTTCTTCCACCTCCCAGCGATTAATTCCGTTTCCATTTCCGTTTCCGTTTTCGTTTTCGTTTTCGTTTCCATTCTCGCTCGACCGTCGCGAATCACCTCGATCCACCTCGATCTTCCTCGTTTTCGAACGCGTTCGACGATCTCTGCGATCTCCTTGCACGTCCAAGGCAGATTAGGTGTCGGTCCAGCGAGTTGTCGCGGTCGCAGCCTCGCCAAATCCACATTGCCCGTAAAGAGAGCAGCGGACCGATCCGAGAAAGAGCGACGAAGCTCGCGGTCCAACAGGAACCTAACCTAAACCCGACGATTTATAATCGGTGACGAATGAGCGCGATCGCAGCGAACCCTCGTCTCTCGGGCGTTTTATAAATGTCGCGGAGCAATAAAGACGCTCGATGGATTAGCCGTGAGCCTGGCATTCCGAGGCAGCGGATTCTATTCTGGTGATTCGAAACCAGGCACGCGCGTCCAATGAATCAATCGAAGCCTCGCTCTTTCCCCCGTGTCTCGAAGCTTTGATCTCTCGAAGACGTTTAACGTCCACGAAGGACGGACATTTCCGAGGAGCCACGACGCGTCCGTTCCGTGACTTTTCTCTCCCTCTCCATCCGTCAACGCGCCCGTTCCAGTCTCTGCTCTGCGTTTAGACTCGTCGACTCGCGAAGCTTCTGGTTGCGTATCGCGCGAACAGTGTATCGACCTGCTGCGATTCATCGCCGCACGACTACCAACCCCCCTCCGTCCGTCGCGTCGCCCCGCGTCACCCCGAAACTCGGTTGCTTCTTCTCGAAACGAATTGGTCGCGTCCACGGCGGCACTGCGAACGATCCTACCGACTCCTGTCGACTTCAATTTTACGACATCGGCCCGCCTGCGCTCTAGCCACCCTCGAGTCCCTCGGTGAGCCTCGATCGTTCTTTTTCTTCGGCAACGCCGTGACACGAACACGCCGTATCCCCGTTGTTCCAAGAATTCACGTACGCGTCATAAATAGTGCCCTGCTCGCACTCTGCCGCTTCCTCTCGCCTCCTATTCTCCTCTCCTCCTCCTCTTACTCCTCCTGCTCCTCCTCTTCCACCACCTCTCCTCTCCTCTCCTCTTCGATTTCTCGCGCGATCCGACGTTTTCCAATATTCCAAACTGCACCGATTCCATCTGGGGTCCCTTCGAAGCTTCTTCAACGTCCCCCTCCCTCTACCTCTTTCTTTCTATCTCGATCGTTGATTCGCTCTCGGCTATACCGCTCCTTTTCTTTCCCTTTTCTTTCCCCTTTCTTTCTGCTCCTTCTACTCGTCTCGACTCGTCTCTGACCGTGCCTCGTCTCGAATTTCTCGTACGTCGATTCGTTCTCGTTTCCGCAAACTTTTCGAATTCGACTAGCTGGAACCGGACGATCGATACAGATCTATCGCGTTGGCACCAACGAGAGAGGATCCTTTCTACTCGGCTCGCGAAATGGAATTGGCGCGAAACGTTTTACGAGCATGCGCGTCCCTCTCGTCGTTCGTTTCTCGTTTCGTCGTCGTCGTTTCTCGTTTCCCGTTTCTCGTTCTCGGCACGAGCTCGTTGCGCGCCGACCTTTAGCCAACGGATCCCTTCGCTTCGAGTCGTAGCTATCCCCCTTAACTCCGCGCGGCTCTCTCACGACCTCCCTCTGCAACTACCGCCGCGCAGCCACCCCCGTCACAGCCAACCCTGACCTGATTTATGGGACTCTCCGAGCGTCTACCCTGCCGACGCGCGCGTTTTCGAGCCTCCCTTCCCCTACATTTCCTCCCCGGTCCGTTCGCGTAGACAGCTGGGTGGCGTTTCCATGAACGAGCTTCCACTTTCCAACGTATCGTGCTCGCTATCGGTTCGCGTCGCGCCAACGCGCCACCGAGCCAGCAACACGAGTCCACAACCCACCAACGCACGTTTCGAACGTGCTTTCCCCGACGTCCCGTGTCTTTGCGTTAGCCTTTTCCCCGACGATTCTCTCGCCTCGCCCCTGTCGCCCGCTTCTCTCCTGCTGCTCTCCCTCTCCATTCTCACCGTAGATACGGTCGAGTAATATAGTGGTCCTGCATCTGTTCCTCGAGTGACGCAACGTCCCGTCATAGATCACGACCAGGCTTTTAGAGAGCCGTCGCGTCGCGTCGCAGAGACCGTGCACGAAAGAGAGAGACAGAAAGAGACGAGAGAGAGAGAGAGTATGCTGGGACGTGGCCGGCCAGACGCCAGGACGATCCAAAGACGCGAGTAGTATTCACAGAGTTGGGAGAAACAGAACCGAGATAGACAGAGAGATAGAGAGAGAGAGAGAGAGAGAGAGAGAGAGAGAGAGCAACGTGACGATAAAGGCAAATGTAACAAGGACCGAGGGACAAACCTGACCGATGGAAAGGGAGAGACAGAGAGGAACGGGAGAGAAACGGGAGAGAAACACCGACAGAGTGACGGACCGTTACCGTTCAAGTCGGCTGCGAGACGCAAAGCACGCGAGCGAGAGTGCTGCCGGCGTCTCTGGTGTCTCGTAAACGGGACGCGAAGTAAAACGTAAAATCCATTGCCAGGAGAAGCTTTGGTCGGAGGCCGTCGCGGCGTCGTCGGTGCAACGAGACAACGTCGCCGCTGAACACACCTCGTGGATCACCGGAACGTACGACGGCCCCGGAATATCGAACTTTCGCGACGATAGATTTTCCTCTCGGAATGGAACGCGGGTTAAGGAGAAGTTTCACCCCGTGTTCTCGCGACATCCCGCGGATGAGAACGCGTGACGAACGAGAGAAAAAGAGGATTGGGTAGACTGCGACCGTAGCTGGGGTGCAACGGACAAGGCGACGGTCGTAAATGCAAAAAGAGAGAGAGAGAGAGAGAGAGAGAGCGACAAACGACGGGGGACGACGAGAAATCATTCGCGACGATATACGACCGAGAGTTTGTTTGCGCTTATGGTTTGCGTCTAAAAGGTGGGGGGCCGGCGGGCCGGGGACAGAGGGGTTGTCGCTTTATCGAGTCACCCTTACGCCTATTATGCCTACCCCGCCATACCCCGATGGTAGCGCTTTAACGCGATCATCCCCCTACCGCCTTCACCGCCACCACCGCCATCGGCGCCGCTGCACAGTTTCGGCGGCTCGGTCGCGCCGCGTCCCGCGTCTACCGGCTAGCCGAAGTCAACGTGAACACCGACGCCAACGCCGACGCCGGCCGAGGTCCGACGACGCCGGGTGACGCGGCGCGCGCGAATTAAAACGCCTCATAAATATCTGAAACAAAGGCGGCCGCTTTTGAGGGCGTACGGTGGAAAGATATACGGCCGGTTAGGAGGGCTGGTAACGGCCGAATAAGGGGGTGGAAGTGTTGGGGGACGAGACCGGGGAAACGCGGTCGCGGCTGTTCGGGGACACGATTCGACCGCGCTCGCAGCCCCTACGAAAAACACCGTCGACGCTCAACGAATACTTTTTACGTAGCAGATCGTTTTCTTTATATATATATATATATATATATATATATATATATATGCATATATATTGAGAGAGAGAGAGAGAGAGAGAGAGAGAGAGAGAGAGAGCCGAGGGAAGGGACGGGAACAATTTTGCGACCGCCTCGCAAGGAACGACGACGCGTTTCGATCGTGGTCGGAACAGGGCATATTTTTGACCATTCTGACTTTTTCTCTTTCAGGTAAGTAGTGGTCTCCGATCGTTTGAAAAGCGAGCGGTTCGCAGCCGCCGCACCGGACGGGAGACATGCGCAGCAAGCAGCAGCCAAGGCCTTCCTTTCGGTGGCCGCAACAACGCGGCGATAATCTTACCGGTAAATATCTCTCTCTCAAACGCAATGTATAGGTACGCACGAACCAACCACGCACGCGCGCGACCATTCGCACGCATTTTTAGTTTGCATCTAGAACGAGAGCTCGCGTCACCCTTTGCTTTCGCGACCGCTTCTCGCTCGCAGCGTCGTCCTCTCTCGTTGGGCCTCTAGTCGATCGCGATCCTTGCTCCCCGCTTGCATGTATTGTAGCTCGATCGTTGCACCGTGCCGCAGTCGAAATTATTTCGTCGAACGAATCGTGTCCACGGATAGCCGCTTTCGTCCCCGCTGCGCTGGCATGTTCGCTCCCTCTTGTTTGATCCGTGTCGTTCGTGTATCCGTGTCCTCTGCTCGTTGTAATCGAATGTCGCGAAAGATCGTGATCTTTAACCGTCGGAAAAGCACGAATCCGCGTCCGTGCGTGCGTGCGTGCGTGCGTGCGTCGAACAAACGCGGCTGTCGAAGGACGCGCGACTACTCCTGGCCTCCGATAGCCTCTACCTAGCCTTTGCTCGCGAGAGAGCTGGTCTCGACGAGCAATCCGCGAGTGACGTGACACGCGAAATTCTGTATTCACGATCCGGCAGCCCTGGAATATCGGCGGACGTCTAAACGAACCGTTGTACCTTCTGCTTTGATTTCAAAGAGCGGATCCCTAACAGCGGAGGAATATTCATTTAAATATCTGTCGATACTCGAGTCCGACGCGAGGATTGCAGCGATGTCAGTGGCGGACTTATGTGCCCTCCGCGCGTTCTCCGTTCCCCTTCTCGATCTCGCTTCCCCTTTCCCCGTTTCATTACCCTTCTCTCCTGCGGGAGCGCGCGTACTACCTGTCTACCTGAGCGCGTTATAGAGCGCGGTATCTATACTCGGACAGTGGCCGACGTCCGATCTCTGTCGCGGATACGTTCGATCCCCGCTCTTTGTTCCCGACAACCTCGCTCCCTTCGGTTTTTCTTCGATTGTTTTACCCCTTTGCTCCATGTGTCGCAACTCCGCTTCTCGTCTCGTCTCTCTCGTCATCTCGCGTTCAACCGAAACGGACCGTAAACGTTGAATCTCCTGAGCGCGTCTGACGCAGCGTTCCGCGTCCAGAAGCACGGCAGGAAGTTAGGACGAATCGAGGATCGCAATACCCCGCGTTCAGCCGCGTTTAGATCCCACCTCAACCCGGCAGAGCCCGCGTGAACTTCTGGAACGAAAGTATCCACGTGGGGTGCTCGTGGACCCTCGGTGCAAAGGAACAGTTTGTACCTAATGCTTTTGTTCATCGTAACATTTATTTATGATATTTTTGTCGATGTAACGGTATGAAATACATGTAGGGGAGAGTTGCCAAAATCGTACTACCTAAGGGATTTTTGATATATCTAATAAACAATACACATTTTTACTGAAATTGTGGTTCGCAATTATACTTTGATCTTTGCAGAAACCTTCCAAATGAACATTCTATGTATAAAATAAAATTAAAAGAGTGATTTGTGTAATTTTAGAAGACATTGTAAAAGTACGGTTCTGCACCTGTATCCTAAATCTGTACTTACCTTATTTGGTAATTTTTGTTTCGAATGTATAATTTTTAATAATTTATGGTTTTTATTATATCGAAACACCAAAGTATGAAAACAAGTAAACATAATCATTTTTATTAAAAATATGAAGTATACCAAATTGAAACAATAAACTCTTAGAAAACATTAAAAGTAAAAAGTATTACAAACATTTTGAACAATAGCATATTTTGTCTTCTTTCGACCCATTCTTCACGAACCCATAATTTTCACTTTAGGCACCGAATCATGTTCTCTAAACGCGTTTGATCGCATAGAAAACAAAACCAGTCTTCTTCATTTTCTACAATAATTGTCGTTGATGCGTTCTTGTAGACGATGCGTTACAAAAAATTTTTTTCTTTTAATTTGTTTTTCTTTCATAGCTTTCGTAGCATAGAAAATATAGTAACTTTAACGCGACGAGTGCCACGTCAGTCACCGGTGACTGACACTGAACTTTTCGTTTAGGCCACGTCAGTCACCGGTGACTGACACTGAACTTTTCGTTCAGGCCGCGTCAACCACCGCTGACTGACAATGTAAAATATGATATAAAACTAGAAAATTTACATTGTTTCAAGTAATTACTGAAAAATTTAAAATTTACTTAATTTTTATTTATTACAGGATTATAAAGTTAAGGCATTTGAATGGATTTCATTGAAACACGGTAAACATAAAAAAAACGGTTGTCCTGACGGACGCAGCGCGCGTGGCCTGTCAGGGATTTCCTTAAGAATTCGCGTGGCGCTCAACGCGTTAAGTGTTAGCGAATTAAGACCTACATAAAATTTCAGTGTGATTTCTTAAATCGTATTAATCGTATTTAAGAGTTTCAATTGCGGTACGATTTAGGAAACTAAGCGAACCGATAGAAATATTATTTATCTAATCTAAAAGATTATATATAATAAATTATATTATAAACTTACTATAACGACGGTATATTGAATATATTTCAAAGAATACACAAAATGTATTAATCGGTTATAGCATTTAATTGAAATTTCTCTTAAAACAGTTAGTTAAAATTTACATGAAACTTACATTGAAGTCTTCCGGCTTCTACAGGTTGGCGCGAAATCAATCTAGATAACGCAAATTGTGTTCTATATTACCGATTCCATAAACGCATTATATTTTTACCACTAGAACTCGCAAACATTAATTGGTTATCAAAAAAATTAGCCTGTACGAGTTAGGTGATCGGTACTCGTTAGGCAACTCTCCCCTACACCGTACACAAACAAGTTATCGGACCAGTCATTTATGCTTTCCGCAATCGTATTCGTATCCGCATCAAAACATTTATGGAATTTTTTATTTCTTTTTAATTTTCTTTGCTACATCGATACAAGCGGTATCGGGGTTTTAAGAAGCTGCATTGTATTGCAAAACGGTAGCGAAAGAAATATGAGAAATAGATAGCATATCTCGGCAGTGGGGATCCGCTGGACCCGCGCGTGGACACTGTCGGGTTAAGGAACAGCGTAAATATTGTAATCGAGCTAGGAAACCGGAGGGATGGATCTTGGGAGAGGAGCAGCAGGCGATGAAACCAGGTAATGGAGAGAGAAGAGAGGGTGGGTGGATGGAGAAGAGACCGAGGGGAGGAAGATGCAAGTTTGCTGCCCGAGGGTAAAATTTCGCGTGTTCTCCCCCTTCGCGTTCCCGCGCGTAGTCCTACTAGCAGCATTTTAATCCAGCGAACCGACGTCGCTCCGCGCCGCACCGCCCCGAATAATCAGGCTGAAATTCGTTGTGAGCGCAGGCAGGCAAATTGTCGCGAAACGCAACAAAAGAACGAGATATTAGCCGACTGCGGGGCTGCGACTGCTTGCCGGACTGTATACCGTATGCAAACCAAAGAGAGAGAGAGAGAGAGAAAGAGGAAGAGAGAATGATACGAACAGGAGAAACAACGACCGACAACGAAGAGAGAGCGAGACAGAGAGAAAACCATCGCAGGACAGCTTGACATCGTCGACCGCGGTTGATTTCGTCCTTCCGGGCTTACAGACGGGATCGCGATCGCGATCGTCCGAGCACAGATTTCGAGCATAACCGGCGAAAAGAGTAATCCTGCCGCGCGTAGGAACAAGACGTCCTTGCGCTCTTTCGCGACGATCTATTCCATTATCGCGATCGAGATACCGCGTTCAGATATCGATTAATTATCGGGTTTTCCAGTCGACGCGTTTGCATACGCCACCGCCGAGACATTGATCGATCGAAAATTTATGTCCGCTCGTTCGCCAACTGTTTTTCCTTCGGCTATTCGAGCGACTCGCGGACGCGACCGTTCGGCGACGCGCGACTCAAATCAGAATTTCACGGGCACGCGAAAAGTGTAGTCTCGAGCCGATGACTGGTCGCGCGAGAAAGTTGGACCGCGTGCGGCACGAGATTCGACGCGAGGTCGTTAAAAAGAGAATAGCGTAGAGAGGCGCGGTGCGGAGCGAACCAGAGTAAAACGCGGATGAGATGGGATGGGTTGGTTGCTCGCGGTAGGTTGGTGTGCGTGTTGGTTGGCTCGAAGGAGCGAGAAACGGTGCGGGCGCGAGTGCGAGCGCGAGTGCAAGGAGAGCGGAATGAATCGCTGCCACTCAAGGAGCAGTCGACGGACGTGCCGGACGGGCTGACAAGGCCGCGCTCATTCCTCTCTCGTAGCTCGTAGCTCGTAGCTCGCCGATGCTGCGCCATCCGAGCATGCTTCCAACCAACCGCGTCGATATAACTGTCCACTACCGATAACTACGACGAGTTACGGTTGCTAAGCGCGCCATCGTTGTCGCGATCGCGATGAGAGAAGAGAGCTTCCTTGTCTCCGTGACACTCGCGACTTTCCGTCTTTGTCGCGTTCACTTCTTTGTCCCCTCCCGCGCCTTCGTCTCCCTCTCGTCCTTTCTCGCTCGCTAGCAGACTGGCTCTCTTTCTCCGTCTCTCTCTCTCTCGCTCGCACCCGTTCTCTCCTTCTCTCTCTCTTTCTCTCTCCCTCTTACTTGCTAGGTCGGATTAGTCGTGCTCGCTCGCGCGGTGTACGTTTGGTCGTCCATCCATCTACGTGTCTCCCGTACGTAACGCGTATCCCACACTCTCGGACTCGGCTTAATTATAATACGGAGATATTTATTACCACGCGTATCGTCTATTTCCGTCGAGCGGCCGTAGGAGGACCGGCTAACCACGGCGCGCGATATCGCGGACGCGAACCAAACTGGCTCCGTTTGTCGACCAGAAGGGATCGACGGAAGACGGACGCGACCGACGGAAGAGGAGCCGGACGATCGTCGGGGCTACGGGATGAAAAATGCTCGGCGAAACTGTGCCGTGTGCTCGACGCGGGGTACCCGTGAAACGAGGAGTCGTCGCGGGACGCGGCCGTGATTCCTGATTCGTGATTCGTAATTCGTGAATCGCGATCCACGGCGTGCCGTAGCGCTGCGAGTCGCGTGTTCTTTCGTTTCGGATTAATGCGAGGACCAGTGATAAGACGGCGTCGAATAATACGGTCCTCCTCCACCTGCCAGCGGGCGGCAAGAGCCTCGTTGCTTTTTAATTCTCCACGGCCGACGGCCGATCTCGCTAGATGCTATCGTTCGTCGTGGATAGCGATTCCAGGCGAGCCTTTCAAACCGAGCCACAATAGACTTTCCGAGCATCGCGTCAAAAGCGTCCAGCTGCTTTCTGCTCCTGCTCCCGCTCTCTTTCTCGTTCTCGCTGCGTCCACGTCTTCGAATCGAGTCTACCGCGCTCCACCCTTTTCCGTCTCCGGTGGAAAAAGATGGACGATAGCGGCGATCGCGATCGTCGCGAGAGAATATTTTTAACGATTCGTTCCGCTGACTCGCAACCAAACGAACAAACAAACAAATCGTACCGAACCGAACCGAAAGTACAGCGCGTAAAAGACGATCGTTTCCCCCGAACGCTCGACACGTTCCCATCGACGTCAATTATTCCGATTACACCCAGCCTGGTTATGCTTGTCGGAATCAATCGGTGCGACGCGATAGGAATAAGAAGAAGCCATCGAAGAGACCTCGCTTTCGCTTCTCTCGTACGCGTCGCGTCGAGTCGCGTCGCGTCGCAATTAATATCCTCGTCGCGACGACCTCGATCCGTCTCGATGCACCTGGCTTTCGTCTTGTCTCGCGCACTCGGACGATGACTCGGGACGACGGGCCTGGAATTAATATTCGGAACCGACACCGTTCGACCCGCTCGGATTTCTCGTTCGTGTCTCTCGATTCGGAGGACCGCGCGTCGCGTCGCGTCTCCCCTCGTCTCATCCCATCCCATCCCGTCCCATCATTCCCATCTTCGTTTCCTCGGGAGTCGACGACGACGACGACCCTATTCGACCGAGTAGCGCGCGAACGATTCGCGTCCGTGTATCGCCCTCGTCGAGGGTAACGCGTTATTCGCGATACCGAGATCCACGATTTCGGAGATCGTTCTCGTTCGTATCGATCGTTCAACGAGAGACCGATCGCCGCGTATCGGTTGTCGCGATCTCGTCGGTCGCGGTCTCGTCGAAGCTGTCCGAGATGGAGACGAGAAAGCGGCGAGAGAAGGGTGGAGCTGCGAGCGAAAAAGGAGATCGAGTGGACGCGAAGTGGACGGTACGTCCGACCTGTCTCGTCCCGTCTCGTCCCGTTCCGTCCCATCCCAACTCATCCCGTCTCGTACCGTTCCGTCCGTCACGTCGCTGCCGTCAGATTATCGTTCTGACAGTTTGAGAGTTATTCCGGCCGCGTGCCTGCCTCCTCGCGACGTTTCGGACTTTTGCTTCTTCGCCGAAGATATGGGAGCTCGTCGCTCTCGTACCTCCGGCGCTTCTCGTGTTCCTCTTCGAACGAACGGCTCCGTAACGCCGCATCTTCCTACCGGACTCCTCCGATCGCGAGGCCGAAGAACGCGCGTCCCGTTTCGTCGCGCAGCGTCTCGTCCCACGAATCGAGGCGAGAGAAAAGAGATCGACGAGGCAACGGAGAAAGCTGAACAGAAGCAAACGGGCAGAGGATGGGGGAGAGAGCGAGCGAGAGAGCAAGCGAAAGAGAATAACGCGAAGGAAACCGAGAGAACCGACCGCGTACCTGTGTATTTGAAGTCCGGTCGACTCGTTTGACCGGTGTCGATCAAATTTCCGAGGACGAGATTATTCAAGGCCGACGACGATCGAGACAAAGCTCCTTTCGGGGCCGTCTACCCCTTCTCATCGACGACTCTTACTTCTCCTCTTCTTCGTTCGCATCGTTCGCTCACGCCCTCCTCCTTTCTCCGTCTCTTGATTCTCTCTTTCCTTTCGACCCTCGCATCTTCGCATCTTCGCATCTTCGCATCTTCGCCGGTGCACCTCGATTCGACTTCGAGGCGCGCTAGTCTTGGACCCCGTGCGGAAACCGCGCGGATGTTATCTACATTAGCGTCTCCGTATTCGTTCACGCGTGTCCCCGTGCTCTTAACCGTAACTATCCGCGCCCTGAATTTTCACGGACTTTTTACACCAGCGCGGATAGTTAAAGGTTAAGGGAGTAGACTCGTTTTTTCAGGATCGCAAGGGCGTGGTAATTCGCCTTCTCGTTTCTCGATAATACAAAAATGGGATTTTTCAGTAGTCGGAAACGCTGGATGAAAGATCGATTTAGGGCGCTATCTCTCTCAAAATTCCTATTTTTTCGTTTACGAGGCGTAATTTGCATTATTCGGAAGCATACAACTGCGCATGTAGCTACGTGTTGCCGGATAATGCAAATTGCGGCTCGTAAACGAAAAAATAGGAGGGAGATATAACTTTTGAGGGAGATAGCGCCCTAGATCGATCTTTTATCTAGCGTTTTGATTATTGAAAAATCCCGTGTTTGTATTATTGGGAAATGAGAACGCGAATCCCGCATCATTGCAATCCTCTTTTTTCTGTTCTTTAAAGACGCGCGGAAAAAAACCTTCACGCACACCCCCCGAATGGGGCAGTGTGGGGCTCGGGAGACACGGGTGTTTGATGTCCCCAATACCCACTAAAAAAACCGCACGTCTAGGACTGAGAGAAGAGCCCTTTTCTCTCCCATTATACCCCTGAAAACAGTCAGGGCGTCGTTTTTAGCATTCCGCTCGACTGTTTTCGTTTTTCGGCTCTGTCCACTCCTGGTGTTGGCTGTTGCTCTCGTGTTCTTGGCTCGAGCACCCTTGCAATCCTGGAAACGAGTCTACCTCCTTAATCTCGACGCGGTCTTCGCAAAAGTTGTCGAACGCGCGTCCCGAATCGATCGATCGAGAGTCGACGTACGCGAGCCTTCGCCATTTGGAACAACTCGGAAATTATCGGCGTCATTTGGCAGACCGCGACGCATCGTCGAATCGACGATCGAGTCGCGCGATTCGCGAGGATCGGGGCAACTGGTCCGCGTACGCGCCCTCGCGAACAGCCGTGCGACCTCGACCACGCGCGTCATTCGATTAATAATTCAATCCCATCGTCGTTCTCAATTGGATTATCGTTCGAACGAAAAAAACTGAGAGGGGAACGAAAATAAAAACCGTTGGAAAATGGAAGGACACGCGGCCGCTGGTTTGCCATGTTCATCAAATTATTTGTGCTTCGTACGAGCATCGTATAATGCAGTTTCGTCCCGTAAAATTGTTTGGCGACGATCGGCTCCCGATTCTCCTCTCGGTTTTTTGGTTCTTTCCGGCGAAACGGAAACGAAGCAAAACGTAACGGCGAACGATGCGTGATCACGCGATCCCGTAATCGCGGAAACCGCGTTTTCCGACTGCTAATTATCGGGCGTTAATCGATGCAGCGTCGCGCTCGTTACGCGTCTATCATTAGGGAACGCAAAAGTGTACGCGAACGGAGAACATCGGCGGCGCGTATTAAAATGCAAACATTCGACTCCGATTCGGACGGTTTAATGCCTCGTTCGATTCGAGCGCGCCGGCCAGGTAATTAAATCGAATGAAATTACCAACGATTAATGCTCTGGACGCGTTCGTGGGTCACGAATCAGCGCGAAATCACCGAGTTCCCGACAAAAACTATATTCCAAAAACAGTTATTTCATTGCCGGCGACCTGCCGCTTTTCCTCCCCCTTTTCGCGTCGCCGCGCCTCCGTGCCGATTCGCTCCCGTCCGTTTTCTCTATTTCTCTTTTCCCTTTCTCGTTTGCTCTTTCTCCTTCCCTCTATTCTTTTCCGAAACGCTCGCTCGCAGTACTCGTCGCGCACGGTTTTTCAACGTTTCGACGCGTCGAAAAAAGAGGAGAACGTCGACCAGAAAAGGTAGAGACGAAATAGATGTTACATTTTTCCGCGTCGTATTACGTTGTACATACATACATGCGAAGTGGAACGAGTTTCGTCCCCGCCACGGGATGGAGAGCATTATGGCGAAATACTGGGGACGCATTCGCGCGCACCTAGACGTTTTTGGACGTTAGCGGGGCCGTGTCGCGTGTACGAACGCGGCTACGGTAGCGTGTGCGCGCGAGTTAATACTCCCGCTCCAGGGACCGCCGCGACATTTCCCTGATGAAGTTGAGCCGCGACGAGTAATAAGGGTAGCGAGAGACGAACGAACCAACGGTGGACGGTGGATGGTAGACGGTACACGGTAAATGGTAAATGGTGGTGCGATGCCGAATTCAGAGGAGAAGCCTGGGACCGGTCAGACTCGAATTGCTCGATGCGACACAATCTTCTCGCCGCGTTTTTCGACGGATCTCGGTTAGCCGTGCGGGCCGCATCCCCCACGAATTCGGGCGGAAGCTTTTTACGCGGATAGCTCGCGCGAGTCGCGACCAAGAAAGATACGATAATGGTAATGCGAACGCGAACGGGAGCTGGTGCGGCTACAGGAACGAGAACGAGAACGAGAACGAGAACGGGAACGGCAACGGCAACGACAACAACGAGAACGGGAACGGGACGAGAACGGGAACGCGACGTTGAGGTCTGTCGTAGTTGCGCGCGCCCCGATATCGAACGTACGCTAGCTAAACTCAAGGTGGTCCACTACATCCCTGGGTGAAGTTGACGCGCGGGGTGGACCTGTCGAGGAGAAGGGTCGAGGCTGGAAGCGGACGTGACACGGCCGTCTTGTGACCCGTACCGTTCCAGCGAGGCGAGGCGAGGCGAGGCGAGACGAGGCGAGACGAGGCGAGTCGACTCGACGCGAGGCGACGCGACGCGCCGCTCTTTCCCCGTCCAACCCTCTCTCGGTTGCTGGCTCTCGGCTCTCGGTTCTCGGCTCTCGGCTCCCGGTCCTCGACCCACGTCCCCGACCCCTTCCAGTCCACATGCCACCGTGCCGACCGACCGCCGCTAGTCCAGCTCTATTGTTGTTATTATTAAAGGGGGTCGCTGGGGGTGGCTGCCGCTCGGGTGAGAGGGACGATGACGGAAAGGAAGGCGGCGTCTGCAGGTGACAGATGAAACAGCTATCCTCTCCCTTGCTCCCTCTTTAGATCCCTCTTGTTTTCTCTCTTGCTCTTCCTCGTCCTCTGCCCTCCACCACCGCCACCTCCTCCTCCTCCTCCTTCTCCACCCAATCTCTCTTGCTCTCTCGCTCTCTCTTTCCAGGTTTCTCGCTCCCTCTACCTTTTCGTTTCTCCTCTTCTTTGCACAGTCGAGCTCGCCCTTACGGAAAATGAGATAGACAGCGCGACCTGAAGGGGGGGGATCGAAGCTTTCGCTGTTTCGTTATCGCGAACCAGATTTCGCGCTTCGCGTACCACACCCCGTACTCCTTCGAATAGGTCGTCGCGAAAGATCGCGAAGAGCGTTCGATCGATCGCGAGAATCGAATTGGTCGTCGTGGAATCTCGACGGGTCTCCGTTCGTACTCGAAGAAGGGACGGGGGGCCAGCCTGAACGACGGACATCCGAAACCTATTAAAGCGGAAGCATATTCGCCGCGCGGAGGTGCGCGGTGCGGCACGGCGGTCTGCGAACAGGAGGCGACGAAAAGGAAAGAGGAGAGAAAGAAGAAGGTCGACCGTCGGTTGGTCGAGGTTAGTTCCATCACGGTCCAGAGTGCCGACAGAATGGACACGCGTGGAATGCGCGTTTCGCGTTCTTCCTGGTCGCGTCGACGAAGAAAGCGGCTCCTACCTACATACGTTTACTGCGAATTCTCTGGTTCTACCGCGGACTCCCGCACGCCGCTCTCCTCCCGTTCGTTCCGAAATAACTCGACGTCACGGATCGTCACCCCCTTTAATCGCAGCCGGCACCCAACACGGATAGGACGCTCCGGCATCCCGGTGGCGTTTCCCGACCTGCCGAGATTCGAGGATCCGCCGGAGATCCACCAGAGACGAAACCAATAAAACGCTCCGGGACGATATTCGGATGTCCCGGGAAGCATAGACGGAGACGGAGACGGAGACGGACTCGACCCGGGCCGGGCCGGGCCGGACCGGACCAAACCAAGCCGACTCGTTTGCTCCTCTTCCACCCTTTTCGTTCGCCCTTCCGTTGCCATCGACTCCAAGACAAAATCTTCCCTCTCGCGTCGAATATGCAATGAAACGGACGGGTGTGGTTTCGCTGGTCCGTTTCATTGTCCGCGGTTTTGCATCGCGTCCTTCGACGTTTGTCTGCTCGAATCGACCTGCTCGCCTGTTTCCCGTGGGCGAGTGCTTCCGTGTCTCGCGACGCGGATCGCTCGCGTCCGTCAACTGGAATCCGTCCAAAGGGCGAACGACGATGGACGCCCAGGCGTTGTCGTCGTCGTCGTCGTCGTCGTCGTCGTCGTCGTCGTCGTCGTCGTCGTTGTCGTTGTCGTAGCCGCCGCCGCCGCTCACGGCATTGATCTGTCGGACGGCTGTCTTGATATCGACGGTGGACGCTCGGGGTGGGAGGCTCCGGAAAGCCGGGCTAAGCGGCTAAGCGGCTATGCGGCTATGCGACCGCTAGACGTTCGCCTTATTCCGCGGCATTCGTCCTCGCGAATTCGCTCGACTTTCCTCGATACTTTCGACTCTGTTACGGACCAGATATTCGCGAAACGAACGAAACCTTTTCAGAATCGCGAGCACCGACGACCGATCGACCGGCCTTTAATCACAGCTCTCGGCTTTACGACCTCGGACCAAATTCTGCGAACTAGCCGCGCGATCGTTATTGCGGTAAGCCAGACAAATCGTCGGTGGATCGCTCGTTTCGTGCGCCCGTCTATGCACAGCTCACGGTTGGTGTATATCGTCGTGATCGAGTTCCGAATTTCGTTCGATCATCCGCAATTTCGAGTAACCCTAATTTTCTCGGTCCTTCAAAGGATGGTACGCGCGGCGTTCTTCTGCTTAGACTGCTGTGACCGCTCGAGCGATTCCGAGCGGAACGAACGTAACGGGCGTAAAAACGCCGACGACTCGTTGCCTCGATTACAGCCAGGAAACGATGATAAACGCGAGCAACACGTATTCCGTCCAGCCTGTCTCGTCGGACCCGCGTTGCCAAGGCGTTGTCCTCCGGTACCTTTCGCGACGTTATCGAAAACAAGCGGTGGCGAGGCGGAGCGGACGGGGTTTCTGGTATACGGCATCCGGTGGCTCGGAAGATCCGCGAAGAGAAGAGGAGAGAAGAGAAGAGAAGGGAAGAGGGTGGCGGCCGCAGAGGGCGAGAGAAGGAGGCGAAGATGTTCCGTACAGTGCCCAGACCGATACGTACGCGAGTAACAGGACGAGAAGGAGGATTCGAGGGTTTAGGTTAGGTTGGTCGCCTGACCCGGTTGACAATCGATTGACGGCTGTCGCCAAGACCCTCGTACCACCCTTTCCACCTTCCAGCGTAGCGGAACTCCCCGATCGAGTCGATTCCATCACCCTCGTTCTCGCGCGATACCCGCTCCTTCCTTCGGCTCGAACACGTTTCCCTAATTATCTCCTGCCAGAGAAACGAAAACGGTTCGACGTGCTCGCTCGCTCGCTCGCTTCGTCGATCGATCGAACGCCAAAGATTCTGTCGCGCGTTGCGCGTCGTGCGAGCTCCGACGCGACGTTCCTACAAAAAATTCCCGAATTCGCGCGAGCAAACTCGTTACGGACAAAAGTCGTTCTCGTAGCGATCAACGTCCTCCTCTCTCGATTCGTTCGCGATTCCAAATTTAATTAGGGTCGCGCCGGTGGTCCCGCCCGATAAACCGCAATTCCTTCTTCTCCTCGCTCGGTGATCCATTTCGGACCGTAAAACTCGCGATGGGATGGCAATCGTGGGACGAGAACGGAAACCAAAGAGCGAAGACGGGATTATTGGCAGGGGCCGGGTTGCGAGTCCGAGGGTTGCGTCGGAACGGAGAGGACGAAGAAAGAGAGACCGTAGGAGTGCGTCGAGCAGGAAAATTCACCCCGAAAGGATATCCCTCTGGTAGGACGAACAGAACCGATTATACTCGCGCATATTCGCGTACGCGTCCACGTCTACGTCCACGTCCACGTCCACGTCCACGGCGTGTCCCCCTTTCCGTCACACGGTCGACCGTGTGTACGCCGAGAAAGCTTCGCGAAGGTAACAAGCGGCTGGGTATATATATGTACCGGGCGGTGTTGGATATTATTTGCCGGGGACAGTGACAAACGCCCGTCAACGTCATTTCCACTCGCAACGTCGGCTTCCTCCGACAGCACGAACACCGCGACGCGATATCTCCCTCTCCGCGAGACAAGTTCGTCTCTTCCTCCTCGTCCGCCTCGTCCTCCGCCAGCACCTCGGCCTCTCCACCTCCGTTCCCGTTCCTTCTTGCTCGTTCCTCTCGCGGGAGGCGAGCTAGAAACGTGACGAGCGTATCTAGTTCTGGACCGACTCGTCGTCTCTGGCTGCCATCGAGAGCCGCCGTCTGCTGGATGCGACTGCTCCTGCTCGCGCTCTTACAACCAGCCAACCTCCCCTCGAACACGCGTTCCCCCCTGTCCGCCGTTTCAGTTTGTTTGATTTCCTTCGTCGAGTTTTCCAGCTCCCGTCGACCGACCCTTCGAAAGAAAAGTCCGTTCGCGTATTCGCGCGCCAGCGTGGAGGCAAGACGCGGCCGGAGAAATCGGTCGACCGGTGAGAAAGAGTGGGGTTCGTTGGACAGGAGGGTGTACGGTGTACGGTAACCGAGGCAGGAAGGGGGTACGACGCCGTAGCGGCAGGGTGGAGAGGGGAAGAGTCGGGGAGGGGGCGTAGGTAGTCATTATGTGGAGGGAGGTGACGTCACTGACGGTGACGGATGGCTACGCGTCAGGCAAGTATAAACCCCATGGTACCCAATAAATTATTGCAACTATAAATTACTTCTGTGCTCACGATATAATGCCTCGGCTACCGCCGCTGCGACGGTGGTGTGCGTGGACGCATACAGGCACGCGTGTGCGTGCTGTCGCGTCGGTGTCGAAGGTGGGGCGTGCAAACAAAGGTGGTGCGATCCCGTACTAACTAGCCTCGACACGGGCGCAACCCACCCCGTCGATTCTTCTTTCCGTCCCTCCGATTATCTTTCTTCGTTTCGTCGAACCCTCCCCACGAGTACCCCGGACTCGTGGTAATTCCGTCCAATTCGTAATAAACGCAGTTGCGAATGCGCGTCGCGTTCGTTCGCGTGGGTTCGTTTGGGTTTCGACGGTATCGCCGTGTATCTGTCTCTCGTCCCGATGACTTTTCAGAATGGAGGAGGGGGAGCTAAGAAACGGAGGGCAGATATTATGGGCGAGCGAGCGAGTTATACGTTTTGCCGCATCTGCGTCGCATAAATCTGCCTCGAAGCTCGGGTACCGACCCCCTTGCGACCGCGCTCGAACAATTTCTCTGCTTCGATACCGATATTCCAATCGGATTCGGTCCGATTCGATCCGTCCGTCGGCCATCCGCGTCGCGTCGATCGATGGAACCCGACCGGTGCCGAGAAAATCAAGTGTTCCCGCTGCAGCGGGTCGGACGTTCCGTCGCACGACCGCTGGTCCATCGCGAACTCGTCCACGGGAGAACAGAGAAGCGGAAAACGGCTTCGTGCGCCGAGACGAGGCAACGGTAAAGAGATCGAAAGCTGCGCGCACCTGTCCTTCCGTACATCAGCCGTCCGTCATCCGGAGGACGGATCGTTCCCGGGTGGTGCGGCGTCTTTTTCCGAGGAACGTCGCGTCGCGTCGCTCCGTTGGCTGTTTCGCTCGTTCCCTCGTTGAACACGCTCTCTCTCGGCCTTTCCTCGCGCCACCGCATCGCACACTTATTTACGTTGACACAATATTTATTAGGACGGATCGGTGAGGCGGTCGTTCTCTCGTTCGCTCGTTCGTTCGTACGACTCTCGAAGCGGCAGCCTATTTCGGGAGCCGCTTCTCGCGGCAGAGTCCGGCCAGTCGGTCGTCTCGCGGGATATCCTCTGCGCGTCTTCGGGATTAAGATACGGACCGGTCACGCTTTATTTTTTGACGGCTGTCACGAGGCGCGGACTCGGCGAGGACTCGGCGAGACGTCGCGCGTCAGGAGTAGGGTCTTTGTCCCTGTTACCGGTCCATCGGTGGACCCGCGGCGAGAAAAACGTTGGAGATCGACGGACGTTCCGTTTGTCACGCGACCACGTTCACGACCACGACCAAGACCACGACCACGACCACGACTACGTACACGACCACTTCGCGCGCCCACGACAGACAGAGGCTGTGCAAACGAAACGATAACCGGACGGATCGACACCAGCTGCTCCGTGTTTGTTGCCGGTTCTATAAATAGAGCCGGTCGGTCGGTCGGTCTTTCTCGCGAAGCCGCGGCATCCGTCTCGCGATCCTTTCGCTCTCTTCGTTTCCCCTTCGAAGCCCGTATCCTTTTTTCCTCTCCGTCGTTTCCACCGTCTACTTTTTAACTCTGTCGTTCGTTCGTCGTTCGTCGCCCGTTGCTCGGTGCTCTCCCAGTCGACTCGGGAGACGTTGCTTCGCTGACAATTATTGTTGTCACGGACTCTGCGCCGACAGTCGGTAACAGAAGCGACGCTTCGAGAGGCGACGCGACGCGAAGCGACACCCCGAGGAAGAAAGAAACGCGGCATCCAACAGATTCGGCGGTTGCGAACGCGGAACAAGGACGGCGTAACGTAGAAGGGAAGAAGAGTGACGGATATCGTGATGAAGGTGTCCTCCTGTCTTCTCTGTTCCGCCACTACGGCAGGCCGTCGCCCCCATGCCCCGTCACCGAGCTGTTCGAAGGCTCGCCACCTCGGCCCACCGTCCCGACACCCTTCCCCAGCTTCCGATACTTCTTCCCGATCCCCGCGTCCAGCTCGAGCCGCTTCCCAAGGGAATTGGACTCCGAGAGATGCGAGTTTATCGCCGTCGCGCTGGATCGCCACCAACCATCGTCGCGAAACGAGTTTAAGGATTTTCAATTTTTGTCGAGCGGAAGTCACGGCTGCAACGGCAGCACCTACGGCAGCCACGCATCGATCATCACTGTCGCCTGTTGCGCGATCGGGTGAACGGACGAGGCAAGGCGTAGCAAAGCACGGAGAGGCACGACGAGACGATGAGACGAGATGAGACAAGACGGGACGAGACGAGACGAGACGGGCAGAGGCGAGGCGACCGAACCAACAAACCAAGGAACGGACGAACGAACGGTCGCGTCGGTTTTACCGGACGACGCGTACCCTGTCATCCATCATCCGGTCGTCCTACCTGCATCAACGAACGCACCTACGGCGCGACCGTACGCGCTCGATCATTAATACCATTCGGTCGAGTACTCGTGACGCGAATCGCTCGATCGCTTCTTCTCTCGCTCCCATGCATCGGTGGGCGAATCGGGAAACGCGCGATATACTCGCAGCCACGTAATCCTCGGCCAGAACTTGCCACCGAAATCCGAACAATACTTTGTTCGGGAAATCCTTCCTGTCGTTTCGTGCTCTCGAGTGTCCGTGGTTCGCCCGAGTCCAGACGCGTCCGTCGCTTCGTCATCTTTCACTTTCGCCGGCCCTCCTTCCTTTTCCATTCGACTCGGTTCCGCCCCTTCTCGTTTCGTTTCTCCCTTCTGCTTCGTTGTCGTTTTTTCCCGTCCGCGTTCTTTGTCGCGCTCGGAACTCGCGGTCAACAATGTTTCGAGGTCAACGATCGAGCCGCGGCAGAGGAGATCGACTCGATCGAAAACGTGATCGACTCGGGTGGATCGAGCCAGACTCACCGGTTCGCTTTGAACCGCCAGCGAAGCTTTGGCAGATTCCTCCTTTCGAGGTTCTAGCGAATACGTTTCTCGCAATTTTTCCCACCGAGCGGAGAAAACAATCGCCCGGTTGAAACGCCGGCTACGGAAATCCGAGATTCCGCCCGCCGACGAGTCGGGAACGGTCGCGGCAAGGGAGAAACATTGAAAAGGAGCGACGCGAGAATAAACTGAAGCGCGTGCGGGCACCTCGACCCGACATTGACGACAACGGCAACGACAACGACAACGACAACGTACGCGCGAAACGGTGCTAGGCAAAGGTGCCGGAGAAAAGCAATCGGTCGATGCGGATTCCGATTCGGGATTTCCGCGGCGGTCTCGTCTATCGCGCGGGATTGAACCAGGCGTGTCCAAGTGCCGCGATTCCAGAATATCCGTTGAGAAGCAAAGGGAAAGGCGGTTCCGCTTTCGATACCTTGTCGCGCCTCGTCGCGCCTCGTCGCGTTCGGTCGATCGCGGATCGCAATGTTTCCGGGCAAGGATGACCGGCTCGAGTCAGGACTGGGGAACGTCTCAATTGGGAAGCGACTGGGGTGAAACAACGGCGAGGAATCGTTGGACGGACATCCGCGTGGAGGACGACGCGCTTTTTATGCAGAGGTGGAATCGCGAGGCGTAGGCCGGGGCCCGAAGCCCGTTCGAATAAGAACGAGGAGGAGAACGAGAACGATGGAACGTGGCGCGGCTCGAAGAATGGGGGAGCGATTCGACAGGCTGATGGAGTGAGTGTTGACTTAGGATAACAGTCGCCTCATCGGTCAATCAGTCAGGTAGACTATCGTAGGTCGGTGCTCCGTCTTCGGTTCGGTCCTGTCCTGTCGTCTCGTTCGGACGGCTAAGTGACTCACGAATACGACCACCCGACGTTTCGGTTCGGAAGACAAAGCGATTCAAAAAAGAAGAAGCAGACCGGGCCGCACGAGAACAAGCAGGGAGGAGAACGGCCCGGATAGGACCGAATCGTAAACATTCGCATCGACGCCGTACGCGTCGAATCGCTCGCTGTTTGGAATCGTCGTTATTGTCGTCGTTCCCGTCGACGTCGTGGTTATCGTCGCGCCCGTTGCCTTGCGGGGACGAAGCGCGAGTAGCTCGAGATCCATCACCGATCCACGAGGCGCGGGATTTCTAAAACGTTGGCCGAAACGAGGGTACGGGACGTACGCGGTCGCGTCGAACTATCTTTTCGAGGTCGAGCGTCGCGGATTCGAGAGCCGGTTGCTCCGAGAGGGAGAAGAATCGCTCGCTGTTTGGCATCGTCGTTATTGTCGTCGTTCCCGTCGACGTCGTGGTTATCGTCGCGCCCGTTGCCTGGCGGGGACGAAGCCCGAGTAGCTCGAGATCCATCACCGATCCACGAGGTGCGGGATTTCGAGAACGTTGGCCGAAACGAGGGTACGCGACGTACGCGGTCGCGTCGAACGATCTTTTCGCGGTCGAGCGTCGCGGATTCGAGAGCCGGTTGCTCCGAGAGGAAGAAGAATCGCTCGCTGTTTGGAATCGTCGTTACTGTCGTCGTTCCCGTCGACGTCGTGGTTATCGTCGCGCCCGTTGCCTTGCGGGGACGAAGCGCGACTAGCTCGAGATCCATCACCGATCCACGAGGCGCGGGATTTCGAGAACGTTGGCCGAAACGAGGGTACGGGACGTACGCGGTCGCGTCGAACGATCTTTTCGAGGTCGAGCGTCGCGGATTCGAGAGCCGGTTGCTCCGAGAGGAAGAAGCAACGTCGGCGAGAGGGATGCGAGTGGGAGAACGAGCGAAAGGCAGAAAGAAGGACGGGGGAAGGAGAATGGATTCACCCGTCAGTCACACTCTGGCAGACCGCGAGAGAATCACAATGCGGAGCCTCCCTTTGCTCTTGGTCGCTCTTCGTCGTTCCAGCGGGCTTGCTCGTTCTCTCGCTCGCTCGCACGCTCGGCCGTCCGTCCGTCCGTTCGTCCGCCGTCTGTCCGTCCGTCCGTCCGTACGGCTGCCTGCCTGTCCATCCGTTCGTCTCTTCGTCTGCCTCCTGTCACTCTCCTCGCCAGCCTCCCGACGGTTCTCGCATCAGGAATTCATCTCCTCTCCTATCCTGTCCTGCCTTGTCCTCCTCCGTTGCTCCTTTTGTTTCCTCCCTCTCGTCGTCGCTCCTTCCTGCCTTCTGTCTCGCGTTTCGTTCTCTCGCGAGCGCGTTTGTTTTCCAGCCTTCCCGCTTTCCCCGGTTTTCCGATTATCCTCGCAGCACGCGCGCTCCGATTTTCGTTACCGCGCGCTGTTTCGTGTCCGTTGGAGGTTTGCTCGATACGAGAGGCGAGAGCCGAACGTCGAGTCGCTTCAAATCGCTTCAAGTCGCGTGCACGTCGGACAGAGAGAACGGTCGTCAACGCCGAAAGATCAAGGCGGAGATAGCGGTCCGTGTAACGGCGCGGAAAGAAAATCTTGTTATCTGAATTTACCCTGCAAACAATTAAGAGTACGCGGCTCGCCTTGAATTTTCGCGACGCGCGATGCTTCGTGCGCAACAACGAGTTTAATTGCTGGCAAACGTAACCGATTTAACGCGCCGATGGCGCATAAATTTAGACGGGTCGAGACGAGATTCGCCGCTGCCGTAAACCGCGGGCGTATGAAAATTTACGAGACGATAGAGCGCCTCGCGGCCGAGTCGCGAGAACGCTAATCTCCGCTCGAGTGGTGGAACGAGCGAAACTGGTTAGGCGCCGACTACGAATCGATCGATAGGTTCGATATGGAATCGTCGTTGTTTCTCGCTGGTCGAAAGTGTGTCCGGAAAACCCGGTGTCGTTTATTAAACAAAAGTCGTCGCTTCTCAACTCTATTTTTCGTGTCTCTCGGCGTTCGAACACAAGAAACGCGAGATATTCGTTCCGATCCGGCGCTAATTTGCTCGGCCGTCCGTTCCCTTCTCTGGGGACGTCGCGTCGTCCGAAGAAGACGAGAGAAAGGGCCAGGAAGGCGCGAAGGACGCGCGCTTAGCAAAACGAAACGGAAGGAGGTGACGGGAGGAGAAGGCAGAACGAACGAAAACCGACGCGACAGGACGAAAAGGGGAAAAGAGATCGAGGATGCTCGGTTCGGAACGGGCGGAGCTGTCCTCCGGTGGTCCGCCCTGGTCCCTCGGTTTCTCGCGTATCCCTTCTGGGTGCAGGCTCTCGATTCCGCACCGATTCTCGTATCCTTCCTTTTGTCTCGAAGGTTTGTCGTTCTCTTTCTCGTTCGAGCTGCCGCGTCGACGTCACCGTCTTCGCGATCTTTGGTCGTTTCTTCCTCGAACGCCTCCCGTACCCGATTCACTCGGCTCGAATCGAATCAAATCGAATGGAATCGAATCGAATCGAGTCGACCCGACCCGACTCGGCTTTGCCCGACTCGGTTCCGTTCGGCGTGCAGCTTCCCTGCCATCGGATCGTTCACGGTCGCGCAGGGCTTCGGAGGGACGCTCCGGTCGAGAGAGACAATGGACAATGGGGACATAAATCTGCGTAATTAGTTGCCGATGCCTCCGTGGATCGATGCGCGATCTCTTTTCCCTCCTTGCTCTGCGACCCATCGGCGAACAAACGATCGTTTGGTTGGCCAGTCGGCAAAGTAGGACGGTGCTCCTCGATCCGCTTGTCCCCACCCTCTCGAAAGGGAGGTGTGCGAGTTTCTTTCCGCCTCTTTCGTTTTCCTTGGCCAAAGATCGGCATTCTCGGCCTTCCGTCTCGCTCGAACAAGATGGCGACGTGGCACGCGGCTCGTGGCTCGCCTTCCGGAACCATCCCTGTCCCGTGACCGTTCGCCATTCTTATACGCCGTCTTCGCAGATGTCATAGAGACGTCGCCGCGTTCCATACGATTTGTACGCGAAAACGGCTCGATTAAAAGTCGAGACGCAAGAAACGGAAGTCCTCGACGTTGTCGACGTTGGCGTCGAAAGGCAGATTAATGAACAGATAACGGCATTGTTTCACTCGGCGTCCGCTTGCGTCTTGCCCCGCGACGACACGGCATTTCCGAATCCTCCATTTTCACGCGAAGGAACGTCGCGGTATCCGATCGAATCGGTGTCCACGCTGGCAAATCGAATAACCGTAGGATATTTTGATTTCAGGGGAGGACGGAGTCGAAGGCTCTGGGCCAGGGCTGGCCGCCGACCTCCAAGGAGAGGAGGGCGATTGCGCGGAGGATGACGGGCCGATTAGCCCTAGCGAGAGGGTTTGCGCGGCTGCAGCCAAAGAGAACGAGGACGGCGATGCGACCGATGAGGAAGACGACGAGGATGCAACGCCGCCCACTCCACCGCCATCCGCCACAGCACGATTGAATCCTACGATTTTGAGGGACACCGGACCTCCGGACAGGTAAATGGCGCGTCCGACGAAAATTCGTGGTCCTTGTCGTCGTTTCCGAGGAACGAAACGACAGTTTTGCGAACCGAAACGACGGTACGAGGAGGGGGAGAGGGGAGGAAGAACACGTAGGTGGGCAGATAGCGAGTCGGGAAGATGGGAAGGCGAGACGGGTCCAACGTAAAAACGTAAATTTCAACGAACACGATCCGCTTCAAACTCATTAGCCGGTGCTTTACTCTCGGGGCTTCGTCGTAAACCGCCTAAATCAACGGGAGCGATGCTGCCGTTCGCTTTGAAGTCGCCGACGTCGGATGAGCTTCGTGTATGTACGCACACTGGTATTCTCGTTGTTTGAGCGCAACGAATCGTCACGGATCCGTGCCGCGGTGCGGAGCGGTGCGGAGCGAAGCGGGGACGGGCACGGGGCGGCTCGTGAACGAGCGAGACGCGGCAAACGGTGTTAAATGCCTCCGACGGGAAACGAGACGGACGCGCACCGATAAAGGGAGAGGGAAACGCGACGGAAACGCGAGGGCACGGAATAGTAGGGAAGTCGGGTAACAGAGAGAGAAAGAGAGAGAGAGAGAGAGAGGGAGAGAGTGAGAGAGAGACAGGGTGAGAAAGATGGAGAGAGAGGTAGAGCGAGAGAGAGAGAGAGACAAACGAGGGGATAAACAAGCCGGTGCCAGACTGATATCGGTGACTGCCGTGCGACGTCATACAGCTAATAGAGATAGGCACGTGTTACGCGTCGCGCTGCACCGGCTACCGGCAACTGGCGACCGGCAGGACGACCGGCGATCGGCGACCGTCGACCGGCAATCGACGATCCCACCAAGTTCGTCGGTGACACCGCTTCGCCGATGCTCGGCACCGCTTTGCCGCATCGCCGCTTGCCACGGGGGCGGTCGCGATGTGCGTTTCCGTGCGTACACGCTCGTGTATATAGACATTGCGCTGGTGCGTGCGCGTATGCGTGTGCTACCGGCTGCGTCAGTGGCGCCTCCGAACCTCGCGGCGCCCCGCCTGACCCCGAAAACTTCCCCTGCATGCGTGCCGCTGCTCCCCTTTCATCTCGCGGCACGCATTCGGCATTCAGTCAGGAACAGTCAGTTACGAGCGAGCCGTCGACACGCCTGCAACCTACTCGAGAGCTCGGTCGGCCTGCCGCGCGCCGTTTTCGAATCCGCGACCATTCGACGCTCCCGGTCTTGCAGCGTATCCGCGCGAGGGGAATGAGGACTCGCGTACGCCACGCGTTGACGCGTCTTCGACAGGTATCGATTTACTTTTCGGTTCACGTTTTTTCCGCTCTTTTACTATTTCGCTCGAGCGACGCGTACGCGTAATCGCGAACGCGCGCGACAACGACGTTGTCGAGCACGCGATGTAACGAGCTCTTGGTCTGTTTGTTGTTTCAGGGAACCGATGAGTCCGCGCTGTCCATCGAGAGATTCACGGGAATCGTCCGGTCCGGCGACTGGTAGCCCACCGCCGCCTGCAACGAGGAGCAGCGCGAGTCCGGTCAGCCCGAGCGGTATCGTGCCCCTTCCGCTCGGCGGTCACCCCCTGCTGCCACCGCATTCCGCGGCCATGATGGCGGCGTACTTGCAACAAACTCACCAGAGGCTGCTGCTCGGTCACTCGCCCCTGTCCCGGGGCTCGGTGTCGCCGCTGGTCTCGTCCTCGTGTTCGCCGCCCGCTGCCACCCCCGGCCTCCTGGTCTCGCCGAGCAGCATCGGCGAGGTCTCGCCATCGGCCACCCCGTTGCCAGCGGTCCTCGATTTCAGCACGAGAAAGGCCTCTTCGACGGAGGACGACGAGGACGAGCAGATCCTGAATCTAAGCAAACCACCGACCCCTTCCTCGTCGACGGAAACGAACAACGGGCCGTTGGATCTTTCGGTGCCGAGCAGGAAACGACCCGGACCGGAAGACTCGCCTCCGCCGGTTCGCAAGTCGTCGCGATTGGCGTCCGGGTCCGCTGCGGCTGCAGCAGCTGCAGCGGTTGCGGCTGCTAACGCGGCTCATCAAGACCCCGCGCAGGCCGTGGCGGCTGCCGCCGGATTCGGAAGGCCGCCCGTCGTATCGCCGTGGACGTCGCCCGTGGTCGCCTCGCATTTCCCGTATTTTGCCGCGGCGGTAGCGGCCGCCGCCACTAGTCAGCAGCAACTCTCGCCGAAGAGCACCGCCGGCGTGGTGGTGGACCACCATCAACTCTGGAACGGCAAGCTCAAGCCACCGTCCGCCCTGGAGAACAAGTATCAGCCCAGCGAGGCGACCAAAGCGCTCGAGAAGATGAGCGAGCTGAGCAAACTGGGCGGGGAGGATCTCTTCAGATCGGCATCCGGTAACGGGGCGGGTGGTGGTTCCGGCGGTGTGACGGCCGGTGGCGGCGGCGGCGGTGGAGGACCCGGTGCCGGTGCCGGGAACGTGTCTGGATCAACGTCCGGCAGTCGTCACAGCGCGTGGCAGTCTCATTGGTTGAACAAGGGCGCCGATCAGGCCAAGGACGTGCTCAAGTGCGTCTGGTGCAAGCAGAGCTTCCCCACGTTGGCCGCGATGACCACGCACATGAAGGAGGCGAAACATTGCGGCGTGAACATGCCCGTACCGCCTTCCGGATCCTCGCTACATCCCCAGCAGAGCAACGTGCAGAACATCCCGACGCCTCAGCCGCCTCATCTGCCTCAGACCACGTCGGGCGGGAACGCGGGCTCTGGTCCCGGGGCCGGAGGGTCTGCGACACCGAGCAGCAAACAGAGCCCGTCGGAATTGAATCTGTTGATCAAGGAGACGATGCCGTTGCCGAGAAAGTTGGTCCGCGGGCAGGACGTCTGGCTGGGCAAAGGGGCCGAGCAGACCAGACAGATTCTCAAGTGCATGTGGTGCGGCCAGAGCTTCCGCTCGCTCGCCGAGATGACATCGCACATGCAGCAAACGCAGCACTACACCAACATCATCTCCCAGGAGCAGATCATCTCGTGGAAGTCCTCGGACGAGAACAAGGGCGGCAGCGGTGGAGGAAACGGCGGCAGCGGTAGCGGTTCTGTGGCTGGCGGAGGTGGCGGCGGCGGTGGCGGTGGAACCGGTGTACCCGGTGGTAATTCCGGTTCCACAGGCCCCCACGCCGGCGGTACAGGAGCTCCGGGTTCCGGCGCGACCAGCAGTCACGTCAGCGCGGTGCTGACTTGCAAGGTTTGCGATCAAGCGTTCAGCTCGTTGAAGGAACTGAGCAATCACATGGTGAAGAATTCGCACTACAAGGAACACATTATGCGCTCGATCACCGAGAGCGGGGGCCGTCGTCGGCAGACAAGAGAGAAGCGCAAGAAGTCGTTGCCGGTGAGGAAACTGTTGGAGCTGGAGCGGGCGCAGAACGAATTCAAGAACGGCGACGCTGCCACGGGTCTCGGTCACGGTCTCGGGAAACACGCGGGCCGCATAACTTGCGAAAAGTGCGGCGACAAGATCGAGACCAGCATCTTCGTCGATCACATCCGGCAGTGTATCGGCGCGGGAACGGTGAGCGCGAACCAACGGAACTTTCTGAAGAACGCGTTGATGTCGAACCACCTGTCGGCGACGTTACCGCCGACCGAGAGCGGCCGGAAGAGCGCGAACGACGAGAGCTCGCCGCTGTCCTCTTCGAGGCACCATCGGTCTCCTTCGTCGGCCAGCGACGCGACCACTCCCGGCAAAGACACGCCGACCCCGACCGCCAACGAATCCACCGGAAGTTCCTCCTCCCCGTCCGTTTTGAACGCCATCGAGAAGCTAATCGAGAAGAGCTTCGATTCTCGCGCGAGGCACGGCGCGCCGGGCTTGCATCACGCTCAACCCGGAGCACCGATGGGCACGAGCATCCTCAAGCGACTGGGAATCGACGAGAGCGTCGACTACACGAAACCTCTTGTCGACCCGCAGACCATGAACCTCCTGCGATCGTATCAGCAACAGCAACAGCAGCAACAACAACAACAACACTACTCGACGAGCATGGCGGCTCGGAGAGAACGCAGCGGAAGCGAGTCCAGCTCGGTGTCGGAACGTGGAAGCGGCGGGAGAACCGACGCGATGACGCCCGAGAGGCGGCTCGATCTTTCCGCGGTCGGTCATTCGGAAAGGCTTTCGTCGCATCACCATCGAGTCACGCCGGACAAGCAGCTGGTTCCTCAGAGTCTGACAGCGGGACGCCATCACCCGGCCACGGAAGAATCCGGGGACGAGGAATCGTCCGCGGCCGCGACCACCGCCGCTTCCGGGGGATCGGGAGCTGGCGGCACGACGACATCGTCCGCGACGCCGGCAGCGACCGCGTCAGCGCCACCGTCCGCCTCGGCGACGGTGGTCGTGAAGAAGGAGCCAAAAGACGATGAAACCGACGACCGTGCCACAGCCGAGGAAGAGCAGTCGCAGTCGCAGACGAGCGGTCGAGAGGTGTACGTGAAGAAGGAGATCGTGGACGACTGCAGGGACGAGGAGGAGCAGAGTTCGTTCAATCATCGACGCGCCGGGAGCGGCAGCCTGCACGAGAGCGCGGAAGAGGGACGGGAAGTGATGTCGCCTCGAATAAATCCACCGACTCCCAGATCAACCGGGCAGATGGAGCAGCTGGTTCGCAGTCCGTGCAGAAACAGCACCAGCAGTCCAACGAGCAGCGACCGATCGGTTACTCCGCGCGGCACGCCCGACACGAAAGGCTCGAGCAGCCTAGGCGCGCTTTCCTCGATGTTCGACAGCTTGTCGGGTGGAGGCAGCGGAGGAAACGCCGGTGGCGGCGGAGGGAATGCTGGCGGCCCGGTCGACTCGCACGGCCGCAAGACCAGCAGCCATCCGTTGGCAGCGTTGCAAAAACTCTGCGACAAAACTGAGACGAGAGGCGGAAGCGCAAGCGGCAGCGGCGGTAGCTCCGGCAGGTCCGCCGGCGGGCCTGGCTCGACGTCGGGCTTAGGATCGGCCGCGGGCGGCGGAGGGGGATCTGGTAGCACACCGGGATCCGGTACCACGTCGGGATCCGGAACCACGCCGGGCGCCATCTTGGCGTTCAGCTGGGCCTGCAACGACGCCGTGGTCACGGCCGATTCGATCATGAAATGCGCCTTCTGCGACACGCCGTTTATCTCGAAGGGCGCGTACAGGCATCACCTCTCGAAGATGCACTTCGTGAAGGACGGCGTGATCCCGGACCCGCTGACGATCGGCCGATCAGCCGCGGCGGTCGCAGCTGCGGCTGCCGCAGCCGCGGCGGCCGCGGTCTCCCAGAACCCTGCGGCGGGACCGGCGACCGGTCACAGTTCTTCCTCGCCGCCAACGTCCCAGCGCAACAAGTCGCCGCCGCTTTCGCAGGCGAACGGTAGCCCGTCACAGTCAGCGGCCTCTCCCCTGGAGGAGAGTCCGCACTCAAAATTTCTCAAGTATACGGAGCTGGCCAAACAGTTGTCCAGCAAATACGTATAGTCCGAGCCCCGTAAGTAGCGGTGCCACTTGTACATAAGTGTATCTATACTGTAACGACTGTAAAACTAGCGACCACCGGAGTGGTTCGAGACATTTCGACTTTCGAACACCTCGACCTCGACGATCCATCCTCGCGCGTTCGCGATCTCGCTGTCCGAACGAACCGTCGTCGCGTCGCGTCGCGTCGCCGCGAATCGACTCTCGCCGATTCCTGTCCCGCTTTCGTCGTCGCAGTCTCGCACGGTCGTGGTCGCCCTCGATTTCGGTCGCGTTTGTCGTTCGGAGTTGCCGTTCGCGCGGATCTCGTCGCCGTGCGGACAGTCGAGGTGCGCCAACGACGAGGACCGATCCGTTCAACGAGGGGACGAACGTCGAACGTCGAACGTGCGTTAATTAAATTGTGATGCCACCATATCTCGCGGCACTGCTGAGTCAAGGGGCTCGGCGCGCGGCCAAGTTTGTGATTTTATAAATACTTAAGGGCGTTTACGACGTGCAACGAGAACCGATACGATTAGGAGAAGGGTAGTAAGTACGCCACGGATCGACGTGAAACACGGAACACGGGGGCAACGGGGTGGGGATACGATGCGATCGGAAACAGAGTGGTCAACAACTTCGAAGAGTGTGTGCGCGAAAGAGAGATGGATGAGGAAGGATAGAGAAGGGGAGAGAAAGAGAGCAGAGAAAACCGTGAAACGCGAAAGACGAGGAACGCGTGGGTGGGTACGAGTATTTTCCAAGGCGAACGTGGGGGAGCTTACCCGTGACGGCTGTCGTAAGGACGGATCATCATGTATACCTCTAGAACGTAAGAGCGTAGTTGATTAGCGCAGCATAGGATAGGCTAGGGTCCGCCCTTGTATAGGAATCTCTTTGTTGATACTTATTGCGACAAAACCGGTGAGATCGTTCGAGGTCGATTCTCCTCGAAAGGGAAAGAAAGAGCGTGAGAAAGAGAGACAGAGAGTGTGAGTGAGAGAGAGAGAGAGCAAGAGAGAGAGAGAGAGAGAAAGAGAGAATCGTAGAACCGGAGAGCCTGATAGCCGGATACCGGAGCGGAATAACGAACGCGTAAGATTCGACGGACACTCTGGCGTCGAGAAGCAACGAGATACGGTGCAATAGCGAGGCTCGCGGTTGCTCGGAACGCGCGCGGGCCAGGGCGGGCCGGGGCGAGTCGAGCGCGCGCGACGCGACGTCCTCGAACAATATCGTTTTCCTTCACTCGTAGCGCGCGAGTAGACCATTGTAAATTTTTCTTTTTCTTCGAGATACTATTTATTGCGTCGCGCGAACGGACGCGGCATTTTACGTGTAAAATACTGTCATTATTAATCGCTCGAGAATAATCGCGATCCAACACACCGTGTATATCGATTACAATTACGATCGAATCTATACCACGATGAGAAAAGCAAAACGCGAGAACGCAACAGCGTGGAGAGCAACAAATTTTTTTGAAATCGCTGCGCGTACCGAAAAATCGATCGCAACCCAGGGAGCGTGTCGGGGTGCGAACAATCTAACGGAGCGAATAGTCTTGCATCTGCGTGCGTGTGTACTTGACGACGACGAGCGAGAGCGCGTCGGTCCGTCCGTTCGTCCGTTCGCCCGTCCGTCCGTCCGTCCGTCCGTCCGTGTGCCTGTGCCTGTGCCTGCTGCGTGTTTGCGTATTCGATCGTCGAGCTTCGTACAGTCGAGTGCTGCGTCGACGAGTGTCGGAAGATCGCGAAAAGGGCGAGCAAGCGAAAGAACGATACAGAGATCGCGAAGAGCTGGAGCGAGAGCGAGAAAGGGTGCGAATGAGAGAGCGAGAGAAAGAGTTGTGCGAATGTAGAGACGGAACGGGAACGGCAAGGGACGACAAGACGCGCGAAGCGTGTTTGGTTGCGCGAGATAGTGCACGAGAGAAGCGCGAGTCGAAAAGCACCGGCGCGGCGCGCGGCATCCGAGTCAAGCGAGAGAAAACTAGCCGAGGAACGATGATTGCGCGCGTTCGAGGACGAGGGAGCCCGAATCTGGAACGGAACACACTTGTATACGTATTTCTTGTAAACTCTAATTCTTCCATCGCGGACTTTAAAAGTATTTATCGATATAACGATAATATTACTACTATTATTGTAATTCTATACGACTGCTGAGAGTGGGACGAAAAAAAAAAAAAAAAAATAATAACGAGACACGAGGTCTACGTGGATGCGAAGATCGATAACACGCGCACAAAATAAACGCGGAATGTGCACACACTCGCAGAAACTAGAGAAAAAGCGATACGCGAATGGCCAACCGTGCGAAAAATACGCTCGAAAAGTACCTACCTACTTACAAATGCGCAACCACAAAGATATGCATCATGTATACGCGACTCTTGAAACCATTTTACCAGATTTGTCATTATTTAATTATTTCGGTTGTATTTTAAAATGCAATTAAAGCTCAAATAAATATATATGTTATAAAGTATAAGACTGTGCGTTCGTTTACTCTTCCATCCGCAACACCGATCCACCATTCCACCGATCTACTGGTTGGGTCCACCGGATCGTCTCTCTCTCTCTCTCTCTCTCTCTCTCTCTCTCTCTCTCACTCGAGAGAGAGGTCGAAACAGTTCGGCGAGAAAGACGATGAACGAGAGACGGCAAGGTGGTGCGGTAGGGGACGAAGGGGAAGGAGAGGTTTGCGAACTTCGGCTACCCATTGCCCCAGGCTGGTAATGAATTCGTCCAATGGGTCGTAAAGAATGCGATCTTATGGAGCGAGGAGGATAAAATAAAACATCGACGGTGGAGAGGCTACCGATTCTCGAAAGGTCCTTAAAGTAACCCCTAACCCTCTTCCCAGCGTCTTTACGCCGTCGCGTTCCCTCTCCGTCCCCCGTCTGCTTCACCACTGGTTTTCGATTTTATTCGATTTCGTTCGATTCAAACGGCTGCGTCTGGTCGATCGTGCCGCGGGCTGTTCGCGATCGAAATAGATTCTGAAACCGCGGAAAGAACCGACTGGAATGTCGCGCGCTCGGCCACCGATTATTCCGATAATTCCAATTCCGCTGATGATGAAGACGTCGAGTCGCGTCGCGTCGCGTCGCGTCGGTGGGCCAAGAACGCGTGGGATAGCCAGCCGGATAAGCCGCTGGCTGTTTCACCGGTAGGTGTTCGCGTTATCCTCCCGCGCGCTGTCCTGTTCTCGTCGTTCTCCCGCCGTCTCTCCTCCCGTTTCCTCGGATTTCGCTCCGTCCCATCCTTTTCGTCTCTATCTCGCCGTCTCGACTTTTTTCCATTTCTCGTTCATTCTCGGTTCTCGGTTCTCGGCCGTCTCGTTCCAATTTAGTTGGCTGAGATACGCGCGATCTGTACATCTACTTTACGGCGGTCGCGCGCGCATACTAACGGACCACAGCAAAAAGAAGGCCTCGAGGGTAAGAGTAAGGCGCGCTTGATCAGGTAAGCTACTATCCGAGTAAGACGCGACCACCTCGTTACATTTGTTTCTCGCTTTACACGGGCCCCTTGTACCGTGAACAACGGGCTTAACTTCGCTTTGAACGAATCCAAATTTCGCGTTATCTTGTCCCTGCTGTCGTAGTGTCAGATTGGTTGTTTCGGTACTATTCTAGAGTAAAGGAGGATGGAGGCGATGCTGAGGGATCGAATAAATGAACGTGAGGCGATTGCGAAGGCTAACAAAAGACTTTTCTTTATTGTTCGACTGCTTTATAATCGCTCGTGCGTTTCGAGCACGGTATTTAAACAAAAACGCAACATTGGTAATTGTTTCACCGACTCTTATTTTTTGGGAAGCTAGCAAAAGTACAAAGGCCAGTGATCGAGGCGCGGAAAAGGGCTCAAAGAACGCTTTTTCAAGTCACCGTCTCTAATGTCTCAAAGGTGGGATCTTCTTTGCGCGTCTGGACGCAGCGTTTTGTTATCCGTGCTCCATTCGTCGTAGCTCTCTGCTGTGCCTCTGGACGCACAAGTTTGCGTTCCTGTGATGTGATTTCGTATGTCTTTCCTTGTATTTCATTTGCGAAGAGAAGCGAAAGAGCGTCGCTCGAACTCAACACGTGCGTCGATCGATTTACGATATGCGTTCGACGCACACGTTTGCGATTGCATTTTCGCTTCGAGACCTCTGAATGTTGCGCCAGACCCAAACGCAAGCGTTTCTTGACACACTGCTTAAGAATACTTTTCGGACTATCGTTTGTTTGAATTTTTCGAAATCTTAAAAATTGTTGGTGTTACAGACGCGGGAAATAAAGCGTCAACATTTTTTGCATTAACACGTTGAGCGCCACGCGAATTCTTAAGGAAATCCCCGTCAGGCCACGCGCGCTGCGTCCGTCAGGACAACCGTTTTTATGTTCATCGTGTTTCGATAAAATCCATTGAAACGCCTTAACGATACAATCCTGTAATAAATAAAAATTAAGTAAATTTTATATAAATTTCCAGTAATTACTTAAAGCAATGTAAATTTTTTAGTTTTATATCATATTTTACATTGTCAGTCTCCGGTGGTTGACGCGGCCTGAACGAAAAGTTAGTGTCAGTCACCGGTGACTGACAATGAACTTTTCGTTTAGGCCGTGTCAGTCACCGGTGACTGACGTGGCACTCAACGTGTTAAATTATAATAGCTGAACTAGCAAACCGAGGAAAATGAGTTTTCAGGAGCTTATAGTGAAAACAAAAGAGTATCTACTCAAAAAATTTATTCATTTCTACTCAACGTTTATTCTGCATACTATTTCAAGAAATACAGAGAAATTCATAACCGAAGACATCGGTGATTTAAATTATCTGAAAAACTACTAAATAAGTAACAAGTGAACTATTTTTAATTTTATGTCAAGACAACAAAATTTAAAGAATTATTAAAAAATGATTACAAAAGATATACTTATTACGATAATTATGAGTAGGTAGGAATAATTTTTTAATGAATTTTAGTGGAAATTGCATCCCGATATCTTTTGTGGTTCAAAAATTATAGTAAAATGCCAGATTGAGATCTCCCCCCTGCCCTTCCACAATGCTGTTCCCCCACCCTCGCGAGTCGGGGCGAGGCAGGTGCGAGGCACGTCTCGGCTCTTCGCGCAGCGGTCAAAATGTCCCGTCGCGAGTGAATTTCGGCTGATTTCGGTATTGCCAAATAGACCGATATTTCGCGACCTTTTCACGTTTTTTCTACATAGGCAAAATGCATTCCCCGTACCCGCGCGTAAGAATCCACCCCTCCAGGAGGGGTGAAACTTACCAGGGGACGGGGACGGGGTTTTTACCCACGGGACAGGCCTGAGCTGGCTGAGAAATTTTTCGGGCGAGGCAAACGATACGCGTTGCCTCGCTGGGCCGCCGCGGCAAACAACGCGTTATCGCATTGCTTGCTTCGCCCGGCCGATTCAGACCATGGATTTGCTCATATTTATTTAACGGTTCATTTTACAGAATTTGTTTGAACTCGGTTCTCTTTATAAGTCCTTAACCCTTGAGAAAGTGGGACCCGAAAATTTGTAAGACTTTAAAAAAGCACATACGGGGTGTGATCAAAAAGTAAGGTGACTTTTTATTTTTATCGAAAAATATTTATTTATTCATGAATATTTATGTTGTCCCCTTCAAAGTAATCCCCCTCAGATATAATACACTTGTGCCAGCGCTTTTTCCAATCCTCGAAGCACTTCTGATAAGCACTTTTTGATGTAGCTTTGAGCTCTTCCTGCGACGCAGTCTTTATCTCCTCGATCGTTGCAAATCTCCGTCCTTTCGTGGGTCTCTTCAGTTTTGGGAACAGGAAGAAGTCGCAGGGGGCCAAATCCGGTGAATATGGTGGCCGAGGCATGATCGCGGTGTTGTTTCTGGCCAAAAAATTACTCGCGAACAACGATGCGCGAGCAGGTGCATTATTGTGATGCGAAATCTATGAATTGTGTTTCCAAAATTCCGTTAAAATTGCTTGGCACGAACCAAACGAGATGCCGACATCATCGGCAACTTCTCTAATGGTAATACGACGATTCCCCAACACTATTTTCTTCGCTTCTTAAACGTTTTCATCGGTTGTTGACGCGCTGAGGCGTCCAGGGCGAGCTTCGTCGTTAACATCTTCTCTGCCTTCTTGGAAGATTTTGTACCACTTATAAACATTTTTTTTACTCAGAGTACACTCACCGTATGCCACTGTCAACATTTCAACTGTTTTGGAGCACTTAATTCCATTTTTTATACAAAATTTGATGCAAATTCTTTGATCCATTCTTTCGACAGCAGAAAATCGCCTAACACGCAAAACACTTCTAACCTTTATGCTTCTCGCAAACAAACAATAAATGTTATATAGCTGAAACTGTGAACATACGTTCGGGACGAGTGTACCAGCATAAGAAAAAAAAAAAGAAAACGAAAATCGACTGTAGGTATCCCGCGAAATTCGAAAAGTCTTTTTGATCACACCTCGTATATGGAATATCCTGCAAAATAATCTACAATTCAGAAGAAATAAGTTCCGCAAGTTAAAAAAAACGCAATTTTCGCTAATAAAGTAGATAAGAATAATTTTTTAATCAATTTTGGTGGAAATTTCATCCCGATAACTCTTATGGTTGAAGAGTTATAGTAAAATGTTACGATCCAGCTCGCTGTATTCTTCGGCCGTCCGAGATTATATATCGCCGTGCAGCGTGCACTTAAAATAATTTTAATTTCATGACTTTTCAAATGTCCATCTCTTTAAAAAGCGATCCGTAAAGGGAACACTTGGGGCTATATCCCCATTGTTTTCTATTTTTGAAAAGTGGCTCACTATGAACGCACGGCATTTATTTAAAACAATTGCAAAATAAATGGTGAAAAAAACATTTTGTGCGATCTTCTGTTTTCATTATAAGCTCCTAAAAACTCATTTCTATCGGTTCGTCAGTTTTAGTCTTACAATTTAACACGTTGTGTAATTACTGAAAATTTATTTAAAATTTACTTAATTTTTACTTATTACAGGATTATATCGTTAAGGCATTTTAATTGATTTTATTGAAACACGGTAAACATGAAAAGGGGTTGTCCTGACGGGGATTTCCTTAACAGATTACCGACCGGTAATTATTGCATAATTTTGAAAAATCTATGATACACGGCTAAACATTTTTTAATGAAACCTTCAATAGCAACAGCAATTTTCATTGTGAACTAACAAGTCACCTTCAATAACGTGATCTAACAGTTTCATTTAAGATTGCAATGTAAAAGAAAATTTCTACGCTGTTTTTTGGTACAGCATAATTATTGAAAATTCTATTAATAGGCTTCCGGTAGGTAAAGTGTTAAGAATTCGCGTGGCGCTCAACGTGTTACTGGGAAAAGGTTGACACGTTTTTTTACACCTCTGTAAAATCAACAATTTTTAAGATATCGAAAAATCCTTTCAGATTCGTTCATAGGTCACTCTAAAGACTACACTATATTTAAATTTGAACAAAATCCGAAATTTTACTATAAAAAGTGTCCGTTTTCGCGTGGAATGACCTTATTGTAAGGTATTTGCGTCATCTGGTACACGCTTGCTTCAACGCGGCTACGCATGTGTCGGTAAATTGCAACATTTGGGAAGCCAAGATCGACAATAATAAATATTTGTTGTTTCTCGATCGTATTTTTACGTTAATAAACAATAAAATCTGTTTTCGGCGCACCGTTCGATCTCACTCAACAATTTACTTAACACGTTGACTGCCAGGCGCATTTTCCATGGTTCGCCCAAGGCGCCAACGTGAATTTTTCATTATGCGATGCATATTATGTTGAAATATTATTTGCACGTGGTAATAAAATTATTTTTGTATGTTCTATACTGCATTAATTTCTTCAAACCATTATAGTAACAATGGTATTATTGAAAAATATATCGGTATCCATATTTACTCTAATTATGTACTTTTATTAGTTTGCTGCGTCGCCGGTCACCGGTGGCCCCCACTGCGGTGTAGCAAAGTCGAGTGCCGGTCACCGGTGACCCCCATGGCAGTCAACGTGTTAACCCGCAATTTCGTAAAATGTAATTCTAGTAACGTGACCTCAACAATTTTTCTTCAACGTTTCGATACTAATTCGGATCTTCCTCAGGAATTACTTCACCTTTGCTTCGACTTTAACTTTATAATTTCCAGACCTCTGGACAGGGAATCCCACATGTCTAAACCGTGCCGGTTGGTCGTACACTCGCACCATTGACAATAATATTCTAGAATATTGCTCGAAAGGATAATGCGATATTGTTTCTTAACGTATTCGCACGCGTCTAGACGCAGTTCTGATAAAGCACGACGAAAGGAGTATAAAAAGCGCTGGGAGAACAAACCGCTGTGTCCAGACGCGGAAAGAAGATCCCACCTTAAATCAGTTTGATTTGTTCGTTACAATTGCCGTTCGTCGCAGGTAACTTTATTAAGGGAGTAGACTAGATGATTTGTGTGGACACCGCACACCGCTAGACGCATGTACGTACACGAAAATTGCAAGGTCCGGTATTAACAAAATAACGTCTCGCTTATGCATATTGGGGACCTCTCCATAGTCGCAATCGCTGGATGAAAGATGAATCTAGCGCGCTTACTATCCCAGAAAACCTAATTTTGCGTTTTTTAGGCGATATTCGCATTATTCGACAGAATTTAGCGGAGCCGCGAGAAGAAATGCTCCAGCATTGTTCCAGCATTTCTGTCTAAATTCTGTCATTAAAGTTCTGTTCCCGCTAAATTCTGTCGAATAATGCGAATATCGCCTAAAAAACGCAAAATT
>CM052187.1:7567341-7628311 GCA_028455805.1 Lasioglossum figueresi
TAGGCGATATTCGCATTATTCGACAGAATTTAGCGGAGCCGCGAGAAGAAATGCTCCAGCATTGTTCCAGCATTTCTGTCTAAATTCTGTCATTAAAGTTCTGTTCCCGCTAAATTCTGTCGAATAATGCGAATATCGCCTAAAAAACGCAAAATTAGGCTTTCTGGGATAGTAAGCGCGCTAGATTCATCTTTTATCCAGCGATTGCGACTACGGAGAGGTCCCCAATATGCAATTTTCGTGTACGTACATGCGTCTAGCGGTGTGCGGTGTCCACACAAATCATCTAGTCTACTCCCATAATCGCGAAGCGCTTGTTCCTCACAGGAGAGACGACACCGCTCGATTTTAAAGTTCGCTCTCACAATGTAAAATTCGCGTGTACTCGCAGAGCTGGTTACAACGGAAAAGATTGAATTCGGCAGGGGGTCTTATTTACATGTATCGCCGGATGCTCCCACCACAATCATGCACGGGAGCTCGCTTCGAGGTGTCTAACGGCGCCAAGTACAGTCGAACGTGTCCAACAGTAATCGATTCGTCTTTTCTTTCCCGAAACGTTTCACGCGACGAAGCTAGGCGCGCGGCCCTCGCGCTTTTTCCGGGATTCTGAAGTTCGGCGTGACAGGTAACACGGACAGCGGCGATGGCGCGGGTGCGGGTGCGGGTGCGGGTGCGGGTGCGGGTGTTGGCGCGAGACTGAACGTGCGACCGCGGAAAGAAGGGAAGAGGTGGAACGAGAATCTGCCGGAGCAGGCACACTCGGGAACAGATTTACAGGGCTGCCGCTGTTTTACGAGGCCACAAAGTGCCGCTCGTTCGCTCGTTCCGCCGCTCAGCCTGATCCACGGATCCACACCTACGCGACTCTGCGCTGCAACCATCGTCGAGGCCAGGTATCGTTCGGGAGGAACGCGTTCGAGCGTTCCTGCGCGGACAAATATTCGGCTGGAACTCGGGGATCTACCAAGCTCCGGGATAATTCGTTTCGACGGAGTTCGAGACGCCTCGCGCGTCACACCTCGCGGCACAGAGCCTGCTTTGTGTCCACGTTATCGAACGAAGAAGACGGGACTCTCTGTCGGGCCCGCAGGTGCCCGGGGCCCGGTTTTATCGTGCCGGAACCGCGCCGGAAGTGCTCGCAGATAGTCGCCGCGAAACGGTTTCGGGAAACGAAATTTCGTAGACCGCGATTTTCGGCTCGTGCACGTTGCGTATACTTTCCGTGTCTCGCGAGTTGTCCCTCGGGACAGCGCAGAGGCAAAGGGAGTCGCTCGGAGGCAATGGTTGGGCCGAGATGCCGCACACTTAGCGAATAGTTCGGCTGGAACTGAAACTGCGAGTGGAATGATCCAATCGGGCTTACGGAGGGTACACAGCCGTCGCGAAGAAAAAGAGGAACGAGGTTGGCTAGTCGAAAAACGGGATGAATCCGAATCGGAATGGAAAGTGGGATGGACCCGTCTTTCAGAGTAGGAAAGACTGCAACGAGACGGCGGAAGGAGGGGAGAGCAAACGATAGAGGGTGAGGGAGGGGGAGAAGGGAGACGCAAAAGGAAAAAAGAAAGGATTAGAGTACTATTTTGCAGTTTCTTATAAATATTCATTTCTTCTTCTCGATGAATCGGGGGACTGGAGGTTCTCGCTCCAGGCGGTAAGTCGCGTTAAGAGCGCTAACGAGCGACCCCTCCGGTAACTGGAAGGGCGAGAGTTTCCCCTTGGTTTCCTAGTTCCCCGCTGCTCCACGGAACAGTCGGGTGGACTTCTCTTTCTCCCTTTCCGTCGTCGTTTCTTCGCTCGGAGCAATTCCACGAGGCAACCGCGCGCCGCGCTGAGTTGTGCGAATTTGTTTAATTAGAAGTTAGGCCAGCGATACATTAGCAATGTAAATACCCCTCTCGCCTTCTTCTCCTTTCGTCGAGCTCCTCCTGCTCGTTCGCTGTTCGGCTCCTCCGAGGACCGACCGTTGTTCTCGAACCTGTCGGATCCTCGCGTATCGTCAACCGTATTGGGAAAGACGGGCCTCCCTATGGGTGCAGATATAGCAGAGCGGCGAAGATCGCGGCGAAATCAAACCAACGTAATTAAATGCGGCTCGCGACGAGAGCACAGCGGTGCGCACGGAAACAAAAATTTCTGCTTCGCTGTATTCCCGTACCAAGCTCTTCTCCTTCGTGAAAGGTCCGCGTGCACGTCGATTTCGTGGCGATGAAATTCCGGGAGCTTCGCTATCCATTTTTCAGAGACGAGACGAAACGAAGCGCGTCGATTTCAAGCCGGGCAGGGTTAAAGATCATTAATATTTCGGGAGGCTCGTGAAGAGCGGCGGATTGGCGAGCACCCAAACGGTTTCGCGTCGCCCCGAACGATCGGGTCACGCCGGATTAGAGGACGAGGAGACATCGTCCGTGCGTCGACTGATAATGCGGCCGGTGGTTTCGCGGTCGATCGAGGAAACGCGAGAACGCGGGAAACTCGGGGAACGCGAAAGAAAGACGATACGAATAGGGTACGGGGTACGAGGCACAGCGCGGGGGTAGATCGACGGCGACGCGAAGCACGCCGAGCACGAAACGAGGCGAACGATCGTCGACGTAACCGTCGAAGGGCCGCCCTTCATTGGTTTTCCCCGAGATTAACACCCATAACTCATTCGGGACACGGAGCCGTGCGTCACTCCTAGCTGCGCTATAATTGCCGACATAAATCAATCGGCCGATGAGATCATAAACCCGGGGCGATACACTGCGCCAACAGATCCATATAACGGCAAGTGCGCGGCTGCATGTTAAATGTCAATTGACGTCGACCCGACGTATCGGATTACCACGAACACGGCCGCGAGATGGCGCGACACGCGTCGATATGGATTCGAAAGCTAATATCTTCGGTCCGTTTCGTTTTATTTCATTTCGTTTCGTTTCGTTTCGTTTCGCTGCCGTGTGAAATCGCCTACGGTCGACTGCCGTTTTTCTACGCGCCGTCCCATCCTCGACCGAAAAATTCTTTGCGTTTCTCGATGCGCGAGCCCTTCGAGTCTCCGGTCCACCGAAAGTTGCTCCGATTGCGTTTCCTCCTCTCTGTCTCTCGGTACGGACGACAACGACGACAACGACGACGACGACGACGACGACCCTGAACCCTGCTTAGTCCGAGGTAAAGGAATACTTCGAGATACGGCAGCTCTCGGCAGGGCGGTTCGCGAGCCTAAATATTGAGACGGTGTTTATTTAGCAGGGAGATATATGATATGATGCGGACAATATAATGCATTGTATTCAAATACGGGAGCCCGCGAGTCGTGACCGGGAGCATCGTAGAGCTTGGTCGTCGCGGTCGCTGGCACAGGCACAGCCACCGAGCACGGGCACGGGTACGGGCACAGGCTCAGCCACCGAGCACAACCAGCAGGCACAAATACAAGCAGAGGCAACGGACACACTAACCGGCACAGACATGGCCGGCAGCATCGGCATCGGCATCGGCACCGCCGACACAGACACCACCGGTCGCAATCACCCGCCCCGCCAACTCTGCGCCCGACTCTGCCAGTCGTCCGCTACTCCACCGATATAAATAATATGCCGCGGTCGAAGTCTCAGGATTAGACGATGCTCGCGAATGCTCGCGTACTACGGGAGACGTTGGGTCGAGGCCGATACTTCGCAGAACCCAGCCGACCCCCGATTTCTACGATCGCCTCGTTTACGCGGCCGCTTAAAGTCGGTCGAGCTACGGGGCAGTCGTTGTTCCGAACTATCTACAGGGTGTCCCGTGTAATAGACGAATCCAAATTTCAACGCATCCGCGTACCATCCGAACGATCTATTCGTCCACACTGTACAACTGTGTGACACCGTGTAATCGTTCGACTAGTTTTTTGCTTTTCCACTGCTATCCGGTTTCCAATAATCTCGCAGAGACGCCCGAACGTCACCGGAGAACTTTTCGGTGGAAGAGTCGGGAATCAAGGGAGAGGGTGGATGAAAAGACGAAAATATTTCGGCGCAAGGTTCCGTAAAATTCGAACGATGTCCTGACATTCCCCGGCGATAGTTGCGTGAGACACCTTGTATAAACGGACGGTCTTGTAGGCAGGTATGTAGCCGCATGACAGGGAGTCCGCCCCCGGCGTACGTTACCAGTTATCTACGGTCCATATCAAATGCGCCCGTGTCCTTCCATCGCGCTCCGTTTACGCTCGGGCTCCAACTTTGTTCCGACCGGACTGTCCTTCTTCTTCTTCTTCTTCTTCTTCTTTTCTTTTCATTTCATTTCTTTTTCTTCTTCCCTTTAATCCGCTATCGCTTCTGCTGTTAGTACCATCCTTCTCTCGTTCCAGGATACTTTGACTAGTCGCACGGCGCGGCCGGCTTTCGCTGGCTAGCCGTTTGTCTAATTTGAGTCGGAGGGAACGAAATTGCTTGCAAAAAAATCTCGAAACGTCGGATTCTTCGAGTTTCAAGATTCAAGTTCGTCGGAACTTGGGCGGAGAAGTTCTTTTCCTTTTTGTTTGCGCGTGGCGTTGATGAGAGTGGATTGCCGGAGCTATCTTGACATGCGGTGGGAGTGTTTGAAAGAATATGCAGAATCACTGGTCACACAGAACTGTTTTTATTGCGACAAATATCGCGACGCTCCCTTCGGAAACGATAAGCCAGCGATAGGCGCGAGAGCGATAGTCGCCGAATCCGAAGTTAATAAAAGCGATGATTAATGGACAGCGATAGGCGCGAGTACGCTGACGTACGGTCGAATTATCGAGCAAAGGATGTAGTCGCGTGTCAAGAAACTGCGTGTACGTCGTTCGATATCCTGATCAAGAGTGATCGAAAGGACGTTACGATCGGATCGATTCGGAATCGTAACGGCTTTACGTAACTGATCGATGCGTAGATCGAACTTTTTAAAAAGAAAACGTACTCGTACAAAAGGAAAGTCTCCTCTGCCGCTGTAGTTACGTATTTAGAATTTAGAAAATATCATTTTGTTCGCGACGCCTTCGACTTCGTCGGAGCACTTTGAATATTTATTTGGTGCCGGTTCAAGTGAGGAAGGAAGAACACCGTATTAACTGAACACCCAACTCGACTAGATATATTTATTCCGTAAATGGAGCACGGGCTCCTACGCAGTTCTAGACAGTTCGTCTAGTTTTCGTTCGCTCGGCGCGACACTTTACTTTTCGAACGTGCGTTCGATACGCTGGTTCAACAAACGCTTCTAATTTAAACTCATCCGCTCACGGGCAAAGGTGACTTCGCGACGCTCGCATTATTAGTTCACCTTCGCGTGACATCTTCGTTTGCGCTAACGGTAGTCTCTAGGACGTTTGAATTCGAACCCGAATACACGCAAAGAATTCCCAAAAAATTAAATAATTGTTTTCAACTATAAATAATTAGCAAAAAATTCGGAAAAAAATCTGAAATATAGAGTGTATCCATATCTTTTGTTTGCCGTTCATCCTATGTCGATATCTCTTCTCGTTTTAGAGCAAACTGCATTTAAGTTCGGGGGAATTAACCACAATATCACTCTTATCGGTGGGGGTAGACATTTGAAATTTTACACAATGTTTTTTTCGACATAAAACGCGATGTTTTAAGACAGGAATCAGGAAAATCGGAGCGGGGGCCGCTGGCCCATGCTTATCCGGCTAGACCCTTTTATTACTATCATGTACGGACCGAAATCCATTTATACAAATGTTTGCAATACAACAGAAAAACAAATATTAAAGTCTTAACCTAAAATTACTTGGAATACGGGTATTAAATTAACATATAATTGTACGCAATTTTCTCTTGAACGATTGCAACGACCCAGTGAAAAAGCCAATATTACGATATAGCGAGGTAGAGTCCGCAATAATACGATTTAAGGGATCCATTGATCCATATGTGGATTTGGACTTAATTGTTTGAAATCCTGCCGTGGTTCTCAAAACACGTTCAGGTACGTAGAAATTGATTTGCCCCGGGAGAGAGGGACAATCGATACGTCAATCAATTAAATTAAAAATAAAGCTCTGGTCGGATACTCTTCTGCGAGGTTGCTTGTATTCGTGGTACGGAGCATGCTTGGTTTCTCCCACCCTTCGACCATCGATAATAATGGCCTATTCGAAGACAACTTGGAACGCGAAATTAGTTGAAGGGCTTGAGCGAGAAGCTTCTCATGTATTCTCGCTTCCTACGGAATAAACTACATATATCTTGGTTCTACGTTCGCTCGCTACGAATTCCTGGCATTACTTTATTTCATAACCTCGCCGAAACCAACAAGCGGAGAAAAGAGAAGGGGTGTACAGCATCGACAGAGACAGGAAAAGCGGCGACAGTAGCAGCAGCAGGAGCAGCGGTAACGGCGGCAGATTCGAGCTCGTAGCCGAAGAAAGAGGAGAAAGAGGAATAAAGCGGAAACACGAAGGAAGGAGAGAATTCGGGGCAAAGTTTCGTCATTGCGAAATGACACGAGTGGTCTTTATAGCGGGAACGCCGGTAGAGAAAGACCGTCTCTTTCGGCGGGTGTCTTTCTCCTTCGTTCCGCGTGTATTGACAAAAGTGTCGGTCGGCTTCTCCGCCTCCCGTAGTTTCGTCGCGCCATTCTCCGATATTACCGCTCCGTCGAGGGTTCTGGCACTGGGTAGGATGAGGGTGATTGCGACGAAATCATTGCGAGGAATAGAAGAGGTGCCGCAGTTGGGAACTCATAAGACGTAAAACCATCTTACCGTCGCGGCGCGATGCGATGCGATGCGATACGATGCGACGCGACGCGACGCGATGCAGGAGGCGACAGAGCGAGAACGGCGGCATCGATGGAATTGACAAAGGCAAAGACAAAGGCGAAGACAACGAGAATGTACAACCGATGTAGAACCGAAAGATTCGGACGTCCGAAACTTCGTAAAGGAACGATCGCGCCGTTACGATCTCGAATCCATAGATCGACTCGAATAGTTTGAAAAATTGCGACGCGCGAGAATCCAGTCGTTTTCGATCGAGCGTTTCCCGAACGTCTCGTCTCCTCGCGCGTCGCGTCGAATCGACGTTCGGTTTCGTCTCGGCCCTCAACCGACCGAGTTGACGATAGTCGACTCGACGATGATAAAGCAAATAGATAATGTCCGAACTTTAATTAAAACTGGACGGCTGAGTGACATATTTGATTACCCGAGAATTTAATTAATCGCTTCGCGAACTCGCAGCGGTGAAACGCGCGCTGGGAAGTGTCCCCGGTGGGAGCGGACCGGCGAAACCGATAAGTCGCGGATTCGTATTGCAAAATTATCTCCTTTTTATGTTCCCGCTCGTGGAACGGCGCGTTCGCTAACGAGAGACTAATTAGTCGCGCGAAATTGCTCGCATTCGCAGGGACGATAAGCACCGACGCAACTCCACGACCGGAGCACGCGTACGCGCTGCTGAAAATCTTTTATCCGATCGCTTTTCTTCGGCCGGTGTAACGTTTCATTGCCGGTAGCGCGCCGAGCAGCGATCCCCGGCCGATTGATTCCGCTTCGCGTCGCGTTAATTTTATATTCGCGCGATTCGATGGGTCGCGTTGCTCGCGCTTCTTCGTTCGTTGATCGTACGGGACTTACGCGACTTCTTCGGGAAACCAGCCATCGTAAATATCGCGTGACGCGTATCGGATACTTTCGAGAAAACAACTGTGAACGACGACGTCCGGTCTGCGAAACGCGATATCGAGTCTCGGACTCGAGAAGGAACCAAGTCCGAAAGGTAACGGCGAGATGGACAGGTTCGAGCTGAACCAGACTAGGCTAGGACGCGTCGAACCGGAGAGAGGAACGGAAAAAACGGAACGGAACGGAACGCGCGAGGGGGCGAGGCGAGACGGGTCGCGAGGCGTGAGGCGCGAGACGCGAGACGCGACGCGGCGACCAGGAAGGGGAGGAAAGGAGCAAAGCGAGAAAAACGAGGAGGAAGAGAATACGAGCAAGAACCCTTTGCGCTATCGGTCGACAACAGCGAAAGCTCGCGAAAGCGAGGTTGGAAGAGGAGAGAAGTACGAACAACGAAACGAAGAGGTGCAACGGCAGCTTCGGTATAGCATAACTTCAGGTATATCCAGTGCCAGTAAATTATACGCAAAGTGTACGCGAAAGCCCCCTCGTCCCGTCCCGCCGCGTCACCGCCAGCTAGCCCCCGCCCGTCCTTCCTCCTCCACCCCGTTTCTCATCCTTTTCGTTTCCCTTCTCCTCTTCCTCTTCCTCGTCCTTCTCCTCGACGCTGCATCCCACCCTCGACACCCCAGAGGCCGCGCCTGCCTCACGTACATCATTATGATTGATCGCTTCACCTTACTTTGTAATTAAAACTAGTTGCCATTGTGCCCAGCTCCGTGTGCCCGTTCGCTCGCTCCGGTTTCCTCTCGGTCTCTCCCTCCCTCTCTTCGCCATCCTCCACCGTCCTCCGTCGTCCTCTTTCGTCCCTCGTTCCCTGTACCTCGTCCCTCGACCTCGTCCCCCGAAGCCCGTTCGACGACCACCGTTCTCCGTGCTCCGTCCTCTCGTCCTCCGTCCTCCGTCCTCCGTCCTCCGTCCTCCGTCCTCCGTTCTTCGTCTCCCGTCCAGGTTTACACGCGCAACGACGTAGCAAGAGCAACAGCGGTGGCACCGTGCACCCACCACCGGTTATCGTACAACCACCCATTTAGCTATCCAGCTATCCAGCTATCCGGACGACCAACCAACCGACCGACGCGACGCGACGGATCGACCAACCAGCCAGTCAGCCAACCAGACCAGCGACAGCGGCGAACCGACGACGCTGCTCTTCGTGGCTCGCGAGAAACAGGAGCACGCTCCTCGCGTTTCCGCTTCCGATTCCGCTCCTATCGCTTCTTTCTTCTCACCCGTGCTTGTCGCCGAGTTTCATCGATTCCCTTGCCCTTTTCCCCTTCGTCTTTCCCTTAGAACCCCTTTCGGTTTTTCGACCACCGGTTCGTATCCTCGCCCCTCTTATCTCTCTCTCTCTCTTTCTCTTTCGCCCCTACCCTCTCTTCGATGTTGTTCGCGTCGACCAACCGTCTTCGTCTCTCGTTCGTTCACCGGTGGCTCTCCTCGTCGCTTTTCTACCCGTCCGAACCAAGTCACCACCGCCGCAATCCGGTGAGCGCACCCCTGTCTCTTCCCGGGGGCCATGCGTCATAGTTATCTATGCTTTTTGCAACGGAGACTGATTTAGAGCCGTCTAAGGACCCGGAGCCCTACGAAAATTAAATAATTGCTAATTTATGGCGCGCATCGAGCGGCTCGTTACCTCTCCTTCGAATCTCTCTCTCCCTCTCTCTCCCCCTTTTTCTCTCGCCCCTCTTACTCCTATCCGAGTTTCCGCGTCCTCCTCTCTGTACTCTTCTTCTTGCTCGTCTTACCGTCGGTGCTCGCCATCGCACCGGTACAGGAACTGTCTCGAACCGATCGGTCGTCCGAGGATATCTCTCTGTCCCTCTCGGAATCGGTAAGAATCGTCCAGCGGTATCGAATTTCGGTGACGTACCGCGTTCTTTCGGGATCGTACGCTCGCGGTATGCAAATTAATGGTGACGCGCTTTAATTCGGCAATAAATAGGGGTCACCCTTGCGGCGAGCATCGGACCATCGCTCACCCCATTCCCTTTTTGCGCCGTGTCATGGGAAAGCTTCGAATTTATTTGACGCGTTTCAACGATATTTATAGGTCTGGTCGGTTCCTATCGCTCGTACGTCAACTCCCCGAAGCCACGCGAACCCGTTGTTCCTTCGTTCCCTTCTCTCCCCCTTCTTCGCCCCCCGATTCTCACCCTTCTCAACGTTCTCTCCCTTCTTTCGCTTATTTCGCTTCTTTCCGATGGACTCGCGCGCTCTTGAACCGAGCCACGACGAGCGATCGTTCGATCGGTCGACTCGGGCCGTCCGATGCGCTCCCGACCGTTGCTCCTTTCAAAGTTATTTCGATCTTTACGAGACGTTCGCCGGTCGACAGTTTGCTAATCGACGATGAAAAAGAAAAGGGGAGAAGGCGATGAAATTTATCGCTAAAAAGAAAAGGGGGCCACAGGTATAAATCTTGGGTATTATAATGGGATCTGTCCATTATTAAAGAACGAGTGATTTAAAGGGGGGGTGGAGTCGAGCCGTGCTTCGCCGTCCAAGTGGGTGGGTTACCGAACGATCGTGAATTTGATCGGCAATTCGGCCGGGTGTGGGCATCTATTTCGAATCGCGTTTTTCTCATCGGTCGATCAGAAAAATATCGAATTCCGCGAACTGTAAGCGAAACGAGAAACGCGGATCTCGAAAGTTGTTTCAGTGCTACGCAAAGATATTTTGGCGACGGCGATTATTCTCGGTGGGGCATGGCGTCGGCGATACGATCGTTGTCGGGCCATCCGTCCGTCCTCCGCGTTCGTTCATCCGTCTATCCGTCGTCCATCCAACCATCCGTCCACCATCGTGCCACGTCGGACCGTACCGCATCGCATCGCATCGCATCGTACCGCACCGCACCGCACCGCACCGCGCGCCGTCTTAAAGTCTGCCAGGATATTTACGACTGACCGACTCATTGCCACGGTGAGTTGAGCGAGCAGTCGTCACAAATCACGCTGGAGAAAGCCGGCCTTTCTCTGCTCTGGGAAACGTCTGGCATTTTTCTCTGCCGAGGATAACTTTGACTTATCGGCGACAGCGGGGAGAAGAGGCGGATAGTTGGATAAGTAGACGGACGAGACCGACGGAGAGGGCCGAAGAAACGGAATGTCGGGGAAAGATGGATCGCCGAAACGAAGAGGGAAACGTATCGGGACGAAACGTGGGAAAACGGGCTACGGAGAAGCGTCGTCGATGGAAGGAGAAAAGACGGGATCGGTTGGGATCCGCGATGTTTCGCGACACGTAGAACGAAAGCGAGAATGTTCGGTACGGTCACAACTCGGGCCCCGCGACCCGCGAGACGATACGGAGGGAACAGTCGTCGAGGTTCGGCGGTGGTGGTCGACGCGGTGCGCTCGGTATGCTCGATGCGCTCGGTAGATGTCCCTGTCGCATAAATCACTGCCGGTATCTTCTGGCACGGCGGCTCGCTCATCACGGCAGAGTTCTTGTCGCGCCTTAATAACGGCCGAGCGTCTCACCAGCGCCTCCGCTTCGCGTCCCACGAACCCCTCTCCGACCCAACGTGCCCCTCGTCCTTCCGTGGAACCCATCGCGCCGCGTTCGGACGGCTCTACGGCACCAGGGCTCCGTTGCTATACGCTCGGTTCTACGGTTCTCTACGACTCTACGCGTCTGCTTCTGCTTCTGCTTCGGACGTAACCATCCTCCGCGCCGCACCGCACCGCACCGTACCGCCGCGACGCGACGCGCTGCTTCGCTACAAATCCTGATTATATTCTGCCACTGACGTTACGCCGTGAGGGGACGATGCCACGTTCGAGTCTGGTTTTTGTATTTCTCCGCATCGCTTCTTCCCTTCCCGCACTCGGCCCCATGTTCTCCCGTGTTCAACTTCCACCGACCCGTGCACGACGACTCCTCCTTCGTCCTCGTCCTTCCGCCTCCGAGACGCTATCGAAACGAGAGTAGCTCTACCGGATCGACCGACACTGGCCGGACCCCGCGTAAATCAATTTTCAATTACGATCCGAGCACGAGAGCGGCAATACGCGACGCGACGATACGTCGACGCAAGGCGAATCAAAATAGTGGTTCAATGTCGACGCTCGAGGATCGACCGATCCAACAATCTCCCATTTTCTTCCGTTTCTTTTGCATAGTAAGCGCGCACCGCTAGACCGGATAAGACGCTGATCGGTGGTGAAAATGTGAAAGAGAGATAGGGGAAACAACGGGATGAGGAGAAAAAGCGAAACGGGGGAGAAGCAACAGAGACACGGGAAAGAGGCAGGAGAGACCATCGACGCGGCTCGGTGGATACGTACGTATTATTATACTTCGCTACAGTCATATTTATAAATCAACGATATAGCACGACGAGCGGAGACGCGGAGGGATGGAATTTATAGCTTCGTTCTCTTTCCTCCGCTGCCAGTTCTTGCCGCCCCCCGACTCACTCTGGTCGTTCCCCTTACCGCCCCCCCCGTGTCCCGTGTCCCAGGGTCTCTGGCAGTCGCCCCCGGTCACCCCCAGTCACCCCCGATTCGCCCCCCGCGCTGGTAAGCGTTCCCCTCACCTTGTTCACCCTCCGACACCGCTCATTCTGCGAGCCACCCCTTCCGATATCCTAGCAGGCTCGGTCTCTTCGTCGACCCCCTGCGCTCCGCGTACTCGCGCGCGCGCGCGCTCGCGCTTGTTCTCTTCCGCGCCCGCTCTCCCGCTCTCTTTCTTCGTCTTTTTCGGTCCGTCCGTCTTTCTCGCTAGATTCGTAACCTCTCCGAACGGAGAGTGCGCGGGCATACAAACTGCCAAGCCTGTACGTATGAGCTTAGGTCGACATTTTCCCTTCTCTCTTTGGCAATAAATCTGCGAGTCTTTTGAGCCGACGGCACGGTTCGGGGAAGCGACGCGAGGGGAAGGGTTTCGGGGAGCGTGGCTCGCCGTTCCTGGGGTACCAGAGGTCGCCTTCCTTCCCTTTCTCCGTCTTTCACCATCTTTCTCCGTCTTTCTCCCTTTCGACCTCTCGCAGACTCTCTCCAACCGTTCCCGGAGTCCCTCTCGACGGTCTCTCGCCATCTCGCTCGCTCGACCGCGCTCGCGTCACGGGAATGTATATAATTAGCAGCATTGTGCTTCCTCGGACAGATTTACGGGTCGCATCGCTACCGCGGCGGCATGCATAAGCGCGTTAAATAAGTATTTATCCGCCCCGTGGGGGATACGATGCCCAGGCACCCGCCTGATGGATTTGCCGCTCGAACGGCCGACACTGCCGTTAAACGACACCCCCGATTGTCGCACCGCCGCAACACCGCACCTCCGCATCGCGCACCGTATCGTCTATCGGTGTCGTCGTATCGTACTCCTAGAGAGTTGCTCGACATTAAAGGGGAAGGGCGTCCGTCGATGCCAGTGGGCACAGCTAAGGTCAAACCTACGATCAAGCGACTTGGAGGAGCGGTGGTAGGCTGTACCACAGCCGTAGCCGTGCTCTCTCGTAACTGTGCACTCGCAAGCGTTGCCACGTTACGTGGTCTGTCCGGAAAGTATCCGACCTAGCGCTGCAGCGGGTGGAAGTATCATTCCTGGGTGATATCAAGCGATCCTCCCACTTACGGAAATGCTCCTTAAGGACTGCGTCTACTAGACAGACGACACTCGCGCGTGACTGCACACAGTCGCCACGGTACACTCACGCGCCGCTAGACCACGTGTGCGTACGCGAGGATTGCAAGGGTCCGGGATTCCACTCCTGATTTCTTAATAACGCAAAGACGGGGTTTCTTAGTAGTCAAAATCGCTAGATGAAAGACCAATCTAGGGGGATATGTGCCTCAAAAGTCCTACTTTTACGTTTACGACGCGTAATTCTCGTTATTCGGTAGTATATCGACAGCCACGATAGACGGCAGCACCGTCGCCCGTCCATTGAATCTCGCGGCTTCGTGAGATGCTGCCGAATAATGAGAATTACGCGTCGTAAACGTAAAAATTGGACTTTTGAGGGAAATAGCACTGTTTGCAGTGCCGGATTAAGCTAGCGCGGGGCCCGTAGAAAATGTTACCTGGAGGCATTAGATTTTGCATGATAATAAAGCAAAACGCAATGAAGGACCATTTTTAGCAGAAATATCTGTTAATAGAAGCCAGGGCTTTTTCTACTTCTGCTATTGGGCTTAATCCGGCTCTGACTGTTTGTGTAAAAACCGTCGCCTGTTCGGTATCGCTGCGCGATTGGTCGAATACATTCGCTCAGCTTACCGCGATGAACTGTGTGTGCAATCAACTGCCGAAAATGATTCTACCGAGGACTCGGCCGTCGTCGCTGTTCGTCTCTCTCTCTCCGCACACTTCGGGCGGACCGAGTAGGTTGAGATGCGCGATGAGGGGAACGAGCTGCGACGAACATACACAACAATTGATCGCGTCCTCGCTCTCTCTTCTGCGAATTGTCACCATCGAAACGTCGGAACGCTTATATCGACACGTGCTCCATCATTGAAATCTTGCCGATAGATTCAAGCCGACTCTTGTAAATATTCCGTTCTCATTATCTCGCGAGTGACGGTGTAAATAAAAAGAACGCTCTCCCACGATCTTGAACAATTTAATCTCATTCACGCTATTTCAACCCCTTGATCTCGAGTTCAAGTTTCCGCGTAACGGAAACCGACGAGGATCAAAAACAAGCACATTGATCTTTCGTCCAACGATTTTGACTACTAAGTAACCCCGTATTTGCATTATTGAGAAATCAAGAGTCTAGAAATCAGATCTACAAAACATTTTTAAAATTTTTTAAAGTTGTAAAATGCAACTTTTTAGTATTTTCTCTCCAAATCCGACCAATAGGAATTTTTGAAAAACTTTCTTTTCACGTCCTGTAGCAAACTAATTGCTCCAGCTTCCCAAAAAAGGTAGAATCGTGTAGTCCAATACTAAAAAAGTTATCGTCTTTTTAAGAGTGTCCGAATATTAGAGGGAGTCAGTGTATACCGATCTGTTTCACTCAATCTCGACGTAACCTGTAGTCGGTTTCTGTCGCCGTCTTCAGCCAGTACCGACAATGCGTGTTACCAAATACATGCGGCGTTCATTCCCGTGGTTCTGTATATGTCCAGGGCAATAAAATCGCTGCCCGTAGTCGCGAGAGACGACTCTTGCAGGCTCTGTTACCTCGACCGGATCGCCGACGATCGGTTCTATCTTCTGCGTTACGAATCCTCCGATTCGACGCCGTAGTTTCCCTCGATAAAGTTGCATAGTTGCGAATAGACAGACGCGGGAAGAGCAGGAATAGCAGGAATTGTGGGAATAGCTGGTACGGCGAATCCAACGAACGAACGAACGAACGAACGAACGAACGCGCGACCGGGTAGCAGAGGAATACGGAATAGATTCAACCCGGATAACGACTATCGAACCTAGTGCCGCGCGCGTATTTCCTCCCGGTGCCCCGCTTTAGACAGAGGTTCGGGTTTCATAGGTTTGTCTCGTTTCCGGTACCCACTCGAAGCTGTGTGCCAAACGGTAGCTGGACCCCCGTCCCTCCTTCCGAAAACTGTCGGGCTAGTCCTCGGTTATACTTCTCGGGACGAAACTTTCACCGTGACTAGGTACGAATAGATACAGTCTCCTACTCGCGTTAGCGAAGCAATCGTCGTATCGGAGCGTGCGTTCCGGCTGGCGAATCGGAGAAAACTGGAAATTTTTCCGTTTAAAACCAACGTCACAGAGAAATTGGGAGCTTTTCCGTCTCGCGGGGTTCGCGCTTTTCGCGTCTCGCGTTGGCTCCGCTAGGATCTAGTCGAATCAAGCTTTGTCCGGGTTACGGTCACGACGAAACTTTGTCCATTTCCATTTCGACAGAGTTCCGTCGGACCGTCTTATCTCGGCGAGAACCGAGAAATTTAACGCGCGATTCCGACGAACGCGATCTCCTCGCAGGATGATTCCGCTCGCGGATACCGTGCAAAAATATCCCGACGAGATACACGATCCATCCAGAGTTTCTATACTTTCCGAAAGGCCTGAGTTAGGTGACGACGATAACGACAACAATGGCAGTGGTTTTTCGAAATCGCAGAAACGCTGGTAAATTATCCATAATTTTTGCGGGAGCTCGTCACGATACGCGAATGTCAGCGAGCCCGCGAGCGGATTCAATGGACCGGCGTGGTCAGCCCCGTTAAAATCGATGAATTACGAGACAACGCATTAGTGCAGTCCGCACGATACTAATCAGCGAAATTTCCGTGCGATAAATAAACGAATGAAAGCGCGTAACCAGATACGCGGTAATGTCGATGCGATGGAAACGGTGGCCCTCGTAAATCGACAGATTTTTCGGTAAAAAGGGAAAAACAAATAAATGAACAAAGAACGAAAATCAAAACCTCGACCGTATCGGGAACGCGTGCGCCGGGAAATGTATACGAGGACGCGGCTTATTGGTGGTTTCGAGGTGAATTTGCTCGTAAATATGTATTCGTAATATTGATTCGACATAGACGCATAAAGATAGACTAAACGGGATTTAAGCGCGGAATTGTAATTTGTGGAAATATTATGTTTACGCGCGGACCGGTCCGCCGCGTCGAGCCACGTCGAGCGCCGATTCGCACCGATTCGCGTCGAACCGAGTCGGTTGACCGGTCTCTCCTCGTTGGTTCGGCCAACCGATGCTCGGTCGTCCATCCGACCGATCGCTCGGCGTATCATCCAGCGAGATCATTTTTCCAACCTCGATGCAACGGGTACGCGTCGATTTTATGCGTGATCCGATAATTTTCACCGACGATCGCGCCCGCGATCGAGCCCCGCTGGAAACTTTTCGATTCGCGATTTCACCGATCGGACCGATCCGCGCGATCCCGCAACTTTTTCCGATTTCAAAGTCGCACGCTGGCCAAGAGTATCGGAAACTATCGTGCGAGCACGCGTTCCAACCAAAGAGGAGAATGACAACGAGGTCGCATAGCTGGCACGCCGAATGTAACGAGCTGGTGCTCTTATCTCGTTGCTATTATCTCCACTCGGTTCGTTTCCATCGGCCCGTTACGGCCACGTTACCTTACCTAACCTATACAAAAGTATTATGCGATGTTCGAGATGTCTGGTTAGCTGCTATCGCCGAGCGGAGAGGGACGAAGCAGCGTGAACAATGCGTGCCGGAATACGTCCCGTCATCTTCGCGAATGTCTCGCGCACTGGCATGGATGTTTCGTGACCGATACTCTTCCTCCCTCTTCCGTACCCATTTTCCAGTCTGTTCGTAGCACTCGCTTTTCGGTTTACGACCGTACGCTAAACGCGTTCGTTCGCGCGTCAACGGTACTCAATCCTGGGCCATCCACCTCGCCTCTCGATTCGCTATCGATTCCAACCGATTCTTCTCCCCGAGTCCGTCCGACGACAGACGTCCAAGACGACAGCCGTGACTCGACGACTCCCAACGGAAAAGACAAGGCGGATCCGAACGGGACGAAAAGCGACTCCGCGCGAAATGGAAGGAGAGAGAGAGAGTGAGAGAGAGAAAGATTTGTACCGTGTAAAGGGAAAAAGGAAACAAGACCCGTAACGAGAGACGCAAATAAAAGAAACCGATCTACCCGATGATATTCGTTTTGAATGGACCGATGACGTTTGAACGTTGCCGCCGCGACAAACGTATCGATCGACGAGAGCGATCCCGCGCAGACCATCTCGAATACCTTCCACGACAATGAATCGATCGTTCAACGGTCATCCTCGAGTCCCGCGTTCATCGCCTGTTCGTTCTTTTCGAATCGTCTATTTCAGATGAGTCGACGACGATCGTTTCCGGGGTTGAAAACAACGCTCGCACATATACGTACACACGCGTACGTACGACCGCTTAGAACAAGAGAGAAAGAGAAAAGAGGAGAAAGATCGGTTAGCGGTAACGAGATCAGTCGCGCGTACCGCGCCGATAGATCCGATAAAAGAGTGGAAATATTAACGACTAGCGTCGCTCGCGCTGCACGGGAACACTGCACGGGAAAAGTTGGCAAAACTCGGCCGCGTGGACAACGCGCAGGATTATCGGACCTTCTGTCGTGAGATCGGACCGAGTGAGGGATTGCTTCGACAGAGCGATTACGGTGGTCGACGCGTTTCAATGGAAAAAAGAGGGGAAACGAAGAAAAAAAATCGGCGATACCAAACAACGGGGTCGAGTCAACGTACAGAGGGATCCGGTGGGGTCGCGTTTTTCCGGGGTGAACTAATAGACTCCCGCTCGCTCGTTCGCTCGCTCAACTCGGCGTACACCCCCTCTTTCCCTCACCCTCCTTTCTAGTTCCTCTTTCACCCTGCTTCTCCACCCCTTCCACATCGCTCTCTCGTTCCCTCGCTCTCCTTCTCCCTATTCCTCTCACGGGTTCCCTCGCTCGCGCGCTCAAATAAAAGTTTCCCGTGACCCACCGCCACGACACCTGTTGAACCACTGGCCAGACCGAACTCGTCGTCCAAAACTAAAAAAAAAGTGGCCAATTAGCGTATGAAGCCTGTCCATCAGGGTCGGCTGAAAAAGATTTACGGGGCCGAAGCGAGAAAACGAATCGGTCGAACGAACGACGGATGTCGACCGACAAGCGACTCGACGAGTTCGAGAGTCCGGGACGATCGAACAGCTAAACGAGCTAACCAGCTAAATGGCGAGACAACAAAACGACAAAATGTTTTCCTCATTAGTCGCCCGTCAAGCATCCGTTCGTCAAGAGCACGGATACGACCGGGCTCGTATCCACGGTTTGGCAAAGACGAGCGACGAGCTCGACTTTCGAAAACGAAATACCGCGCGCGGGCGCTCATCGTGCACCGGCTACGGCTACACACGAGAACAAAGAAACGGTTCGTCCGTTCCGCGAGTTTCGAGACTTTATCGGACCGAATCGGTGCAACTTATCCCGTTCCTCTGCCCCTTCTCCGCTCTCCCACCCGTTTCAGAGTCGCCCAGTCGACCAGTCGCCCAGCCGCCCAGCCACCCATCCACCCAGCCACCCAGCAACCCAGCAGCCTTACTCCCCGTCTCTCGTCTGGTCTGAAAGCGACTCGAGTCGCCGGAGAATCGAAGGCGTGTCACGGGGCTGCCGAGGGTGGTATGTTTATTGCTCGAAGCTATCTCTTCTGGCGAGGGTGGTTGCCGCGTCACACGGGGACCATTTTCATAATTCGGCCGTTCGTATTCTCCGCAACCGCGCGGCCCGAATCGAACAACAGCGCGCCGCGAACGCCGCGAGCTCGCTTCTGGCTGCCTTCTCTTCTTAAGCGTACCTCCCCTTGCTTCCACTCCCATTCCTGCACCCGCACCCGCACCCGCACCCGCACCCACACTCGCACTCGATTCCCGTTCCCCTCGCTCCTCCTCGTCGGTTCCTACTCTTTCTCTTTCCCTCTCGCTTTTCCCAATCCAGATCCCTAACTTTTCCTTCCTCTCCTCTTCTTTTCCCCTCTTTCCCTCCTCGTCTCTACGGTTCGTCCACCCTTACCGCTCACGCGGTATCGCGCCAACTACAACGCGACTCTTCTACAAAACTTGCCACTCCCGTCCCCTCGCGATACTTTTCGACGAGGTAGATTATACCTGGTGGACGATCGTCACCGATTTTCACGAGTTTTCGTCTACCTGGACGTCCGTCTTCGCCATCGCGTTTCGTGCAATCGTCGCGGATCGAGGAGGCGATCCGGTACAAAAGAAAAACGAGACGCGAAGGGAAGGAGAGATCGAGAAAGGTGGATGGAGAGGGAGAATGAAAGAGAGAGAGAGGAAGAGAGAGAGAGAGATTGCCGAGGCCAGCATGGCGTCAGTGTCTTCGCTGATCTATTGCTCCCAGCACGGCGGATCGATGCGAGCCAATCAACCGACACCGCTGGTCCATCGCGTCGTCCCCGATGACCAACCGGACCGACCTTCGACTACGCGAACTCAGCAGGTTCTCCTTTCGATTCCTTACGCCTGGGGACGACGCGCTGCGATCCTTTTTGAAGCGCGTAACCTCGATCGATCGACGTTAATCGTATCACGGACCGAGGGTAACGATTTTTAGCCTGGGACGACGATAGACGTTATCAACGTCGACCGTTGATCTTTCGTCTAGAGTTCGCAGTGTTCTCACGGTTGGAGAATAACGTTTGGGAAGGGTTGCGCCGCGTAACATCGGCGGAGGAAAGTAGACGAGAAGGAGAACGGGGGTTTGTACCGAGTTCTTCGATAAGAAGGCGAAACGTAGCAGTGGCGGCGGAGGTAGCTGCAGTGGCGAGGGGCAACGAGAGACAGAGGGACAAAGCAAGGAGAGGGAGGAAGCAAGAGAGTCTCTCGATCGGGGAATCCTAGAGGGGTTGCCGGAGGCTCCTAGGCTTTGGCTCGGTTGCTGGCAGGGCGCGCGTCAATAAGCGTCCATCAGCCGTAATGGCAGCGAGCGCCACCTCGGATGCATTTAGATGGCTGTTTAGCTCCGGTTGTCTCGATGTGGCTTGAAATTCTCTTCTCCGCAACCTCCTTTCCGCTACCCGAGACTCGAGCGTTTCTCGGTTCCGCGAAAGCTAACGTCGTCGACCCTCGCTCTTCACCCCACACGGTTTTCCTAACTTTTGTAGTTGCACCAAACGAGGCTGCGCCCCCGCGTTGATAATTAGACGGTCCGGTTCGTTTCGCGTAGCCTTTTAATTAATTTGTGCACGTTCCTCGCAGGATAAAATTCTCGGCTCTCTCGTTTTCGCCTCTCTCCGTTTTCACGGAGTCTCCGCGAACGGGTCGCGACACAACGTACATACTGCAACGCGTTGCCCTGCTCGCTCGTTCCTCCTCTGCGCGCGGTCGACGATCCTTTAATCGACCGACTCTTCGGATTCGAGTGTGTCCTCTGTCTCGAGGAGAACGAACAGAAGATACGACAGTACAATTCATCGTCGGGATTATTTCAACGATATTCGATCAACGGTCAACGGTTATAATTCCGCGACGATCGCTTCCGCTCGTTAGCGGAATGAGATGAAAGATCGAGCGAGTAGGTGGGGCGGAGACTCGCCGGGAACGCTGGGAACGCCGGGAACGGAGGGGACAAAGGGGATAGCGGCGTCGCGCGACCGCGCCATGCCGATCGAAACGGTCGTAAAGTAGACGTCACGTATCGTCGGAAAAGCTTCTCGAAAAACGTGAATTCGGTCGGCTCTCGGTGTACGTTTCGCCGCGATATATGCAAAAAAGCTCGGCGGGGGTGGGAAGATCGCCGCAGAGCACTGGCTCCGGCTTGGGTTCGGGCTCGGGCTCGAGCTCGAGCTCGAGGATTAAGGACATTATTAACGGGCGTACCAGGGACCGACATACTTACGTCCGGCCGGAATGCCCCGCGATAAATACACCGGTGGCTACGAAACTGGACGAGAACGAACAGGAAAAGAGAGAGAGAGAGAGAGAGTGAGAGAGAGAAGAGCAGGGGAAGGTAGGGAGAGAGCGCGCACGGAGGGATTGGGGGAAGCGAGGTAGGGGGCAAGGGAGAAGGAGGACTGGCGTTTAAATAAAATCAGCATTTTATGTTACAAGGGCTGCTCTTCGATAGCGACCGACCAGCATGGTACGCGTCGTTGCGAACCACAACGACGATTGCCCGATAGACCGATCGACCGATCGACCGACCGTCGACCGCCGGCCGACCGGATGCTCGCTGCCCGCTGTCCCCTGCTCTCTGCTCTCTACTCTCTCCTCGATGCTTGCCGCTACGTCGCTCCACACCGATTCGATCGCATAGGCGGAGACGCGCGATTCCTCCTTCGATTTTCCTTAGAGGATCTCGACCGGTCGTCGGACGAACGATTCCACGCGTTGCGTTGTCTCGAATCGAACTAGAATAAATTGTCTTGCTTCCAGGAACGAGTGCAAGCTGGAAAAGGCGACTGGTTCTCCTCGAAAACCGACGTTTCCCCGTGCCCCGGTACTATTTCGGAGCATCGACTGCGAAGGCTAACGACAGACAGCTTTGTCGTACAAAAATCGCCGCTTTTCAACTCTCTTTTTCGCGTCTACCACGCTCCGCGGCGCGGCGGTCGTCGTTTTCACTCTTGCGCGTTGACGCGAGACGCTTGTGCGTTTTACGCGCTGAGAGACTACTCCCTCGTTGCGTTCGCATCGCTCGGTTTTCTCCGTTTTCGGTCGATCGTTTGGAACGTTGTTCGATCGGTAGGGGTGGGACGCGGAAAAATTTTCATGCTGCGTCCCTCGGTATCGGTACTTGAAATATACAGGCGCAGCAGACCACGCCACGGGTTACGAAATATTAGACAAGAGGTCCGCGCCGTTGGGAAGCTATTGGATGGGCAGTACCGGCTTGGATACAACAAAGTTGTGGCTGCACCGATGATTTAGTCCGGCCTTAATGGAGCTATAAATACTCGCTTTTCGATAGCGTAGGTTGAGGATGCCATGGCATCGCCGTGTACGATGCTCCCTCGGCAGGATCGTAGTTCTGGATTTCGCGTCAGGGGTAACTCACCCCGAACGATCGAACCCCGTAGTCCGAAGATCGCCGAAGCGTGGATCGTTCACGGCGAAACCCGAAGAGGTACGCAAAGAGAGACGCGATTGCGGAAGAACGAAAAAAATCTCGACGAAATCTTTTGCAAAGTATCGGACCGGTGCGGCGCGGCGCGGCGCGGCGCGGCACGGCGCAGGGGACAGAGCCCCAGCTTGTTCGAACGGTGCAACACACTCGTAGTCCGTTAAAGCCAAACAAGTTTGGAAGTCAGCGACGCTTTTGACAAGGCAGAAGAACAGGGTCGCGCGTGTGTGTGCACCGCACCAACACGACTATCTCGTCTCCTTCGTCTATCGGGCTCTATTTAAATACGCGTCAGCGCGGTGAGTTATAGGACGGGCCCGGTGATTTGCGACGGACTCGCCGCGCCATTAATTACCTCGCAGCATCTTTCCTCGCCTTTATTCTTCCGTGCGGGACCGCGCGAAATACGTCGCGTCGAGTCGCGACGCTGCGGCTCGCGGCTCTACCATCGATTCCCGGACCTAACGTTTCGCGATAATAAGCTGCCGGTTGGAACGTGTCGTGATATAATTGCGAGACGGCGGATCGGAAGATGGCGGGTCGGCGTCGCGACATCGAAAATCGGGAATCGGGGATCGAGGATCGGGGATGGAGGATCGGGGATCGAGAATCGGTATCGGCATCGGCTACGAATTCGATAAGCGGGGCCGACTCGCGTTCGACTGCGGGAAGACGCGAGACGTCCTTGATCGCGAGTCAAGGAACGCGAGGATGCTTCATATTTTAAAGCCGAGGGATGCTCGCGCGTCGTTTAGATACGAGATTCAGCCATCGCGGCGAGATAACGCGCGTCCCACTCGGCTGTATCTCGACAGAGTTAGACGCTACTTCGATATTAGTCTTTATTGCTACCGACGTCCTCGAAAACCTGTTTAGTCTTTCAGGCCGATCGGCGCGTAAACTATTTTGCGAAACGAGGGGGAAGACTAGTCGGCGCGTTCTTTCGAGATAGATTCAGAGGACGCGGGACCCCGAGACCGAAGTCGCTGCGTTCGCTTTCGAATAGACCTCGTTTGCCGATTCGCCGATTAGCCGAACGGTCGATCGTGGTTGTAGCTTCGTCGCCGCAAACAGCGCCAGCCGATAAACTCGTTAGACTCGTGGATCCACGAGCGAAAACCAGCGGCGAGAGTCGAGAGGGGGCTGCGAGAGGGCCGAGAGAGGGCCGAGAGAGCCCAGGGAGTCGAGGGAAACGCGACTAGAAGTCGTAAGTCAGTCGCGTATGTCGTGTCCCGCGAGTGCGCACGAACGAGGGAAAGAACGTATACGTCGGTACTTGAATGGCCTCGATCAACGATCAATCGTGAAACGGCCGCGATTATTTCACGTCGGTTTAATTAGCACGCGGCGCCGGTACGCCCGATAAAACTCAACGGAGTGAAGCAGCTAGCCGGCTATCTCACGGGAATCTGATTTATAGCGAGCGACCATCGCGAGCACACAATCGTGCTTCCGAGTATATGTCGCTGTCCGCGCGACCGTGCGCGCAACCGTGGATCGCGTACACCCGTTTGCGTACTCGCCTAATCCCGCAGTCGCGTATATTCGTTCGTTGGTTGCCCGAGTGCCGCACCTGACGCACCTGACGCACCTGACGCACTGACGCACCCCGCGTATTTCGCGTAAAACCATGAGCTTCGCCGATTCGACGAGCTCGATGCGCATTGTTCATCGTTCGTCTACCACTTTCACGATGCAGACGATCCTCGATCCCATCGAACGACGCGATCACGCGGATCGGAATTCCGTCAACGGTACATTCCAGCCTTCTACCTCAAATCTTCCTACCTTCGATGAATCCAGAAATTCTACGTGGAAGCCCGTTTGACCACACGTTAAAAAAAAGGTCGATCCTCCTTCAGCTATCCCCGAAGATGCACCTTCAACGTTTTCTTTCTTGGACGAGTCACCTTCAGACCGTTCGCGCCATCTGTTGGTGCCGCGGGCAACCAGAAGAGTCTTGCGTCCGATGTAACGAGTCCGAGAGAGAGAGAGAAACAGAAAGAGAGAGAAAGAATAATAGCTGTATTCGTTGATTTATCTAATTTTTCGAATTCGGTCGACATCGAGTTACGCGATCCGTCGCTGATTCCCCGTGACGCGCATAGGTCACCCGCGTTTGAACGGCGCGGTGTCGCGCGTCGATCCCAGAGTCGCAACCCGATCGTCGATCGAGTCGTCGTTGAGCCTCGTTCAAACCCGTATCATTCAATTTTCTCTTTCTCATGAAAGAAAACGAAAACGCAAGGATAGCCGCTCGTTACGGGGAACGTTGCCTCCGATCGAAATCGAGCCGCCATCGAGGGGACTGGATTTCGGTGGAAAACGCGAGAAGGGATGGAGTTGTAACGGTGTCGTAAAATCGAAGGTCCGGAAATCTTGCGGAAGATCCAGTCGATGGGAGGCGAAGAATATTACGCGTTCGCCGACACGCGGTATGGGCTGGCGCCCTTTCTCGCTGACTGAGACGTCAGCCCCCACTCTGGGTCGCGTTGCAACTTGCCGCGCGTTACCTTTCTATCTCCTGCATCCGAGCCATCCGCCGAACCTCCGTATGGCTCCATGTGGCTCGCCTCGGCACGGTATCCGCGCGTCGCGTCGATCCATCCTCGAGAAAAAGATGCGAAGCAATTTGTTCGTAGCGACCGATGCGTATCTCGCTCGGGTAGCGTCTCGGTTTTCTTCAGCGCTAAGATCCGAGCTATGGTTTTCGATTCGCGGGACCATTTTCTCTCGAAAGAGTGAGAGCGAGAGAGAGAGATAGAGAAACCGTCGACGGATGGCGGATGGATCGCGATCGAGAGGCCGAAATCTTTGCAGGACGCGACCCGCGAAAAAGAGTATCAAGGTGAATAGAAGAAGAAACGACGTCAAACGTGACCGCGGGTACACCGGTGTGTCGCGGATATAATAAAGATGGCGATATAGGAGTCATAATGTAGTAGTGTACTTAAGATGCACCGATCCACCGACGTGCATTCCGAGGGTTCGCGCGATGAGACGAAACATGGCAGAGAGGTAGAGAATGAGAGAGAGAGAGAGAGAGAGAGAGAGAGAGAGCGAGAGGAGAGGAAAGAAAAAAGAGACAGGTTAAAAACGGCGAGGATGGCGGGGAGATGGAAAGGCAGCGTCGTCCTCGTCAGCCTCTCCCTCGCGCTCGAAGCGGCGAGACAAGCTCTTACTAATGGAGGAAATAAATTTCGGATTAAATCGTGGCCCGGCTACTTTATAAGGCTGCTCGCTCTCGCTCGATGGCAAAGTGAGGTGCGTGTGTGACGCCATGGACCCCTTCTGACATCCATGGATGGTCCACCGTGCGCGTCGTACCCGCCCCCTTCTTATTTCTTCTTCTTCTTCTTCTTCTTCTTCTTCTCGTTCTTGTTCTCCTTCCTCGCCACCTTGCTCTTCGCTATCCCCATCTCCGGTTCATTCTACGGTCTTTCCTTCTCCTTTGTCGCTTCTCGGTATCTTACTCGATTTCACCGTCCCGTTTGATTCGACCGCGAGTGGTCCGCGACGACACCGTAGGCAACCAAAGATGCCGGTGACGCATCGTAGCGCTCCGACGAATCTGACAATGGTCGTGGAGACGATCTCGAGTACGAAACGTACCCGTTGGCCGACCTCAGGAAAAGAACGAGCAAAGAGGGAGGGGTGTTGGGCAGGTGGGCAGGTGGGTGGTTGTGGCGGCGACAGCAGTGGACGGAAAGTTACACGTGGACTCTGTCCAGGGATGGGGCGGGGAGGGTGGGTAGAGAGGCAAGTGGGTAGTGGGGGAGGATGGCAGGGGGCAGGAGGGACCACGCTGCGCTGTCCTCCATAAATCTATCAGTCGCGGTTGTATAAATACGACTCAATGAGGCGGCCGTGAATCACCCTGACGTGCTTCATAAGTCCCGGGAGTTTATTAAACCGGCGGGCATTTCTCATGTCGGGGGATAAGATCAATACGGCCGCGCGCGGCCACGGTTGCCCCTAACCTCCGTCTCCTATCCAGCTCGTTCCGCTGCTCGTTCTCGTGCCCTTCGGTGCCCACCGGACCCGCTACGCGTCACTTTCACGCGCGATCGCTCCTCTCTCCGTACTTTTTCGAAGGAGCCACGCGGAGCCGCTTCGCGCCGCGCCGCGCCGCGCCGCGCTGCACGATTGCCAGCTCCTCGAACCGCTGTAACAGAGCACCGACGAAATTGCAATTCCGACGGTTTCGTATCCTCGCGCGAAAACTGTTCGCGATGGAATCGTCCCACTGGCCGTGTAAATCTCGATTAAAAAGGGGTGTCTGACTAATCGGTAGGATGCGCGAGAGTACACGGCAACCGCAGGCCTACGATTTACTACTCTAGCGCTATCAATTTATGGCCAGGCCTACCGCGGCGTTACGGTTAAACGTAAGTTCGTTAACGCGCGCTGCGATTAAAACGGGTAAGACGAGACCGTTGCGCCGCACCGCGGCGCGACGCTAACGAAACGCACGAAACAATCGGTGCGCGCGTAACTGACGGACATCGAATCGGGCTCGAAGAAATTTAGTCGCGATAGGACGCGCGTGGTCGGTCGCCGATAAGGAATCCGACGCGGTCTCGCCATCAGCCAAGAACGAACACGCGAGCCATGCTTTGCTAAAGCTACGAAAGGCAGAAGGTGCTGGCTGGTATGGTAGCTCGGTTCGAAAAGAGGATGAGGAGTAGATGGAGGTTGAATGTTTCTTCTAGGAGCCCGCCGCGCGATTTATGGAGCGAAGTGACGGGAGGTGTTTATTGTGCAGCATCTGTTACGTTACTCTGGCTCTGCAGTCTCCGTCCGCCCAACCCTTCGTTCCCTCTCTTTCTCGCTCTCGTTTCGTCTTTCCACGAACCTTCTCGCCGTCTCTTTCTCACCGCCGTCGCGTCGGTTCGTTCTCCGAGCTCGCAGGCTCGCGCCAGTCCGCCATCATACATACAACAGACGCCCTCGATTTATAGTTTTGAATTAGATGGAAGTAAAGGAAAGGTCGCTGGTTGCTGTTGCGTAAATTTCAAACCCTTGAAATATCTAGATTCCTTTCCGTTTCTCGGTCTCTCCACCTCTCTTTTCCTCTCTCTCTCTTTCTCTCTCTTTCTCTCTCTTTCTCTCTCTCGCACCTCGACGGTATCTCGGACGCTAATTTTTCGAGTGGTTCAGGCTTCTTGCCGGTTTCGGTTTGCGAAAACAAATTTTCCGATAGAGCTGCAGAAAATCGAGGAGGATGGGGACAATTGGGAATGAAGGCCGGTGGCGGAAAGGGGGTAAAAGGGACCTTGCCAGGGGAGACGCGTCACTCATTCGCCTCGTGTCACTTACACAAACAGACGTACATCACGGGCAGGCGAGCAGGCGAGCGGGCGGGCGGGCGGGCGGGCAAGCAAGCAAGCAAGCAAGCAAGCAAGCAGGCAACCAAGCAAGCGAGCGAGCGCGCTAGCGAGCCAGTCGGCAAGCATGCGAGCAAGCACGCAGGCGAGCATGCAGCTACATAGCTACGTGTTCCCTTTTATGTTCCCACACGCGCGTTCGCATAAACCTGTCAGTCTCGTGTCACGTGCAGCGCAGTCATTCACTGTCGCCGGCAGCGTACCGGCACTCACGACAGTCCTGTTGCCGGTGACTGAGAGGAAACCCTTACCGCTTACGGAGAGAAACGCGCGATCAAGAGCGCGGAAAAGACGGACGCGTTTCTCCGAGGGAGAACTTTCGGTAAAGTCGGGAGAAAGACCGACAGCGAGTCTGAGACTCGACGAGAGCGCGCGCGTTGCACGCCGCGCACCGCACGACCACGGAGAACCACGGATTCCTCGTGTCGAAGCGAGAACGTTCGGTCGAAAGAGAAGGGACGAAGGGGAGGGAAGCTGATAATTTCGCCACGCGAATCGGATCGTGGATTATACGTATATCAAGCTCGTCCGCGGGCAAGAAGAGGAGAGCCCCGAAGGTTTTACGAGATATGAAAATGAGGACGGCCGTAATAAAAGTGATGTAGGGGGCTCCTCAGAGTCGTTTCTGAAGGCGCCACGAGTCACTCGTCAGGTTTATGCGGAGACGTCCATCATCCCCTTGACGTGCTTCATTGCCTCCTGGGCAAACTCCGCCGTTCCGGTTCTACGGTTTACCGCACTCGCCTTTGCCTTCTTTCTCCGGCTGGCCTTCCTCCTTCCTCCTCCTTCTTTCTCTTTCTCCTTCGTTCCATCTACCGTCCTCTATCCCGCGTCCCATCCTTCTCTTCCTACTCAACCTCCCTCCGTGCTTCCATCGTGGTTGTTCCGCGTACCTCGCGTCTCGCATCTAGCATCTAAGTCCGCGTTCTTCGCTCTCTCAGCGACGAAGCGGGGGAGCGATTCGGCCAGGCTTCTTTCTAACATCGGCCACCCCCTCAACGCCCCACCGTCCACCGGGCCGTACGTCTCCTTTCCAATTTCTCTTCGCACTCCATTTCAGGGTAGTCGAGAATCTACGGGAGGGTCAGTTTCGTGGCCTCGAATGTTCGCGAGTGTCGTCCACCCTCGATGAAACCCGAACGAGAATCCCTCGTGATCTACGATTCGATTTCGATCCGATATACCGTTTGGTCTTATCTTAAGGCTGAAGGCTTCTTTACGCTCGACGAGGCCGAGCTATTTTCAGAGCCGCGATATCTCTGTCCCGTTCGCCTTCGTTTTCTCGTAAAGTCGACGATTCCGGAAACGCGTCGCGCGGCTCGCCGTCGGATTTGCCGGTGTTTTTTCAGCCGAATCCAACGCGCGACTCTGTTGGATCCCGGGTTCCGAAATCGAGTACAACACTTTATAGAAATCGAGTAGAGTACAACGTAACCTTCCGGACTTGAGTTCGCAAGGGAAAAGCTCTCCACTGTTTCGGCGAGCTGCTATCGGAGTTCGGCATTAACACGTTGAGTGCCACGTCGGTCACCGGTGACTGACACTGAACTTTTCGTTTAGGCCACGTCAGTCACCGGTGACTGACACCGAACTTTTCGTTCAGGCCGCGTCAACCACCGGTGACCGACAATGTAAAATATGATATAAAACTAAAAAATTTACATTGTTCTAAGTAATTGCTGAAAATTTATTTTAAATTTACGTAATTTTTAGTTATTACAGGATTATATCGTTAAGGCATTTTAACGGATTTTATTGAAACACGGTAAACATCGAAATGGTTGTCCTGACGGACGCAGCGCGCGTGGCCTGACGGGGATTTCCTTAAGTATCCGCGTGGCGCTCAACGTGTTAATCGATTAAAACTTTAACCAAGATTGATCGATTAACCGTTTGAGTTCCAAGGGATATTGAAAAAAACTTGTTGAAAAATCCCGAACAGCGCGACCGCGCTTTCTCTAAACGAGTACGAAAGAACCCAAGCGGCGCGATGGCGCTTCTTTTTTTTATTTCGATAAATCCCAATCAGCGCGGCAGCGCTTCTTTTTTTTTATTGTACTATTATTGTAGTATTGTACCTATCGTAAAATGTATTATTTACATTTAAAAAAAGGAGCTGTGCGATTTACGTGCGTCAGTAAATCTGAGCGCGCTGCTTCAACAGTCGGTGAACTGCACCGTCAGTTGTCCACAGCGCTCGAAATGTACTGGGATTTTTCGACACAAAATCTGAAGAGCGCGATCGCGCTGCTTGGGACTCGAACGGTTAATGTTGTAAGGAAAAGCCGACAAGCCGTAAGGACACATGGACAAACAATCGGATAAACAATCGTTGGCGACAGGCGTGTTTCTTGTCGCGAGCGTTCGTTTCGATCTGATCTTTTTCTCGCGATACGATGGCGATCGTAATTCTACAACTCTACTGTTATTTTCAATTCTCTGTTATTACAAGTTCAGTCGTATACAGGGTGGTCCGCTTCAATAAGGCCATCTAAATATCTCTTCTGGTTATTGTAATGCAATTAATATTTGGACCGTTTATTTTGAAAGTGGTGTTAGTCCATTCTAAAAAGAAATGAGATATCACATAATTTGTGGTTAATTTAATTTTAATTTATTAAATTTTAATTTGTAGAAACTCGATGGTTGCTGTTGTTCGAGTTATGTCTACGCCAAATAAAACATTGACACTAAATTAACCACAAATTATGTGATATCTCATTCCTTTTTAAAATGGACTTACACCATTTTCAAAATAAACGGTCCATTTGTTACGTAATGTGCATGACGTCAATGGACCAAACATCTGGCAAGAATATTTTTTCCGGAGTTATCAAGGTCATCGATGTACCATGGCCTTAAAGTGACCTTCGTCTTTTAGGTCAGGTACTTGACCTCAAGGTCACTTCAAGGTCATGTTATTATACATATCTGAATGTATGTTTCGATTATTTACTCGATGCAATGAAAAAAAAAATGTAGTTATGTATCAAAAAACATCGATAACCTTGATAACTCCGACAAAAATATTCTTGCCAATTATTTGGTCCATTGAGACCATGCACATTACGTAACAAATATTTTTTACATCACAATAACTTGAAGAGATATTTAGGTGGCCTTATTTAAGCGGACAACCCTGTATAGGGCTGTCTGTCAACACGCGCGCATACACACATACAATACACACATGCATCGTCCGTACTTCAACCCTATAACGTGTACGATTAAAAAAGGTATCATTGAAAAATGTACGATCGATTCAATCGATTGATCAAGTTTATCGTCAATCGTTGATTAAAAAAAGAAATCATCGAAAATTGGGAGATTGATTTAATCAATTGTTGAAGTTAATCGCCACACGGTCTATCCATAAATTGTAATAAGGAGGCAGAGAGAGGCAGAAAGCAGAGATGGAGAATTGACAGAAATATATCTGAACAAAAACTCGGTTTAAATTTTTTTCAGTGTGAATACAGTTTTGATTCCGTATTTCATTTCGAAGTTTCAGCGGATAATCATTAATCAATTATTCGATTGGATTGGACTAAAGTGGGAGTTTAATTGTTAATTGCGATTAATGAATGAAGTAGATTCGTCGATCGTCGATTAAATTTTTTCCCAACTCTGGCTGCTATACATAATTGCTTTTGGAGAGGAAAATGTGGAAGGGAGTGGCAGATAAAAGGTCTAAGGGTTGTTTGGTTCTGACTCGGATGTTTTGGCTAACGTGTCTACGGCTCGGTAATCGTTATACGTTGGCGTTTACATACATTATCGAGTACATGTACAGGGTGTAACAAAATTTAGTGTCATGGTTTCAGCTGATGGTTGTACACCTTCCGATCGGTGGAGATTTCTTAAAAGTAATTGCCGCAAAATTGACTTTGTCCTTGAATTTCGTCAACTTTTTTATGCCTGTATCGCATTTTACTGACCAAAAGAATACATAAAAATTTGACCTTGCATTTCAAGGTCAAGGTCAAGTTTGCGGCAATTCCTTTTAACAAATCTCCACCGATCGGAAGGTGTACAACCATCTGCTAAAACCGTGACACTAAATTTTGTTACACCCTGTACAACAAGACGACGTCCGGTTTGCCGAGCTTTAAGGATTCTTTCTCGATCGCGATGAGAAAATCGCGCGTTCCCGAACAAATACGAAGATACGCGGTGGTCGGCCGGCGTCGATTCCGCGGAGTTTTGACAAACTCGAAGCGTTGCGTGTCGGCCATTCGATTTTTCTGCGAGCAGAACACGAGAAAGTGAAATATCCCCGTGTAAGACACGATACTCTTTGTAAGCGGGTTGCCAGGCCGGCCGAATGGGTCCGAGCGAGACGGGAAGAAGAACAAGGACCGTGAGAGGGCAGAGAGAGGGTGGGTGCTCAAAGACTCGGCGAAGAAAGATGCTAGAGGCAGAATGCTGCGCGTAGGGCCGAGAGGTAATAGCCGAGAACCGAGAACCGAGAACCGAGAACGCGGGAACTTTAGAAGAAGAAGAAGGAAGAAGGGAGAGAAGAGAAGGGATCGTGGGCGCAGATAAATCGGCTTTGCCGCCGTAAGAGGCAGCTCGCGCGAACGTGTCTCCATTAAAGCAACCAGGACCGTGCTGACGTAGACGAGAGGCCGCAACGCCGACCTTCCTCGTGCAACAATTTTTTCCTTTTCTTCTCTTTCGCCTCTTTCTTCCTCTCTTCCGCCGTTCTTTCTGCTCCCCTACCGTCTCGCACCTTCTCCTCGTTTCCCTCGAACGATGGACACCGTGAGACGGACGACGCGACGGTCGCAGAATGTCGTTCGCGCCGGCGAAATCAAGTATATTCACGATACTGTTCTCCTAATTTGTCGACTTCGATCTCCATAGTGAAAACGTTGTAACGGCGAAACGGGGATAGCGAAGAGAAAGAAAGAAAGAAAACTGGAAAAACGCATTGGTAAATACGGCACGTTCTGCTTTTAAACCTATCTGCATGAGACAGAAGCAGGCTCGCGCCTTCGAGTTACGATCTTGCGCACGGAGTTTCGATAAATGGTAAACGCGAACATGCGAGCTTTCTCGTCGCGGTACATTTTATTGCGGAGGGGCCGTGCACGCGCGAGCGCGTTCTCGCTTGTCGTTGTACGTCTCTCGACGAGGGACGCTTCGAATCTCCGTTTCTTCTTTTCGCTGGTCCGTGTACGGCGATGCGCGACAACCGTGGCGTTCTTCGGGTTTAAATATCGCGCGTAAAACGATCGCGCGGGTCGAAGAAATTTTGCGAACCGATCTACGACGAGACGTTGTTGCGCGCGCGATTCGCTCTGTACGCGATCGTAGACGCGAACACCTGTGCGTACACGTGTATCGGTTCGCGTGACCTGCGTCAACCGGTTCGCAGTTGCGGAGCGCTTACGCGCTTACACGCTTACACGGTTACGCGCGCCTCGACCCATCCTTCCTCCACCGTATTTTTCGGCTGTCGCTTCCCTCGTCGCGAATCGCTTTACCCGAAGGGGTGCTACGTCGGGGTGGATAGCGATCGAATAATCGTGCATCGAAATTCTACCCCGCGACAATGCATGGGATACTGTTCTTTGTCCGATCGTCGAGTTCGTCGATTCGAAAGAATTCGCGTCAGCCTTTCTATTCGATCGCAATAAAATCGTATTCGAAATCGAGCGTAATGTCGGAGGAACAGGGCGCTACGACAAACGGGCAAAAGCTGTATACAGACACGGACACGAATACGAACGCGAATACGTAGTGAGAAGCGAATGCTGGGGTAGAGGGAAACCGGAAATGGGTACGGAAACACAGAGTTCCCGAGATGCTGGGAGACGAAAGGCAGAAAGGGCGAGAAGAGTGGCGAGAGACTGGCAACGGAACAGCGGCAAGGAGAGGGAACGGGTGCGGGACAATCGTTTGGTTTGCAAGACACGTTGCAGGGTTGACCCAGCCGCCTCTTCTCAATCCCCCACTGGTCAGCTTTCTCCTCGTGTAACTGGCTCTTTCTCTTTCCCCGTGCTCTGTACCGTTGCGGCGGCCCCTCAGGGCTGCCCGTTACTTTAGCATCAACAACAATCTCCACCAGCGAAAGCCGTTATTCCGTTAGTGTCTTAGTGGCGGTGGTACCGGCGCGGCGGAACCGACGGACCGACGACGGACCGACGCAACGGGACGAAAGGGGGTGAACGGGGGTGAACGGGGGTGAACGGGGGTGAACGAGGCGAATAGGGCGAACGGGGTTAGCAACGATGGTGTGTCGCTTTCGAGCGGATACCGGGCTTCTCCTTTCCTTCTCGGCTTTCCTTCTCCCTTATCCGGTACGCTAGCGTTCTCCGCTTCCGCGCTTCTTCTTGTTCCGTGAATCCCTCTCTATTCTAGACTGGAAGCGTTAGTCCGCGCCTCACGCCGCGCACCTCTCGTTTCGACCCGCATTCCCTTCCTCTCGCGATCCATGGTCCACTCTCCGGCCAGTAATTAAACAGCCACACGGCAGGCAAATTGAATCAGTCGAAGAGACAAGGGAGCGTCGACGCAGAGGTGACGGCCAACCAGCCGCAACTACGGTGTCTATAGTGAAGGGGCTATCGTGCCGCGTTCGCGTTCCTCTGGTACCAAGTCGGTCGAACGAGGACCGAAGAGCAGGGATCTCGGAAGGAGGGATGCGGGTTCGTTCGTACCGGCTACCCGGACGTTTACAAGCCCAAACTAGCCACCCACCACCCGACCCAGGGAGTTGGAACCATAGACCACCGCCCATCGGGTCCTTCCATCGGGCTTTTCTGACCGTCGCGTCGTCTCGCCTCGCCTCGCCTCGCCTCGCCTCGCCTAGCCTAGCCTAGCATAACATAGCATGGCCTCGCCACGACTCACCGTTCCTCGTTACGCCTCTCCTTCCGTTACCATCCTCTCGCTTGCTTGACAACGTTGCATTAACTCCCCCGTCCCCTTTAAGTGCTAAGTTTACCCCAAGATTGCATAATGCTTCGCTCGCTCGACTGCGTATAGACGAGTACGTCGTTACCGTTGCCCCTCCCGTTCTCCAACGAAACGCAACCCGAGCCTTTCCGAAAACATGGACGCAAAGCGAAAGCCTCGACCAATTGACCGACCATCGCTCGTCGCTTGTTGTTCGTCGCTCGTCGGAACCGGCGAGAGTCCCGAAGGAAACGGAGATCCAGGCGGTGCAAGGTTCCGGCCAATTTGTAAGCGCGTAAAGCACGGCGGGTGCTATTCCGCTGAATTCATCGAAGATACCCATCGTTACGGTTTTCTCGCGGGTCTAATGAAAATATAACGGTTTCTATGCTACGCGGAGTTTGTCTGGTAGCCTTCTGGCGCATCAACCTGACACATAAACTCTTATTATGCTATACGTTACCGGCCGGGGGCGCTAATGGAGCCACAAGTCAGCCAGGTATCGTGGCGAGCACCTTACCGCTACGCCCGTCTACTTATTTTATATTTAAGCGTCGTAAAGAAGGAACTACTTGCAAGACGAACGGGATATTTAATAATTGATATCTCGGCTCGGTTGGAAAATGGTGACGAGCGAATGGCGTTTAGCCGTGATGGGGATCAACGGTCTTGGACTCGCGGAACGGTCCGCGGCAGGGATTAGTCGACGCGACGCGTAAAAGTTGCGTGTCGCGTCGCGTCGCGTCGAGTCGCTTCGCGTCGGGTCGCTTCCCGCCACGGAAGAATGCATCGGAGATTAGAGAGGCGCGATTATCGCCGACGACCGCGCGAAATCGATAATCGCGAGCGAAAACGTATCCATAAATTCCGCGACGCGGCCCGTGTACGCCTGTATGAAAATTACAAAGCTATTAATTACGACCGCGATAAATTAAGCAGCCGTGGGGCCATTATAGAGCGCGAGCCCCGGTGAATTGTTGGTAAACTTGGTCCAAGTACGTAACATGGGCGTTGGTGGTACTCTCGGCCCAACGCGGCTCACCAGGCATATAATAATGGTTGGTTAGAATGCTAATATATGTCCGGACGGGGGTGGCACCGGGGGACCTTGCATCATCGGAGGACCCAACTGGGCACTCGCCCGTTCCTGGCCGGACACCGTATAATCTACACCCCGAGACGTTATTACTCCCCGAGACACTAAAATCCCTCCTACGGTAACACCGTCTCGCCACCGATACTGCCATGCCGTCGTCGCTACCATCACCGTTTCGCTTAACCGCTGCGCTGCCACCGCACCGCCTTTCTGCTTACTCCGCCGACTACCACCGTTCCGCCCGATATTTATCGCGCTCGGTTTCATCGCACCTACTAGCCTGCATCCTTCGATGCCTGCTCGTCGCTACGGTCTCACCCCTAGCCGGCTGTGTCTCGCCGTTTCTTCAAAAACCACCTATCCGATTAACGACCAGCCGTGTCTCGACGTTTCTTCAAAATCCATGGTCACGGTGGGCACCCGAGTATCCCGAATTGACTCGATTCTTGTATATATTTTCGGTTTTATCGTATGATATTTTCTTTCGCATCGCCTATCTTCGTTTCTTCGTCCTTCCCCTGATCGTCCTTCGAAACTTACCTGGTCTCAGTCGCCAACGGTTCCAACGCCATTCTCGAACTCGATAGTCCAGATAAATCTGTATATAAACTCTTTGCACATTTATCATGCGGTTTTCACGCACTGGGCTGGTCCGCGCAAGAACATTCTCCTGCTCGCTCGTCCGCTGTCTCGTCCACGCGGTCGATTCGGTTGCAAGGATTCGAGCGACAGTTAAGACGGTTCCGGAGAACACCGGCACAATGCTGGCACTGCCGGGGGTCACGTCGGTTGGCGAATGCCGGCCAACAGTCAGCTTTGTATCGGACTCTACGCTCTAAGAAGGACTCGCAAACAACCGTCGCTCGACGAACGCGTTAGAAGCGTGTATCTATTCAGCCATTTGACCGCGATAACCCTCGGCAAGACCAATCTCCCCGTCTACCACCGTGATCCTTCAAAGTAGTCGAGCAGTCGTCGTCGAGTCCGGACGATTTCGGAGGAAATTCGCGATTTTCACGACGCGAGACGTTGAAGAGTTCAAGGGAAATACGTGTTGCGTGCGAGCTCGAAACGGTACCAGCGTACAGGCTTTACACGGCGGACGACAGGACGCATAATATAACGGACGTACATAAATCCACGTGTCAGTCAACAATGTACATAAATACTGGCCACCCTTGTAACGTGGTTTGCAGGAGTGGGTAGCCGGGCGCGTGGTAGTAAGCAGTGCCGGGGCTGCTTCGAGAGCCAGAGAACCCACTCCGCGCCTCGCCTCGCCTCGCCTAGCCTCGCCTCGCCTCGTCACTCCGTTTCCCTTCCCTCCTCGTGTCTCTGCCCCGAACCTTTTCTCTCCCCGTTGCGCCGCGCCCCGCTTCAAGTTTCGGTGGGGGATGCTTTCGAGAGAGGAAAAGCTCCTAGTCGTGACAAACGTGTCCCGTCCCGTTTCGTCTGGTCCTAGTCCATCGAGCGTTTCGTAGCTATTCGTATGTAGTTCGTACGTCCCATCCATCGACGATCCTTTCCTACAAATTCCCTGCGAGTTTCCGCGTACGACCGTCGAGTATCTTTGCTCTCGGAACACGCGAGAACAGCTAATCGCGACGTTGCGATCGACGTTGTGATCGACAAATATCATCCGAGGATTCGACGGGAGATTAGGGCGAACCATACCGGCGAGGGGAAACGATCCGCGCCGAGGGGGGTGAAACGAAAAGGGAAATGGGAAGCAGGGAAACGGATGTGTGTAAAATTTTTGCGGTATTCTCCGGAGGCACGGTTCCCTTTGTAAATACATACATACGTTTCGATCTTTCGCGTAATCCCATACGGGGCGAAGGTATTACGAAAGTTTTTCCTTGCGGTACATCAACCAAGTTGCTCAACGGACTTACTCGCGACTTCTTTGTCCTCCTCGACCCTCGCCGCGCGCTCTTCTCGTTATCCTCCCAGCCGCAAACCGTAAACCGATGTAGCCACGTACACGAATCCGAGATGTATCGCGAACGTGTCGCGATCGTTGACTAAAAATCAGAAGAAACGAGCACCGCCGATCCGTAACTACTCCGTTTCCCGATCCAAATCCGTTTCCGGAGTCGACCGACGCCGCTATCTTCCTTCCCCGAAGCCAGGAGCTAAAGGACACCAGGGACCGGGGCACAGGTTTCGCAATCTTATCTGACCAGTACGACTGCCGCCCGCCACCCGCTTCCCGCCCCACCGCGTACCATTCAGGCAAGATACGAGTCGCTCCACTTTTCTACCCCCGCTAACTATTCCCTTTTTTTTCGTTTTCGTGGCTTTCCTTCTTCTCCTACCTCTGGCTCGAGTCCTCGAATTTCCTTGGATTTCGAAACTTTCCTTTCCCGCTGTTGTATTCAGTTTTTTGAACGTTTCAACATGTTCCAACGGTGTTTCGAGCTTTACGTTTGCTTCCCTCGTAAATACTCCTCGTGCCAATATTCCGACTACCGCCGGCTCTCGCTGGTGAAATCTCTTGTTCCGCGTGTTCTCGTGTCCGGGTTTCGACGTTTCGTCTTTCCATTTCTTTCCGTCCGCGATCAGTCCCTCTCGGGTCAACCTCCGCCGCTAGGAACGTCGACGACGACGGCGACGACTGTACAATATTTATATTATCCCAACAGGACACTCCCGAGTAACACGGACATGATTGCAATCCCGTTCATATATCTTTGGCTATACGACCGTGCGCGAGACTACACTACGCTGGGGACGTATCAAAACCGGCGGCCACCTTACACCGAGAACGCGGTCGACACCGTCATAATATTTTCAGATAAACCTACGATTTCTCTCCTACCCTCCGAGGAGGATACACCATCGTCCCCCCGAATCCTCGCCGACGGTTTCTCTCTATTCTGTCTCTCTGTCTCTGTTCTTCGGTGTTTTTTTTTGTCTCTCGAGCGTTCCCCTCTCCAGCGAGAAGAAACGGACCGATACCGTTGCTCGATTTTCGGCGATGTTGCGTTCGGATGCCGAAAGTGCAAGAACGTATCCCGATCCTCGAAGGTAAAGGAGTAACGACAACGAAGATTACCTTTCCCCGAGCCGAGGAGAGTTCGCGAAGAAAGGAGCGTGCACGAGTTGGGAGTGGTAAATGAGGCGGAGCCAATCGTTTCATTGCATCAATAGTCGTAGCAAAGTTGTACCAACTTTCTTGATAAATCCCGCTTACTTTGCGCCATAACATAACTTTACAGAATCGGAACCACGGCCATGGAAGAATTGCGATTTGTAACTTTAGATGAGGTCCCCGCTACGAAGCTCCTTCCTCTTTCGTTCCTCCCGTTCTCTTTAACCGTATTACGCCGTCGATCCGCAGCCGCCCGCAATCATGGCACAGACATTTTCCTACGAGCTCCGTTTCCGTCGAATTTCGAAGGAAACCCGTTCGAAGGATCCCCTCGCGTTCGTTCCAGCTATTCGCAGCCCGGCCAAACTCGATGGACGAACGTTCGTCGCGACGAGATACCGAACGATCGTTGCGTCCCAGCTTTGCCAAGGCGAGGAGATGCGTCGGGTCGCGTCGCGTCGCGTCGTCTCGTCAGTCTGAAATCCGACAGATGAGAAAGCTCGAGCGTCCCGATGCGATGCGACGCGACGCGACGCGACGCGAGGCGTGGCGAGGCGACGGGTCAATATCGGTCAGTCCTTATTCAGCGAAATACGAGTCAGACGCGAAAGCATCGGACGTTTGCGGAGCAACGTTCGTTCTGGAATTCCAGCCGGCCACCGTGGACGAAGCTTTCGGCAAATTGGCATTCTTCTTTCGGACTCGACGACTCGACGACGGTGAATGGGAGCGAGCGGGTTTGACGTTCGCCGAGCATCTTTGAACGGGAGATCCTGGACATCGCATCCGAGTGAAGTGATCTCCGGCTGCCACGAGCAGTTCCCTTCTGGTAGCCTTAACCCTCCTCATCCCGTGCCCCTTGCCGAAGCTCCGCGAAGCTCACCGGCCGCGCTTCACCGCGCTGCGCCGCACCACGCCGTGACCGGCTTTGTCCTTCCCTCGTGCCTGCCTGCCAACCTTGCTTGCCTGCCTGCCTGCCTGCCTGCCTCGCTGCCTGGCTGCCTGGCTGCCTGGCTGCCCGACCGCCTGGCTCTTTCTCGCTCGCACGACCTCTCTTCTACCGGCGCGGCGTTCACGATGGCATTGTGCGCGACTAATTAGTCGAAGCGCGAGATCGAGGAGCGAACGGCTTTAATTAACATTCCTGGCTCGCCCGGCTCCGCCACCTTCTCGGAAGGGCAAATTGAAGGCTGTAAACGTCGGGAGGATCGTTCGAACGGTGTCGATGGTCCTTCGTATTTCGCATCAACCCCGAAATTAGACTTTTCCTTTCGAATTTCGTCGGTTTTTCCCCGGGCGACGATCCCGAAGCCTCGCCGCGTTTCGAAATGTGTCTGAAAAACGATTCGACGCTGCGCGCGGTTCTTGCATCGTCGATCGTCAAGGACGGATACCGTCGAACGCGAAAGGTTAATTTTCCACGAATAATTGGTATCCGGCCGATCGATCTAGCAGCGCACGCCCCATTCCTACCTCGAAAGTGGTGAAACATCGTCTAAGTCGTCTCATTCGTCTTCGGTAAGATACTGGAGAGAGCAGATCATCGATTCCGACAGTGGGGCTAAGGAAAATTAAATGACGCAGACCCCCGTTGAAGGGGAGTTATTTGTCACGGTAGTTGATGTACCGTTCTTCTTCTTGCTCTCGCTCTATTTCTCTCTCTCTGTCGCGTTCACTTTCTCCCTTTCACGCCTGCTCGCTCGATCGCTCCGTCTCCGTTGTTCCGTCTGTATACCTCGCGCTCTCCGTGCTACCTTATGAACCGCTTAGCAACGTTACGCGAGTCGTTTCCCTTTCCCTCCGCGTTTCGTGAGAGCGCGGGCGCCCTTTTCATCCGCGTCGACAGCACGGCGATCTCGTTGCTCCGCGTAACCGCAGCGCTATTTGTAACGCGTCCATTAGGCAACTCGTTCCCTCTCAATCTCTACCCATTTCGCCCGAGCGATAGAACAAATCCGAACGAACACGCGGAGACGAAGAAAGAAGTATAGTATATTTCGACTCGTCTCGTCATCGTCAATTTCGATGAGAAATTACCGTCGATCGATTCGGCGTATCGGTTGGTCCGGTTTTCAAATTTCGTTCGATCCCTTCCGCATTTGCCGTAGCGAGTTGAATTCTTGGTGCGCGGAGGAAACTAAAAGGATGGGGGTAAAAAGGCGAAACGGGGTGAGTCGGCTTACCCGTCTCTACCCCCGCGATAACTTTTTCCTTCTCCGCTTGTACCGTGCTCGAATTTATGCCGGACGGAGAATTAATGCGTGACAGATTTGTAGTTATTACGAGGAGGAGGAGGTGGAGGACGAGGAGAAGGAGGAGGAGGAGGCGGAGGAGGAGGAAGAGGTGGAGGACGAGGCGGAGGCGGCGGTGGCGGTGTGGCGGTGACGGTAGTGGTGGTAGAGAAGGAGAAAAGAGGAAGGAGAAAGGAGAGGAAGCGGCGGAGGTCGGATGGAAAGAGTAGGAAGACGAGTGGCCTGGTCTCCTCGCTCAGCCCCAGGGAATGAAAAGGTGAAAGAGAGAACGAGAGGAAAGCGAGAGGTTCGCGGAAAAGGATGGTAAACGATCGCGGAGAAAGAGAACGAGACGGTGCGAAGGCACGAAGGTTCGCAGGGCATCGGAGGCATAAGCGGGCAAGGCAGTCGGGCTTTCAGGCAGCGACGGCGGCGGAAGCGAGCCCATTACTTATTATAACTGCCTGGCGAGCGAGCGAGCGAGCGAGCGCCTGTCAGGCATCCATCATCGCGACGAATGGCCTCGCTGCCAATAACATCCGCCGTCATCGCCAACTTTTCGCGGTCTTCCTCGCTTGCTTGCTTGCTCGCTCGCGTGCTTGCCCGTTTCCTCGTATTTCTCGCCCACCTCCCCTTTCCCTTACTCGTCCCCGCCCTTCCCCCTGTCCTTTAGCCGTGCGATTCCACGTCGTCGCTCCTTATCGAGTCTTATCGCGTAGCTAACTAAATTAACTTTTCCGTTTCGACGATTCGTTCGTTCGACAAGAAATTTGACTCTCGCTCGTTCCGAAAGCTCGACACCGACGATACCGTATCCGCGGACCAACAAACCGGTTACCCAATTTTAAGCTCTCGCGCGCTCCTACAAAATCCTATTCGCCTACTCGATACCGCGCGCGCGGTAATGGAATCGCTTCGCGGCGAAAATCGATATTCGCGAAATACCCGAATTCGGTAATGCTCTCTACTTTTCCGTTCCCAACGACACGGTTGTTGTCTCCTTCGACGCACCGATTCTTTTCCCGTTCCCAGAATCGGCGCGTATCGTTTCGTCGACGACGTGAAAAAATAGCCGTTCGTTGCATTCCGACCGATTCGAATTCGATCGGCAGCGTTCACAGCGGAATCGGACGATGAGAAAGGCGATAGCGCGGCAATGTCCTGCGATCTGGTCGCGTCCGGGCCTGCCGAGCGTCCCGTCCCTCCCGCGCGGTTTAACGAGAATGCCAGAGGTTCGAGAGAGATACGTCCGTGTCGGCCGACTGCGGTGCATATTCAACTGCAACGGGTTGCAGTTTCGCCGCGCATATGGCACGTCGTATCTCAACGTAGTCGGTCGGACAGTCGGAGTGACTCATGGCGGATTACCGTGATTGCTTGTTTATGGTCATTAACATCTTCATGGTCCCATAACTACCGTGCACCGTCCCGTTCTATCAACGAGCGTCACCCGTAGGTGTTGCGTCGCATGCGCGTGTCCGCGTGTTCCCGTATCCGCGTATCCACGTGCCCGACCACGTATCTGCTCTTCCCGGGACAACGCGGCGCTGGCGTCTTACGCAAACAGAGGCGTCGCTTGTAAAACGGTTAGAAGCGTTTCCGATACCAGACGCGACGAACGAGCAGAGATGCCAGAAAACGGTGACCGAATCGCGCGCGTTCGAACAATTGGTATCGAACCGTGGGGTCGCACGACCGTTTCGCCGAGCTGATTGATGGAAACGGGTCTTTCTAGAGCAACTGCTGCCCACCAACTGCAATTATACCAGCAACACGCGTTGTATCGTTCCCGACACATAGATCGCCAAGCTCGTTCGGTTCGGCTCGGCTCGGTGGCCAGTAACGCTAATACGATCCTGGGATTCGTAACTCGCGTCACCCCGTAACGCCAGCATCGGCACGGCACCGGTACCGACACCGGTACCGGCGTCGGCAACGGCATCGGTATTGATATCCGGACACCAACATCGACGCATACACCGACGCCAACACCGACGACCACTGCCAACGCCAACATCAACATCGACCATCGACATCGACCATCGATATCGTCAACCGACGTTCAATGCCGTGCCCGCCGCTACCACCACCACCGCCGCCGCCACTACCACTACCACCGACGCCACCAGCGTGCCACTGCCACCCCTTGATTGCCTCATTGGATCGCATTATGTCGGCGCCATTATCATAATTCAGGGATTTTTCACAGCCACCCCGCAGAGAGCGCAAAGCTTTGGCTCGAGGCCCGGTCACCCGGCGACGAGGGACACGCGCCAATCGATTCGCTCGGTCGCGAGCCGCTTTCACCGTTCCGTCACCGTTCCTTTCATTCCGTTGCGATCGTTGCTCGAATTTCGGTCCGAGTCGAGTCGCTTTGCCGGACGCGCGCGAGGCCGCGGGTCTCAGGGTGCGAAAAAGAGACGAACCGTCGGACATCGGATCCACTGCGATCGTACCCTAAAGCCTTGATTATACGTGGAGCGACGAGCGTCGAGAGCGATGAAATAATTGACGACCGAGCGGCACGGAACGAATCAAACGCATTAAATTACATGAAACGAGCCTACGCAGATCGTCGCTCGTCGCTCTCCGTATAATCACGGCCTAACGCGTAACCAGATACAGCAGAATGCAACGAGACAAGCGTGCGAGGACGAAGCGAAAGGAACGAAAAAGAGAATCGCGACACCGATAGAACGGACTGGCTGGTTCGATCGCGACCGAACAACGCTCGCTGCGAGGGTGAACGAAAAGAAAGATGGTACGCGAGGGTCGAAGAGATAGAAGGGGTGAAAACGAGTTAGCGGATCGGGCCGAGCAGAGTGGACCGCAGTGCGCGCAACCACCGATACGCAACGTGGCGCACCAAGTATGAGTATTAGAGCGATTGACTACCGGACGCGAGCCGTACGTGCCGGCCGGTAACCCGTGTAACATACTGCCGCCATGGATCCCTCCCTGCCACCCTATCATCCTACCACCCTACCCCCGTTCGTCGGTGCTGTTACCGCGTTACGCGTTACACGCCGGAATTCAGGATCCGCGACGATTCGTCCTAACTCGCACGGACGATCTCGTCCTCCACATTTTTTTTTGCTTCGAGCTAAAACTTTCGACGAGCATAAACGATCGCGCACGCAGGATTAACACGGAATGCTGGCGTTCGGTAAACGGAGGGGTAAAGGAGCGCCGCGTGATCGTTCACGGGTTGGTAGGTTGTTAGGTTGGACGGTACGTAGATGGTTTATAGCGATGCGACAAAAATGTAAATGCGATATCGTCGAAAGAGTCCGAGACATAAATCTCGCGTTAACGCGTAGAGTAAGCGACACACGGTTGGCTACGCGAACGAGTCCGACGAGGAAAATTCGAGCGGAAAAGCGAGAAAGGGATACAGAAGAAAAGAGACTCCGTCGTGGCGTTCATTAGGAATCCCTCCGACTCCCTCGGTCTGCCACCCCCGTCTGCCGAATCGGAGCAAACTACGGAGCACCGGGAGACCCTGAAACAGAGGGAGATCGAGAGAGAGGGAGAGAGAGAGCGCGCCGCACGCCGGCCAACGGAAAGAGAACGCACGGGAAGGGACGCGAAAAGAGAAAGAGAAAGAGCAAAGGCGAGGTGGGAGGGTGAGGAAGCTGCGATAGATCACGCGGGCGGCAGCGCTCCTTCGAAAAACATCCATAAAACGCAGTAGGGCGGACTCAGCGACAATAAACTCTACATATAAATCTTACCCTGTGACGCTGTGATACGCTGATGGCGAGCACGATAATCTCCGAGAATGCGGGCTCCTCCTCTTTTCCCCTGACTCCGTCTCTCTTCTTCGGCCCTTTCCTCTTCTTCTTCTTCTTCTACTTTTTCTTGTCCTTCCTTCTCCTCCTTCTCTTCTTCCGCTTCTACTCCGACTCGCTTTCGATCTCTTTCCATCTTCTCGAGAAGGATGCGTCGCACCCGTTTGCAGATCGGAACCCTGAAGTTCGATGTTTGCGCTGTTCCTTGCTTCCGTCGTCCTTCCCGGACTATTTCGAACGACGGGAGGCAAAGAGGGCCGAGAGAACGACGGCGAAAGACGAAACGCGGAGCAAGGAAGGAAGGACGAACGGAACGAAGGGACCGCCGATTAATCTCGTTTCGCCACGCAGCGCAGGGTCGAAATCGAAGTCGTTTACGGCGAAGAATCGTTGCTCCGTTAGCCGGTCGATGTAGCTCGGAATTAAAGTCTCAGCACCGGCACAGCCCCTTACCTTGTCCCTGGCCTCGTTCACCCTCGGCCGTTCTTCCATGGCATCCCTTCGGTTCTTCGTCGCGCCACGCCGCGCCGCGCCGCGCCACTCCGCGCCACGGCGTATCTACGACCGTAATTCACCTCCCTGAGCTTGCTCGCCGGTCCCTAAATGCTTCTAACTCCTATTCCTTTGCCGGAATCGAACAATGGCGCGTGAAATTTCAACTTTGAGCCTTCTCTTCCCACCCACCTTCTACCTTCCACCTTTGAGCGTCCTTCCATCTCCTCCTCTCGTCTTCGTCTCTTCTTTTCCCTTTGTTCGTCCCCTCCCGCGACTCTCCCGTACTCCCTTTCCACGCTTCATCGCGAAGGCTCCCGTTCGCGTAATTTAATTATTCACTCGGGAACCAAACTCGTCGGATCTTGGTCCCATCCCGTATACGGCGTAATCTTTCGTCCCGACTTCGATCCCGATCTCTAATTCCGATCCGTGTTTTGATCTCGATCCACGCGCCGATTTCACGGTAAGGCAAAGTCGAGTCGAAAAGAAAAGTGTACAGAGGAACGAGCTAGATGTTTCCTCGTGTAGCGGCAGATATCTTCTCCCGGTAGAGCGTCACGTAAATCTTCGTTGCTGCTTAGTCGCAAGAACGATTCCTCTGGCAACTCGGCGGACAGATAAAGCGGCGAAACAGTCTTCCTTCTCGCGGCATGTCTGCCTCCGTTCCTTCCTTCGCCCTTCGCCGTCCCGCCGTTTTTCTCCGAGGCGTCCGGTTTGTTTGTAACGGCGCGGCGCGGCGCGGCGCGGCGTGGCGCGGCGGTAGGTAATTAGCGGAGACCATCGAACGCAGTCGCAGACCGCGAGAGATCGGTCGAATCGCGCGGTGCGCGTCTCGATTCCATAATCGATGTCACCCGGAGCGCGAACGAAACCCGAAGGTACGATGGTACGTCGATTATCGACGTGCCGCGTCTAGGCGTCGCCGCCGCGGTTAAGGCAAGATGGATTTGTCACGCATCGCTGTCGTTTAGTCGATAAAGTGACGGGAGTCAGCCGGTGGCACGAGGTGCTAACTAGACAGAGCGGCACTCAATTACTACCGTCAGACCTCGTGTAGCTTAACTCATCTACACCATTCCGGCGGCGAGTCCTCCACCTCCACCTCCTCCTCCTCCTCTTCTCTCTCTCTCTCTCTTCCTACCAACTGTGCTCCCCTTATCTCTCTCCAGCTAGCTTCCCCTCGGCTAAACACTTTACGAGCAGCTTGCCTACGCGTCGCGCGCGATCAGCCTCGTCCTTGCAACGTCTCTTATCGAAAATGGCAGCGCGTTAACGGAGTGTACCGTACCGGGCGCACCACCGATCGCAATACGCGCTCGCTCGCTCGCACGCTCATCCGTCCCACGCATCTCCTCGTCTCGGGATTTCCGGGTCTGTTGCCGTCTGCCACCGTGCAATCCGCCCTTCTTTTGCCCATTTTTGCCGCGCCGCTGCAGACACGAAGAGAATCGCGCGTTTTCGGTCGCGCGGTTTTTCTTTTCGATTGCTGCACCGCGCGGACACGTGTGAACGAACACGAAGACGTTAATGTAAATAAGGTCCGAGCGGTTGATCAGCACGTTTTCGATCGCGTGATCTTTTATTTCAATTGTTGGTCCGCGCAGACACGTGTAACCGAATACAGAGACGCCAAGGGCCCGTTCGGACACGACGAAAACCGCGCAATTTGAACCGCGCGAACCTTATATACATTAGCGTCTATGTTCACGCGTGACGGCGCGGTTGAACAATCGAAATCAAAAACTTCGCGCGGTCGAAAACGCGAACTGGACAGCGCGAACACGCGTGAACGAATAAGAAGACGTTAATGTAAATAAGGTTCGCGCGGTTGATCAGCACGTTTTGAATTGTTGAATCGTTCGAACACGTGTAAACGAATATAGAGGCGCTAAGGGCCCGTCCGTACACCGCGGGAACCGCGCAAGTTGAATCGCGCGAATCTTATTTACATTACCGTCTATGTTGACGCGTGACGGCGCGGTTGAACAATCGCAAACAAAAATTTCGCGCGGTCGAAAACGCGAACTGAACCGCGTGAACGAATAAGAAGACGTTATTGTAAATAAGGTTCGCGCGGTTCATCAACACGTTTCCATCGCGCAATTTTTTTATTTGAATTGTTGAATCGCGCGAACACGTGTAAACGAATATAGAGACGCCAAGGGCCCGTTCAAACACGACGGGAACCACGCAATTTGAACCGCGCGAACCTTATTTACATTTACGTCAATGTACTCGTTCACACGTGACGGCGCGGTTAAACAATCGGAAACAAAAAATTCGCATGGTCGAAAACGCGAACTGCACCGCGTGAACGAATAAGAAGACGTTATTGTAAATAAGGTTCGCGCGGTTGAACAGCACGTTTTCGATCGCGCGTGTTTTTATTTGAATTGTTAAATCACGGGAACACGTATGAACGAATACGAAGAGGCTAATGTAAATAAGAGAACGGGGTCAAAATCGTCGACCAGTTTCGCTGCTTAATCGCTGACCATTAAACGTCATCGTCGCGAACACCTTCGATTTTAACATCTCGATCCCGAGCTCGCAGGATTTCGCTCCTTCCGAATCTCTTCGCGCGTCTTCCCCGCGCCGACAACGATGCATCTCTGAAATTTTTTACAGCGCCGCGCGATCCGGAACAAATTTGTTGCGGGCGAATTTCGACGGTGCAACGGCGGTTCGAAGATTTCTCCGAGGAGTTGCTGGGAGAACCGCGCGGCAGGCTTGCTTTCTCCGGAGTATTCGAGCCGATCGACGCCGTTCATCGCGAGATCATGCGAGGAAAATTGGAAAATTCAATGCGGAACTTTCGACGGAACCCATGTTGGTCCCGTCTCGATAGGCGACGCCTGCTTGTCGCTCGAAGCATACCTCTGGCCAGTAGCGAAAGATATCGTTAGTTACGTCGAATCTCTTTTCGTTGCTGGCAATTACCGGCAGCCGTGCTTTTCGACCCCACGATATACGTTGCTGGATTGCCAGTTGCCAGTTGCCTCCAGACAACGAAACAATCGATAAACAACACGTGTAGATAACAATCGTGGGACAGAAGCTCTCTACTTTCCAGAACGGTCGTTGTAATTGCCGTACGTGTTTCGGGGAGCCCCGCCTTGTTCCCCGCGAACGTTCACCCTGCACGACTCGCAGCAGGCACAACGATCTACATCGTGTCGTTATGCGTCACACCGCAGTTTTGCTTATGTTTTTGCGGTTACGCCTTTCATCGGAGCAAACGCCGGCTTACCGAGATCGTTGCCGCGCGCGACACGATTTTGTCAAACTCCTTTCGACTGTTTCCGGTGTTTGCAGAGGTACCAACGGAAATTTCGAAATTTCGAAGCGATACGCGTTATCTGGTTCGCGTGGTTGTTTCTCCTCTGAGAAAACGCAAGGAAGAAGGGGGTAAGAGAAAAGGGGTAGGAAACGCTCGCGAGCGGTATCGAGTGTATAAACGGAGTCGTCTCGACGATCCAGGATGGGCGAGGCGAGGTGGTACGGTCGACTAGCCAGCTATAGTTCGGTTAGCTAGCCGGCTTCTCGACCGGCTAGATCGCATTCAAATACAAGGGAAACCTCGAAACTTAGCGCCAGCTAATTACAATCTTGACTTCACCCTTGAGTTTCATAACGGGTAACGGCTCCCGCCATGCTTGCCTTGCCAACTTTTTGGCTTATTGTCCTTACGTACTGGCCACAGGGGATAGCCGACTCATGCCTAACCTATCTCACCCATCTACCAATCCCCGCGCGTTCCCCGAGCTACTTTCAAACTCGCGTACAATTCCAAACTCTCTCGCAACGCGAAACATCCATTCTCTTTTAATGTAACTCGACGACCACGGAAAGAAGGTATTGCATAAAATATATCGTATAGATTACGTCGACTGGCTGGCCACCGCGCATAGCGTTCCTACAGCGCGGCGTTCCCATGGCGTTCCCGTGGCAGCGGTCGCCGCAAAACTCTCCACGTCTCCGGCATTTTCGGCGATTCGTAGAAAAGGACACCAATGTGCCCGTACAGCGATAGCTGCGCGCGAAGACGCGTCGAAATACGGAGAAACGTGAGATCGAAGCGAGGCGAATCGAGGCCGAGGCTCCGCTCGCCCTCAGAGTTTAGAGGTTCCGTGAACTTTCCACGAGAGAAGTTTTCGCAGCGGCGCTTGCGCGTCCTCGAGTAGCTTCTGTCCAAGGGAAGACGAGACAGCAGGCTGACGGGACAGCCTGCCGGTCCACTTAAAATCGATACCGGGCTGCAGCCATCTCCGCCGAGTGCAATTCCCATGCAAATGAATTGCACTGACACTGGCGTTTCGCGAAACCCCGGCGGGATTGATTTTTCCGAAGTTTCGAACCGCTCTACGTGCTACCACCGAGCTCCGTCCACAAAGATTCTCCACGAACCAAATGCTTCCGCACTCTCGCAGTGGCTCAATCAAATTGCCAAATTCCTACGATACAACTACGATGCAAACAACACCATTCGATCGCAGAGTTTTCTATTTCCGCGAACCAGACGAGGTTCGTTGCTTCGAGACAGTCTCGCCGTTCGCTTTCTTTCGCACATTTTCCGAACGCCACCCGACCCGACACCCTCCCTTTCGAACGTCCTTTCGCGACGTACTTGTAATCTCCGAGAAACCTTGTTCGTACCGTTCCCTCCAGGACCCTCGGCATCCTTTCGTCTCCCCCTACCTAGCCATTCCTCCTTTCTCGGTTTATCCGCTCTGACCCGGACCACGGGTCTCTTCGACTTTCGGACGTTCACGCGCGACCTTCCTCCTCCATAATTCCAAACGGGTGATTCGAATATTTAACGTTTCGCTCTCCTCTTCGAACGAGAGATACAAACGCAGGAGAGGAAAGGAGGAAGACGGAGGGAAGATGGAGGAAAACCGAGTGCCGCGAACAGCCTCGCACGGGACGAGCCTACGTGTCGGCAACGCGCGATAAGTATGTGCCACCGCGATTAACGTTTCACGAGATCCGACCGAGATCCTATGGAAAGTCGTTCATCCGATATGCACAGACAGCTGTGTGACGGGACTCCGTTATACCCTCGCACGGGAGGGACGGAAATCGTCTTCTTCTCGTCTTCGTGTCGCGTTCTAGAAAAATACCTTTCGTATCGTTTACGATTACTCGTCTACCTCTCGTTGATTTCGTTATTCCGCGGTGGAGGGAGTAGGAGGGCGAAGACGAAAACTCGAATTAGGAAGAAACTGTGGAAAATATCTTCCCTCCTGCGAAGCGTGGAAAAAGTTGAAGAGAGCCGGTGGGATAGAGAGACGGACGGAGAATGTAGAAGAGAGAAGAGGGGAGGAGAGGAAAAGGGAAGAGAGAGAGAGTGAGGGGTGGACAGGGGAGAGGGGAGGGGAGAGGAGAAGTGCCCTAGATCACCGGACGTCTAGCAGCGGAGCTGTGAGTGCAGATAAGGACCGCCACGGCGACGGCCAAGATGGACGGCCGACCGGTCTCAGCACTAGCCGGGCTTTCTACTCGGCTACCACGTCGCTACCAAGCGAGGATCTCCTCTGCCTGCTGTCCCCTTACCCCCAGAAGCTTCCTGGGGATCCTTATTTATACGCCGTCGGCCCAGACTAACGCCCATTGTCCCATTTCACCCCCGGGGTAATCTGCCGGACGCAAATCTAAGGCCCTGATCCTGCGGGCTACCGCGAAAATCTATGACGCCTTTAATTTACACGCACCTCGACCCGCTCTACCCCGCCGCTCGTCGTCACCGTCTCCTTCTCCGTCTTTGTCTTTGTCTCTGTCTCCGTCGACGAGGTTGGTCTCGTCGCTCGCCGTTAGTCGTCGATCGTTGGTCGTTAGCCGTTAGCCGTTAGCCGTTAGCCGTTAGCCGTTAACCGTTCGCCTCCGCTCTGTCTCGCGTCTTTCTTTCATTCACCTCCTCGTTCTCTCAAGTTTTTTCTTCTTCTTCTTCTTCTTTTTTTTTTTGTTCGTTCGAAACGAGTCCCGCTCCGAAACCTACGCATCCCAGCAATCGCGTAAGACTCGTGAAAGAATCGCGGAACAATCGCGAAGCGAACGTACAGGTTCTTTGCGAATCGTGAGAAGAGAGCAGAGGGAACGAACGCGACGGTCCCAGTTCAAATATTAACGTCGCGCCCGATAATTGCGAAGTAGATTGTAGGAAGGGCGGATTTCGCAGCGCGATCGGACAAACCCAGGGTCCTCGTGCCCGATAACATCTCGTCCTCTCCATAAATATGTCGCAGCGAGCTTAACCCCCTCGCCTATCTGCCGAGCACGAAGTAGGGGAGGCATTAATGTCAAACCGAGACGGGAATTATGGCTCCCCCGTCAGTTCTCAATGAATCGAACGTTTTCGGGAGAAAATCCAGCCCGAAAACGAATTTCACTGCTGCGAAAGAACGAAACGGTGCGCTGTATTATTCTTTCTCATTCCCAGCTATTTTTTGTTCGTCCCTTGTCCTTTTTCCACTGGAAGATTCCGGAAACCCGAACGTAAATCGATCTATCGCGTCCCATTTCGTCCTCGTGTCCTAAACCTGACCGCCGAAAGACAGCGTCGACGCACCAACGAAGATGTTTCGAACTTTGCGAAAACCCCGGCGACGCGTAAAAGTTGGTACGGGAATATAGTGGAGCGGCGAGGTGAGCGTGGCGTTGGGAGCGGTGATTTTTGTTTCTATGCGCGCCGCTATTCTCTCGTCACCGCTCCGCTATATCTGCACCCTTGCGCGATAGATACGCGAACGGAGAACAGAGCCGAGCGAGCACGCCTTTCCTTCGACTAGGTGAAACAAATAACGCAATCAGTATGCAGAAGGTTCATGCATATTTCACAGGGGGATACGAGGGTGGTCGGTGCTAAGAAGGGTTTATGACGGGGGTTGATCCGAGGATCCCCATCAAACCGCACACCAGTCCGAATATCGAGCTAAGCGGCCAGAGAAGTCCGAACGGGGTGGGGGGACAGACCTCTTAACTTCTGCAAACTCATTACAATAAATCAAGCTTTGTTCGCCGAGCGAGGGCAAGGGCTGGTTAAATTCCGCGATCCTTCGCCGCCAACCCTTTCTTCCACCCTTCCCTCTCGATTCACCCTTTCCGCCCTGCGGACTCGACCGCGCTTTTCATTTTTCCCGTTCGACGAAACGCGTCTATCCGCGGTTCTTGGGTCCGTGGCAGTTTGGGTCCTCGGGTCCCCGGATATTCGGGACGAGAAGCAAAAACGGAAAGAGAGATGGAGAGCGGCGGGGCTCGTGCACGGGCGCGCACACGGACGCACACGGACGCACACGGACGCGCACACGGCGGGAAGAGGCGCGACGAAATGTTTCGATCGGCGGGGCCAATCCCTATGGAAATTACCAATGCGAAATCGGAATACGAACGACAGAAGTATGTACACGAGAAAGCGAACAACCGTGACTTCGCGACAGGAAATCCGTAGTCCGGATTTGTAGCGGAGATACAGAAGGATATCAAACAGATGGTGCATTCTGCGGGACTCCACGTGCTACGAGCGTCGACATTGACTAATGACGGCATAGCACCGAGAGGGAGAGTGAGAGAGTCACCCTCCTGAGAGGGGGAGGAGGGAGTGAGTTTGCGGGGGCGAAATAGAGAGAGACAAAGTAAAATACAGACCGAGTAGGTGCGAGGAAGAGATCCGATGAACGGCGGCGGCGATGGTAGCGGCGGTGGCGGTGGCGGCGTTGTTGGAGGTGCTTGAAGCGGGTGAGAAGAGCAAGGGGGGTTGGAGGAATCGGGATGGCTTGGCGGCGGCGGCGGTAGTCGACGGCAGTAGCGGCGGTGGCGGTGGCGGTGACGGTAGCGGCAGGGGAACGAGGAGAGAGACGAGAGGGGGGAACGGGATGCAAGCAAGAGAGGGCCAGACTGCGCGCTCTGGAACAGAAAATTCACCCAAGTTCACGCGACCTGTTGCACCCCCTAGCTCACCGTTTAACCTATAACCTGCCCGCCAAACATGGGTTTAACCTCGCCTTATCGCGTTATCGAGCCGGTTGGACCGTCTTTGCCGCTTCTGTCCGATCCATCGCTTCCGCCCTTCCCGTTCTCGATTCGACTCGCGACGCTTCGACGCTTCGACGCGACGCTTCAACGCGACGCCTCGATGCCTCGACGCGTGTCGCGATCCAAGAGTTCCAGCGCGAAGCCAAACCATGATCGCCGCTTTACCGTACCACCGAACCTCGCGGTCCCACGATCGATCTCGCACGATCATGGCTGGACCCATGGCGAGCCGGCGGTCAAGATCCAGCCAAGTTTTCAACGAAAATCCCGTCTCCGCCGTTGCTCTTCTCCCTGCCCACGGTCCAGACCGATCGAGAGCGAAACGCGAAACGCGAAACCGATGCAGACGTTAATTGACCTACCTTCGTCGGAAGTGCGACCGCTCGTTATTGGTCCGTTTCGAATCGATTCGCGGCCTACACGTCGACGGAAGGCAATCGCGCATAGCTGCACACATGCATGCGTATATTCGACGGAGAGCAAATGAAATTCGACAAATGCGTTAAATATCAATCGAGCGCGCTATACCGATGAACGAACGGACCTTTTAATTAACCGACGCGTTGGGATACGCGGCAGCGCGGTGTGTCGGACCATCGAGACCGGACAATGTCGGTCGTTTACGATCTTATTACGATACAAATACGATCGAAGGAGACACTCGAAACTCCCGAATCGTAGAATTCGGTTTCCTTTGATTCCGCTCGCTCGCTCGCATTCGAATGCTCGGTTATACGGGGTCTCGGTTTGGATGTCAATCTTCGGCGATGGATCTAATTGTAAGAAGACTGGCCACGCCTTCTACGTGCTCTTCGTTATTGACCATCCTTCTCGCTGGCTCCCGATTCGGTCTACCAATTATCGCGACGCTGTTTTACACGAAGAGAAACGCTTCGTAATTTCCGCTCGGCCAAGAATTCGGCTGGTGGAAAATCGATATTTCGGGTACCAGTCGGTACGTTGGGCCAAGCAGAAACTGTCGTGACCCGTTCGAGAGGGAAAAGAAGGGACGCGATGTATGTATTCGGCGACGGGATCGAACCGCAGGCTCGCAACGCGGAATAAAAGAGGAACCCAGAGGTGAAACGTTTTAAAAGCAACTCGGCAGCGCTCGCGGACTCGCGACTCGCGGCTCGATGAATATTCATGCAGCTATATAATAACATTTTTGAGCCACTGTTTAGCTAATCCTCCGGACTCATTTATCGTGGGCGGCAAGGACAGCAATAATTCTTGAAAACGTTCCAACGGCGTTACTATTATTATTATGCGAATAAATAGCCCAGGATTAAGCGAGACGACGATGAGCGCGGAGGTGCTCGCGGCTCTAGCCCCAACCCGTGGTCCGCGGCACACGGCTAGGACGTCCCACGGATACACACAAGCAAGGAGCGGTCCATTTCTATTTCTCCGATCTTCTTTCGATCTTCCTTGAATCTTTCTCGAAGCGTACGATCGGAGTGCGGTTCTTTTCTAATTAAAAGTCACAGCCGACGGTAACTTTGACCCTTGCGTAGCCAACCGAGCACCCATTTACATACAGCATTTCCTCGAACAACTTGTTAACGTTCCCTTAAAAATATTACAAAGTTTCTCTGATGAATGAGAATTTTTGTGAGAATGTCTTAAAGCGAGAATTCGTGCAAATACGTTGAACACAAAACGTTTTAAATAACCTCTACATTTTGGTTGGCTACATAAAGGTTCAACTAAACTTTATTGTCAATGAAAACGACGAATAAAAACTGTCCCGAGGATGTCTCATCTAAACCGACGCTTACTCGAACTGAACTCGCGCATGACGCATAAATTACATTGCAACAGCAGATACGACACCGCAACAATTTTTGGATTTGATCTCTTTTTAGAACTGTTTTATTTCAACGCTTCCAGCTAGATACAATTTCGGTATCGATGACCAGCAGCCTACAGATGTGACTCGTAACCAAAGTGGCAGACCAAACTCTCGATTATGGTAGTTCTTTCGCTGCGATATCGTCGCAAACTTTCGAGTTAATCCGCGTCCAGATTCCGCTACGAGAAGGCATCGGAAAGTCGCCAGCAAACTCTCCTCTCCCGGTTGGCAGCTCTTTCCTCGCACTCTTTCAACTTCTTCTCCGCTCGTACCAACGTAGCAACCTACGGAACGCGAAACACGAAGCGCGAAACAAAGGACGCGTGTTTTCGTTTAATGTTACCGCGCGGTCGAGCCTCGGAGAGATTATAATAATCTCGGTTTACAGTGCACCTCCCGTCTCGCCGGTTAATTCGAGAAGGAAACTTTTGTCGTCCGCGAAACGCGCGAATTTCGCGTCTCCCTTTCTTTGCCGCTTCGCACCGTCGTCTTATCGACTTCTCTCGTCCTTCGCCTTGCTCGTTTTCTCGCCATCCGACGTACCTTTCGAACCAAAGAACACGGCTGGATGGAGCTAGACTTAGACGAGACGAGACGAGACGAGACGAGACGAGACGAGAAGGGACAGGCCGAGACGAAACGCGACGCGACGCAAAGTTTGAAACAAGTTTAAGCTGCCGTCGCGAGACGATGCAACCAAGAACCAGGCAAGTCACGCGACCAAGTGATATGTGTCAAGTCCACGATACTCGTGCGCGACTCTGCCGAGTAAATGTTATTCCCACCGGCGCGGCGTATAATTGTGACTAGGTAGCGAAACGCGGTGACGTAAACGCTGAGAACGACTGGAAGGGAATCTACAACGGCAAGCTCTCTTCGGCAATTAGACCGACGCGACTTTGCTGTTTCTTCGTGACCGCGGACGCGAGTCCGTACGAGCCGGAACGCGCGTTCAAACGTTGACGCGCATCGCATCGATTCGATCGGTAAGCAACGACAAATTGCGGTTCATTCGTGTAAGTAGTCTCGAAGCGGAATCGAAAAAGGGAAGGAGGATGAGTCTGTTTAGAGCAACGAACAGCAGTGGGTAATCATCCGCGGATGAAAGAGCTGTCGTAGCTCGTCGAGGCGAACAGAAGGGAAAGGGAGCAGAAGGGAACTGTGCGAAACAGACTCGGTCTTTGCTTTGGCTCGAGCCGCGTGCTCTCTTCCTCTCCGGTCGATCCTTGTTCCTCTCGACGCCACCCGCTCGCGTTTTACCTTCGAACGAAGAACCCCGCGGGCTGTCGTTTCCCCGTCCTCTTGTCCCCCGTTCCCCGGTCCCCGTCCCCAGCTACCCATTCCATCGCTGTTTCTCCCCGCGCCTCCTGCACCAACCGAACCCCTCGATCGCCGTGCTCGCACTCCTTCGTACGACTCTACCCTCTGTCCAACTCTGTCCAGCTCTGTCCACCCCTGCTGTCCACCGTCTGTCGTCTGCCGTCCGCCGTCTGCCGTCCCGTTCCTATCGTCTTACCGTCCCTTTAAATTAACCGATCAATCGGGCCACGTTAACGTTTCCTTCGACATCAAACACGCGTCGCACGACGATAATTAATCGTCAAACTTGGCGCGCCTCGTACTCTCGGCACTCGGTGGTTATTGGCACTCTAATGGAATTTTTTTTCCACCGCCGGGGAGAGAGCCGGTCATCGAGAGAAACGAGCAAACGTCTGACAGAAGAAAGTAATTTTTTTGTCTCTTTGCGACGTACGATCAAAGAGAACGTTTCAAACGATCGTTACATTCGTTCGTGACGCACCGACCGGCAGCGACTGGCAGCGACCGGCACCGGGTACGTCCAGCTCGACCAACGGTCGTGTGTCCGGCTGCGGAAAGAAAGACGAGCAACAAACCGTAACGGCGTTTCGTCAACGGCCTGATCCAGCTTCCGTTCGAAAAACAAGAAACAGGTCTCGCGGGGAAGCCTGAGCGAGGAACCGCGGAGTAGAGGGAGGTAAGTCGGCACGCCGCGCATCGCGTCGAGTATAGAGAATAGAGTATAGAGCCTTTGATATCGGGAGTAGCGTATCTAGCATTGGCGAAGAGAGCCTCTGGTAGCAGAACGGTAGCGCGTTTCGTGGGTGTTTAGACGCGGCGGTTGGCAGTAGTCGTGCACCATTCTAATTATTCAACGATGCACGGCTTACCGGAGGTTCGCGCACAAGGTACCTGCTAATAATGGCTGTCCGGCTTGCGGTTAACGTAGCTGGAGCTCGGTACTCGAGAGGTTCGTGTAATCTCTCTGTGAGAGCTCACCCTTCTCTCTGCCGGCCAAGTCGAGGGTGACAGTACTCCTAACACCGTGCACCAGACCTTGTATTCCTGCATCCACCTCTGCCGTCGTTTCCTCGAGACCAACTTCAAACGGAATCATCAAAGGTTTATCGGCCAGGAGTAATATAATGCCTCCTTTGCCGTATACCCGTTCCGTTTCGTACCGTACCGCACCGTACCGTACCCTACCGTCCGTCCCGTCCTGTTCCGTCTCGTCTCGTCTCGTCTCGTCTCGTCAACCGCATTATTTTTCACCGAATCGAAAATCGAATTTCGAACGGCGCGAAATTTCGTTTCGAACAAGTTCACGGAGAGACCCGAGGGTCGCGGAACCCGCTCGGGAAAACGAGCGGCGAAACTCGGATCCGGTGAATAGGGTATTAGAAGAAGGGGACGAGATATTACGCGAACAGAGGATCGCGTCAACCGTGGCCTCTCGTTCTTGCGCGAGGTCGTATATTACTTTAATGTTTTAATATCGTGTCGGCGCGGCCATTCGAGCAACGTGGTGTCTAGATCGTTATCGATGCACTCGACGCGATGTTCCGCTGCTCCTTTTTTCCTTTGAATTTTCCGGTCACTCGTATTCGTTGGAAAAAGGGACGAGACGGGATGGGACACGGTGGGGGGTGGTTGCGGCGCGTAGGAAAGAACACCGAACCGAGACTAGAAAATCGGGGGAGGGCACGAAGGGCGTGAAGGGCGGCTGCAACGGCGCGGGGGATAAAGTGGAACGGGTTCTACTTTCCGCGCAACGAAACAACAGCTTTTCAATGACGCGCGAGACTGCAAACGAACGAAGGGATATCCCCTGCTGCCTGTTCCATCGATATCCGCCAGCACGGACGACTATAGCGTTCGAATAACGGCCAATGGAAAAGGAAAAGGACACGAATCGTCGAATTGTATTCTCGCGGCTCCTGGTTCGCGGACGATTTAACATGGGGCCGATAACGACCGGGATAAATCAGCGCCCGTCCGAACGAGGCGCGGCCCGAAATCAATAATAATGGGCAGGAGCCATTAGTAAAATTAATAAATTATGCCTCACATTATGTGCGCATTGTGAGTCGCGCGCGCTAGCACGACGGGGTAATACGTCGTAAATCATATTAGTGAATAATCCGCATCACCATAACCAACCGCGCGAGCAACGAACGCGTTCCGATTCGTCGAAAGGCAAAGGTCGCATCGAAGCCCCTTTACCTTTTCCGCGATCCCCGGATTCGACGCCAGCCACGATCCATCGTCGGGAGTCGCTCATCGATCGAAGGAGCGTGTCTGTATACGAAAATCGTATTTTCGTTGCTCGATTCGACGGCGATCTTGAACGTTCGGTGCGCTCGCGAGTTCGAATTGGCCACCGATCGACCGAGCCAGCTACGTTACGTATTTATCGTCGAACGCGTAGCTTCGTATTAGCGAAGCATTTCCGACGGACGAGATCCTAGTTCGCTTAGTTTCGCGTCGTGCCTCGGCACTCCGCGGCAAACCGGCGAGGCGGTTTCGTGTCTCTTTACCGTTTCGCGGTGCTGGGCGCTTCGACTCGCCGCACCGTACCATGCCTAGCGCCTCGGCTCGCCTCGCCTCGCCTTGCCCCGTCGCACCACGCCATGCCGCGCCGAGCCGAGCCGCGCCGCACCGCGCCGCACCGCACCGCACCCCACCCCGCCGCACCCGTGGGCGATATCGTATAAATGTGTCGTTAATTACTTACCCCGCGGCCACGACACCGCGCACTCCTCTTCCACCAGTGTTTCTCCACCCTCTAACCATCTCCACCAACCTCCGCCACCTCCGCCACCTCCGCCAACTCCAGCACCAACGCCCCCGCGCATCCTCCACCGTCAGCCTGCTGCTCCGCAGACCCATCACCTCTACCACCGACCCGCGTTCCGACTGCACCAACTAGTCTCCTCTTCTTCTCCACCTTCTATACCACCCTCTAACTTTCTCGCTCTGTCGCCTGCCAAACCCCTTCGCAAGTCCTTCTCCCACATCTCTGTCCCTTTCGCCGACGCTCTGTCGTTCTCCGTCGATTTCGGCGCTTCCATCTTCTTTCCGCTATCGGCTGTTTCTACTTCCCCCCTCCCACCCCCTCGCCCCTTCATCCTCATTCCCGTTTCCGTTCCCGCTCCCGTTCCCGTTCCCATACCCGCTCTCGTTCCCGTTCTCCTCCTCCTCCTCCTACTCCTCCTTCTCTCATCCTCCGCCACGTTATGGCACCGCGTGTTAAGGAAACTAATGTTTATTTGAAAAACTAATTGAACGGGACTCTCGCGTCTACAGCCAGCAATTAAACGAGATTACTGCAGTAGCGCTCGAGTCCCTGTGGGGATTAGATAGCACAGTAAGATATGGAACGCGTAATGTTTAACTACGGCAGCCGGCAGCCCTCTGAAGCGCCGCCAATAATTAATTGTTAGCTCGATACTGCTACCACCGCGAAAACCGGCCGATATCAAAAAACCGGAATAACCGCCGCTGCAACTGAGACTCTCGCGAAGCGATCCGCCTTTCCCTGTTTCTCTCTACCGTTCCGTTCCCCCTCCTATGTTTCCCTCTCGTTTCTCTCGTTTTCCCGCGTTTCCCAGTTTTGCTCCCCTTTCCCAATCCCCGCTCGACGCGTCGCGTCGTTAGCAAGCTTCGTTTCTTCGTCGTTCCGCTTTGATCACGATTCGGGTAATCTCCCAAGATGAAACTCTATGCGCGCGGCTCGACCGTTCCGCGATTTCAAAGCTCTGTACGAGCGCGGCTACCGTGCGAGTCGATACTTTACGCGGCATCGTTGCGTCGAATCCTTTTCCCCGAAAATCGGTGTACCTAATCGAGGGTATATCCTTCGATGTGTTTTTACATCGTCGTCCCTTTCCTGGCCAAACAACCAGAGTCACTCTTCCCTCCGAGACGAATACTGCCCGACGTACACGAGCATCCGTTGCCAACGATACGGTAACAATGTATGTACGCGGCATCGTTGCGTCGAATCCTTTTCGCTGAAAATCGGTGTACCTAATCGAGACGCCCGATGGTTTTACATCGTAAAAGAACATCGTCGTTCAACAACGAGCGCCGCGCGTCGACTTTTGCTTTCGCGTACTTACCCTTTTCCCTCCAGGACGAATTCTGGTCGTGGCACGCGATTTCGAGGATTCGTTGCCACCGATACGGTAACAATGTATGCACACGGCATCGTTGCATCCATTCCTTTTCGTCAAAAATCGATGTACCTGATCGAGGGTCTATCCTTTGATATCCGATGATTTTCCATCGTCGTCCAACACCCAGAGCCACGCGTCGATGTTTGCTTTCGGGTACGTACGCGTTTCCCTCCGAGAGGAATCCTGCCCGTTGCACGCGATTTCGAGCATTCGTTACCAACGATTCGGTAACAATGTATGCACACAGCATCGTTGCATTCAGTTCTTTTTGCCGAAAATCGGTGTACCTAATCGAGACGTCCAATGTTTCTACATTGTCATCAACAACTAGAGCCATGCGTGGGCTTTTGCTTTCGCGTGCGTTTACGTACGAGACGAATCCTGGTCGTGGCACGCGATTTCGAGGA
>CM052187.1:7628411-7646733 GCA_028455805.1 Lasioglossum figueresi
CTACTATTGCCACCGGATGGCCACCTTCTTACTGTGCAATTTTGTTTCAGCAAATATTTCTGTGAAACTTATAGTTTCAAAGATATCTGAGGTGCTAATAGTTACTGCCCCACCCTGTATAAATGGATAGTCGATCGACCGACATCAAAGGTGTCGTCCGAATGCGTCTGGTTGTGCCCATACTCTTTGGTCCAGTCGCGATTACGTAATCGCAAAACTAAAAATCGTAATCTCTGAAATCGTAATCTCCGATCGTGATTCGATGGTCGGAAAAAGATCGCTCTCGCCGTGCGCCGGATTCGTTCGGTCCGACGATGCGTGGACTGCTATCACTCGAGAGCGAACGACGACCCGATGCATCGTGCATCGCAGCGTTGTGAACCACTTAAATTTTTGGATGCACCGCGAGACCGAATAGATCTCGTTTCCACGCATCGTACCCTAAAAGCGACCCTTCGCGGCTCGGCGCGAAACTCCTGGCAGCCACCGCGATAACAAATGGAAGCCACTCATTGGCCCGCGATTTATAATCCCTCGCATAGGCTACAGACGCGCACGTGGCCGCTGAGCGCGCGCGAACGTGCCAGTTAGCCAACTAAACCGAATACGCATGGGTTGTTAGCTGGGAACGAGCAAACGAGCGAACGAGGGAACAAGATATTGTCCTCTTGTTCTCGCTCGCTCATTGTCCGCCCCTGCACACGGATCTAGAGACGCTTCCGCCAACATCGACATTACATTCCGCATTAACCAAATTATGATTTAACGTTTCGTATTGTCGGCTCGCCGATTGTCCGCATCGAAATTGTCCTTGCTCCGAGCCGCGAATGTAAATTATAATATGCGAGCAAGATGCTCGCGTCGCATCGAACACGACGAATCGACCCGACGCGACGCGTCGATACGCCGACGGGTACGTCGCCGAGACTGAACGTTTTTTACAAAAATATTCGCTCGCGGATCGAGCGATCGATCGACGCGTGGATCGCGGTCGGAGCGCGCGTCGAGAATCGGAACTCGCAGAATTGGATCCGACGATCGCGGCGTGTCCACGCACTCCTTGGTTTCGTAATTAGTAAAAGTAGACACGAATCGGAAAATGGGAAATGGGAAATGGAAAAAGTAGGGTCGAATGGGTCGGGGTGCCAGGGGGAATGATGGCAAAAAATGGCGGAAGCACCAGAGTGGACAAGGGACAGTGGTTTGGGGGAGGACGGGAAGGATAGAAACAGGCAGCCGGTCGTTAGATGGGTTACGCGAAAGGTGGTCGATGGAGGAGGAGAAGGAGTTTCAGTCGGAGGAGGTGGAGGAGGTGGAGGAGGATGGCGGTGGCGGTGGTGGTGGTGGAGCGGCGATGGTGGAGGTGGCGGCTGTGGAGGAGGAAGGGCGACGGTAGAAGGGTAGCCATAAAAGTTTATGCTCTCCATATGTTGTAATATAGTCGGTAGCAAGCGGCAGGGCGCGGGGGATCGGTAAAATATGCGGGCAATAAGTATGGATTGTTATTAACACGGGGCGCGCGGTGTCCGCCGCGTTTCTGAATCCATTACCTCCGCATGGCGGCTGAAATACCGGCCGATATATCCGACCTGGTGTGTACATCGCCGCACCAATGGCGAGGGAAAGAGTAGAGGCAGGAGAGTTAGATAGCGAATGCGAGAATGAGAATGAGAATGGAAGAGCAAAAGAGAGAAGAGGACTCGGGAGCGTATGAATGGATTAGCAGGTACGGCAGGCGCGGTGCGGCTAAAATTACGATCGGATTTCACGTGCCGTACACCCAGACCAGACGTATACGTATGCATGTACGTTCCGATGTGCGTTTCGCAGCATTCACCGCACACCCTGCGCCTCCTGTACCCCTTGCACCTTCTGTGCGCTCCGCACACCGAGCACACTCCGCAACCCCCGCATAACCGGCCGTCAAGAAAAACTCGCCGTTGCGTCGCGATCGAGGCTCCTGTCCTTCAACTCCGTTTCGTTTCTTTCGAAAAGTCTCGCTGAAATCTTTTCGTTGCGAGAACGCGATTCTTCCAGGAAGGTGTGTATGCCTCGATCACCGAAACCCGAGTAATCTTTTGTTCGGTCGGTCGCGTACCTTTTCAGCCTCTTAAAATGGGAAGACAAATAATCGTGGTGGAGGACGCGAGGCAGGGAACCGATGAGTCTGGCGTGGCTCTAACTAGACGCAATCAAGCGAGGTGCCGGAGTTTGCGGCTACTTACGAGAGAGGCGCGGGGGAATGAAGACTAACAGCGCGTCGCTCGGAGGCTAACCAAAAGTAATGCTACCTCGGATCAATCTCCTCGGTCCAGAATCCAAAGCCGCAGCCAAGACCGAAGCCGAGGAAAAGATCGAGATCCGGACGAACCGGGAGATCAACGTCGAGCTGTGCGTCTACACCGGCGTCGATCCATTGATTCTGGCAGGATCGCGTTACAAAGTAACGATGAAGCAAATGCTCGCGATCGGCGCTATGCGTCGCGCGGTTTTGTGCGATGCGGTGCGGTGCGGTGCGGTGCGGTGCGATCGAGTACAAAGAGAAGTCGGGCAAAGGCGAGCGAGGGTCGCTAAGCGCGATGCAACCGAATCGGCTTCGGTATTTACCGCTATCCGAAATACATTCGTTTTCATTTCGAACATTACGCGGCAGCGGAGGAGAAGGGTGAAGGGTGAGCCGTGAGCCGTGAGCCGTGAACCGTGAGCCATGAGCCGTGAGCCGTGTGTGGCGATCGAAGGGTAACTAGGTGGGAAGGGACGCGCGGCGGCAAGGCATGGTGGGAGAGGGAACAGGGAGGGAAGGGAGAGCGAAGGGAAGCATCAGCAGCACCGCCAGCAGCCAGGGTATTACCAAGAGCCAATGATATAGTGACTATTACCGTCACTACATACCCGTGCACGGAGTGATGGCGGGTGACTGCGTGCTTCGATAGCGCTAAGCCTCGGGGCAGTAAAATACATTGGTCCGGTAGCTGTGATCCGGCCGTATCAATGTTGCTCGGCCGGTGCGAGCGCGGTCCGCCACCCTCGCCACCCTCGCCACCTTCCACCTTCCACCTTCCACGAGGCCATGCCGATGCACGTTTACGCGGCGCTCGTGGATTCTCCGCGAGGTAGTCGATCCGATTCGATCCGATTCGATCCGATCCAAGCCACCGTACACCATCGATCCCGTTCCACTTCTGCTACAGCTACCGTTGTTGTTCTTCCTGTTGCTGTTCCTACTGCAGCATCTGGTTGGATTCCGGTTCTCGAGATCGCAAGTCGCTTTTACCGCTACCCCCTAACATCGCTAGATTATGTCACCGATCCGGACAGGTCGATTTCAATCGTACGCGTCTCGAGAAGCACGCGGCGTTGCCCGAGAGAGGTCGAGCGAAAGATTGACTCTCTTTCCGGCGAGCTCCGCATACCGGTAGCCGGTGAGAAACTTGGGTAATTTCCGGTTAAGCGGAGCGTCTCTCGGGAGACCCGTGGAGGGAAGAAGGACGTCTTTCGCACCCTCGGCCGCGCTTTCGCGCCCGTAGACCCGTTCCCGTGGCCGTACCCGCGCGCTCACGGCGTTTGTAACTCGTTAAATATGCATATTCCGAGAAGAGAGCTAGACGAGGCTGCAAGACCGAGGGAAAACCGTGAGCAGGGGATTTTCGTCGGACCGTCTTCCTTAATTATCCGACGGTTGACGGTCTAATCGCGCGTACGGCACCACCGGCAGCACGGCGACCAAACGAAAGCTTTGGAAAACCTTTGAAGCATCCACCTTTCCCTTAATGCCGTTCTCCGGACCGTGTTTCATCCTGTTCGCAACACAGACTCCGAGAATAAGAAACGAGACGACGCGCTCGCCTCGGTCGCGTCAAACGCTAGGCTCGCCACCTACGCATCCCCGGTAAACGTCGACGACATTCTCTTTAAACAGCCATTTGTTAGGACGGGCGGCTCGTCGATTCGGCGTTCTTCGAATTATCCTCCGTTTTCGGTCCGCGAAACGAATCGATCCGCGCCCATTCGATTCAAGGAAGCTGTGTCGCTTTCGCGGGCAATTTCGACTGGAATTCCGGCACAATTCTATTCTATGTTCGACGTAACGTCGTTACAGCGAACCGGTTACGTTATCGTCGAATGATCAATGTTGCCAAACTATTCGGCCGGTGCCCGCGAGTCCGTGAGTCGAGGAATCGCCGAATACTGATGTCGAATCTCCAGTTTTGGAACTGAGGTGCGTGGCGCGCGGAGGAGACGCGGCATGCAGCCTTTCTATGCCGGTTTCTCCGTTCTCTTAAGTAAACTTTTCCCTTCGTGATCGTCGACGGAGACACCCGAGCGCTCTCGGGCCAGGCAGGTGCTGATCAATTATTCGCTTAAGGCCTGTAATAAACAGTTTTCCGTTAATAGAACGTTCGAACCGGTGGACCGGGTGATCCTGGTGGTTCTAGCTGAGGGTTGGATAGATCGGGAGGATCCTGCGATGAAATATCGATGTCGAATCTCTAGTTTGTAGCTGAAGTTGCGTGTTTCGCGAAGGAATCGTAGCAAACCGCCTCCGTCTTCTCCGATTTCTTAAAAACCTCCACCAATACGATTTCAATAAATTTGTCCCTCCGTGATCGACGACGGAGATACCCGAGCGCTCTCGGGCCAGGCAGGTGCTGATCAGTTATTCATTTATGGCCTATAATAAACAGTTTTCCGTTAATAGAACGATTGAACCGGTGGACCTGGTGGTCTTGGTGGTTCTAGCGGGAGGTTGGCTAGATCGGGAAGTTCGTGCAGGAAAATACCGATGTCGAATCTCTAGTTTGTAGCTGAAGTTGCGTGGTTCGCGAAGGAATCGTAGCAACCCGCCTCGGTCTTCTCCGATTTCTTAAAAACCTCCAACAATACGATTTCATTAAACTTGTCCCTCCGTGATCGACGACGGAGATACCCGAGCGCTCTCGGGCCAGGCAGGTGCTGATCAGTTATTCATTTATGGCCTATAATAAACAGTTTTCCGTTAATAGAACGTTCGAACCGGTGGACCGGGTGGTCTTGGTGGTTCTAGCGGGAGGTTGGCTAGATCGGAATGATCGTGCAGGAAAATACCGATGTCGAATCTCTAGTTTCTAGCTGAAGTTGCGTGGTTCGCGAAGGAATCGTAGCAAACCGCCTCGGTCTTCTCCGATTGCTTAAAAACCTCCACCAATGCGATTTCATTAAACTTGTCCCTCCGTGATCGACGACGGAGATACCCGAGCGCTCTCGGCCCAGGCAGGTACTGATCAGTTATTCGCTTATGGCCTGTAATAAACAGTTTTCCGTTAATAGAACGTTCGAAACGGTGGACCGGGTGATCCTGGTGGTTCTAGCTTAGGGTTGGATAGATCGGGAGGATCGTGCGATGAAATACCGATGTCGAATCTCTAGTTTCGGAGCTGAAGTTGCGTGGTTCGCGAAGGAATCGTGACATACCGCCTCCGTCTTCTCCGATTTCTTAAAAACCTCCACCAATACGATTTCAATAAACTTGTCCGTCCGTGATCGACGACGGAGATACCCGAGCGCTCTCGGGCCAGGCAGGTGCTGATCAGTTATTCGTTTATGGCCTATAATAAACAGTTTTCCGTTAATAGAACGTTCGAACCGGTGGACCGGGTGGTCTTGGTGGTTCTAGCGGAGGGTTGGCTAAATCGGGAGGATCGTGCGGTGAAACGGCTGGCGGGTGCTGCGAGACTCGTACATTGGTAGAACCGCCGCGCCGGTAAAATAGTAACAGCAGATGGTACAGTAGAGAGGAGGTGAGTGGTGGCGAGGGTGGAACGCGTACAAGAGAAACATCGGGAACGGGGGGAAGGGACAGGCGGAGGAAGGGTTGTCGTTGCCGCTGCCACCTCGCTACCACTTCGCTACCACCTCGCTACCTACCACCTAGCTACCGAGGCGAAGCAAGTTGTATCTCACGGATCTGTCGCGTGATTAAGCTTATTAAACGCTTAACTCACCTTACTCCGCGCTCCACCCCTATCGTTCCCCGCCTTTTCATTAGCCCTTTCTTCTCTCTCGTTCACCGAGTTTCTCGCGCGGCTACGGTCGAATGTACTCTAATTACGGAGCACCGATAGCTTTCGCGTAAATTCCATGGGCTCGTCGTCTATACCTATATCTGACCGTTCGTTTATCTACTCGTATGAGCCGGTACGTCGTAAAACCCTCTGCCAAGGGACAAGCGACCGTGAAGGTCAGCTAGACTACCTACTGGCGGCATAACGACCGTCAACGTCGTAATGGAAGAAACGCACGGACAAAAAATAGCGAATCCACCATATTTAGAGTATTCGACAAACCCTAAGGACACGCAGCTGACGAACACGTACCGAACCGTTTTCACTGTTAACGTGCCGAGATTTGTTTTCAATATTAACCAGTTAACTGCGCTCAACGTGTATACGCGTCAATCCAAATCTCTATTGCGGTGCAATATCAATAACCTTTTCAAGAATGAATTGTTAATTTTTTATCAAATAAAAATGTAATCCTTCCTCGTTTTTCGTAAAATTTATAATGGAACCATTTGCCCTGGGTTCGACGCGTAGACACGCCATTGTTTGATTTTAATTCCGCACTCTGCGAGGGATTTTTAAAACTAAATTCCGCAGTTAAGTGGTTAAGGATTCGATGTTAAGGTCAATTTTGTAACGGATCTCTACCGATCCAGAATACCCCTGTACAGAGTCACGTTATAGTAGGCACGACATATAATTTTGAAACACCCTCTGTACCATAAAGAAACGTGTTCTCCGGAGTTTGAGTTCTCATTCGTCGTTGATCCAGCCAATGATGCGACCTCGCAATTCCGGGATCGACGCGATACCAAAAGAGTAGGTACGTCGTCGTTTACGTGTTCGCGTTGTACGGATAAAGGATGAACGCGTTAAAAGGGAGAGCGACGCGAACATACATACGTGACGCGAAAAATACTAGAGAAACTGATAACGTCGAGGGGGTAAAGATGGGACGGCACCGAGCGAATCGGGGTTGCGCCCGATTGTCTCACCGCGGCAACTGTGACTACAGATTAAACTGTGGATTTTGCGAACCGCAGTGCTTGTTGCGAAATTAATCCACGCAGTTCGTTATTACGACAGTTACATCGGCGGTACGTGTAATCTGACCGTGCTTTTGTTGCTGAGCACATCGAAACCACCGAACAATTCTTCTTTGTTAATGGCGTCTGTTTACGATATAAAACTGTTTGTCCGCGATAATGGCCGTCGCAATGCGCACCAATAATTATTTCGAATTACGAAATCGCGAAATGGGCTTTTACACGGAGTTACGAATTGCAATCATTCTTACGCGTATAAACGTCGATCGAACGGCATTGCGATTGTTCCCCGCGTTCCCGAGCGTTCGATTCATCGCCGGTGACCGCGAGCGGAAAAACAAGATCGTTTCGCCGATTTATGCAAGCGGGACGACTCGGACAAGTTTTCGCCACGCCGCGCAGCGTCGCGTTTCTCTCTCTCTCTCTCTCTCTCTTTCCTTGTCACTCTCTCCCTGTCTCTCTGCCTTGTCGCGTCACATCGAGCCACACCGCTACGCCACGCCACGTCGGCATACAGCCACTCGATCGATGCCGCGATTATGCTGATCGTTCAAACTTCCGACTGGACGATCGCTCGAATCTAGCCGTCATCGTTGTTACCATGCGTCCCGTGGTCGTTCCTACGGATTTCGATGAGAAACGATCGAAACGAACGATTGCGGAGATCGCGCACGTTCGAGCAGTCGACCGACCCGCCTCGACCCGCCTCGACCCGACCCGACACCGCCATCCTTGTCCAGTCTACCAGAATTAAACGCGACCGAGTCTTTGTAAAATTTCACTCTGCCAGCAGCATCGGGATTTTCCGTGGAATATAGCACCGATTAGTCGTGCCGCTACTCGATAAAATAATTTATCGAATATATTTCAATTTCACGCGTATTATGCCGCCCCGAAAGAGTAATTCAATGGAAAATATAAATATTCATTTGCGGGGATTTAAAGCGAACGGATGTTCTCTCTCTCGCGGTCTCTTTCCGTCTCTCTCCGTCTATCCGTTTATCCGTCCGTCCCTCTCGTTCTCCCTTGTTTTCTCTCTCGCTCTCTCCCAGCACTCGCCGATGACTTTCTCTCTTTCTCGCTCGCTCGCTCGCTCGCTCTTCGTTCCCGTTCTTTCCCAATGGCATCGCTGCCTCGCCGTTTCCCCGCACAACCGTTTCAACCGATTCCTCTCTCGCTCGCTCTCTTTCAGTCGTCTCTGCCTCTGCGTCACTTCCCTCGCTTTTACCCCTCCCACTCCACGGGCCGATGATTTATACCAGCAAAATAATAATTTAATTTCACCGCAGTTGGGCACGATACAAAATCGCACGACAAAAATAATAAATAAATTTTGTGCCGAACGGTCATGTCGATTTCAGCTCGCTACGTTGACCACCCCTTATCCACCTACCGCCGGCGCATAACGGTCATGAAGCATTTTTTATCGGTGTCATTTTTTCATTGATGGAAATGACGTTGGGCCGGACAACCTCCCGTAAACGCACACGCCTCCCGCAAACTAAACGGCTACTCACCGTTCGCCCGACGTGTCCAGAATAGAGCATAACGTCGTAACGAAAGCGATACGCGCGATGTTTGTCTACTTCGGGAAGTAGACATTCTTCAGGAAGAATCGTTGCGCCGCGCCGATCGAAGGCGAAGCTGCGACGCTCTTCGAACTATTCCACGCGCAACAACGGTGATTTGCGACCGACCCTAGCCGGAAGGAAACTGCTCGTCTTCCCGCTTTACACCCTTATCAAACTACCCGCTCTTCTCTACTCTCAGTTCGGCCGGTTCGATCCAACAGCGAAACGTCCGAAGCCTAACGTTTAACGTTCGGCAACGATTAAGCGCCGAAACGAACGGTAGCTATTAACGATTAAAAACAAAAAGGGAGCAGCGACAGAACGAAAGGGAAAAAAGAAAAACAAGAGAGCGGTGGAAAGGGGCGAAATATGAGAGCAGTTAATAACACTTTGCGGGAAATAATACTGCGAGAAAGGCCGCTTACCGTGACAAATAACGAGTCTCTCGTTTCCTTCCCTTTCCCGCCACTTTCCTCTTCTCGAGCTCTCCTACCCCCTTTCTCTATTCACGGGTTGGCACTCCGTATCGTCAACAACGTCCCACGTCCCGTGTTCATGCCCTATACACGTTTCTAGTCGTGTAGAAGTCGCGGTCAATTTTTTCACTAACCATCCACGCTTCTCGATCCTCGTAAACGCACCTACTCATCGCATCGATATATTCTCGGACACTACGCTCGGACTCGTAAGTTTCTTTGTTTCGACCCTTTCCTTTTCTCCGTCCGCCCATCCCCCACTTCCTCCTCCTCATCCTTCTTGTCCTCCCTCTTCCGATCCGATCGTCCAGCACCCAGTTCCTCACCTGAGCCCAGATCAACCCACCTGAGCCCACCCCACCCCGCCTCGCCTCGCCTCGTCTCTCCTCCCCATTCGCGTGTCCTCGCGCGTGTCCGCGCGTTTCGTCGTCTCTCTCCGCCGAGCTCATTAGGTCGTCGAGCAGTGTCGACTCGATAACAACGTCAGCCTGCGTTCACTGCACGGCGGCCGTCACCGCTCGAAACATTCACAGTTGACAGATGTCACGTGCTGACCCGCGTCAGCCCTGTCACCTGTCAACCACCGATCCGGACGAATTACGCGCTACAACGAACACGTGTTACGTCTCGAATAATGCGCGTGGAAAATTTCAGAGAGCTATCATTATATCGTCGGATGGGCGGCATCGTGTTTCGTTGACAGAAAAATGATCGACGAGTTGCGAGACATCGAGCGATATCGCCGACAGCTACCACGCTCGCAGTTTTACCTTCGATCTTATTCGCCAGACGTCCGAGGAATTGCCGGAAACGAAGAAAGAAAATTACGCGGGCGCGGAATGATTCAATGCTAAAGCGCTGGCTCAACGCTAAACGGTTTGGTAAAAGTCGTTTCTTTTTCTCAGGGGAACGTGAAATCCAATCTTTTACCATTTAAAAGAACTTTGATGACATTTCGTTCTATGAGCTGTTGCGATTTTTCGGCGAACTTAACCGTTTGAGCGTTCGAACTTAAGGGAGTAGGAAGAAATTTGGCCTTGACGAATTGATGAGTTGTGTGGTACACCATACACCGCTAGAATCATGTACGTACACGAGACTTGTGCATATTGGGGACCTCTCCATAGTCGCAATCGCTAGATAAAAGATAAATCTAGCGCGCTTACTATCCCAGAAAGCCTAATTTTGCGTTTTTTTAGGCGATATTCGCATTATTCGACAGAATTTAGCGGAGCCGCGAGAAGAAATGCTGGCGCGACACTGCTGCATTTTCATTTGTTCCAGTATTTCTTCTCGCGGCTCCGCTAAATTCTGTCGAATAATGCAAATATCGACTAAAAAATCGCAAAATTAGGCTTTCTGGGATAGTAAGCGCGCTAGATTTATTTTTTATCGACTATGGAGGACCTCTCCAATATGCATAAGCAAGACGCAATTTTGTTAATACTGGACCCTTGCAATTCTCGTGTACGTACATGATTCTAGCGGTGTATGGTGTACCACACAACTCATCAATTCGTCAAGGCCAAATTCCTTCCTACTCCCTTAACTCTTCAGATTTCGTGTCGAAAAATCCCGGTACATTTCGAGCGCTGTGGACAACCGACGGTGCAGTCGTAAAATAAAAGAAGCGCTATCGCGCCGCTTGGATTCTTTCGTACTCGTTCAGAGAAAGCGCGGTCGCGCTGTTCGGGATTTTTCGACAGTGTTTTATCAATTCCCCTTCGGGACTCGAACGGTTAAAGATCCCGTGCTCGTAGAATTTCGGTTTTTGATTAGCAACAAGTTGAGTTGCATGACTTTTCGCGACTTTATTTGAAATTAGATTCGCACCGCATAAAAAATGTTGAAGAAAGCGAAAAGAATCCTCTCCTTAAACGGCACACACCTTTTTCTTTCGTGCACTGCAATTCACACCCCCGCAGATTTTTCATTTTAAAATTGTTGAAATAACGAGGTTGCTTACATGGAAACTAGTTCGAAGGAATTTCTTTATCCGAGAACATATTCTCGCATACGTGGCAAAGACGTGACAAAGACGCTTCGCGAGGGTAAAGACGGGGGCGAAGAAGGGGGGTGAAATCGTAATCGCGCGAGCCGACGCGACCGGCGGCCGTGCGAATGAAAAAGGGCAAGGAGAGATAGAAAAAGCTGTTTCGCGAGTGGAAAAATATTTCTGACGGTGTTCGCGAGCCCGCCCACTTCGAACTTCCCCTATTCTTTCCCCTTCTTCCTGCCTTGCCCTCTTCAAACGGCTTTCTCTCCGTACTCGCGCTTTTCCTGACTTTATTTCACCGGCGAAAAATTATCGTCGCATTCGCACGCTTTGCTTCCGAGATTGCATTCGTGTGCGTGCTTACGTACGTGTGCAAACGACGCAAGAACAATGGCACTGAATTGGCGTCTAACCAGTGAGCAATAGGTCCATCCCTTTCGTCCGAATAAAGGCGCGGCCGTTAATTAATGGCATCTATAAATCAGCACCCGGAATAATACCCAAGGAGACAACAGGAATAGTTTATAAAGCGGCCGTGGAGTGCCGATGCCTTTGCCTCGCGTACGTCCCGACGATCTTGTCTTTTAACGGTGCGCGAACACACACAGCCTCCGCTTCGAGAGGAGGCAAACGCGGCCAGGGTGAACGTCGAACGGCCAACCGCTATAGGCCAACCGAGGCTCACCAATCAAAGTACCGTGGTCTCTTTCATCGTACCGATCATCGTCGCACTTGAAATTCGACCAAATTTCGTTTCCGCAATTCGTTGACGCGTTGACTGCCATAGGGGTCACCGGTGACCGGCACTCGAATTGGTTACAGCGCCGTGGGGGCCACCGGTGACCGGCGACGCAGCAACTAATAAGAGTACATAATTACAGTAAATATGGATACCGATATATTTTTTTCAATAACACCATTGTTACTATAATGGTTTGAAGAAATTAATGCAATATAGAACATACAAAAATAATTACATTGCCACGTGCAAATAATATTTCAACATAATATGCATCGCAATAATGAAAAATTCACGTTGGCTCCTTGGGCGAACCATGGAAAATGCGCCTGGCAGTCAACGTGTTAAGGAGGTAAACTCGCATCCAGGATTGCAGGGTGCGAGGATGCGCCTTCTTATTTCTCGATAATGCAAAGATGAAGTTTTTCAGTAGTCAAGATCGCTGGATAGATCAATCTAAGCCGCGATCGCTCGAAAAAGTCCTATTTCTGCGCGTACGAGGCGTAATTTGAATTATTCGGCAGCACGTAGCTGTCGCGGCTTTATGAAAACAGCTACACGAGCAGCTGTATGCTTCCGAATAAGGGCCCGTTCGGACACGGCGGAATCCGCGCGATTTGACGGCGGTTTTCCGCCGTGTCTCAGCGGGCGTTTATGTAAATTACGCCTCGTAAATGTAAAAATAGGACTTTGAGTCCTATCGAATCTTAAAAATCCCGTCTTTGCTTTATCGAGGAACGAGGAAGCACACTCCGCACCGTTGCAATCCTGGAAACGAGTCAACCCCGTTAAACCGGTACGAAAGGTCCGATGGATTGGAGTCTCGAAAATCCTGGTCTGCGTTGCGGGTCCTGCCGCGGCGAGGCTGGATTCAAAGGTATTTCGTGGAAAGAATACGTCCGGCCGGTATTTCCATCGGTTTTTTCTTCTAATTCGTTCCTCCGGGCAAACGTCGGGAGAACGACGCCGACGTCGCGGTGGCTGAATTTATCTTAAACGTAAAACGAACCAAACACGCTCGCTTGATATACGGTCGCGTAATGTCTATATTTTTATTATTTACGGGCTGCGAGATAAGTGAACAGGCACCCTCTTTTACCGTTCCGCTCGCCCCTCCGATCCCTCCTCGTCCCGCTCCGGTTCCACGTCGACCATTCCCTCACCCGCTCGTGCTCATGCTCTCGTACCCGTACTCGCAGCACTCGCACTCGAGTTCGAAGCAGTCGAGCCGCGTTGTGTATGGGTATGGAGCACCGTGATAGAGTTTGTGCCGCAAGAAACGCGGACATTCGTTTCACAGGCTCGACGCACACTGCTAACTTCTCAGCCCGAAACCATCCTTTCTCTTGCTCTTCTCCTCCCATCATTTTTCCGTTTCCGGTGTGTATCGCGGTCTCTCTGTTCACGCTCCTACCCCCGCGACCGTCCCGTACCCGTAACCGTACCCTCTGCTGTCCGTACCCTTTGCGCGTCTACCTTTTCCGTGCAGACGCCACTGCCTCCGCCGCGACTGCCATTGTATCGAAATATCACGCGCCCATAAATCACCGTGAACACCGCATATTATACCTCCGAACTATTCGCGAGGGGTAGGAGTGGTGACCCGTCGACCACTCCGAGCCAATAGCTATTGGCTACCGACTACGCGAACCGAACTCGACGCTCGGCGCTCGACGCGAGCCTTAAACGACAGGACGTCGCCGGATTCAACGGGTAACGGTGTTAAGAGGTAGTCTCGTTTCCAGGATTGCGAGGGTTAGGGTTAATCTATTGCAAAGATGGGGGTTTTCGATAGACAGAAGCGCTAGATGAAAGATCAATCTAGGCCGCACTCGCTCTAAAATTTCCTATTTTTACGTTTACCAGGTGTAACTTGCATTACTCGGAAGCTAACCCCTTGCCGGATCATTTTCTTTGCAGTCGCAGTAGAAGACAGAAGAAAATGTATGTTAACAGCTGGATTTCTTGAACTCTCTGATCAGAGATTACAGTTTTGGGAAAAGGAACGCCTGCCTCCCTATCCTTCGAAATGATCGAGATGAATCGGATCAATGGAAAGGTAAACGGGAGAGGAAACAGCAAGAGGTGGAAGAACGTAGGCGGTGTTGTCGGTGGTGGTGGCGGTAGCGGTAACGGTACCGTAGCAGTAGCAGTAGCAGTAGCAGTACGGTGGCGGTGCCAATGAAGGAATACGAGGAACAGGACACGCATACATAGCGAGAGAGGGGTGAGGGGCAGAGAGACAGAGAAGGGATGAGAGGAGGGGGTGGAAGAGGGGCGGCAGGGGTAAACGGCTGTCGACCCATCGCTCATACCACGTTTCTCGTACACACGCTGATCTAGTTGTATTTATGTCGGCAGTGAATCATGTCGTAGGTTTGATTTGTCGATGGCTTTTATGGACGGGAATTAACGCGTGCAGCGCTTCGCATTTTGTTACTGCAAATGCTGTTCCCCCAACCTCCAATTTCTCTGCAACCACCCTCTCTCCCGGCAGCTCGTCGATTCTCACCAGTTTTGGTCGGTGCTACGTTTCCAAATAACCGGTAGTCGCTCGATGATTTGTACTTCCACTTTACCAATTTTTTAATGCGGAAACAACGATCGAAACGACGAGTCTTTCGACTCGTCCGAAACGACGCGAGCGCGAAACGTTGCTAGCGATGTATTCGATTGATCGATGTAACTAAATACAGGATAAATATGCATCGATTTCGCGAGTTCACGGAGGAGACGCGCGGAATCGATCGATGGCCGGATCGCGATCGTACGTTCCCCGACCCTCCTGTATCGCCGTCAGCTGTTCCTCCTCTTTATCGCGCGACGGTTTCCAAAACATTAAATTATTATGCGGTGCGCTGTCCGCTCGTGCTTTTAACGACGCGTTCTTTTAAACGAAATGTTGTTCGCTCGGAGAAAACGTTACTCTGACGCGCGCGATTTAAGTCGTTAATTTCTATGCGTCGGTAATTCGAGCAAGCGTGTAAGGAAGGCGTACGTGCGGTGGAGCATCGACAACGTGGACCGTAATTGTTTGAGAAAGATGGCACTTTACTCGGCATTTTGTCGCCTTGGACCCCTAATGGCCGGTGGTTGATAACGAGGTTAACAGACTAGACAGCGCTGCCCACTGAGAGACGTTGACAGCGGCTTTCAACCTTCCCGTGCCGAAGCTGGCTCAATCCACGGATAGTTGAAACACGTTGCGATTACTGGATATCCCGAACGCGCCGATACCGTCCTGGCGTTCTTGCGCGCCGATGGAAATTTTCTCGAAAGCGTCTTAATTCCAAGAATATTTGTTTTCGGTTCGTGTCGCGAGGACGAGGAGTTTGGAAACTGTAAACGACAGCTACGAAAAGGAAACGGAGACGTATCGTGTACTGTGCACCATGCACCGTGAACGCGGTCAGGCGCGTTACGCGACGCAAGAAGAAGGCTTTCCCGCTAATCCACGGTACGGGTCTAAACGAGGTGGTGGATTTGTTGGAAAGAGCTTATACATACCGAGGCAGAGAGAATGCCCCCTCGCTGGAACCGTAGAAACAGGGAATAGAAGGTAGGGAAAAGATGCAGCAACGTGGCTTCTGCTCGTGAAACTACAAAGCTCCTATCCACACGCGGGCTAACAACAATGGGATGATCCTGCAGGGATTACGCGATCCGACACGAAGAAGAGTCCGACGGCTCCGTTTTGTTACCGGTATTCGAGTCTAACTGCACATATATTCACTGTACACTTTAACAATCCGAGCACCGCGAGACCGGCTCGTCCACCGGCTTCCGGTTTCCACGAACCACGAAATCTCCTCTCGAGGCACGCGCGCGGACCCGTGTGTATCGTTTTCAGCCCTTCGTCGCGACTTTTTCGCTTTTCCTTTACCTTTTACTTTTTACCTGGTTCGCTTCGTTCTAGATCGATTTCATTTGCTCTCCGATACTTCTCTCTCTCTCTCTCTCTCTCTCTCTCTCTCTCTCTCTCTCTTTCCCTCGTGCAAGCGTGCACGCGACGCGACGCGACGGTAACGCGCGTGTACGTGGAATACGAGTACACGTATATCCCGTGTAGGTATGCAAGTAAACAAGGGATAAACCCTTGCTCGATTCACGGGGCTCGACGTTAAACGTTGGTAATAGATACGGTAAACTACTATTCGGTTGGTCAGGTAGCCAGACGAACGGATACGCAAAGAAGAGATACGTAGACAGCGCGCGCGAGCAAGATGTGCCAGAGTGGGAGAATGGGAGAGTGGGAGAGTAGGAGAACGGGAGAGTGGGAGGGTGAGAAAGAGGGAGAATCGAGTGGTGACGTTGACTAATGATGGTGGTGAGAGAACACACTCCAGTCTAACCCGACCTGTTGCACCCCCAATAAACCCCGTCAAACGACGCACCGCTAAATAGAATCGCATCGTGTTTCTCGATCTTACAGGCTGCTTCGTTCCGGCTATCGGAAACACGATTTTTCATTCGGTTGGCTTGAGGCGAACGCGTAACGCGCTACCGATCTATGCCGGATAACGATTCAACCGATAAAGAAAAAAAATCACTCTCGAGTTTGTTCGAAAATGACAGCGGAGAGGAATCGCGTAAACGCCGATAACGGTTGCCACGACGATGTCGACGATGATTGGAACGAAGAAACGTGTTCGGTGAAAATCCTGTTGAACGGTAGCGGCGTCCGAGAAAAAAACCGAACGTACGATCCTTCCTTCTCGCAAGACTGGCCCGACTCCACCGTCGAGCACTCTTCAACGCGAATTCAATCCCAGTGAGCCACGAAATAATCATCTCGCAGCGGTTGATCCCTTCGCTAACAGAAGCCTCTTATTGGTGGAATCGTCCACGGTCTGACCAGGGATAAACGTCTGTCGGCTCCTTTTCTCCTTCCTCCTCTTTCTCCATTTCGTTTTCCTCCGCGTCCTTCCAATCTTTCCACACTCCGCCCTTCTATTCTGCGTCTCGTCGCGTCGGCGACACGTAGGCGGTGACGGCATAGCTGACAGTATTCCCATTGCGTTTCGTTAACGCTTCCGAACGATATGCGGAGCATCAGACCCTTCGGTCGGAGTTTTAATGAATTTTAATGCGTCGGGATTATTATTCCCGCGGATACGCGTATAATAATATTATATACTTTATTTCAGCCTCGCTGCGAGGAAACTGGACTTAAATTAGGTATTTAGAATTTGTGTGTTTCCTCTGGGGAGATACGTATATCAATCTATTATACTTGTACAATAATTGCCAGTTTCTCCGTCCTCTGTAACGGTGAAAAAATCTCGAACCACATCAGATATACAGAAGAGTGCACGAATATGCTTTTATCCCGGAGGTCCTACGGGAATAATTGCTGGAATTAAATTAGTGGCATGCCTCCAGAATTATGCTAGCGGTAGAATAAATGTAAGAAAGGTTCCGCCGTGGTATTCATCCGATTCCGTGTCCGATTCGAACTAGTTGGTCTAAAGTGTCGTCTAGAATTCGTTTGTACGCGGCGAGCATTTGAAACGAGCCGATCGCTCCAGCCTCCGCGTATCTCTCGGTATTTACGACACGGTAGGTAAATATACTTTGCTTGCCACGCATTCTTACACGCCTTCGTTGCTTTATGGTCGCATTGTTCTGAAAATCAAGAAATGTGTCACCGGCAGCGAGGGTAAAAAGGTCGGGAACCGAGCGCCGCCGTCGTCGCAGTGTCATGGCCAGGAAAACGTTACTCTCTCCTCGCTCTTTTCGTCTCTGTTCTCGTCCCTGCGATTCCTGAGCCTAGACTCGTCGTCTTTCGCCTGCTCCAATTCTCTCTCCCTCTCTGGCATTCTCTCCTCTTTCCTTTTGTATTCCTCCGTACCCCCAAACTCCGTTCTCGCTCTACCCATCCTCTCCGAATTCCCGTAGAAACACTCCGGATTGGCGAACCGAACTGGCTTCGGGTTAACGTTTGAACGGTAAATTATCTTGAGGACTTAAGCCCATGTTACTTTACCACGAGGATTCTCCGGTGCTTCCTCCACGGAATCTTAATTCGACGCCACAATCCTGGGAGCGAGCATCGCATTATTGTCCCGAGACCCAGCTACTTCGCGCAGACTGCTGTCCCGACACCATCGAATTATCATCTCTTCACTCGAAACTTTTTCTCCGCTACAAATCTATATTCTATTCCATTAACCCCTTCGCACTCGGTCCTAGTTTAACTCGGAAATTGAACATCTCTTCCGGCCTGAAATTATTCCAATCGATATGATTTTTATCATTTTACTAGCCGTACCCGGCCACGCGTTGCTGTGGCTCAGTCTTGTTAAATGGAAAAGAAAGAAACGAGAAAGCGCACGTTTCTAATATGTTTGATTTCACAATGCTTGTATTATATAGATTATATAGATTAGATATATAAAAACACGCGCGCATTCGAACGCAACGTTGTGTCAAAATTTCAAAGCAATCGGCGAAGAA